>JAVJGI010000060.1:50172836-50247364 GCA_035590275.1 Ibycter americanus | reverse complement strand
AGCAAGCAGCTGAGTGGTGCTGGGTTGCCGGCCGGGGTTAAAACCACGACAAGCAGTTATCTTTTTTATTGTTCCTAAATTCCATATTCATAAAGACACTGGATTACCGCACTAGCAGAAGACTGGTTACAGATAAAAAGTAAGTTCCCTTTCCAGTTCAAGTTTGGGGAAAAAATCACAATTTCCCTTGGGGACAGAAGCAGGTCCAGAAGGCACTGTGATGCCAGAAGACGTATGGTCAGGAAACCTCATTTCTAAAACCAAATTCATGTAATGAGAAGTCTTTCAAAGAAGCAAAGAGCAATTAGAAAGAAAGGCAGAGCTTCTGAAAAATAGTCTGCTTTCTTTGATATTTTAAAGCACAACACTGTGTATAAATCTACATATCACTAGATCAAAAGAAGAAGCAATTTCAGACTGAAAAGGCAAAATCATGTATTTTCTCAGAGCCTGGAGTGACTGAGCCACAGACCTGATGGCACTTTCTGCGCAATTCTTAAATACGAATACAGAATAACAACGGCCTCTGGCAGCAAACAGCCATATCATATGCAGCTGACTCTTTCCACCTTAGGACTCAAACGAAGTTACAGACCATTTAGGCATTTCATGGCATGCATTTTTAATGCTGCCAGCACTATTAATTATACTGAGTGAACGTCTGTTTCTCACACCTATCAAATATGCTTTATAATGGCACTTCTGTTGCAATCTATTATGAATCTGGTCTCAGGTATCTGGCTGAGCAGAAAAGACGCTCAGATTGAATGTCAGGTGTAGCAACGAATAAACCTTTCATTCTCAGCTGTGTGTGGACCAGTGATACGAAACAGCATGGGGGAGAAAAGAGAACAGAAAGGGTTTGTGAAAAGATCAGCAAGAAATGTTCACACTTTATACGAAGTATCATGCCTGTGTGATGAAATCTGGAGAGTGAGGACGGGCAGACTAAGAGTACAAGGGAAAAGATCAGCTCATGAAAGCTGTGCCTAGAAGAAAAAGGGAAGTAAAAGTAGGGAAAGGAAGAAGGAAATGGATGCATTAGATAAACTGAGGATGAGAAGAAAAGCACATTTCATCTGTTCTGGTCCTGCTTTAGACAAGAGGATGGACAACCTGGTCTCTCAGATACCCTTACTGCCCTGTCTTCTGGGTACATTTCTTGTGATTTATATTTCAAACTGGAGCAAAAGCCATCACCTAATTCTGACTGATGCATTCTTCAGTTAATTCTGCAAACCAGATTCAGACTTTTTAACAGTGCTAAAAAGTATTATGAAGTCTGCAAAGGTCAAGAAAATCTCTACACAGCTGATGAGACCATGGATCTTGTATAAGAAGTGTTGCTGCTGGAAGGTAGCCCTGCCACCCCTTCTCCAAGCAATGCTTTCCAGCTGGGCAGTGTCATTTCCCCTCTAGGCATTTCTGCAACACCTCTCATGCTTGTCTGACTTCTTAGGTAGCTGCTAAAGCTGAAGAGAGTGGAAACCTATTCAATTCTAGCTTTCTAGGTTAGTTTTCTGCCAGTTTAGCAAGGTGAATTTGTTCACTGATGAAGATCTGCACCAGTACAAAAGATGGAATAGGAGCAGGGGTACAGGCTTCGACCTTTTCAGTGGAAAAAAATTGTCTGAAAGAACCACTGCCTAAGTAAGATAAGATACATCTGAAAGCCTTACCACTACTTACAGATGAGCTACAAAATTATATTAGTACACTTTCACGTCCCTGCGCAAGCCTGTGAAAGATCATAATAAAATATATCCAACATACTCAGAGAAAAGATACCAAAAAGGATGTCTGAACATAACAATCAGAAACCACCTGAGGCAGTTCTTTTCAAGTCATCTCAAGAAACTTCATTAGAAGAAGGAAAAGGAAGGCACAATAAAAAAGACTTATTCAGTGCATCCTAATTCTGTATATATTTAATTCAGGAAATGTCAAGCTTCTCCATATAAACATATTTTTTAAAAATTAACTAGCTTTCAAATGGCTTAATTTTGCACAGCATACACTATGTAGAACATAGAGACAAAGAGGTTTTCCAGCCCATACACACTCCTGTTGTATTAACTTAGGTCACAAAAAGAACAATTAAAAACAAATCAGTAGCTGACCATCCTTGTATCAATCCTCTGTGGATCTCCCTTCATCTCACATCCTTCCATATCCTAACCATTTGCCCACTCAAATGGCCTTGCAGCCTCTGTGCACCCTGCTCCTGGTTCTCCCTCTCACGTCCTTCTCCTCTTTGATAAGGAAATTATGCTTATCTGCAAATATAAAGGTATCGCAAAATTTTCAATATAGCCACCATGTAGGCCCACTTCTTGTGTCTTGTTTCCAAAAGTCTAAACACTGTCCGTTGTTGTTAGAGAGCATATTTCATTAGTTTTTCCTAATATAATTCTATTTTAAATTCATTAATTCTGTGTATTGCTCTAACTACACTGACACTATATTACCTATGTCAGGTACAAATTTGGCATAAATTTAAGAACAAAGCAGACAAATTCTGATTTGATTTTTGAAAGATGAATGACTTGAGCAAACTGCCCTGGATGTAAGTCACCACAACATTGGTAGGAAGCAGGGAAGGGATTGATTGGTCAAAATCAAATGCAATTATTGCACATTAAATATACCCTAAATTACCTGTGTAACCTTTCAGCTTAGCTTACAAGTCTTTATTTAAAAACACATTTGGGAAATGACTAATTCAGTTTATGATACTTGGGCTTGCTGCAGACATGAAGAAGGTTCAGTAGGGGTAGGGAGAATATGGTCACTTGGTCAGTTTGGGATTTGAGGATCAGGAGCCTGAGACGTGGAGAAGACATGGTAATAGCATCCCAGGGATGAAGCTTGACACGCTGTGAAGAAGGGAGGATGCAGGTGTTAGATCTATGGCTACTTTGTGGGAACGGCAAAGTGATCTTGGGCTGCTTTGACATCACTGAGATGAAAAGAAATATATCTAGGGAAAGGAGATGGCATAATTAGAAAACTGCTTGAGATACAACTGGGGAGGGAACCAGAGGAGCTGAAACAGAGAAAAAAGAAACTACATGTGGTATAAATGAGATGCCAGGAAAATACTGTCCAGTGTACATGTCGTCATACAGGTATGACTTTTTGGAAGAAATGTGGACAGTCTTAGGGAAAAGTGAAGGAAATTCTCACCATCTAGGAAAGGGTGAGCAGGGCTCCTGTTAGACAATGTTTGAAAAACCCTGTTCTGAACAAACAGTTTGCATTTTAATATCTGGCTGATTGTATTAGCTGTTCAGAAAATCCCTTATCAGCTGTGTTTTCTTGTTTGGCATTACTCCCATTGTGACAACACGCTTTTGTCAAATTTCTGATTACCTAGATTTCTCATGCCCAGGTCCCAGCATGTCTGAGACCTGATGCAAGATATACGTATTCCTAATATTTAGGGCAACATTCCTTCAATTTTTTTCACTTCTGATTTTCCCAAATACATGAATGTTAATACTTTTAAATACAGCAAGTGACCTGCTGGGTTTTTCAATCATAAATATCACTAAAAAAGGGTGACTGATTACCTGATATTTCTCCCTACCTAATCTTGGTAGATCCTACCAGATATGCCACATTGAATCATCTCAAAAGGGGACTTTTTGACTGATTCTAAAAACTCTCCTATAAGTAAGACTTCATAATTTATTTTAGCAAAATTATTCCAATGTCTAACAAGGCTTATGATTCGAAGACTTTTCTTTTTAAAATCTAAATCTTAATATCTAAAGATCTTCAACTTTTGGATCTTTTTACCAAATTTTCTAATTTTACTAAAAGTTCTCATATTAGATCAGAGTTTCACCTTTTGATATTTTACCAGTCTCTTCGGTCTTCCCTCTTATTATTAGGAAATAATGAAGAAAAATTTGCACAAAGAGTATTTGCACACAACCACTCATCTTGCTCTTCATGTGCAATGGAAGGCTCTAAACATAAATATAATATTTACATTCTACACAGTACTAAGCAACTATGCCAATCTGGTACTACCATAAACAATATCAAATATTGAACTCAAAATATCAATTTCAGTGGGTTAGAGTGCTGAGCAAAAAATTCCTCTGTTGAAAGAAAGCAGGGCTAGTTTGCTTCTTTCAACACCAGTCATCCAAATCCCTTTCAGACAAGTCAATTTATTTTATTATCAACTAGTTCAGTCCTTACACGCATCTAATTAATTTTGAAAATCAATTTTACACATAGATTAAGGATAATGTCATGAAGTAAAGCTGCTTATAATTATGGGAAACACGGTGTGTGTGAGCACAATCAGAAAGGGAAATTAAAAATATGTAGTTTATTAAGGACTATTGTGAATTTTTTTAGTTCGTAGGAGAAAACAGCAGTTCATGGGTTTATTTTTTCCAATACAGAAAATTAAATGAAACGTAATTGTTTACTTTTGCCTTACTCATTCTTACCTACAGATTGCACATATCATCTCTGTTTTTAGGGGTTGTGTGGCATATCATGGAACATAAAATGCTTTTAAAGGCTTTTCTTATAGATAATCTGGGTTTGCAGCACACCAGTATTTTAAACCTTAATGAGATGACACAGATGAGATAGAGTTCAATAAATGAAGTTATGACAAGAACAGTAACTCCTTTCTTTCTACTATGTAATAAATTCAAAGGCTCAACATTAAGTGTAGGATCTACCTCATGTAATTTTAAAACTTAGGGATTTTGTCCAAGCTAGTCATATGGGCTTTCTTTAGAGGGGTCAGACAAGCATTTCCAGTAATTCAGATACACCATTCTCTCTTCATTAACCACAGAGATAGCTGAAATCTGTATCACATACCCAACCTTTAGATGGTTAAAATAAAGCACAATGAATCCTCCCATAAGAGAGTCTGCACTGACCTGACTGTATCTGTGCAACATGACCCGGCGTCTCTCAGCCAGCCCACTAGCCAAAGCCTGCTCCTGGCACTGAACTCAGAACCAAAGCCTCCTCCTGGAACCCAATCTTCTGAGGCAGCTGTAGCACCATCACTAGCAACAACAGGAATGCCAACGGCAGTTTATCTTCCATTTCCTCAAGTGTTAAGATTCAGGAGGAAGGGTACAGTGATGGCACAGCCCGCTCCCACAACTGATGAGGGACCTATTATACGCTTGGTTTTACTTGTTTTGCAGCAGCATCTAGAAACCTTTATGGAAGGTCAGGGAGCACATGGTCAGGCAGTACTAAGAAAACAGTCTTTGCCCTACAGGGATTATTATTCCACTCCAGTGCAGCAAGAGAACTGCAACTGCACTTTCTGCTTCTTACTTGTGCTGCAGGGCTCAGACACTCAAAGAACATGGAGAAGGACAAGCACAAAGAGCTGCTATTGTCCACATGTCCAGAGATAACAGTGTACCTGTTCCTTCTTAGCCAAATTCGAACATCCTCTAGCGGATGTCACAGAACTATAGATTTTTGTTCTTAAACTTTATGCAGAAAGTTACTGAAACAGTGATTTTATTGATATATATACAGGCATAATTTCCACCATACCAGATAACTCATCAGTTCCTTTTCCAAACTTTCCACACATTTTTTATTATGCAGTACCTCTACATATGGTTTACTGCCAGCACAGATACCACATTTGGATCTATAAATAATAAATCTTGAAGTGCAGGTTTAATCTACGAAGTTCCTGGGGGTAAAACTACTGCACATGTCAAACAGAAAAACATTAAGTGTATAAGGTACTATATGCGAAAGAAGCTAACAGAGGAAATGATGATGGATATTACCGAAATACAGTGAAGGGTTGGCAGTAAAACATGCAGGGCTATATATGGCTACAAATCCATATGTTCAGAAACTACAGTGGATGTATCCTAAGGCCCTAATCCTGCAAACACTTATGTACATGCATTCAGCTCCATAGTAAAAAAATCCAAAGCTCCAAAACCAGAAGACTGAACCTCCACATACTAGAAAGGAGTGCTGAAAAATAAAGGGAGAAAGATTTGAATGCTCTTCAAGACCTACAGATTGCATACTTTAACAAACAAAGTACCATTCTGCTTTTTAAAAAAAGGGCAAAACTGTATGAATTTTTCTTTCAGAACATCTGCATAGAACAATTCATTTTGAAGATGATTATAAGAAAGTTAGCAGTATGTTTTTGGTGAATAAATGTATAGTAATTCCACTGTAATGAAAATATCTTTTCAATGAAAGATGCTAACAGTTTTAATAAGGAATAGCTACAAGAGCTTCTGCTGGAAATATTGAGATCTTTAACTTCATCTTTAGGAAAGGTAAAATCGTAATACTGTTTGCTTAAAGCCAATAATAATGAGACAGCATTGAAAATACTTATATAAGTTCATCAAAGGCCTCTCTCATATTCATTCAGGAACCTGATCCATCACAAAATTTAAGCATGTAAGTTGAACAAAATCAACAAGCTAACATATAAATGCAATGTCAAGCACACGTTCAAGTCCTCTGCTGGATAAGAATCAACTTGATTCTAAAAGCATCACAAATTGTGACGTGAATATCAATAGCAAATTGCAGTGAAAAGTTTTCTAAAGGTCAGTGTCAGAAAGAAGCTGAAACAGGTGGAAAACCTTAACAGCCTGTCACTCCCATTGCACACCAATACAAAATTATTTTTGATTAGCACCTTTATTTTTCTAATGAGCCCTCTACTCTTTCTGTTCCTGCTTCCTGTACACCTCTCTATTTCCCTGGCATTTAACATTGCCAAAAGTAGCTGCTCAAGGCAGTCATTTGGCATCACTCTCATCACTATTGATCTACCTGACAGTGTTGTACCCTGTTACATATTTTCACATGACAGAGGGACAAAGATCTGTTGAAGCAGCACATGGCTAGATTAACCTTGAATGCTAATGGATGCTGAGCAAAAGAGCCATCACCTCATTCATTATCTTAACTATCACTAAGTTGTCAGGCTCCCTATCAGCATTGCAAGCCTAGGAACCATTTGATATTTAGAAGCAGATCTCATACTGTTTTCAATGTGTCACAGAAATGAGGACCTACTAGTATCTGAGAAGCTCACACTCAGAAACGAGATGGTCTGGGAATAAGCCAAAATATCTCTACCAGGCTCGCAAGAAGGTAAACAAGGCAACTCCAGGTTTCTGAGAATTATGATCACAAAACACATTATGATTATTTAGTTTAAAATGTCAGACACTCTGCAGTAGCATGAAATTGTCTTCTAAGATCCAAGGAGGGACATGGCAGAGAAGGTAAACAGGTATTGAGTATATTCATCCACTTTGTATTTTAGAAGAAAATGCATATTTCTCTTTAGCAATGGTGAATACTGCCATATGTTGTAAAAAGTACAATTACACAAGTAATAGCATTAATCATCTGGACCTGCCTGTCTAGAAATTAACTGAACATTTGTTCTCAGTGATTGACTCAACTTTTTTATCAACCAACGTCCAGCACTTGCCTGGCTACTGCAGCTGATGATTTAGTTTGATGTCAATATGTCCAGAGTGAAATCTCATGTCTAACATTACTGATTGTAGTTGACAGCCTTCTTTTTCTTTTTTTTTTTTTTCTTTCTCTTTTTTCCCCCAGAAAAAGCCCAGTGTTGAATTGAAGTGGTGAGTTCTGATTTTCAATTTTGGTTCTATCAGCAACCCTCAGATTTTAACAAAGAAAAAGCCCTTGAAACACATAATAAATATGTTGAAAGCATGAGATCACAACATTTTAAAGGTCTTGATATTTATTAAGCATCCGTATATTCTCCAGCAAACTCAGACATGGAGAAAAGAACTGCATTCAAATGCAAACATTGTTCTCACTAAACCAGAAGGCACTCCTGTGAGCTATGGATTAATTTCTTAAAGGCAATGAGCTCACATCATAGTACTAATCTGATGTAATACCTAGTGTAATACAAACACTATGGTCTCATGGTAGTGAAATTGAGGCAATGACTGAAATAGTAGGCCAGATTAAGCAAGACTACAAACAGCTCATTTCAATTAGGAACTCATTAATTACAAAAAGACACACACACACCCCAAAATACAAGAATGTTTTATGAAATGTAGTAGAACTAGCTTTATAAGTAAATTCCCCTCAAGGCAGGGAAGGATCTAAAACCTACCTTGAAAATAACCAAAACATTAGTACACAACATCTGCACTTTTCAAACCTCAGTCAATATTTTGTGTATGCACAACTTAATTATTCTGCTCTTTACATTTTCTGATCTCAGTTCATGCAGTCTGTATATAAGCAAAATGTCTTCTTTATTAGAAGAGCTCTGCTTATGCTGGCAATCCAATTCATCACAGCAGTTAAAACCCAGCATTCATTTAAATTGGCATGGAAGTCTGAAACAAGCTTTATGAATCTCAAAGTTGTTTGGAACAGCTGGAACATAAACTAGATTTTAATCCTGAATTTTAACTTTCCAAAGAGCTCCTCCTATGTCTTAGCACCAAACCAAAATTTCAGTTGCAAACATCTCTAATTTCAGGTGTTAGAAATATGACTCCTGAATGTTTTAGTATTTATGGCTCCATCTCTATTTATGAAATGTTTTACAATTTTTTATTTAAAATTAAAGTCAGTAGATGCAGTATTGCCCCACTGTACTATGAAAACCACCCCTACATTGTGCTGGTAGAATTTTATGAATATTAGATGGTGTCTATACTATAGAATTTTGTCTTTAGTGTCTCTTCTAATGGGAATATTCCCATTCTTCTAATCATGTTGATCACCTGTGCCCAAGTAGATGGTTGATACATTTTTTATAATCTAGAGAAATTATTAGTTCTATATACCAAATCAGAATAGACAAAACCAGATTTTAAGTCCAGATCTGTCTTTTTGCAAGCTTTTAATTATGGCACTTATTCTAGTAAGTATGCTTCCTTACAGTTTCATTATTCACATTTAGTAATTCATTGTGTCTGCACAAATAAATTAAAGCCATACAAACAGCATAATTGACCTTGGAATGCATAAGACTGACGACGGTTAAATGAATTAACATGGGAGGTCATCTTACCTGCCAGGCAGAAGATAAACCAGGGTGTAATAAGATGATAGATGAAGAGCCACATGGTTATCTTGTGTTCAGCAATTATCTCAAAAGGAATTGTGCCTTGCAATACCAGCATTCAGAGAGCTAAAAATACCTGATTACAGACAAAGGAAAAGGAGTGAATAATTCTGACATAAGGCTTTATCTCATATCACACTGCACTTACAAGGTTATCTATCTAAACTGAACACTTAAGAGTTAATATAGGATAGGGTCTTTTGAATAATAAATGCATTATCAAATTTGCTGGATCAAGTTAATGATCTCTTTTATTCAGACAGCATACTGTTTAAGAGTACTCATATTTTCCGGTGATAGTAATAAAGTAAATGTTAATACTGAACATCCTCTTTTAGACTCATTTTCCAAAACTAGATCCCCTCTCTGTGAACACTTCACATTATTAGAAATATTAAAATACTACATAATTTGCAATAAAATAAGACAAGTCCAGATCCTATCCTTGTTCATCTCAGTAAATACTACATTACAATTAATGATTCCAAAGTCTGTAAAAGAAAATTACAGTGCAACTGAATTACATTAATCTCTTTCAGGATTCATTTATTTTGTCTAGTATATCATTCCTTTAAAACTTTCAACATACAATTCATGATCCTCTGGAAAGACAGCATTAATTTTTATGTGTTTCCTTTTAAATGTTGAATATAATCATTATTATATTCATAATTCATTCAGAGAAACTCTGCCTGTATACATACTAAAACCAAGCTAAAGAAACATGCAGCTTCTTTTGAATATTCTAATATGTGAAAAAACATTTTTCAGAATACTTCCATAACATTTTTTACTTCATTCAATCAGAATATTTTGCTAGCTTTTTGTCTCTGGCTGGTGGCTGTTACATATTTCTTTAGAGCAATAGGGCATCATGTTTGCAGTGTGCAGTTCTCCATTTCGTTTAATGGATTTCTTGTCATGTATATATAAATGCATCCTTTACCTCCATCACATCTTGTTCACACTACTCTTGATTTGTTCTGCTGTAGCACTGGTTAAGTTACGACCTTCACACAAAGCAAGGCTTCTAGCTTATCACTGACAGAATATTGCTGTATCTCAGGCACATGCCGATACTATCCATTCCTCTCAGTATATTCATTCTGTTACTATTTCATTGTAAAATATGCTTATACATACCCAAATACCCTTCAGTAGCATGCATCCTAGCATGTGTTGCATGCTAATATGGCATCGACACTTTTTGGCAGATGCAATTTTGATGCTACTGGTTTGCAGCTTCCCATGCCAAGTACCGATGACTCTGATAGCAGCTTCTACCTTTTACCAAGATTCTTGCTCTTTCCAGCTCAGAATTGTTATTAAATTCTTCTCTTTTTCCAAAATCCAAATGTTTTAGATCTTGTTTTGAAACTGCTCTCTTTCCCACTTCCAACACCAAGAAATGGACAGTTTTTCATTTCAAAGCACACGTACAGCCATACCTGACTCCCTGAGTATGCTTGGGATAAATGCTGCTCTGATTATCAGAGAGCCTCTGGTTTGAGCTGCTGCCAGACAGGCTGTCTCAGTGCACGTGTCTCATGTCTCTCCTTGAGGTGGCTAGTAACATGTCTTAGCCATCAGGGACTTAGACTCGTTCCCTCTTTCTCAGAATAATGCTAAGAAGATGTTTATTTGAACCTGCCTCAAACAGTGAGCTTTCCTTAGGAAGAGTTTCATGGGGTGTTCTGCATACCGTAGGAAAACGGCAAGAAATATCACAATCTTTTGGTTCAGGAATTACAGCTGTTGCACTTCACAGTCTTCCCTTTTTTAGCACTTTAAATCTTTAATAAAAAGGTCAAAACTGTATTAGCTGCCATGACCCTAAAATCATGGCGGTTACATGAAAACTGCTCAGCAAAACAAGAGCTAAACGGTGATCCCCAGAACTGAGATATATTTAGAAATACTTCCTGGAAAAAGTCTCTTATGTTGGTAACAAATGCATATGCTTACTGTAGCTGGATCTAGGGGGAATAATTTAATAAACACCCTTACCCTCCAGCTTCTGTTGGCACTGAAGTTTCTCCAGACACTCTCAGTCAAAAGATATTCACAACTATTTCAGGGACCTACCTTAAATGACCAACATATGAACTACCGAGTCCCTGTGACTCCTCCCAAAGACAGCGGTAGGTTAGATCAACAAATGACTGTATAATTTTCCGGCAGCCATACCCTGGCTATGAAGCTTCTTGTGCTATGACACTGCCTCACCTGGAACATTTATTTCCAAGTGACATGAGTTAAATTGCATAGTTACCCTGAGATAATGCACATAATTAAACAGCAATGAAATAGCAGCACTGTTGGGAACAACGGTAATTACACAGTAACTCATGGTGATAATAACTGCGTTCAAATGTATTGACAGAGAAAACTGTTAAGAGTAAACCTCTGTTCTCTCTCTGACATTACAGGCATAGACAGAAGATCCCTCCTCTCTCTCTTCTGCAGAATTCAGGTTCGATTTTGGAAAGTTACAATGTCCTCTAGCTCTCCAAAAATCCCATTCTGTTGGCTCAGAAAAAAATGGTTTGAACACTGGTTCAAATTATTCTACATAAAAATTGTGTCAGTAAATGCTATAAATACCTCATTTTATTCAGATACAAAAATATCCACCCTGCCAGGATTACAATCCTTTCCTTGCTCTCACTTGTTTTGGCTGACTGGATTCCGTATATATAGCACATCCCTCCCTCCTGATTTATCTCAGCTTGTGGATGAGAAGTGAGGCTGTTTCACATCGCTCTGCTGAATTTTGGCAGAAGTGCCCGCTACGAGATGAGACAGCATGCAAGTTGATCTGTATGTCTGAAGCGGTGTGGCTGTACATGATGTTACGCCCAGCTGTCCAAGGAGGAGTCCAGGCGTATTTGAGGTAGCAGCACTTGCGCCGGAGGCAGCACTGTGGGCTGCAGTGCTCACGCGTCATTATCTACTGCCTCACTTGCTTTACAGCTCTCTACCTTTTTTCTTTGCAGACTGAGAAGGATATCGTTGCCTAAGTAATAATCATTCCTGAACAAAAGAATAGTCATTAGTACAACTCACTTTTCCCCCTGTAAAAGCAGAGAGTGATTGCATGCCTGGACATGCTCCTTTTACTCTGCGCAGTATACTATCCTTCTTTTCTCACAATGAAGCATCATAATTTTAGCAAACAGTAAGACATTTTTAAAATATATAATAAAATAAGCAGGCATTTAACTGCAACTGTGTCAAGTTTAATTACTATCTAATGCTCATTAACACATTCAGGTCCCTTTTGACTGCTCAGTTTCCCAAAGAGCCAGTCATCGCTACAGGGCCTTTGCCTTGCTAGATTCAAGAAAACTCCTTCTGGTGAGCTGTCTGGAGTGCAACCCTCCCAAACAAGGTCGGGGAAGACCGGGACATCAGCTGCTGAATAGAAAGCACGTTCAATTTTGAACACAGACACCTCCTGGAACGCTTCTGGAGGCTTGCAGTGTCTCGTGATGCTTTATTAGGATGAGAGGTGTTCCCAGGACACAAGGGTAGACCTGCTTTTCTATACTACCCAATTGTAAGGATTCTTTATCTCTCAAAATGCACTTTAGGAAAATGTCTACATTTCCTTCAATATTCTGTGTGGCTTTCTTCAGGTCTTCACCACAGACTTTGGCCTTTATTAAGGAGAAAAAAGACACTTGTTTTACAGCTATGAAAATAGCTAGTGTTTTCCATCACTTCTCTACTTAATCCAAACGTGTAGATGACATCATTATTTTGCAAGGACATAAAGCATTCATAATGCAGACAGAAAAAAAATTACAAATAGCAGGTAATGGGAGTCAGTTGACTAAAGATCATACCATCAAAAGCAGTGCAAATAGGCTACAAAATGTACTAGATTTTAAATCAAGGGGTGGGAATAGACAAAGGAAAGCAAAGCAACAGCGGGGGATGTTAAAGGGGTGAAGCGGAAACAAAGAAACAGAACAGGTAAGTGATGTGTGGGAGGATGGAAGCTATAAACCAGCCCAAAAGGGCAGTCAGAAAGAAAGGCAGAGGGAAAGCGATGGAGGTGGAGATGTAGGTAGGTGAAGGTGCATGAGGACCAGCAGTCGCCTCTGTCAGTAAATTTCAATGTTTACCACAGCAACATCTTCCCTGAACCTCCCTTGCCAAGGTTTTCAGCGAGGGAGTAGCGTGATCACTGCATCAGCCCCTGACATCCACTCAGGGCTCTCCTCAGAACCCCTGGTGCTGAACAGGCAGAGAGGGGGCAAAGGAAAGAGTTTAGAAGCTCTGGCTTGGTACACTTAGCTAGGAGAGGTAAATCAAGATGCTTGTTATGATTCTAATTTCCTGGTATATTATGATAATTATACACATTCAAGTTTTAGAATTGGTAGAGATTCTGTCCAGATTAGACTATAAATAGATACAATGATCTCGAAGAAATCTCTGGTTCTCCACCCTTTCTCATAACATGAATATTTAAAATTGCAATAATTCACTAGTAAATTAACACAGTGGCACGTTATAATCAAAGTCTTTTAGGAGCCACACAATACTTCAACCTAATCAGTGTTTTGTATTTGTTTTTACTTCAGGATCTTTTAGTGATTTTAGTAAGCATCTAATTGCTCATTATTATGATTTTCTTAAAAGGGATGGCATATTGTGCTATGATAACTAACTCCTCATAAATCTTGTTAGTTGCTCAGTATTTAGAATTACCAAGAAACTTTTGAATTTAACAAAAATAATGATGTACACTGCATATTATGTATAGCATGACCCTTTGTTCTTTTCTACTATTATGGTCTTTGCAATCTAATTTTGTGATCAATCAATAAGTTTTGGCATTCTAGGTTAGACTGTGCCATTAGAAAGGCCACTAATCTTATTCAAAAGTCTGGCTTCTCAATCATCACCCACAACCCCTTTATTTACTTCTGAAACCAATACCTTAGCCACTAGCATTTACTAGCCTTCCGTATTACCAGAAAGGCGATGACAGTCATGTTCCTTGCCACTGCACAGATTTATCTCATTACAGTGGTCTGGGATTAGTGTAAGTAAACTTCCAAGCCAGATCTGCTCCTATAGCACTGCTGCATCTACAGAAGATTTTAGATGTTCTGTTTTGCATTTGCTGTCATAGAATCAAAGAACAGTTTGGGTTGGGAGGGACCTTAAATATCATCTAGTTCTAACCCCCCTGCCATGGGCAGGGACACCTTCCACTACACCAGGTTGCTCTAAGCCCCATCCAACCTGGCCTTGAACACTTCCAGGGATGGGGCATCCACAGCTTCTCTGGGCAACCTGTTCTAGTGCCTCACCACCCTCACAGTAAAGAATTTCTTCTCTATACCTAATCTAATTCTATCCTCTTCCAGTTTAAAGCCATTCCCCATGTCCTATCACTACTTGCCCTTGTCAAAAGTCCCTCTCCAGCTTTCTTGCAGGCCCCTTTAGGTACTAGAAGACTGTTAATAAGGTCTCCCCAGAGGCTTTGCTTCTCCAGGCTGAACAACCCCAACTCTCTCAGCCTGTCTGCATAGGAGAGGTGCTCCAGCCCTCTGACCATCTTCATGGCTATCTCTTAGAGTCCAAAAGTGGCTTTGGTTCCCTTCTCAAAGGCTTGTAGAAAATTCTTCATTTCCTTTTGATCAGCTTTGCTTTTTATAATGATACTTTTCATTTTTGACAGATTTATTCAAGTGGAAACGGAAGTTCAAATCCAATGACCCCAATACTGCCCACTGGCCCAAACAGTCTGTCACCAACAGTCGTGCTTCTAGTATTTTCCACATCATTCTATTTAAAGAATATAGCTACCCTCTCCATGAATGAAAGCCGTACAAGAAGCCCATCAATTTGTTGACCCATAAATAAGATACTCTTCTTGAACAGAATTTATACTTTCAAGGGCAACATGCAGTAACATGCACCACTAAACTCGAGCAAAGAGCAGTCTGATCCCCACCCCCAGTCACTCAAAAGGATTTTTTCCTACTGCTTAAAGGTGCTAAAAAATAAATTAAAAAAACTCAGGATCAGTTCATTAATAGATTTAGACAGGCTAAATTAGTAAGTGATTCTACCACTAGTGGACAATTCAACCAGCTCTGTATTTTTGCTTCATAAACATTGACTTGGAAACACGAAGAAGAAACATCTCACAGGTGATGAGGACTCCAGGGTTGTTACAGGGCTTGGCCCAAGTTTCAATGGGAAACCTTAACTTTGGAGTGCAATACAAAACTTCCATTCTTTTACAAATATTTATAAATTTACTTTTTGTGCCTTCTTTTCCATTTCAACTCTCATGTCGATATGCTTAAAAGAACTAATGTCCTGGCACAGTGATGATCCGCAATATACTCTGGCTCAGCATTACCCTTTCTCTCCCCTCCCTGCCCCCTTCTTTGGAAACTATGACTTCTCTCCAATAATCAAGCACCAAAAAGACAATAAATTCCTTCTCTAGACGTGTTTTGAGCCATGCCTTCTGCACTTGAAAGCAATAGCACCTGTTCTACAAAGCAAGAAAATGTAGCGCCTATAAGAAGAAACAAAACCAAAATAAATTAGCAGAAGATTGTTTTAAGATACATAAGGTACCAGGGGTCTGAATGGCAACCTTACCGTTACAAGATGTCAGTTTTCCATGGCAATTTTCTAATGCAGCATTTTTTCAAGTAGGACAACATGCTGCTAGTTAATCACACTGCAACTTTAACTCTCCTGCTTCCTTTATATTTACACATCAAAGAATTCAGACCTCAAGAATCAGTAACTTCTTCAGTCAGTTGCTCAGTAGGCACTTTTGCTTTTTTGTTAGGCAATTAAGAATCCCTATGGGACTTGACTTTGCTTGCCTGCTACATCATCATCCTTCCTATTTTCATTTTTTTCATGCTTTATTTTGGCTTTCTGTTATTTTGTCCTCTCAGGTAGTTCATGTAACTAATGAGATCTTATTTTTCTTATTTGCATCCACAGATTCATTATGAATGAACATTAATTCTTTTCCATACAAGGGTTTTACAGCAGTCACACATCTAACTCATCTTGCAGTTAATCAACAACTCTGTAATGAAGGGTCATCTAATATTGCTATTACAAAAATATTTTTTTAGGAAGGTTAGGCATCTTCTCATTTGTGGTAAGATCAACAATTCAGCATTACTATTAATTATGAATACAGTTTGGTTACTTTTCTTGAGCCACTGAGCTGCAAAAAGGGTTGTGAAATACCTTCAGATAATGAAGTGTTGCTTAGCGGTACTTAAACACTGTCTTTAATCATCATGTCAGCAGCAAAGGGTCAGGCAGTCAGTCCTCCAAGTCCCTATTCACACCGTTTGCCCTATCAGCAACAAGCCGTTCTTTCTTCTAAGGTAATAAAGAAAAAGATCACTTACTGCTACAGTAATTCACAGGCATTACTCACACTTTTCTGAAAGCATGCTGTAAGGGCTTTGCTGCTTAAAGATCGCCTGATAAAAATTTTCAGCAAACAAAAATCAGTAAACCTCCTGCCAAGTACCAAGCCTCATGCAGAACAGCATACTGCTCTGTTCTTATTCTTACAAGTAGCTTCCATTTGGATCTTAAATCCTAATTAGTTTAACTTTGACTCCAAGATAACCAAATACACCCAAGATTAAAACCCAGCATGAAAAAAAATCAGCCATGAATACAAATAAATACCCATTATTAAAACTGGGCATTCTTTCATACAATAGAGGACTTTTTGATTACTTTGGCCAACAACTTTAAAGGGACAAAACCCATTAACTTCTCCATTAAAATTAAGTGTATAATTGCTGTTATCTTTTGGTGTTTCAATTTTGTTAAAGTTTACAAAACAAAAGAACAGACTACTCAGAATATCACCTTGAAATTAAATCTTAAATGGATCTATTTCTAAGAAAAAAATTATTTGATCTTTCACAAAAATGAAACAAGATTGTATGAAAATCTTTATCACACTCTTGGCATTTTCTATCTGATCTTCACATTTTCTTGAACTTAGTAATACCTTGTTATTCATCAGTAAATGAAGATATGGAAATGAACTGTGTATTCAATGAGTTCATAGCAGATGTATTTATATACATAAAAATTTAACAGTTTATCCATATAATCTGTAACTTGCGCTACCATATAACATACTTCCTATTGTACAGCCAAAGAGAAGCTCAGTGGGAGATTTCATCTTCAAACTGCATGTTTCCTAGCAACTCTCTTTAAATCAGAGTAGCTTTTTTAAAAATTTACATCAATCACGTGGAACTGTTGAGAATGCTTAAAAACATCTCTTTCATCCTGTGAATAAACAGTTCGAATCAGACTAGCAGCTGCAAAAAGGAGAAAAAAGGAAAATTAATCCAATGTTTACTAGAATTTGCTGGTGGGTTTTGGAATAATACATTATTTGTGCCTTTTGGTTTTAAGCTTAGACATTTCAGAATAGCTATTGGTGAGATCCATGGGCATTTTTTTACAGGTTTGAGCAGCCATCCACCATCTCAAAGATCTTCTGTGTTTTAGAGACTGCTTTTCAAGGATACTTACTCATGAGGTAGACTTAGTTGTATTCTGAATATTTTAAAAGACAAATGATGGTTACTATTGGTTTCATTACCTACAACTAAAGCATTGCTTCTGTAGTCTTCAGATTTGAAAACAAAAAAAAAAAAACCAACAACTTTTTTTGAAAACTTTCCAAGCACGTATTCTCTATCAACCCCAGTACAGCCTCAGAGGAACACAGCATCTACAAAATCTCTCTTAACACTTAGTCAGCAAGGTGTGTGACACGTGGATGGGTACCATCAGAACAGCCTTTGGATGAATCCCTGTGTCAGAATGGCTACTCCTGAGAGACACCAGAAATCACATCTTCCCATACTAATCGCAGAATTTTGACGTCATGACTGCACTTAGATTAAATCAAGGTGGACTGGGGAGGAACAAAGGTGGGAAAATGGACAGGTAAGGGGACAAGAGGGCCCAGCTGCGTATCAGCAGTGGGTGGTCAGTACGTTTGCCTCGCCTGATAACCAAAGTGTGTCCTGCTTTCTTATTAGATTACATCTCTGACTAATTACCTGGGTGAGGGGCTCCCTGTTCTGTGTGCATGTGTGTCTACGGAGGCATTAAATGCCACCACTGGGGGGAGACCACAAGCCCAAGGGGCCCAGGTGCCTGTGGTAGCAGCAACTGGAGAGACCAGGGTGTGTGAGACGTCAGAGCGGTGGCAACTGGACAAGGGGCCCCAGGTCACAGGGGCCCATGTATCCAGCTGCAGAAAGTGGAGTACATATGTATGGTGTGGGTGCATATGCCAGTGTGTGACTGCCAGAGGACATCATGCCGGACTAGCGAGCAATTAGAGTAAGAGGATTTAGAGCAGGTACTGGAGCTGCTGCTGCCAGAAGCTGGGGACACCTGGGGATCCAGGGCCAGGTCTGGGACAGCCTGAGTGCCTAAGGCCAGCCACTGGCAGGGTCTACATTTATGCATGGACACATTTTCCACTAACAGGTTTTCATCCTGGTCCACCAGACAGGATGAAGGTGTTGGGGCTGTTTCTGTCTGCGACTGCTGTTGGCTCTTTGTTGATCTACGCGGCCGGCCACATCCAGATGTATGTACGCACTGTGTGAGCTGCTCAGCACCACTGCTGGCTGGTCCTGGGCACAGAGAGCTGCTGCAGCCTCTGCTCTCTCAAGCAGCTGGATTTGGCAACCCCCAACAAAAACAACCAAAAAGCTCAGTGAGATGCAGCTGCCCCTGAATTTCTACAATGATATGCAGAACTGGCTCAACGAGTACGTGTTTTACCTCTGCAATAAAATACATCTGAAAATGCCAGTATTTTATCTTTGTAATACAATGATGTTTATTCATATAGAAAGTAAAGTATGAGAATTATATTATAAAAAGTATGACTAATCAGTTTAATGACTGAATCCAGAGACCATTTAAGACCACTTCTAAGCAATTAACAGGCCTATAAATAAAGCCAAAAGAGAGAAGCACTTGATTTTATACATCAAAATCATTCTGCTTTGCTTTTTACTCTTAAATATCAGAAGAAAAAAGTGAAATCAAAAAATAAGCCTGTGTATGAAAGCCAAAGACCTGATGTACTGAAGGGCCTGCAAATATTTAATATAAGATGAACACATACACAAAAATCACAGGAAGCACTCATCAGTTTGCAGGACTGAAGCCTAGGAAATTGCATTTTAGAGATGTTGTTCCAAGTTCCATATTGTTGTGACAAAAAATACATTTTGATATGTCGATAAATACAGCTTAGGCAAGTCAGCCACACACAAAAAAGACATTTCTCTTCAGTTATCAAAGTTGCCTAATTCCATTCCAGTAGACTAATTTCAAATAATTACAAATGTTTTAGTTGATAACTATTCTGTTGAACATAACATATGAGTGTATTCTTTCACAGATGCTCTTTCGGTATGGCGATAAGCCAAAAAATCAAAATAACCTTCTCATTTAGAAGGTGTTGATTGCAAAGTAGTGCTGTAACATCTTGCAGCAACTCCATGTTCTTCCAAGCAATAAGAGTCCCTATAGACTCCATTAAACAACTGCCTACAGGTCCGGCAGAGCTATTCTCTATTTACTGCATTTTTGATATGGACCTGGAAGCATTCACACCAAGGAACATGTGGTCTCTAACACTGGAGCTTTCCCTGTTGAGGAGCTCCTGACAAAACAGGTACAAAGAAAACCACAGTAAAATATATCTGAAAGAGATAATCCTTTCAAAACATGCATCCTACTTGTTTTGATTAAATCCCTAATTTGAAAGTATGAGATGTGGTATGTAGTTGTGTTGGGGTTCACGTGCCTACTACTCCAGTTTTTCAGCAACAAATAAGAGTTCAAATGTTACAATGCCTGTTTTCTTTGCTTTCTAAAACTTGAACAGACTTTGTCAAAATCTTAAATTTTAATATTTTTCCCTATTATGTCCTTTATTTTTCATACTTTGGCCAAAAAGTAATACTTTCTAATTCTTGATGCCCAACTTTTGGGTAAAAAATAGAATTATTATTATTATATTTTAAGTTTTCAATTAAATTAGGTTTATTTGGGGGTTATATATAACCAAAAGTATTCAACAAACAAGGTTTGTCATTTAAATTATACTGTTAAGTACTCACACAATATTCACTGTTCTGGTTTTTCATTGCCTGGCCCCACAACTGAAGGGCAATACAGTTGTTATGTAAGGAAAGGGAAAGCACATCATCACCTGCAGACCTTGTTCTACCCAGTGAAAGCCAAGTAATCAGTATACGTTCTGATACCTTAGGTGGTACGTTAGTGCATCTACAAATTAGGAACATCCACACACTAATGTCTTTAAAGAAAATCAATCACCGATGCTTTTATCTATTAACTTTTACACGTACTTTCTACCATGCTTGCCTTCATCCTTCTTCCCTGAACTCTTCCTCCAAGTGCTCAACTTAATTGCCTCAAATATTCAATAGAACTAATTTAACTGGAGGGGCATGTAACACATTCAATATACCTGGAAAATAAATTTATAAAATTACCTCCCTGATGTACAGTTGTGATGACAAGAGAACAGGCAAAATGTTACTCACAGTAACCAGTATCAGAAATTGAAATAGCATCATTAACTTCACTGGCATCACTGCGGTTTTATACTGATGAAGATACAATGAGAACATAGTCCAGCATGCATTATTAGCACATTTGAAATGGCAATGTGAAAGATGCTGCTATTAGTAACTACCAAAAACTGCTGTGTATCACATTCTGTAGTCTGCTAATGCATCCATCAAATTAATAATTATGGCAACACAAATTTGGTCATTTGGTCTTTCTGTTTCTCAAAATATTACAATAAATTTTTTTTTAAATGTACAACATTTGTACTGTAATATTAGTTATGTTCTGAAACATTCTGAGAACTTTGGGGTTCTCCTTTTGATAAACAAAATATTCTAATTCTCATTACAGAACCAACAATATGAAAAAAAATTTTAATGGGGGCAATGCCTGCAAAATACTTGATATACATAATTAAACTCACCAGGCATTTTGCAATGCAGTTTTGCAGATCACCTTTTTCTTCTCATTAACACAGAGCTGTTCTAGGTCACAGCACAGATAGCTGCTGTGCTGGTGGTATAACTGAAAATTCCTTTTCTAATATTGAAATTTGACAGTAAGTCAGTATTAACTGAGAGATGGCATCTTACATGGCATCTTACATAACCGTTTGAGTTGGTAGTTTATTTTAATGCTGCCATTTGGCTTTTCTTTTATAGTAATCACAGAAATGCATTGGCAATTTTGAAGAGCTAAAATTTCAGTATTTGTGAGTTGTCACTGGATCTAAAGTCCAAATTTTTGCAGATCATTCTTTGGACTCTTCAGCAGAAACAAGATGACAAAGAGAGACAGGAGCATACAGTCCTTTGTCAGTACGGCATACGGGGCTGAAGGACTGAAGTAGAAGCACAGTGGAACAAAGGAAATAATATGATGGTTTAGGAAATCAGGACCAGGAAATCAGGAATAATTTCTGTGTCATCATTTTGACATGTGCATTTCAAAGCTGTTACTTTTCAAATTTTACTCTGGCTTTACACTTTCTTAGAGTAGAAACAGAATTAAGATCAGATACCGGGACATAAAAAATGTTAAAAGCTCAATGTTTGAGAGGTAGGTTAGGTTTTCTATGGGAATAAAGTGTTATGTGATTATTATGAAAGGACGAGCTTCAGAAGACACGCAGCAACCTTCACTCCAAGAGGCACCAGCTCCCCTAATACAGCCCGTACCAAAGACAGCTTTAAGACCTACCCTAACAATGAAGCTTCCTTCCTGCTTTTTCCTGTATGGTAGCACTTCAGTGCATATTTGCTTGGTGTGAGCAGACAACTCAATTGTTTATAATAATCGAATAAGCTGAATTCTAGGGACGTTTATTGTGGATGGAAAAGAGCAAATGACAGTCCAAGCATCAGCAATACAGTGATAAATAATGTACATTAATGTACCTCTGTTGTATGTGAGAATTGAATAAATGCTAAATTTCTCCTGTTTGACATGGGCAAAACCCCTCTGCCTGTAACTACTGTAACATGGTCGAGAATGGATTTACTGATATAGACAAAAAGAAAAACTCTCTCCACCTATTTTTCATATTTGACACTTGAGATTACAGTTGAGGAGATTATTTAAGGCACACTGCTATACTCTTCCAATAAATTCTGTGGAGAAAATGTTTTATACTTGCCAAATGTCTTATCAGAAGAAAAGCAATTAGACTGAAGAGAAAAGCAGAGAAAGCAGATTTTTTTCCTTTGTTTACCTTTGATCTTCCTCTGTCTTGATCTGTGCTTTGCAGGATAGTGTTTGAAGAAACCAGCTACTAATGTCCAAGACTACTATTCACAAAATAATACAGTGCTATGTCTATAAAATATAATAGGTCAGATTATTTCATTAATTGCTCATATGTTTTTACCACTACTATATTATGCTTCATAGCCCATCTAAAAATTATTTGTTCTAACACATTTTTAGTGTTTTTAAGAAAAATGCTTGCGTTTAGCAATCTGCATTTATATTGCAAAGATTGTGAACCTACAATGAAAACCAAATGCATTTGAATTAAATACAGAGAGAAATGGTCAGGTAACAGTCTTAAGTGACCCATATCAAAAGGTCTGGGTCTCCATTATGTTCTGAAATCTATGACTCATCCTGTGTCCCATAAATTTGATTTAAACCACTTAGCTAAAATAAAATGTAAAAACCATAACAATCTACAGTTATTAATACTAAACTAAGCAAAGCAATATATTTGCAAATCAAAGCTACATAAACAATCTAGTGTCAAAATTAGACAAAATGTCAAATCAGTTAAGTCTTCACATTAGCATCACATTATCAAGTAATCAATTCTTTTAAATTTGAAGAAGGGTTATCTGCAAATGATTACCTGCTGTTGTGAAACAATTTAATGAATTTGACTAAAATCTGTATGTATTTTGAAGATATTTTGAATTGCTTTGCATTCAAACCCAAATACATATCTTGAAGATGGTTCTAAAGGTTTATTTAGTATTTAAACCACAAGCTTGTTGTTACTGATTCTGCAGATTTCATTTTTCATTTTCTATGTGGTATATAACCCACTGCTCTTCCTAATTCCCAACAGACACAGGACAGATATTAAAAGAATACTAAGGTGGAAGAAGTCTGACAGTTCTTGTTAGCCTCTTACAGCAGGCATTGTAAAAGTTTCCTTCGATTCAAGAAGACACTTTAAAGACTGTCTTTTTGAGATGGTATTTTAGGGTCATTTTGATGTAGGAAACTTCCTTTCTCATGCCCTCCCTCTCAGAACTTTATTGACGTTCGTGCTAACAGGCAGGCACACAACTGCATGCTACAGCCAAAGCTCTGAAATCTCGGGTATTTCCCATCTAATAACACCAAAGGAAGAACACGGAAAAGGAAATTACATTTCACAGGAGGTTTTTGACCTGTTCAGCTTGATAATATTTATTATTTGGGAATAAATATAAAATCAGTCCTGCTATAATTGCAAATGAAAAAAAGTCTGGTTTAAAAAAACCCACACACACAATTAACAATAAGAACAAAGCAGCCACAGTGTTCTTCAATGCTTAGAAAACCACGGCATTCAGTGCAGAAAGGAATAAATTATGGAGGTCATAAACCAGAATGGGTGCGCTCTGGACAGCAGCAACTCTGAAAAGCATCTAGGGGATACAGTGGACAAGCCATTTAACTGGGGTTTCCAGGACAATGCTGTGGCTAAAAGAACTGTGTGACCCTGAAGGATTAAATAACTAAGAAGTACACTTATGTGAATTTGCTCATTAGAAATCAGCAAATTTGCTTAAAACTAGCGTGACTGATATTGTACCACTGTAAATAATTATGATGCTGATGTAAAATATAGATAGATAGATAGATAGATACACACACAAACACACACACACACAAAAGGAGTGGAGAAAGTGCCTTTATGGCAAGAACTTTCCTTGTTCAACCTGTCTGGCATACGAAGGAGACGACTGAGGAATATCCTGGCTACAGGACATAAGTATGGGATGAAAATACTGGAGACAAAAGGGTCCTTTAATCTACTGGAGGAAGGCATAATAAACATAACACTGAAAACTGATTCTGGAGTGATTTAGATGGGATGTATGTTGAAATTTTAGCAAAGAACACAGTGACATTCCCAGTTCCTGAGATCTTCAGTAACAACTAAATACCCCTTGCAAGGCATGAAGTACTGGGCTCAGCACTGAGGCAGCTAGTTGAAACTTACTGACCTACCTCTAAGCTCTCGCTGTCTTTTGAGAACTCGATCTGCAGAAAGAAGGTAGATGACTATGTTCTGGCACAGTGTTTCCCCACAGTGGGATCCTGTGTTTTCAGACTGGCAAGCCTTGTTACCTGTTCCCAAAGCCAAAACCTCCAGTTCTCCATTTTATAGCACCTCCTTTTAGCGTTTTCAGGGAAGGCCACTGTTAGACCACAAATTGAACTGCTAGGCTCCAGTGAGGTTCAAAGTAGGTATTTTTTCAGTAAGCAGCAATTTTTATCACTCGTAACAAGCAAAAAACCACCAACCTACCTCATGTTTAAATACTACAAACAGCTGTGGAAACTGCAGACAAAACTACGACCAAGAGATCAAAAATTTGAAAGAACTGATTGTAAAAAAACTTCTTGATAATAGCTACATCCATAAAAAAAGGTCTTGAGATTATATTGGGTTATGAATTATCTTGAAAGATGCTCCCTTCACATTGAAATAAGCCACCTGCATGAAAAAGATCTTTATAACCAACAGCCATTCAGCATTCCATCAGCAGCAAGACTAAAAATAGATTGCAAGGTATTACGGCTAGATGTCACTGCTTCCCTCTTAACAAACAAGCTTCATGGTACATTTTAAGTTTATGCAATAGACCATATGTCAAACAGCTTATTTTGAGAAATTTTCATCTTGATACTTTGAATGTTAAAGATTTTCAAGATTGGCTTTTAGATCTATTATAAAAATTATAATTTTCAAATTTTATTTTGGGTGCTCCCTCCTTTCCTTTTTTCTAAGTATTTTACTCATTCCCACCAATGCATTTAGCACTGACATTTCAAACCTCATTGCTCTAGAGGAAATGCTACTCACTCTCAGACCTTCTATGCTTCCATTCCTCCCCCAAATACAACTACTTATGTTGCCTTTTTTTTTTTTTGTCATTTTTTCCTATATCTAAGCACATTCAGATGAACACATGCATACCCATTCCATTTCTTGTACGAATCTGTCTAGCACTGGGATCCAGGAACTTGATGCTACTGGTTGGTAGGTATTAGCTGAAACTTTGTAAGTTAAGTATTCTATGATATGGACCCCATATCATAAGGCATGCTTTCTGATACTTTCATTATTCTCATGATTTTTCTGTGAAGCCACTCAGATACTTTAAAATATGCCTGAAAGGCATCTGCAGCGTTTTCCTCAATCTTATTTAGTATTTCGTAGTTCATTGTAATTGAACATCAGAGAAGGCGTACTTACACATAGCACTAAGATACTGATTATCTCTGTGATTCCCCATGTCTTTTAAAGCCATTCATCCCATGGAGAAGATAAACTAATCCCCAGAAATTGCTGAATTGTACAGATATCTACCTGGGGTGGAGGGAAGAAATGAAAACCCCAGGAACTGCTAGTCTGAATATCTTTCCATTCTGCTCTGCATTGTAGCTATTCAGTATTAAGGAAGAAATTGTTCATTCCTTAAACTTGTTTTTAAAAACCGTGTGGCATGATTTTGGTTCTGTGAAATGCAGTTAATGAACTGTGCACAATGATTTTCTGTTAGATCTTGGCCCTCCCTATTATTTAATTGGCAATTCGTTCAACATACTGCATTGCATGCACTGCTGATGTTACCAGGTTACCAGGACAGAGAGTACTTTTTCTGAAAGGAGTAAAGCAAAGGAAAAGGGTATATGAAATTCCATCACTGTAAAGAGTGTTTGAAAATCCATCACTACCAGCACTTGGCAAAGACTAAAGAAGGCTAGGAGATCGTGAAAACACGCTCTCTCAATAGGAACTATCCTGCCAAAGGTCAGTGTGATGCTGCATAAAAAGAGCAGAACAAAAAAAAGCTTAAAAAATGACCACCGCATTCTTCAAATTTCTTGGCTGAAATCAACTTATAAATCTCACAGCTTTTATTTTTATTAGTTCTCCCTCCTTTTAATGAAAACACAACCATTTATATTTGCAACAAGTGGAGGATAAGGAAAGCAATGACCAATATGTTGGCTGCTGCTGCTTTTTCTGCATCAATAAGACCATTATGGCTTCAGACTATAACCTTAATTCTCAGCCAAGTCAGCCTAAGTGAATCTCAGATTTTGAAAGTGTCTTGAGAAGCTGCCTGATTTACCACTGTGTTACTACACTTTCTGGGTAAGGTTACACAGCGTAAAACATGAAGCAATGCAAGCACTTAACTAGGACTATGTCTTAGCTGTACAAATTTCTGTTTGTTTTTAAATAATTTTTCAAGATTTTGTGGGATAAGAAATGTAATTTCAGGAGTTAAAAAAGACAGCAGCTGATTTTAAGCAATATATGGACTCTTTTTTTTTCTAGGTAGAGAATTAAAGGCAACAATCTGTCCTAATGACTTGAAGCAGATAAAGAGTAAGTGATGTATATAACTATTGTGCATCTCTGCCGTGATGCAGCTGCTGCTTTTGTATTACTAATGGATTCCTCTGTTGGAAGAAAAGGAATCTCCAGTCCTTTTTCAACAGGTGACAGGCAAAAATGAATTTCACATCCTTGAGCTGGCCTGACAGGGAGCCAATTACCATTTCAGCTGACCAGCATCACTTGAAAAGAAAAGCAAGGAAGAAACATGACAGAAGATGACAGAAAAAACCCAAAACTGGACAAAAAGGAAAAGTGGATTCAATGCTGAAAATAAGCCTCAAAATAAAATAAGGAAAGCCTTCTAGTAGTGGTGCTGTTTTCCTTTGTTTTCTTTTGCATTTGATGGGAGTAAATGCAATGACCAGGCCCCTGTGGATTTGGTCTACGGTTTTTCTCTGGTATCTTAACAAAACACACTTTGCCCCTGGCAAGTTATTCCAGTTCATTATTTCACTGATTTGGGTTTTAATGGAGTGCTGCATCTTATTCAGCAGTAAGTGTTGGCACAAACCTGGGAGGCAGCGTGGGTGGAAGAGAGGAGGGGACAGCAGGAAGGTTTACTGACCCCTCTAATTATAAAACCCTCCACAGTTTGTCCAGAGGAGGGAAGGGTACTGGCCTCAGGGACAAGGGTGCAAAGAAAAAAGGGATAAACATGGTGATTTGGCTGAATAATATGCTGCCTACTATATCAAACTGGATTAGATACAGTTCATTTCCTGCAAAGGTTTCCCAAGCTTTGCTTTATGCTGCCTTGTGCCAAACGAGAGAGTTGTTTCCTGCTATCCCATAACCGTGGGTTTAGTCAGATACAGCTTTAGTACGAAGCTGAATATTGCATGGTCCTGATGGTGAGCCTCAGCACATGGCATCTTCTACTCTGGAGCTTGCTCTTAAACTGTCCGCTAGTACCTCAGCTGGGTGAACAAAGATCTCTCCCAGAGATGCAATTTTTACCACATGTAACAGCTTAGAGCAAACCACTTTACAGACTATATGATGAGCGGCACTCCTAACACAATACCTATGTGTTTCTTTCCATCAGAGTTTGCAGAAAACATGCCAGTACATATGGTGTTGCTGGTTTTGTAATTCACAGCATAAGGCGTTTGATTTAGTTTGATCTATATGTAAAAATGCAGTGGGGAGAAACATAATTGAAAATCACAAGTTTTCTGTCAGCTGCTTATCTTCTTGTTGGAATGGCTATAAAATCTGAGTCCTTTAGGAAGGGGAACGAGTGGTGCCACTGGAGGCTAGCCTGTGCAAGGGTAGGATGACAGGCAGCTCAGGCAACATATTCATCAGCTCCTCTAGATCCTGTTCTTCAACCTGCATCCCAGCGAGCTCCCTGTCTTTGCAGCTGACAGTAAATAATAGCAGATTTGGGGATTCATAACACAAACACCTTCTATCAGGAAAGAATGGCTTATATTACACAGAAGCAGATCCTTCAGGCAACTTGAAATATTTACAGCTCCTGACACATCTGGTATACTACTTCCCACTACACAGAAACCTACCGGGTTTTTTCAGAATATTCCATAGAAATAAAAAATCCCACTCTCTACCAGATCTCAAAACACTTTTGAAAGCTTCCCCTAAAACTTAATTTCAGTAAAAAGAAAAGGTTACATCAGTATTCTTATTCTTTAGCATAGGAGACACAGGGTTGGCACTCACTTACTGTCACAAAATGAGAGGGAAATAATATCCAAAGGTGTGTTTCTGTCTGCCCTCCAGAACTGTTATACAGAGAATTATCAGAGGTAAACAACAAGAATGGGTACTGAACAAGCTCACAAGAAAATAAGTAATGAAAGCAAGCAGACCCCCATTCCAAGAGCTCACAAGACCTCCTGCCAGAAGAACAAGCCAAAAAAGAAGAAAAGGGGAGAGATAGAAAAGATTAGATTGTTAAAAGAATTCTGCCTGCCAGATACCATGAAGATGCTTCTCTTATGTATGCTTTCCATGAGGTCTTAGTACTTTGTCCTCCGCTCGCCATACCAGGTACAGTTAACGTAAAGCCCCAATCTCCTGTGCCCTGTGCACGACAGACACACTGAGGTTCTTGGTCAAGTTTCTTTCCCTTTTTGCCCAGATGTTTCACATCTGTTCTCAGCCCACAGCAAACGCTAACCTATTACACCAGCCTCTAGCTAGAACATTCGCCAAAAAATGTATTAATCTTTGCAAAAATGCTACCTCCTTTTCAGGCTCCTAAGGAAAGGAGACGTAAGCAATCACACTGCTTCCATTTGCATCTCTGCCTGTCAGTCTGACAGTTTCTCCCTCAGCTGATTAACTTTGTCTTCATTGGCCTATTTTAACCAAATTTGACAGAAGTCTGCAGGCTGTAAATCAGTTAATTTATTAAAAGTGTCATGAAAATGTCTGCCTCGGTGCAGGAGACGGGCCTGGTAAGCACCACCCCTGAGGGAACTGCAGGAACGGCGTACAGCCACAGTAACAAAGAGCCTGCACAAGACGGTGGTCACCCAGGGACATCTCAGCCATGAGAGAAGCTTGTTGGGGGCTGGCAGTTCACCAGGGATCAGATAATGCAAACACAGCATGCAAAGCCACAGCAAACCACGTTTCAGCAATTCTGCTGCTCACAGAACTACTTGTTTTTGCACCTCCATTTTACTTCACAGGATAATGACTTTGATGACAAAATATTGTCCATGCTACTGTACTGGATGGACCCTGTCCCACCCTAGGTTCACGCCTATGCAAAACCATGCAACCAGTGCTTTGGGAAAAAATTCATAATTGAGAACTACCAGGCATAAGAGGTCTCTCCAAAGTTAAGATTACTGATGTTTTATGCTTAGTCATATGAGATGGTTAGGAGAACTCTAATTCCAGGGAATTTATGCAGAGGTATAAGAAATTGTTCTGAATTTATCTCATAAAAAAACTCAATTCATTTTATCATCACTATTAATCACACATGTACAATTTATGCTCTGCATTAATAGATTAACTTTTATTTAAATCCTAATTAATGATATAGATGTAGAACAACATTGGCCACATGGGTTTCCAGCCGAAAACTCTCTCTCTCTCTCCAAAGAATTTAGTTATCATCTAAACAAAATTACATTTCTTCCACCATTTTAGATATTCAGTGAGAACCTGTATCACAGAAGAAGAATATTAAAGATTTTAAACATGTTACTTTCATGGCATTTTATATACATTTTGAAGAAGAAACAAATAATTATATTGCATGAAAGCCTATGAGGAACTAAGTCTAGTATAAATAAATAACAAAGTATCTAACTAAAAATAAATAATATAATGTAAAAACTGAAGACAATCTTAAACACATTAATTATGTTCTTATCATATGCAGGTTACCTGGAAAGAAGTCAACCATCTATTATTTTTATCAATGGGGTCTATACAGAATATTTGGTACTCTAAAATCCACCTGATTTCAGCTATAATACTAAGATGCAAGATTTTGCTTTATCGATGTATCTCAAGTTCAAAAGATTGTGGTAATAGTAATATAAAAGAAAACTATAACTACAACCACTCTTAAACCTCTAAACTGATTTGACTGATAAAGTGTACATTTATAAAATATCCGTTGGGGGGCTGAGGACTCAACTGACCTCATGAAACGCAGGCATCACTAGATAACTACTGTGCCAAGTTTCCCATTAAGAAGCTTAGGGCGAATTGTTCAGACACACACAGAGTTAGTCCGATTCCTGGCACACTAAAAATCAATGCTTACAACAGATATCGGGAATGCCCCTATAAAAGTAACTTTTGCTGTTCTTAACCTATATCTCTGTATTTTGCACACATATTTGAACACAGTTCATAGGGTTCATAATCCAGTTATGAGAAAAGTCTGTGAGAAGTCTTCCCTAGGGCCTCTACTCATGCATGTGCTGCTCCTTGGCTTGGAGGCTACGCTGAGCTCAGGTTCTTGCCTGAGCAATGCTGCAGGCACCTGTGCCTGACCCTCACCTTGCCTTGCTGACTTGACCTTGGATTTGCCTCATTGCTGAGAAGCTGTCTGGCAATCTGGACTCTTGTCTGACTCCTGGTTTCCATCACTGGACCTCCTCTGCTCTTCTTCTTCAGTTATAGACAGAGAGGTATATGTCTATGTACATGTACAGCCAAGCATGAGTATGGTTTAAGTGATAAGAAAAAAAAGGATTCATATGTCTGTGTGTGTGTGCATGAAAGGTGAGTAGGGAAGGTTGTCATGGCAGGCTGTGTGTGTAAACAGGGGCTGTAATGAGTTGATGTGTGTGTGTCCAAGCTGGGGAACTGGTCAGTATAAAGAGCAGTGGTGGTTGTCGTTGAGGTCACTGTCCCTGCCTTGGGTCCTGGCATGCCTTCCCCTGCTGAGCAGCCTGCTCCTCTCGCCCCTGACAGATTGCATGATCTCCTTCTAAAGGCAAAGAAAGAGCTCAGCTTGTACACAAGGCGAAAAAGAGTCAGAATAGGTAATTTTTATACATCATAAAAATTTGCATCAGATATGATGAGGTCATGGAGAGCCATTCTGAATTTACTGCATCCAACAGTTTAGTATGTTCAAGTTAAGATGGTGTTTTCTGAAGACAACTGGCTAATTTTCACATCAAGGAGACACTTCCATTCTGTGCATGTCTTCAGCAAATAAAATGAAGAGTTTAAAACCTCACTCTGCTCTGTGTAAGCATCCATCCAGGGGATTATTACTGTTCATGGCCAGCCAAACTTCAAGTTCCATTTGCAGAGCCAGAGGAGAACTCCAGGACGATCACTGAGGCATTAACCACGCTTTTGTAGTCGGGTGGCAAGTTTCCTATGTCATGAAAGCAGCTGGGGACTGCTCAGTTCCAAATGCCCCAATGCCAAGCTTGTTTGTCCCAGTTTCAGTAAGTTACAGCAAAATAAAGCCAACACGCACACTTTATTTCCTAGCTTTCTGCAATGGGTTCATATTTAATAGCCTGTGTTGACCTACCAAACATTTACAAATGAAGACGATTTTCATCACAAAGATAGCTGTTCAAAAGTTAAAGATATCCATTACCTGGTGTTGCCCACTTCTAGTATATAAGACATTCTACAATACCTCTACTGTTGAACTGCCTGTAAGAGTATATATATATTATAAAAGAGGCAAAAGTATATATACAATAAAACAAAAACAGACACAAAAAATATTTGTTTTGCTTATTTAATGCCAATCTTGTTTGTAAATGTTCCATCATTCTATTTGACAACGAAAGTGTTAAAAACATTCTATCTTTACTCATACTAACATGCAGAATTATTCTTTTTTGTCAAGTTTAAAAAAATTAAGGGAAAACAACGATGGTCAGAAAAGTCTATCCTCTTTGAGGTGATGTTCTGCCAATACTTAATTGTTATTATTCTGTACACACTGAGAGAAAGTGTTCCACTATCTACCAACTAATCTTATGGGCTTCCATACTTGCAGGAATTGGAACGATACTTGTAGTTAACAAACAAATAATTTTGGAATGCTTATAAATATCTGTAGTACTTAGTTCAAGAAAAAATATGCATCCACAGTGACATTTGTTCAGGTGCAATGAACTCATCTAGTGGTTCTGCCTTTCCTTGCTTCCAAAGCTGAAGTTTTCTATGTGGCTAAGGCTAACTGAAAATCTTCATACAGCTCTATGCCATGTTTTGTTCCAAAATGTTATGACACTTCAAAAATCCTGCTACAGTCCCTGTCTTTTCAGGAATAAATAAAAAATTAGCAGCCATGGTTCTATATCTCAAGGTTCTTTGTATTATCATCCTATGTATCACCATCAACATTATGTCCCTTCTTTGATACCAAATCAGACTGGTTAAGCCTGAAGACCTGGCCAACTGCTTTACTAGGAAAATAACCGCATTAACATGAACCTTTATTTAGTGGTAAGGTAATAAAAAGAAGCAGCCTATTTCTGTATAGATAACTGGTACAAGGCCTTTTAGTTCCCCCTTGAGCCTCTAATTTTTCCTTGTTATTCAGTCTATAGTGAAGGATTCCACACACATGCGTCCTTTTAAATGTCTCAGAAAAGCAAGTGCTTATTTTGCAAAAGCACAATAAAAAGGTTCGTCTCTACAATTTAAAAAAAAAAAACAAAAAACCTGTCCATTTCATGAAGTGTACAAGGTCACATAATTCCCTAAAGATAAACTGCCTTAGGACATATATATCTTTCTTCAATGCAAGGAAAGATTCACACAAACTCACAAACTGTCTCCCAAAAGCAAGCTGTAATTTTTGCAGAGATGAATTAAAATTCTGTTCAGGATTATCATCTGCATTACAAATGCCAAACCAAACCCAAAACAAATAAGACAAAAAAGACACTAGTGATGGAAGCTAGATCTTATAGTCTGTTTTGTTCTGGTCTCTGGCAATAAGAGAGAAGAAATATTTCCCTAGCCCACCACCAGGACAAGCTCCAGGACGAAGTAACCAGACTTACCCTGTTGTAGCTGCCAAGTCCTGACTGGCCTGTGCCTGCCTCAAATAGCTTACTTCCAGGAGACCAGTTCTCACTGTTCTGCCAGGAATTGTTGTGAGCCAATGTAGGATGTCATCATGTAAGGGCATTTTCTATAGGAAGAAAACTCAGGAGGCTGGCCATCTAAGAGGGGACAAAAAATGCCTTATATGCCTGTTATGGTATAACCTACCTCTTCCCAAGGGGCAGACAGTTGTGACTTCTTTGCAACCCCCGTCTTTGTTGTGATAGTACATCAGACATGATGGTGACAGTCTTTCTGCAGGACCTTAAGAGTAAGATAATCAGGCATTCCAGCAGATTTCACACTTCTGCCTTCTGCTGAGTTGTTCAGTGATGGCAAAAGTCTGCCCATGTCCACCTACTGGGGTTTGGTGGACCTGCAGGCCACCTTAGCCGTGCTAATTAAAAGCAGATTTTGCTTTTAAACACACTGTAAACATGAAGAGGAAACATGAAATGTGCTAGACAGCACTAGAAACCACGTACTCAGCAGGTAAAAAATAGTCAAGGGAACACTGATGGCAATTCTGCCCTAATCCCCTTTTAATGTCTCCTGAAGAAGAGAAGACCACGGGCAAAGTGGGCCATCTACCGTGGTCAACACCACCAGGTAACTGCAATGGTGTTTCTAGGATGGGACTCTCTTCCATTTACATGGTATAGAGTAATGAGCTACTGTAAATGGTATCGAGTTTCACTACGTAACTGACTGAAAGCAACTCCAATCCTTCCATAACTCAGCTTTATTCTCTTCAATTATTTACAGCTATTCACATTTGGACTTCTATTCCATTTTATTATTAATAGCAGAGTTAAACAAAAGTGGCACCTTACAGGGATCCTTATGCATAATCATTTAGACTGAATTTGGACACTGAGTCATAGCTAAATTGATCTGAACAGATCTTTGTTCATTTAAGCTGGAGGATGAAGAGTTCCAGGAGTGGAAGATGGAGTCCATTTCTTTGATTACTTTGATTTTCAGTAACTGTATTAGTGCCACTGCTCAGCAGTATCCAATAACTCATTCATGTGTTCTTGTAAATAATTTTGGTGCAAACAGTAATTTCAGTAGAGTGTAACTGTTAGGCAATTACCTCTTTTATGGTGAATCATTTGCAAATGTTTCTGAGACATGAAACTGAAGATTAGAAAAAGGTATTTCAATAATTAACTGTTATACGACAGAAATTTCCTTAAAGGTCTGTGTGGAAAAAAAGGTAACATACACTACATGTACTGTAGTATACTGAACATAACTCAAGTACCATAGGCTGTCTATTAAACCCTTATTACTTCTTGCTGAAGAAGCTTAAAGGTAAAGAGGGAGAAACTGCAAATCATGCTGCTTCTCCCTAAAGCTCTGGGAGGATTTGCATTCCTTACTCATGAAGACAGCCTGTACTTTTATAATGCAATAGAGAATGTAATTTTTCCCACCATTGATTAAGCCACCAGGGAGGTGCTAAACTCCTGCTATTCCTACCAACAGCAACTCTCAGGGATGCTCATAACCTGATGTTTCATTCCAACGGCTGTCAGCAATAGTTACAGATGTTCAGCACATTTCAAAATTAAGTCCTTTGTCATTGTAAATGATTTGATTGCTTTAGTTTTAAGATGTGTCTGGTCATAACATGAGCTGTTGATGAATGAGTGAAAATACACAGTAAATGATACTTGTAAGGAATACATTTCACTGACCTAAGTGCTGAAAGGAAATACAATTTTAAAGAGACCATCTCTGCTAGTGAGTTTGGTGCTTTGCTTTTCCTTAGAACTGTAAGCAAATTTTGTTTTCTAATTTTACAACTTTTTGAGAAAAAAATCTATTGATTTCCAGAAGGAATGAATAAATTCTTAATCTCCATCATGTGTCCAGAAACCCAGCACCTTTCTTCCCCTACTCTCACATTTGTAGACAATGGCTTTTATCTTGGCAAGTCAGACAAAACATTAATAAAGTTAAGCTAGCCTGCCTTTGTGCTGCAAAGGAGCTGCCTGCATATAAAGTTTTAAGGTTTAGTAATTTTGTTGAAATGGAGAGAAGAACGTGGGTCTGAAAAGGAGATGACCTACAGAATTAGAAACTCTTACAGTGAACATGTAGATTTTTTGCCCTTGGTGTGGAGGATGGCTGTCTTCTTTCAGTTAGATGAGTACTAATGCTGGTGACGCATAAACCTGTTAGGATTTGGAATATGCTTTAAGTAGAGGAAAACTTGGTAAGATTTCCTAACAAAAATTGCTTTGGGGTTGTTTTTTTTTTCCATTTCATATATTTCACTTTACATGTTTCATATGCGTGGTGGGTTGACCTTGGCTGGACACCACGTGCTCACCAAGCCACTCCATCACTCCCCTCCTCAGCAGAACAGGGTGGGAGAAAATAAGACGGAAAAAAAGAACTTGTGGGTCAAGATAAAAGCAGTTTAATGAAGCAACAGCAAAAGTTGCAAGCATGGAAGCAAAGGAAAACAGAAGATGTTATTTTATACTTCCCATCATCAGGCAGTGTTTGGCCACTTCCCAGGAAGCAGGGCGTCAGTACACGTAGCTGTTGCTCTGGAAGATGAACACCATAAATAACAAATGCCACCCCTTCCTCCTCCTTCCTCTTAGCTTTATATCTGAGCAGATGTCATATGGTTTGGAATATCCCTTTGGTCGCTTTGGGTCAGCTGTCCTGGCTATGTGCTCTTGCAAGATCTTGCCCACCTCAGCCTACCGGGGAGGGGTGGGGGGATATTGCAGAGACAGCCTTGATGCTGTGCAAGCGCTGCTCAGCAGTAGCCAAAACCCTGGTGTGTTGTCACCACCTTTCTAGCTACCAAATATAAGCACAGCCCTGTGAGGGCTGCTGTAGGGCTCAGCCAGACCCAATATAATATGCAATGAAACTTTATAATATTTCATGTAACTGAGATAGAAAACCAAACTAAGTTACATTAAAACAAAGGAATATTGGTTCTCAGGTTTGCAGTGCAGTCATACATGTAATATAAATAGCTAATAAATGTAAATTAGCACATCTGAAGACAAAAATATTTTAAAAATTTGCTCTTCGGGGCTTTTTCCCCAGATGATGTTATGATTAGTGCTGGGATCTTCTTCTCTGCCACGTTTGAATTGAGAATATGAGCAGACTTAAATGTTGTTACAAATGACTTCTATTTCATCAATAAAGACATTTAGCTTATATTTCGCTTTGATTTTTTTTCTGTGCCAACAGATTTCTCCACTAAAGTGTTACTGTTAAGGCAAGTGAATCTTACAGAACTAACAGAGATAACTACACTAACAGTTTGATAATTAATATAGAAACCTACCTACATTGTAACAGGGTCCTAGGGGTTTAGACCTGAAGTTCTTTTAGTCAGGAGTGTTTGCTCTGCTACATTAGAAAATACATAGGACACTGGTTATCACTATAATTGTGCTATAAACAATCAGCACAGACCCCAAGATTTGCTATAGAAGGTTTACTGTCCTATAGTTTATAGTAGCTATTTACATGCTCTATGGACTCAGTGGAAAAGAAGCACTATGTTAAAGTATCTATTTAAAAAAAGCAATCATGGTTTGAAAATGTAATTAAAAACAGCAAATGGTTTTAAACATGCATTTATTTTTTTATTACAAACTGATCAAGTTAATGTCTGGGAAATCACATTGTAATGGGTGATTTTTCAAATAAAAAATTCATTATTTTTTATGGTTGCATAATCTAGAAGCAAAGGCCAGTACTCTAAAGGGTATCCTGAAGCCCTGATATGACAAATTTAAGAGCAGAGTCATTCAAGACACCGTCTATAGTTGGAGGATAGAGATCTGCCCAGCCAGAAAGCATGTCAGCCTACCTAAGATCTAAACCTCTTAGTAGGTACCTGATTGTCTTCTTTCATTTGTTCCCTCCTAGAAGAGGGTTAGTCTTTGCAAAGAGTAAGACAAAGATTTACTAATAAAACTAATAACTAATAAAAACCGTAGTTCTCAAACTGTTTCTGATTTAGTGACAGCATCTGGTTTTCAATTTCATGTCCTATGATACTTAGCACCTCTCTACACAGTCTCAGTTATGGTCCCCCTCAGAAAAGAAGTTGGCATTCAACAAAACAATGCTGCTGAACTGAAAAATGGGAATAAAGATATTCTCATATTCTCACTTTGCAGAACTGGCCTCTTCATTAATATCTCAGAAAGATTGTATCTCAAGGGAAAAGGCAAATAAAACTCCATAATTTCTGTTTGAGCTGCTACTTTCAGGGTTTTTTATATGAAAAGCCCTACTAAATTAAAAACAATATTCTCAGTTCTGATGAAAGTACACAGACCCAACAACGCTAAATTACTGAGAGAAGAATCTAGCATTTAACTGAAACAGATTCTGCTCACATTTACATCTTCAAAAAGAGCAACCTCACAAACTGCTAAAATTATTTTTGAAAATGTTGCCATTTAAAAACAAGTCAGTCCTTCTCATCGACATAATACATCTAGAGGGCAGCTGAATGCCAGGCAGGTGTTATTGCCATGAAATTATCTTATAGTAAGTGTGACAATTAACATCCTAACTGCATTTGTCTTGTGCTAACGCTGAGTACCGAGACAAAATTGAGCACAATCCATTACAAACTTGAAGACAAATTTAATATAGGAATAACAGAATATATTTGTAACCAGTTGAGATTTAAGATTTCTATTACGTAAAGTAGAAGGATATGTCATTTCGCCTTCTGTTATCACTACAAATAAACATAAATTCATCCCTAATAAGCACTGCAGGAAGTCAACTATGCAATCTTAATGATCCTAGGGTCTTTTGCTAAAGTATACATTTCATAATCTCAAGCAGATTCCAGAATACTATGTCAATTAGGATATCACGCAGAGCAACAAAAAAGGCAACAACAGCTGGAGGCATTCATTGAACCTCATTGTCTATGCAGCAATACAAGAAATCTTGTTCTACCAAAATGAAAACAATAAAACAAAGATAAGATGAATTGGGTCAGGAAGTAAAACAATCCCAGCCTGCCAACTTCAAATGGCTGAGTATTAAAGACCTTTGGACAATCTACGAGCTGGCACACTGGGGGTTGTCTAACTGAATGCCACCGCTGGATGTCACTGGTGGTTCGCAGAAAAGCCACTCCACATGCATTTATCTGGCTGCACAGCTTGGAAATGTCAGTACTGGGAGTTAGAAATACTTTCATGCTAACACCTTTTCTTAGCTTGCCTTTCATTTTTATCATCTCTCCAATTTACTACAGAGGTTGAAATTGGTCAGTAAGCCTCAATAACACTTAAAGAAATGAAGGAAGAAAATATGATTTTATAGCTAACAACCACACTGCTGCAATTATCCTAATCCTAACATCATGTTTTGTTTTGCTTTAAAGTAGGTATACCAGGCCTCCTGGAATATCATCTGTTGTATTCACTCTTCCGTCTACTCAACACAGACTTGAAAATTTCCTTACTGTATACTAGCATCTTCATGTTTTACCACACCGTGAATTTTACTGGCCAGGTAAAATGGGATACACACTTACCACAAATCTAAATAGCAATTTTCTGCAATAGATGTGTCCCAGCAGCTAAAGCTGGGAACCATCAAATTCATGCATCTACTGTTACCTTCCTTCAGAATTCAGTCATGATGCAACCTTATTTTCACCTATACAGGATATAACTATAATGAAAATACTATCTTTATACTCTTCTGATTATTTATTGTAGTCCAGCAGCAAATCTAGGAAGAAGGGAAAACAGCCTAGTCATATAAGCATTGTATTGAAGCATCATTCTCTGCTGACTCAGGCTCTGTGAAGAAACCAAACCTAGAAACTAGCAAAGCAATGGTACTAGAGAGACCTGCATGCTGCCTGGACCCACAGCTCACAGGGCAGTTCCCTGGGAAATGTTCTCTCCTCCCAGAATCTCTTTTTACACATTATTAAGCATTACAAGAAGTGAAACAAAGTGTAGCCATAACGGGTTGGTTTTGACAATGGAACAAGGCTACCAGAGGGATCCCTCAGATATTTTGCTGTTCAACAGATCCATAAAGAAAAGGGAAAGGGGCAGAACACTAAGATTATTGAAGACTGCTAAAGATACAACACTTTTCAAGGCAGTAAGATCTAACCTATCTGTGCAGAATTACAGGAGATCATGATACCAAGTAACTGAAGGTAAAATGGTACAACAGCAGACGAAATTCTGTTCTGATAATAGAAGTAATGAATATTGGGAAAAATAACAGTACATACAGAAAACCAGAGTCTAAATCAGTCATTACTGTTCAAAAAACCCCCACATTTTAGCAGGAATGCGGTCTCTAAAAACACCAATCCAGTTCTCAGCAGTGGTCAAAAAGGGAACTAGACTTGAGAATACTATGGGCTTGTTGTAGCTGTGATGACTTCTAGATAAAGGCAATAGCAGTTCTGTAACCAGTGGTATCTCATATGGGTGGAAAAAGCTAAAAAGCATGCAGACTTCCCGACTCTTCTTTGGCTCTTCGCTGTAGCAGCAGCCTTCAAAGCTTACTACAAGCTGAGAACAATAATTTTGAGTTCAACTTAACTATGTCATGCAGTTGCACCATGTTGAGCAGATAGGGAGCGTTAAGTATGCTAACTTTAATAGGCAGCTTTAAATGAGCTTTCTAAATGCCATGTGCGAACTTACTTTGATGGAGAAAGAAGCCTCACACTGTCATATATCCACAGACGCCACATACAGCCTTCCCAGGGAAGCCATACAGAAAAATGATTTAAGAATGACAACCCATGTGGAAAAACGATCCTACCTCATGTATATTTGTCCAGAACATCTGCTCCTACTGCTCAAGCACTCTCTCAGTTTTGTTAAGCTCCTCATTAGGAGCAGACTCTCCTCACAGAAACACATGCTACCCACCAGAACCAGCTCATGCCAGGGCAGCAAACACAAGGCTGGGTGACCACCTCCACAACTGGCAAACAAAAGTGCCGCTCCTATGAGAACCATCCAAACTCCTGTATGTGCACAGTCAGTGATACGTTTGATGCAATGTACTAAACGCCCTTATCGCACGCGCCTATGTGGCTAACACTAAACAACCATTTTGAACCAGAACAAATTCTACCCTTTATAAAGGATAGAAACACCCTGTCATCAGTGGGAAAACACATCTTACAAAACAGCTTCTTCTCTGACGTCTAAGTGTTGATGACCTGAGGTGAACTACCCAATGCCTTTTAAAGATAAGCCTCTGAACAAAAGCTGATATAATAAATATCTTGCACTCAATAGCGTTATTAGGTTTTTGGGCTATATTAAATTCCCAGCTAGCTTCTAGCCAATGCTGCCACTTTCTTGAGGCAATAAATTGCTTCTCTTTCTCATAACAACTAGTGATCTCACCCCTTTTCTGTAAGTACTCCCACCTTGCACCACAGGCTACAAACTTTTGCTCTCACAGCTAGTCTGATTTAAATACTGAAGGTAAACTCAAAACAATTGCTCTCAGCATTTAGCCTCTAAGACTAATGTTTCTAATTCAGGAGAACAGAAAAAATCATCATACTGCTCTGTAAGTCTGTGCTGTGCCCACCTTTTTTATCCAGATGCCATTGGGGACACTCAAAAGGAAAAAAGCAGAATTTGAGAAATTACAGAGATGGAGAAGAAAGAGAACTAGGGGTATGGAACATCTTCTACACAAGAACTGCATAAACCTATACTCCTTGTTTCATAAAAGCAGTGACCAATAATGTTAGGAGGTCTATAACCTTGTGAATGAGGTAGAGAAAATGAAGAGAGTGATTATTCATTGTATCTTGCAATATAACCAGTGATATCATCAGGCACTGGATTTTAAAGAAACACATAATTAGCGAACTTGTTGTCACTGAATGTTGAAGAAGCCAAAAGCATAAATAAACATCTAGACTTTCGGTGGTTATGGAAAATGATGGTTCAATGCGGCCTCTGGCTCACAATGCCTTAAAACTGCTGCCATAGCAAGATGCACGAGGAGGATCGTGATGGGTATGCACTCTGTTTCTGGCTCTCTTGCCCTAACTTCCCTTCTCAAACCAGCGGAACTAAACCGGAATCTACGTTCTGGCTAGTCTGCAATCTGAAAAAGAGATTTTGAAGAGGACATATACTACTGTCTTGCTATTCCCAGAAACTGGAAAGAATGCGCCATGTAACAAATGCAGACATCTAGTTCATGCTCTTCTGGGTGTCCATCCTTCAGATGGGACAACAGGCTACAATCTAAGGCAAACTCAGCGTGCATACATAGAGAGAGATTACTGAGACTATAGCAACATTAGCTTCTGCTTCCTAATTTAGAAAGTGGTCACTCCAATTTCTATAAGCTCCACATCTTTTGGATTTTTCCATTTTCTACTCCCCCAAGAAAGGAACAGCTGTCTTTCAGTGCAGCCATGGCAAGGTCACTTGCTGCAGATTGAGAGGGAAAAGTGGCTGCAACTACTGGATGTAAGCACAAGTACTCATTCTCCTCACTTGAGAAGCTGATTTGTTGCTATCAATTACATGTATTTAGCTTTTCCCTGGCAAACATGAATGCTTGCGTACAGTAATTACAGCTGCTCCGATGTCCCCAGAAGGGGAAGAAAAATAGATGATAATAATTTGGGTTTATTGCTTTTCACTTAAGTTTTATGCTTTTAATTACAATAATGATACAACTAATAATTTAAAAGTTTTTTTATTTTTTAAAACTAGTTTTGTCTAGTATTTAGTAAACTTAGGCCACAAAACACTGTAGCTTTGTAAAAACTCAAAATCTACTGCATTGCTTTGGGGCTCAGAACAAATAACTTGAGACTCATGATTAAGAATACTAATTGATTTGATACACCATAGTTCATTTATGTGTATTATGTCTAATAAATTTACCATAACAAATTAATACAAATACATTAAAATATATTCATTTATACCGTAATACGTTTAGTAGTCAAGGCACAGCTGAGACTTAGTAGGAGATATTTCTCTGTAACATTTCTTTGTGCACAGTCTGAAAACTGCAACATTTTTGTACTCCTTATGTATTCTATATTCTTTTGCAGTCATTGATGCTACAAGTTTAGTAACAGTAAATTAATTATTAGGAATTAAACACGGTAGGTAATAGTAACCTTTTCTGTTAAACGTGCTAAAGAAATTAAGGTATTTATGTACGTTATGAGAAAAAGCAGTAATTATTGTTTTAAAAATGAAAGCTTCTATGGAATAGTAACTCAAAACTGCACATGTATTTTTGTAATTCGTTAAGTGTGATATACCAGTGAAGATCAGTTGCATTTTTTAGGAGGAAACCATGCCTCCCTGCTCAGCTGGAGTTCTTTGAGGGAGCCAGACAGCAAGTCAACTCATTGCTCATTAATAGTGAAAAAATTTTCCTAAGTGTTACTAGGAAAGAAACATAAAGAACGGCAGAAAATGTCACGATGCCATTCTACAGATGTCCCCAGCTTAGGCATGGGGCTTAGGCACTGCAAACAGTTCTGGTCTTTCATTCTCCTCCCCTCCAAAACACTGTAGGAGGAAGCGTACCAGTGACAGATGCTGCGTCAACACCAGAAGCAGTAAGGAGGAACTGGTACAGAGGACCCAACACCTACATGGTGGGCACTTCGGATGTTTCACTTCTGCCTAGCTCTCATGTTGTGCCGTGGTTGAACCCTCATTGCTGGCAGTGCCCCCTCAGCCCAGGGACTCAGCTGTCTGCGGGGCAAGACTCAGCTTAGCACAGCCCAGCTGTGCAACCTCTGCTCAGGTTTATTCATAAAAACCATTAGGAAAGTGTGAAACTGTATCTGACCTAAAATTATGCAAGATAAGAGAAGGAAAAGCAGCATAATTGTTGAGAAGGTAAAACACAGTCACTCAGCGGTTCAAGAGGAAAAGTAATGGTTTAAAACCATTAGATTTTAAAGGTTTAAAACTCCAAGGTTTAAAACCCAAAGGAAAAAAAAAAAACCAGGAACCAGGAGATGGCAACTCAGCAACATCAAAGATGACACATTGGAGGCTCATCGCTTCCCCACGTGGCTGATGCCTACTGTGGAACAGCAGGACACACTGAATATCTTTTTGAGAGTGGTAGCTGGTAGTGGTTTAGTCCTATCTATTACATATATTAAGCAATAAATTAGGCTTTATATTCCTAAGCTGCATATATCCTGCTTACAGAGTCTCTTGAGGAACAGGTTGCTCATGCAATGTGTCCCAGAGAGAGGCTTCATTTAAAATAAAGACACATGTGGAGCACAAGTTCCACTTTAGTTTCATCAGAAGAAATTCAGTTTGTGTGCTCCCTGCAGCTTTACAGTGAAAGAGGAGAATTTGGCAACTGGCACCGAAAGCTCACTCTATGGTAGCAACATGTGTACTGTGGATTTCACCACTAATTATGTAAGGATGTGAATATTTTTTTTAAAGAATTCAAAAGCAATTACACAACCATGCAATACAGAAATCTCTAAAATACAATTAAGCTCAAAGATGGCCGCTGTGATCTGGGAATTCCCAAGTGACAAATTTCTGGGACAGACAGAATATTGTAAGAATATATGACGCAATCTTTTCCCTCTTTTTATACTCTTTCTTCACGATATGTTATTTGATACTCCTGGAGAGAAAAGACTAGGCCAGATGGACCACTGTTAAAATTTTATGTAATTTCTGTTTGTGTGCAGAGTTTTGCTTATGTTAATTCTCACTATTCACAAACCAGTAAATCTTGTATGCATGCCCCTTTGCATACAAAAGAAGTAAGCAGCAGTTTTTTGTTACCATCACCTTTTATCTTCCTATTACAAAATACGAGCCTTTTTAGAGGTGGCTTCTTTGATTTTACTTTGCTTGTCATGTCACACTGATGCCTTAGCCAGATAGATGACTTTGCTGAAGTACTGCATAAAAGTTAGGTACTATTATAGTCATGCTATAAAAACTGTTTATACACAGTAAAACACTCAAATGTCAGTGTCAGGCAAAGTCAGGATAACCAGGCCTCTTGGTTTAGCCACAATCACACTGGAATACATATCTTCTTCCTGCCAACTCAAAGACTGTCTTCTACAGACAATTTCCTTTCAACACAGAATATTTTTATACTCTTCCCCTGGTCACTCTGTGCTAAAATGACCAAAACAACTGAAATTGCTCCACATTTGTGTATCCACCGCAGGCTTAAACTTCTAGCATCATGACCAAACATCACCTGTGCAGCATACTGTCAGCCTTCAAGAGCTCAGTCCTGTTAAAATATCTGTGATTACATGGGCTCTCAAGCAAAGAGATGATCAAGCTGGGAACAACAGGGCCACAGCTCAACCAGGAACTCTGAGCACTTCTGCATTAACATAGGAATAAGGATGGTTGCATATGTTGTCTCAAATAGTGCTGTGTACTGTAAAGCTACTGCAATTACTCCTTTGCTGCATGAGGTTTAGGTGAAGGTGCACATAAGCCCATAATGAAGGACAGGCCTTCGGTACACATTTTACAATTAAATCAGCCCTCTGTGGACAACATCCTTCTAAGACATATATTTTGTCTTTTGGAGGAGGGGGAAAAAAAAGGGCACTGTTCACTCAGGTAATTTCAAAGCCAGTAAGTCAATCAAGTGAAACCTTTTTTACCAGGACACTGAAAGTGATTTCCTCTGTTAGGAGCCCACGACTTCTGAATTTCAAATGTATTGGTCCACCTGTACTCAGATGTTTTACCACTCAGAATTTTTTAAGGAGAAAAAATATGCTTTTTCAGTCTCCTGATTATCAGATAATGACTTACTTCAGCTTTGAACAAAGACCAGAGGCAAAAACATTTGTGTTAAGACTGTGTTAAGAAGCAATTGTTTAAGAAGATAATTAATGTAAGGAAACACCAAAGGCTGGTGAAGTGGGAACCCCTGCACTGCCCTAACAGGAGAGCACATATGTGATCCAGTGTCAGCTATAACTTGCAGCTCATGTTTTTGTAAACCTGGGTTCTTAAAGGTAGATTTAAAATCCAAATATGGTCTTTCAAATACAAACAGCTTGCACTGAAATATGTCATGCATCTACATATCCATTTGGAGTTGATTGGAAATCGCTTTTTAGCATTTTTGAAAGCTTGGTCACATTTATTTAACTTAGGGAGTTCAGAGGCTAACTTTAGAGGCCTAGGAAAGTTTCTTGCCTCTTTTAGTTGCAAATGGTACAAATATGGTCTCAGGGATACTGCTCCAACCTCTAAAGATCCGAAGACAACATAACAAATCCACTGACATTTATCTCAGAGACACCCATCATTGCAAGGCTTCCATTTTAACTTTAACACTTCCAGACTATCAGTTTTCTAATTTATAGTCTTATATTTTACTGTGTGGTCCTGGCAATGTGGTTAGATTTGTGGGTAACAGAAAAGGAATCTTTAACTTATAATTTTACAATAGGGATAATTTATTTAAGTTCCGTAACTTTTTTTAATTCCCCAAAGTTTTAGTATCAAGAATCTGCACCATCCAGGCTGCAATTTTGGGAATAACATACTGATGCACTACATAACTTGAGATCAGAGGGGGACACACCCTCATCTGAACATCTACTTGCACACAAGCATTTGAAGCACTGCAGTTTTGGGACGTGGCACCGCTGGACTTGAGCCTAGGGAACCTCTGCAGGCCACGGTGTGGAAGATCGGCGAGAGCCTGAAGCATGCTGTACGCACCAGGACAGGCACAGTCTGTCCACACCGCATCGCCAGCTTACTTGGGTATGCTGCTGTGTCATTTTGTGATGTGTGATGTAGGCATGCCCTAAATACTTAATGTCTAAGCACCAACTAATATTCATAGAAAACAGATGGGTTGGAGGAGGTTCCAAATGCCTGAAGCTATTTTCTGGCCTCAGCCTGCTCCTGCATGGAGTATCTGGCAGCTGTACTCTAATGTTTTCATTTGTTTTGAATTAAACTTCTCTGTGCTCCTGCCCAACCCATTTCTTTTCTCATACTCTGCTTGTGACTCTGCATGTGTGTAGTGTCTGTTGTATCAATGAGTCCTCACCAATGAATCTGCTTAAGTAAGGCAACCTGCATTTGGCCTATCACAATATTTACTAGTGAGTTCAAGGAGACTTTTTTAGGCAGCACTTTCAATGCTGGATTAATCTCTGTTACCTTGTTCTATACTAGGGCTTGCTACAGAAATCCTCTTAAAGGTCTTTAGGATCCCCCCCAATGATTTAAAAGACAAAAAAAGGGTATTTTTGTTTTCTTTTAATATGGCCTCTGAGTTTAGCTGATGTAGTTAAAAACATTTCTGTAAACTGCTCCGATTTGTGTAACAAAATAATTCAACCCCTAATTATGGTATTCCTACATCTCAAGAGAATTTTATAGCTCTTGGAAATGCCTGTAAAAACTCTAATCAATCTGAAAACACTTCATTAAAAAGTAAGATACAAAATGAAGGCAAAGTCCCTAAATAGCTCATACATAACATATATGTACACACACACACACACTTCGGTACCACAAATCTAGAAAATGAATATAAAAATAGAGTGCTTCACCTATTCTCTGATTCTGGTTCATCACTTATTCATTATCTGAAGCCCGATAAACATACCAGTTTGATTCAGTATCACAGATGAGTATTTCTATTAATGTTTAATTAGGCATAAATCTTACCACGAAAAAGTCTTTCTGACCACTGCAATTTAGGGTTGCTAGAACTAGCATCAAAAAGGAAATGTTTTAAAGATAAATGCATGCCACAAAAAGTATTGAACTCAATTTTCAATTTTTTTCTGTGTTTTTTTAAAAACTGAAATGCAGAATAAATTCCACCTATATGCTGTGGTTTACTCTCAGTATCCCTTATAACCCCATCAAGTCCTCCCAGTCCAGGTGTCTCTTTCTCTGATTCAAGAAAAAGTTAATTTGGATCACCTTCTCATATTGCTAATCTGTTATTCTAAGTAAATGTGAATAACAAGTATCTCAAAGCTGAAAAGGAATTAAATTTCTTTCTCATTAGCTTTTTACAGGCTTGACCTGCTTGTATCAAATATGATGTTTGCCACTGCAGCCATGACAGTGCACTACTGCTGTGCTTGCTATGCCAGCAGTCCTGATAACCTGAGAAATCTTACAGAAGGGTCCTGCCCATCTCATTGCCAAGAGGCTTGGATGAAGAGCAGGTTCTGCATCCTGTAGAAAAACAATCAAGGTTTCCTGCTGTCAGGTTTCCAGCCCTACTCATATTTTATGCCTGCCCAGCTAAGGAGGCCACTAGACCTGAGTTAACTCTATATAAATCTGGAACTGGTTTTTTTCTGAAAAAGGTTGAGCAGCAAGATCTGGATTTTTAGAAGAAACTAGTTAGCCTTACTAAACAAACAGTTCAATCAAAGGATGACTTCCTTGGTGTTTAACGGTTGAACTACAGTGGCATCTGAATAAGCCAGGCACCAAGAAAGGACACCATTGTATTCACATTGGACAGCAATCTTCAGAAGGTTGAGGACAGCAAATTGAAGCAGGAAAAAAAGCCAGTACTGTGCCATTTCGGTACTAACAAGATGGCCTAACTTGCTCAGTTCTGAAGGAATGAAACAAAAGCAACTTTAAGCCTGTCCTGACTTTGAGCCTCCAGGGGAATCTGTAGCCCACAGGATTTTAACCCTTCTCTAGCTCAGAGGCTGGAGGGCTTTTCCTGGTGCCATCTGTTCTGGACTCCAGAACTGTGACAAAGCAAAATACCACAGAGAGGGCTCCACCAGATGGACCTTTTCCCCATTCATCAGTAAAAGTGCTTGATGTGCTTTTCAGAGCCGTGATACACCAGGTAGGGTCACACAAGCCTCTTCACTGATACATGCCTAATGTCACCAGAGTCCAGTGAACCTCAACAGAACAAGCCTTAACAAAAAGTATCCCATGATACGGTTCACTGACTTTTACTCAGATTAAACCTGACAAATACTCTCATTGACGTCACTGTCTTGACGACACTTTGTTGAGCTGCGATTACTGTGGTGCATTACACTACATTCTCTCCCATCAACCTTGTATTAAATAGAGAGCAGCAAGAGAAAGCCTGACTTTTCCCTGCTTGTGCTTTAGAATAAATGATTCCACGAGGCCTGAGAGCAGAAGGGAAGACCTGGTTTGGTGGCTGGGCATGCTGCCTGTTCATGTCTCTGAATGTATAGTGGTAGTAAAAAAATCAAGCAGCAGCACAATTTCCACTCCCAGACATATGGTAAAAGGCAATGAAATGTACACAAGCACCTGATGAGAACAAAGACGGTTGCTAGAAACCAGGCTTCACAGATAACTCTTCAGAAAATTATTTGATTCAGGGGTTGGTTTTAGACAAATAAATTGTCTTTGCCTAGAATAAAATTTATAGCCATCAAGGGAGGAGGATTCTGGAACAACCTTCCAAAGAAGGAGTGGGAGCCAACAACTGTTCTTAAAAATTGAGACCTTTTTGAAAGAAGTCAAAGAACATACATAATGCTTTCTGACAGCAGGAGGCCTTTTCTTATTCTACAAGCCTCTATTTCTAAATAAATCTATTACTAATAAAGCACTAGAAAACATCATGTTCAAAAAAAAAATGAATTCAAAAGTAAACAAGCAACAATTTGAATACAGCACCTTTTTATGTTTCTGGGCTTTGATTATCTTAAGCCCTTACGCCGTACCTGCTGTTTTCCAGATCACTGCATCAAACACCAACCTTACCTAATATTCAAGTAATTACGTGAAGGTATTCAACTTCAGATTAAGATCAGCTTGTCATGCATCAAAGGTTTGAGAGGCCTAAGGAAATTATTCATGTCATAATGAAATGTAATGCCATCATTCTTCAAATAATCATAATGAAAGATTAACTGAGAATCTGACTGTGCCTCCCCACAGTAAAGCTGGCATATGGGAAACTGAGGACACAGACAAGTCTGAACGATTCAGCTCTGGGTCTTTTCATAGAGAATCACAGTGTTGGCGGAGAAGCCCAGGAAGCAACCAAATGTGTACAAAATTGCTCTTTTACATTTCAGAGCTATGCATCAACATGGATTTCTGCTTTAAGTCTTTCCTGTGGCTGGTCTCCTGCTTCTCCACCCTGGCTGCACAGCTCACATGCAGCCACGGGACACACTTTTGGCATATGTTAATAACTTACAGACATAAAGAAATACTATCTCGGAAAAAATTCCCACAAGATTTAGCATGATCGAGATTACCTGTTGATAAATAGTGGTAAACACATCCTTACTTCCAACTGAATATTTTGGTTTGCTTTCTCAATATACTGGTGCCATATAAAATACATGGACATAGGCGATCTGTTGAAACATCTTCTAAGGAACTATTTATCTTAATTATAGCAAGTATGCAGGACAACCTAACATAACACCAGAAAAATTATCTAGGTGACATACTAGGTCACTGCAAAGTAGTTAAGTGATGGTTCATGAGCAGGACTTGTTAATTAATTGATCTACAGCTACTCCTCTTCCAGAAAGTACATTTAGAACTGAGGAAATAACAGTATTTGTAGTTAACCACTTCTCAGACAAAACAAGAAAAGAGACTTTTCAGTAGTTTATTTTCTGGACCCCTTAGACAAAACATTTCTTTTTAATTTCCACATCTTAACTTTTTTTTTTTATTATTATTAAAACCAGTTGAATTTACAATCTAAATATCATCTTAAAATTAAGTGCTGGAAAAGAGAATGTCTAAGCATTGTGCATAAATCCTACCCTTCACCTTTTCAGGGAGAGAAGGAAGAGAATTGCTTGCTGAATATGAAATCAGCCCAAGTTTTATTAACTATGTATCAAAAGAAATAAACAGAGCACAAATTATGATTTTCATGGTATGAAGCCTTAAAGATGTTCAGCGTTTTGTTCTCAGCCTCATCATAAATAACATAAAAATCAACATACTATTATTTTTAAGTAGACTGATTCATGTTGTATGGATGCTGCATATCATAAGAATATTTTCTACAGAAATTAGCAGACAAAACATTTAAAATATCTTAAAGTTTTAAACTGAACGTATGCCAAACTATGAAAGTGTTAATAACTTTAAAATTAATCAATTCCAATCTAATTTGAACCATTTCTGAACTGTCAGAGAAAAAACATTCATACATTTCAATTTTTTAGGCTGTTTTTACCCATTATACAACCATATGAACCAACAAGAAAGCCTGAGTGGAACATAGGAGAAGGTCTTAGATGAACTTGTTTGCCTTCAGACCTTCCTACAGAGTTTGCCTATAAGATATTTACTTTAAAAAATTACATGGACTCTACATCACACCACTCTTAACTCTCAACTATGGAAAATTTCTGGTTACATTTTCAAGGGAACATAGCTCAAACACAACTTGAAGATGAATTCTCTTTTTGTTCACTCAGAAGTCATACACAAGCGTGTTATATGGTTTGAAAATGAAGAGGATAATAATCCCGTTGCCTTGCAGATCCTCTGGCCATTCCAGACCCTGGTGGCATTCCCAGAGTCCCTTGCTCCAGTGATGGAGCACACCACTGGGCAGAGCTATCTGCCAGCTGTGGCCCCACGGCACATCTAACTGAGTTTGCAACCTGCAAACCTGGCCTGTGGCTACTGAATGAAAATGAAGTGGCTCAGCAGAATTTCTTTCAAATGCAACTGCTCACTATTCATTTATGAGAAGGCAGAAACTGGATCACATCAGCCAAAATGTCCACACCCTGAAAGTTACCTTTCACTTTCAAGCTTTCAATTCAGCTTAGAAATCCCTTGTCTCAGTCTGCTGCCCCAAAGACATCAGCTCTTTCCCTCTTATTTTACTTATTATTTATTTATAAGTTATTATAAATAAATAAATAAGTTATTTACTTATTCCTTGTTCTTTTGGCTTCCATGAACAATTGCACCTTAGCCTGTGGTTTATATACTCCATCAGGTACATTCCCGCACAGACATTACGGCAGAAATCTCTCTGAATAATTAGGTACAGTGAGCGGGTTATATGCTGCCATTGCCAGCTGAGCTCCACACAGCAAGAAATACTGACAAAGATATACAGAATATTCACAGAAAGACTTCTGACATCTTCCAGTGATGGAAAGTCATTAAAATCAAGGACATGGTTATCATCTGTGCTACAGGAAAGTCTAAAGATTCCCAATGAAGGCTCAAAGCTGCTGTTCTGGGTGCAACAAAAATATAATCGAGTTCCCCAACCATTTTCATTCCAAATAAACAATAAGAATAAACATGGGAAGAAGGAAGCATTGCCATTCCCACATTAAACATGATGAACTCGGTTAAAACATGACGCAGCCTTTCTGACTTGTCCTTCATTGCAACTGACAGCAGAGCCAATTCCTTGCATTTACTCCCCATGATAAAGCCTCACTCAAGAGCCATCACACTGCACAGCCACATGGCACCTACATCAAATGGCTCGATTCACAGCATCAGACCACTGGGCAGGCAACGGGTCTAGCTTCACAACTAACAACTCCTTGCTACCTTACTTGTTGCAGTCTCATTTTGCCAGTAGTTCAAGCACCACTGCTGTTACTCAAGGTACCTCCTCTCTGTGGAAAGGTACCTCCTCCTTTTGGCTGAAATTTCATTTAATGTAAGTGAAAGGTTTTGGATGCACATAAAAATCAGGCTAAGGATAAAAGGGTATTACAAATGGAAACTACTGCATTTGATTTTTCCTTTCACCTCTGAAAAAACAATCTCGAGTGTTTTTTCTAAGTCTCTTCTTACACAGCTCAACAGACTTTAATAAATGAATAATTAGTGCAAAATAATAACACATATATATATACACACACACATATATATATATAGGCCTCAGTTGTACATACTTCTTTAAGGCTAAGAGAGAAAATACACATGGCAAGTATAGAAATGAATGGCACATATTTACTTTTTCTTTTTCTCCGGTCTCTATTACAAATAGCTGCCAGTATAAGGAAGTCTAGAATTCATGACAAGATGCACACTAGAACCAGGAAAACAAAGTCACCTGCAAAGCTTCTGCAGGCACAGCAGAGATACAATAAAAGAGAAAAACTCTTTAAAGAGTCACCTCGAAAAGTACCAAGCCACAACGTTAATCTTCACCATGGGGAACAAAGAGGAAGCACATTACAGCATCCAAGACACACTGTGGTAGTTAAAAGAATGAAGTTTCCCTGGGAAAGCACATATTTCTGTTTTTAAATTCTTTTATCTTCATACTTTCCCTGTTTGAGGAAGTTCTGACACGACTGCCTAAACTCCCATTGGGCTGAAAACGAGAACACATTACAAGTGCAGAGAAGAGTGTCATGAAAACGCCTTTATCAGCATTTGAAGAGAGAAACCAGTTCAAAAAGAAATTAAACAAATTCCTGGTGCACAGGTTAATCAGCAGCTATTAAACACCCACCAGCCGGCTCCAGATCAGGGATTCTCTGAGCAGCCGAAGGCTGGAAGCTGGGGATGTAGAGCAGGGGAAGCATTTGTTGTAAGCAACTGTTCAAGGCAGGATGCTGGACTAGGTCTGGTCCAGTACGGCCTTCCTTATGGCCTTACATTACGTCACCCAACGACTCTGCACCGTATCTACTTTCACCCAGATTATCATATGTGATGGGACAGTCTGTGGCCTCTCTTAAGGGGACGGATGCTCTGTAGGAAGCAAGACAGCAAAGTAACCCAATGATATCAGTTCTCTGAATACTATTAAATGCTTACTTGGACCCAGTCCTTAGAAAAGGTTCTTTACCAGCCTCTGGAAAAATACGGTTCTCTTTTTTCTCAACAAAAGCCCATTAAAGAAAATGTTCATGGTCTGGATGGTTACCAGGCCACCAATGGACTTCTGGTTGCTGTAGCCCAGGCAGATCTTTCTAACACAAATAACAGGTAAAGGGGGTTTACATTTTATGCCAGATGGTACTCAACTCTCTAGCATCTCCTTCTTTAATGTGTTAGCTCATTACTGATTGCATTTCAGGTGAAAAATAGTCTGTTTTATTTTTAAATGTGTCCCAAATGGAGATTCAGAGGAGCAGATGTTGGGGGGGGAGGGGAGAAGGGTGTTTCCATCTTCTTAGTATGCAACGCTAGATACAGCTTCATTATAGCTTCTCTAGTATATACATGTTTATACTTCCATGCACAAGTATGTGAGTGTCTGTTCCAGTTTGTACGGGTTTATTTTATCTGACTCCATGTGTGAACACATGTCCATTTCTTTTATAGAACACGCAATGTCTAAAAGGATTTTTCATTATTTATTCTATAAGATTCTAGCAAACAGGGCATTAAAAAAAAAAAAAATCCCAGAAAGGCAAATCCCAAAATTATGAAGATTATGAAGATGAACCTGCATTTTAATTCTGCGAATAAGTGACAGAAGGTACAAAGCCTCTGAAGAAACTAACACCAATGCCAGGGATAGTAACCTCCTGATTTTGGGCTGTAGTCTTGGCTTGTGGCACAACCGAGAAAGTCCTGAGGGGTCTGGCTGCATCCCAGCAGCCTGTGATCACCTGCGTATGGACAGCTATACTGTCCAAAGTCTCCACAGCACTGCACATGGCAGCTTTTTTGGCTGCCAGCCACACCGCTGGCACAACCCCCACCTTAAAACCTGAGAACAACCATGCAGATTAAGACCATGGTGCATCCGACTTAGCAGTCCTGCCCCTGACAGTGCCCCAGAGAATCCAGGCCAGGATGCTGTAACCCTGCTACTTCCCCAGAACACCCTCTTCTCCCAGAAATTTGGTATTTGGGGACTTCCCGCACTGGAGGTAACACCCTTCTGCCTAATAGCCTTTGATGTATTGCTCCTCTGCAAATTTGTCTCATTGCTTTCTCAGCCCATATAAGAACATTGTACACCTATACACCCTGCAGCAATAACATGAACAGTTTAACCATTCCTTAAATGAAAAATACATTCTTTTGTTTATTCTGAACCTTTTCTCACTACAGAACAAGGGAACTTTGAATGAAATCATTACAGGAAACAGTGACAGTCATTCCTGTTCACCTTCTGCACACCCTTCATAATATTATAGAGCTCCCCTCACTCCACTCAGACATCTCTTTCCAAAGCTAAAGAAACTTACTTTACATCTATGCTATATCATATGTTTTGAAGAGTATGGATATTGCACTTTACAACAAAATTCTTCCTGTTTCATATTTCTTGTAATGTCACATCAGGCTTTCCCCTCACAGCAATACCAAAGAACTAATCAGACCAGATATGAACAACTGGAATACAGAAAATGATGCACGATGAAGCAAGCACACACTTCTTTTTGATGCTTGCCATATATAAGTTGATGGACACTAAAATATTCTAGAAACAAAATGAGAATGATTTGCTTTATATGAGTAAAATTCAGAAGGGAAGAGCTACAATGCACAAGAGCCAGAAACTTTTTTGCTCTGCTGCTATCAGTGTTAGTCCAAGTTGGGGAACCAAACAAATCTGGAGGACTTAACTGAAGTACAGCTGGAAAAGGCTGAATTCAGTGCCTTGCGTGCAGCAGCTTGCTCCTATTTTCAAGGCAGATCCTGCCCCAACCTCTGCAGGTACAGCTGACACCCTGCTCACAGACCTAGGGCAAGTCCTGGGCATGAAAGGAAAAGCATCCTTCTCTTGTCGGGCAGAAATGTCTAGCAATGGAGCATTCTCAGTGCTGAAGATTGTTGCATGTTCTTGCTTTCCTAGGATCATGAGAGGACATGTGAGCCTCCATAGAAAAACTTTATTTACATGGATTTCCTAATAAATTAACCTGTCTCCATTTTGAAACTGTGTTATGAGTTGCAGTCACTTGTGCCACTGCCATCAGGTTGAAGACACATGCATTTTAGAAGTTTGCTCTGAAGCGCTGCAGCCTTGCCTTTAGTGACAATGATATGCGATATTATCCTTTCAGCATCTTCCCATCAGGATGAGAACCTGTTCTCTTTTCCCCTATTTTATGAATTAATCAATAAACTACAATTTCATATAGTACATGTGAAACCCTTGGGAAGCCAAAAATAGACTGAATGATAAATTTCTCTTTCTGGATTTTTCCATGCTTCTTACCACTGAAATCATGAAGAGCAGATACACAGGAGAATATCATACATCATTGGTGTCATATTATTAATTAGCTAAGTCTAACTTTTCTGATGGGAAAGCTACCCGTAGGTTTCAGAGCAGCTCTGCAGGCTAGGAGGACAGGAGGATAGGAGGGGATAACACTCTTGCCCAGTGTGTTGAAGCTGCCTAATAAGAGGATGAAGTGCTCAAGCTCAAGGGCTGATATTTCCCAGTGAATGTGGGGATGAAGTTCCCCAGCCCCAGCACTGACACTTGGGGCGCTGTCGGGGCTGAGGTTAGTTAGCATGACATGACTCCTGGAACAGGGGAGCACAGGAGACAGAGCAGAGACAGCAGGCTAGCTCTTGGACTAGGACTTGAGAGAGGAGGAGGAAGATGGTGAGAAAAACTCATCAGGAACTGGCATACTGTTTTTTCTTGGCGAGGTAGCTGTACTGAAGTGTATCTCCATGCTCACAGCAGGCTGTCCCAGCAGGTTAACTTGAATTGACCCAGGCGCAGAGTGCTGGAAAGCACTGAGTGCTTTGCTAGTAAGGGTGGTGTAAAAGGTGCAAAAAACCCCACCCACCACCACGGGAATTCACACACCTCTTGCTTGCATAAACACCCTGTTCCAAGGTGCTCTGGCAATACACGTATTTAGCTACAAAGGTGAGTAGCAACTAATAAGCATTTCTCTAACACTAGCAGCATGCACATCCTCTTTTCCTTCAGATACTTTTCACCTGGATGCGTCAAATAAGGTATGGGAATAGCAAGTAAAGAAAGGAAAAATCAGGTCTTGAGTTCTAAAAGATAAATAGTAGAGCGTTCCTATTTCCATTGCAGCAGGCATTTCTGGTAAAAGACAAAGCATTTGAACCCAGTCAGCAAAAGTATTATTTTCTTCTGGAACAGTAGTAGTACTACATGACTGTTTTCCAGTAGTTTTCACTGCTTCAAGCTGAGTATAAAACCAATAATGAAACAAAGTCCAGAAGTAACTATACAAATGCCGCTACGATTAATACAATGCTACATTACCATCACAAATGTAGTAATAGGAATTTCTGAGCTCTTACATCATTAAAAAAATATTCAGGAACCTGAAACACAAATTTAGAACAAATTGTGTGTGGACACAATTCTGTGACACTGCCAACAAATGCAGAAATGACAGAAAGATAAAAAATGTTAAATACATTTGTTACAAATATAATAATGACAAGTTCAGATCATTTGTCCTTCTCCTGTTTTTTGCCATCAAGTGGTTCAAGAGAGAAAAAAAGATGTCTTAAAAAGCCAGTTGGGGATTTCTTTGGGTCTTCAGATTAAAAAAGCACTTACTTATGCAGGTTGACATCAGAAATTCTCTTGCTTTCCGTGAAAAAAACTAACTCCCGGAGCACAGTGTTACTGCAGGCAAGAAAAGAGATGAGCAACTACAGTGTTGGCAGTAGTGGCCAATGTGAAGATTTTGAGCTGCATGTAATTCATAAGCAGTTCAGGTACAGCTTCTAAGCACGGCTTATGGCCTCTACAGACAATGTGGTTGCTGGGTTATCTGAAACCTTAGCTATGGGAGGAAACAACCAAGAAGTTGTGTTGACGCTGCCATTGCCATTTTATACTGAGCCCCATGAATCCCGGTGCAGGGAAGCAGAGGAGTTTACATTTCTATGCTATTATTTCTATTCATATTGAACTTCCTTTTGAAGTGTCTGATTCATGCAAGATGTAATAATCATGTAAAATATGATTGCTTGGGTTGCCTGGTCAAATCACAATTTGTATAAATGTGATTCTGCATAACCAAATATCTGATCAATAGCATCAAATCCCATTCAATGCCATCAGTAAAGTCATGTACTCCTCATTTGTGACCTTAGAATCATAGAAACATTTAGGTTGGAGAAGACCCCATCTTAAATTACCACGAAAAGCTGGCAAATCAGTCACTAGATGGGCATCCCTATATTCACAATCTGCACGACAAAAAGGCTCCTTATGAAAGCTTCAAACCCTAGGTCAACCTAAATAGTCACTCCAAACAGATCACCCCCTGGTTAGATGCGAGGGAGCCTTGAGAAGCTCTTGCTTTTCCTTGCAAGGGTTCCCCTTCTCCATCCCAAACTCTCTTCCTCCTGCCTCCCACTGAAAGACACTGTGGAAATTACATCAATGGAAGTTTCTACTGGTTTCATTCCCATTAAACTGTGTGTGAATGCAGTAGAAAGGCCTCAATTTAAGTTACGGTAAGAAATAGGTTTCCTAAAAGAAGTAGAAAAAGTAAAGCCAAGCAGAAACCTTTCTGATACCTCTGTTCCATTTGGCAGGAGAAAGTAGTCTGCCAGTTCCCAGCTCACAGCCCTTGGCTGTTTCCTGGCTGAGACTTCTCCCCAGGGCTGTCTCTGAAGTTTCCCTATCAAAGAGCGCGAGGAAACAGCATGCTCTGCCCCAGGAGGAGGACAAAGACTGTAGCCAGGTTTGTGACCACTCTGCAGTCATTCCCTGCAGCTATGAAATCCTATTCATCCCTCACTAAGAACATTTTCAAAGGGGCCCAGTCTACCAGATCTAGAAACTTAAATAAAGAGCATGTTTAGGAAGGGTCCAGTTCCAGCCCTGCCACAAAAGGCTGCGTACTTTGGTCCCTAAAAACAGCTGAACCTCCGTCACAGAGCGTAAGCTAGAATTTGGCACAGACTAGATACAAGTTACTGAAATTTGTAAAGTACTTTGTGGTGATGGTCTCCAACATGTGACCCCATTATTTTGCCGGTCCAACGAGTTAAAAGATTCCGTTTATTCAGATGTGTTTTCCTATACAGAAATATGGCCTATGCTTTCCCAAAGTGTCTGCTGGGATATCAAACTGATCATCATTACCTTAGCCAGATATATACATTTAAAGATTAATACAGTTCTTCATTTCTGTCGGTTAATCCAACCAATTTTGTATTTCCTTTCTAACACCATTTTCCAGTCAGTAACAACCAGTAGGAAGCCTTGTGACACAAAAATGTCAAACTGCTGACATTCATCTGAGGTCAAGAGCACCAGTGAGACTTTTGGAGTCTGCTGGGCTTCTCCACATGGAAAAAAACAAACAGCCCAAGGATAATTTCATCCCATAACAGGGTGCAACAGGAAAAGCCTTGTATTGATGAAAAAGATCATCGTTCCCATTCCCTTTGAAGAAGGATTCAGGGTGGGAGATCGGTTTCTGGGCTGAAGAGAGACAAATGCTGTGGTCAGATCAGATTCCAGCAGCTGGATAAAAAGTCTGTGTTTGAATTCCTCATTCTGAAAGGTCTGCAGATTTCTGTGCCACTATCTTAATGTAGTCCATCTGATTCAAACACTAAACCTTGAGGAACAGATTTTGCTGTCTGCGATGGTTTTATTTTCCCCCACACTGTTCCACTAGTTAACATGCCCCTTGTGTATTGCTGCTGTAGGAGGCAGAAGTAATACCTGTACCGAATCCATGCTTTAAGACACTCAACCCATTTTTAAAAGAAGGAATGAGATGCAGTTTAAAAGGCTCGGTTGAAAAACTCCAGATAGTTTCACTGACCTACATTAATCAATGAATTTATAGCTTCCAGCACAAAAGGCAGGAGAATAATTATTTTTATAAAGTAATCTTTGGTGTGCCAGCCCTTTTTTTAGTAAAAATGCTACCAGTAGAAATCCTAAGACACAGGCTCCTCTTACCGGTTTCTCCTAAGAGATTAAAGACCTTGTTTCCAACATACTGAAATATTACTGTACAGCAAATAATGTCTTCAGCAAATGGGATAAAGGAGTTCCAGTTCTCTTGCTGCTCAGCTAAGTCAAATGAGTTTTTGGTGCTACCAATGAGTAATGTTCAACAGAACTCACCTCCATCATCCCTTCGGTGTTATTTACAGGGAAATGCTAACAGAAGGAAAATGTGGCTATTCTCAGTTACTGCTGAAACATTAGAGCTGAGGGAACAGAGTTGTTGAGTAAGCAGGTATTACATACAGACACACGCATACGGACACATTTTTCTGTTAATAAGCACTGATGAAGAATACACAGGTTACTTACTTAAAATGATACCATGCAATTACCAATTCTTAACTGTCTGAAGATGTATTCAATCAGCCATAAGTAATGTGATTATTCTTAGTGATCTCCTCTCCATCACAGTAGGAAATGCAAAAATAAATAAATGACTAGTAACCGTGTCTAACACAGTGAGTTACAGGCAAAAACTTTTTACCATGTTATTAATAACTTAGAAGCATGCTCCTGTTAGGAAAGATACACACCGAAGTATTTCTTTATTGCTAATCTACTATTTTGCCACTTTTGGAACAATTCCAACTGCAAGATTATTCAATATGCATTAATTCCTGTTATTAATATGCATTAATTCTGCTTTCTCTTTCCAGTAACAAATGAAAATCAATATGGACCAGAAGAACAAACCTTTCCTTTTATTCATCATAAAGACATAACTCTAAAGTATAACAATGCCACTTTACTGCAACAGGCAGTGAGGACTGAGTTATGTTCATTCGAGTTCACACAATGCCTAAGCATCAGCTCTTGAAGCTTTTGATTTTCCTAAGTGGTCAGCCCTTCAGTTATTAACCGTACTGAATGGATCTGGTCTGCAGCCCAGAGCAAGAACAAAATCAATGAGATCTGGTAGCAGGCATCAATTCTCTGATTGCAAATGTATTTATTGCAAGATAATTTTCCAGAATTAAGTCCAAGCTGGTTAAAATTTGCAAAGCTGCAATCTGAGAAAACCAAGTACTGTAATTGAATCTTTGACCTTATAATGAGAATGAGAAAGAGAATATTCCAACACATTATTAATGGAAACTTCTGTCCATATTAAGCTGCTTTTTTTCTAACAATATCCCTTACTAATAAGACGCTTGAAAGATCTTCCCTTCTTAACTCTTTTCTCTGTATAGTACCCTGGATTATTTCTTCATATTTTAAATTATATAATTACCCAGTTCTCTGAGGAGACTGGGGAGAAGAAGAAGAAGAACAAAAAAAATCTGCTCTTCTTCTAATTACCTATATTAACAGCAAATAGTTGCTGGGCTGCCTTTGTTTTCCTTGCTTTTTATCCAAGCTGTTTTCTCTGTAATGACTAAAATACTTATATATGCTTCTCTGAAAATCTCAGCCAAACAGACTAAAGATCACAGTCCCTAGTGAATTTCAGTGGACCCTAGATACCTCTCTCAAATGCCTTGGAAAATCATAGCCATTATTTCTTAGAGAAAATGAGTATTTCCACTTGTTTACCATTTCCTGGTATATCTGTTTCCTCATTAAACACAGGTAATTTAAGTACCTCACTTTCAACAGGGAAAAAAATTAGAATGTTGTTATAAGATTAACATTATTCTGTGTCACTGTGAGTGTAGCTGTGATGCTTTTTATTTACGATAATCAAAGAATGTAAGTAATGTTTAATCACCAATACATCTGGAAATAGTAGCAAGGCACTGAAACAGATGAGCCATATTTCAGTAAACCACACATGCTTTGAATTCAGTATTTGAATGTGAGCCCTTAACTGTATATGCATCACTCTCTCACACAGACATAGGTTTCCATTATTTTACTTAGTTCCTGTGATACCCATAGTTAGGTATTCCCTAATTAACCAAACAAGAGGCATTTAGGCAGTTTTTTCTGCTGTTAGTTATTCTCTTTTTTTATATCTGTTTTCCTGGTTGAAAGCCTGCTCAATCTGCAAATTAAGCATTTCACGTGGCAGAAGCAGAGAAAATATAATCAGTCCTCCACAGCAAATGAAGAATGACTAGCACATTTGCAAGCAGCCAGCTATCATATGCATCTTTCTTGTTACTACTGTGGGAGCTCTTCGCTGATGTCACTGCCACCCCTCCCCGGGTTCCCAGCCTGGAGTTTGCACGCCCAGAAGTGTGTTTGCACTCACCACACGGGAGATGCAGTGTTTGCCAGGCAGGATTTTTAACAGCTCTCTCTCTCTCTCTCTTTTCTCCCTTTAGATGTTCCTCTTCCCTATAGGCATATTTTTCTTCCCCAGGCTTCATCTCACTGCAAGAGCTGATGTGGCTACAGCCAGGGGGCCAGCGAGCACCTCCCAGACCTGCTCTGTGACTCAGCATCCAGCCAGCAGGCCTTCAGGATCCCAGAAACCGGCACCGCCTCTCCTCGCCCGCTGAACATATTCCTTATCCCTGAGAACAGCCAGCTTTTCCCAGCAGGGGAAGGAAAGCTGATGAAAGGACGTACCCCTGGGCAAGAGCAGGTGGGATGCAGCTCGCCAGGGCGGCAGGGCATGGGCTAACCTGCGGGGCTGCACGAGGCATGCCCTTCCACACACAGCTGGGGGGTCAGAAATGCCACTTCAGCCCGATGATTGCTTGACATGTTTTCCGTAGAGCAATATTAACAATGCCTGATCTTTGGTACAGCATTCTTCCAGCTGATTATTAGGTAATTAACAACCAAACACACACTGTTCACTGAGACAGGGGCCCATGTGTGTTTCCGTGCGACATGGCATAAGGACTCAGGGATCCAAAACTGGCCCATAAGGTGTTATTAGATGTAAATGTAAAAAAACAATGTAAACTTAAAATAAAAAGGCATTTACTCAAGGAATGGTAGCATCCTCTTGTGACTGTCTGTAATGCTGACTGGTAACACCTTGCTCCTTCCAATCACACAGGAAAAACAGCTTCCAGGTTTATTAAACTAGCTGTTTCTCAATACTCTGTGACAATATGTCTCTTTGAAAGTATGGGTACATCTTCAAGTTACTGAACACAGAAACTAAAGCATTTGTACTGTGTTTTCCAAAATATGAAAATTTACAAATGCACAAAGCATTAATGATATAGAAAATTTTAAGCATTTATTGTGGTAAATCAAGAATAATATTATTTAACTTGTCTTCTTTTAAAAGGTGGTATTTTTACTATACATCGACGTTGGCTAAACAATTTTCTTGAATATATCCTAAGCTGTCAAATGTGCAAATGAAAACAATGTAGAATCCTTTTAAAATCTTTTTTTTAAAATTTCCAGAAAATTACATAATTAGAAATAGCTGTCTTTGTACATAAAATCTATGACAGTACATAGTTTTCTGAAGGACAATAAGGACAGGCTTGTCTATTCACTGAAACACAGCCCAGACTTTTATCCAAAACCTAACAGTTTGATCATCTTAGTTATTTACAGGATAGCCAAGCAATAGATTCTGGGACTCATTTGCCTGATGCACATTTTACTGTAGCTTGCAAATGTTACAGAAAATGTAGAGATAGAAGAAATAAAAAGTCAATGAAATTTCACTGTCATTATTCAGTTAGGACCTCTAATGAAACAGATCATGTTATTATATTGATCATCTCTGTGACTGTCCTGCCCCTCCCCACAATGCAGTCATCTACAGCAGATAAAAATTGATCAGAAATGCACACTCTTCAACAAACTGCAGGATTCAAAAAGTATAACAGTATTTAGTCTCAGCAATATTTAAACAAGCATTTAAAAACAATCAAAGTAGTAGGATCCGTGCAGCCATATCCACCCAAGAATCCTGACTCTGCATTCCAGCGCAGATATCTGAGTCAATGTAACCACACTGCATCATCATAATCCTGCCTCAGCATATTCCGTATTCTGCACTCAAATCCACAAATAAAAATACCCCTTTTTTACCTTAGATGGTGAATTCCTGCTTGTCCTTTTGTTCATAATAACTATTCCAAGTTTGTATCTTTGAAAAATACAAGGATGGTTGCACTAATAAACTTCACAGATCCTCTTCTGCGGCAGAAAGCAAATTAAAAAAAAAAAAAAAAAAAAAAAAAAGACTTCAAACTGTGACCTCAGAGCAAAGCACAGCCGTTAGCATCCCTCAGCCAACCTTCAGCAGAAAGCAGGTTAGACAGCAGGAAAACTGGCTCTGTACATGGCTGCAATGCTTTCAAATCAAGCATTCTGTGCTGTAAGCTCAGGGATTTATATCTTCTTAAATAGGCCGTCCCACTCAATGCTGCTTGTGTGCATGAAAATATGAAGCATTTCACTGCAGTCACTTTACGCAAGAAACTACCCCAGTCATCTTTACAATCTCTGTCACTCCGTTCTGAGACTAAAGAATGAGTACAGCATGCATAATTCATGCATTAAAATCTTCTGTGCACTTCCTGCAGCAACTGTTACATCCAGTAATGGGATATTGATCAGCTCATCGCTAAAACAATTGGGGCTGGGCAGTTGGTTTGCTGCAACAAATACTCTGTCCAAAAAGGGATGCAGACACAGGCTTCCCCTCTGCAGCACTCAAGCGTAACTCCAACATACATGGCATGGCATTTACATATTGCAGAGTGTTTAATCTGGACTCTGCATTTCTTTGACCTTCGAAAAATGCTGCATTAATCTCAGCCTTTTATTTAAAGTCTGTATTCCCTGCAGCCTGTTTCTACTTTTAACTCTACACAGCATGAGCAGCAAGTAAGCTTTCCTAACGCCACATTCAAAGCATGGTGAACCTCCAAAAACGAAGAGCAGATATAAGAGCTTTCTACCCCACAACACATTCTTTGCCCCATATACACCTGGACTTTGTTCATGCCAGGAGACTAGACCGTTCTCACTTTAATCCTTTTATTATGATGCATATATTCTACTCTATCTGAATAGAGATGCACATATGCATCATTTTGTCTATCACAACTCACATAATTTGTATATGCCAGATAGTTAAAACAAGTCCCAAAGTTTCTACTTTTTCCCACAGATCTGAACATCTTCCAGACTTTCCAGCACACCCCCTTTTCTTACACCCCCATCATTTAAACAAGCCTCATCAACAGTTTACCAGCCCTGCTTTCAGCCCCTGTCTCCAGCAGCCTCTGGGCAAACCCACCCTTTGACTGCCACGTGCTTCTCCCTCTGTACACAGGAAAACCACGACTGCCACAGTTTGGGAGGAAAAAGATGAGCAAGGGAAGACAGACAAAAGGAAAACACTAGAGCCATGACTGAAGTGAAACTCCAAAGCAATATTTAAAAGTGAAATAGCAAGCATCTTTGGTTACCCTGGTGTTGACAAACAGCATAGTCACCAGAGCATGCACCACACAGACCTGCAGCTTCCTGTAATCCATGGAATTATTCCTTATTCTTGATGGAGCTTGGGTCTGATCTTTTATCACTAAAATACATCATCATCACTAAAATAAGGAACTATTATTTAGGTTTATCTGAAAAAAATATTCAAGAGGCTAGGAAGACCTATAATAATTATATCTTCCGGGGATTGAAGAAGGTACAACTGGCAAAACAGAAAATCTTGATGGGACTGCAGCATTAACAGAGACACTCCATACACTGATGAAAACCTGAAACTGGGCTAAACTACTGACTCTCCTGCAACTGTAAGCATTCAGAGTCCTCCCAAGCAAGTTAATGGAAAATTGTCTGGAGCAAGTAGGATTTGACATACCGTCTGGAAACTACAATGAATAGAGGCTTTTTCAGAGGAAATCAGGAAGAAGTTTTGCTTGGTTTGTCCCTCAGCAAAGCAATCACCTTTCAGTACATCCAGTATCTACTGTTTTCCCTTACGCTAAGGCATGCCCATACACTTCAGTGAGCTGGCAAAGGTGTCGTGAAGAAACTACATTAGGCCTCTCTGGTATGTCCTTTCTCAAAAGCTACCAGGGCTATAATATAACAGCAGTTAATCTCTACTTTGTGATACATCAATACCAGCAGTTTAGGTTGACAAATTCTTCACCCATTACTACACCCTGAGTGCTGGGTCACAATCATCTCTGACAACATTAAACTGGAAGTTACAAGCAATATCAAAAAAAGTTATGTTGTGAACCTGACTGCTTAATTTATCAGATTAGAATGGGAAGAAACCTCACACAGCTGGGATTCATGCCCCAGGTCATGCAATCCCCACGAGCTCACTCTGATCTTACTCTAATCAGTTATAAGTGGGAAGTTTACTGGGAAAAAAAATGTTCATGCAGGCACTGCAGACTAGCTCATCCTATGTTTACCATTACAGTGGACATCTGCCACTTCTTGCTATGTTGGGATTGTGCTCCAGATAAAGATGTCTAAATCTGGATAGCTAGCTGTGCATGCCTACACATGAGGACGATGCCCATCCTCTGTCAGAATATTGCTAGAACCTGCTCAGCTGTCCAGCTCTTGCACTCTATCTAAGGGTGAGTTGAATCATTCCCATCACCATTGACTATATCAACCTGGTTTCTGCCAATTATAATCGGCCTGTGGACATCTGAATCACATGTAGATACCAACATGTAGACCACTCAGTTTAGACATCTCAATCTATCACTGTATCAACTCTGCATGTGGTTTAACAGAGTATTTCCCTGGCACAGGGCAGAAGACACGTTACTTTTGGGCACAGGTACACTTCGACATCTACTCTCCCTATTCAAGCTGTTTGAGATTCCATAAAGCTTTTGAGCAATTGCTTAAAACTGATTTCATATGGTAATGCCATGACACAAGTCCAATTTTGGAAAGTTCTGTCCAGAATATGAATTTTGATCATTGACTCAGAAAGAAACTATCTACATTTTATGAAGAGCTCAAGGTAAATTACACACTGAATTCAGAGTTGATATTCTTATTTTTAATTTGAAATGGAAAACATCTCCATGCGGATGTCATTGGTATTGTAATACATCAGTTAAATAAATATTTTATGTAGAAAAAAAATATTATTGGAATTTCTGCAATCTTTGCCTGGTATTTTGGAACTTGTATGTAATCTGATGGGTTCCTCAAAGGAAAACTAGAAGATTTGGGGAATAAAGTAAATCTTCCCTCCATCAGAGAACTTCATAAGAAGCACAGACAATAAAAAGAGAAATTGGTGCCACTTGCTTCAGAAGATCACAAAGATAAGAAAGGTTTTGCTATTCAGATGGCTATGGTCTAGAAAATGGGCAAAGCACTCTTTTGTTGAAGTTACTGGTGTCAGCAAACACTAGGATGAGTGTTTGTTATAGGTGCATTTCATTACATTGAATACTGCCTAAGAATTTCACTGTGTCAGACATGTATCCCATAGAAATCTGACAATACATGATGATAGAACTTTAGCATTCTCTGTGTATTTATTTGTGGTTTTAGCATTCCCTGATTTGCCAGTGATGAAAAACATGTAATGAAAATGCCCTGCTCTCCTTGCTTTGTTACTCCTGTTCCGCACTTCTAATATAAATGATCCCATCAGGCATTCACATTTTCACTATGTCTATGTAGAAATCAGAAGCTTACAGGCATAAACACAGATTTATCCTTCATCATGAATACCACTTTCAGTACAATACATGTAGCCTCCCAGCCCTGTTGGCACATTACCCTTTCAACGCAGAAACTCCAGACTTGAGAATGTTCTACCCAATTTGAAATGGTAAAGTGCTCAAGAGTCAGGGGGGCTTTAAGATATGCTACACAGTAGACTGTCAGGTACTCTCAATCACAGAACCCCATTTCTAGCAGAGTATATTCAGAGAGCACAAAGCCATTTAATGCAGCCATTTCTTGTAGACATCTTACAAATCTTCATTTTATGTCAGTAACTAGTTGTACAAATCCCACTGTTTCATGCACGTCTTTCTATTATTCTTTTGTTATTCTCCCTTACTGTAGTCTAACCCCAGTCTTGGTTCATAGAATCATAAAATAATTTTGGTTGGAAAAGACCCTTAAGATCATCGAGTCCAACTGTTAATCTAACACTATCAAGTCCACCACTAAACCATGCCCCTAAGCACCACCTTTCATCATCACCATCTTCCTCTTCGGCTCTGAACTGAGCTTCTTATACTGAGCAAAAGCTCTGTTCTTCCGCAACAAATTAATTCTGTTCTCCTTCATGTTTTCTAGGTAGAAAACTCTTTATTCAACCATTTATGACATCCACAATGACTGTCACTTCCTTGACTCCAGTTCTCAAAACCTCCTATCTCTACTTCTCTTTCCACACGCCTATTTCTCCAACAGAAATCTGACAAAACAGCAACTTGATTTTTCCTTCCTTTGCTTTCCCTTCCTTTCCCTACCTTATCCTTCGAGCACAGAAAATGCTTGTGCTCAGTCCTGCTGTATGTTCCACCCTCTTCATCTCACATAGTTTCATAATTTCCTTCAGAAACTCTCATTTCCCCATTCTTGCTCGTTTTCATTCTCTTCCCATTCTCACCATTTTTTCCTTTCACAAAGAAAAAAACTCCCTAGTGTTTCCCTTAGCCTCATTTGCTTCTGCAGCCATCGTTATATCTTCCTGCTTTCTTTCAACTCTATATAGCTTTAAAACTACTTCATTAAGTCCTTCTCTTCCTTTACTGCTGGCTTTTATGTTTTGCACTCAAACATAGCAGCTCTTGACATCTCTAGCATTTGTAGTTATCCAGACCTCAGGAACTGGGCTCATTTTCCATTCTCCCTGACAGGCCAATAGTTTTTCATGATTAGGAATTTTTACATGTGAAGTTTTGGCTTCCTTGACACAGTCTTATCCCGACCTCTCTAACTGTTGCTCTGGATGTCATTCAAAGGAACAATTTTGTGCTTTCTTCTATGCTCTGTGGAGAATTATTTGCTTGTCTTTCCTCTTAAAACTTTACTCTGGTACAACCTCATCTGTAAACACAGTGTCAGCTACCATCTCCTCTTTGGATGCTACACCTCTACTCCAATACTCAAATACTACCATACTCTTTTCAAATTGGTATCTCAGCCAGTATTTCTGATACTGTAAATTCAGGCATCAGTTTAAGCTCAACATAGTCAAATTAAAGTTTTTATTATCCGCCCCCACAAACTCATCCTGCCGGATCCTTCCTGAATCACTGTGTACGGTGGCAACATCTAGCCCACCATTTACGACACCCGTCTGAATGTTATGTCCAACCCAGATCATGCTTAGGTCTTCAAATCCAAACCAAGCCTTGCAGAATCTTTCTGCACAATACTGCCCATATACAGTCTTCTAATATGCGCTTAATTAATACCCTTGTCCAGTTCCTCATCATCTCAGGACTAGATTAATATAAAATCTTTTCCTGTGGCCTGGACAAGCACAGCATCTAATCAGAGTGCTGTTGCAATGACCATTCTTCTGGTGCATCATTCTGGCTGTGTGACCTCTCTCTTTGCATCCTTCCATTCCCTTCTTTGGTATTTCAAATACAAGCAACTTCATGTTCCCTTCCATGGACCACTCTCATTATTATTCTCACTTGGTACTGAACAGCCAACTTACAATTAGTCTGTAAGTTATTTTTCATTAGCCCCTTGTTAAAATTTTCAGTCAAGCATTGTTGTGCTTCCTCCCATTACACTTCATGCTTTGGAGGAACACTCCACACCACCTGCAATGTCACTGCATTGCCCTCCTTCAAATCCTTTCTTAAATCTTTTTTGCTATGATAACTACAAAAAAATTGACAGCCTGTATGCTGCTCAGGAAAGCTGAGACCACTATCTATCTTCATGGCTGATTTTCTTTCAGTTTCTATGCAGTTCCCCATCTGTCTTTGCCTTTTATGTTACACTGCCATCCATAATTACTCATGAGTAATTCTCATTAGAAGAGGGTCAGACTTTTTATTTTATTTGTTTGAAGGGGTCTCTGGTTGATGACGGTGGCTTTTCAGTACTACAGTAATCAACAGTACTGGAGAGCATAGAAGACTGTGAATCTAACAGGGGTTTTCTAATAGAACCTGGGGAGTCAGGAGTAGAATTTGCAAGGGCCCTGAATTCCTATGGAAGAGTCATACCAGGCTGAACAAAATCAAGGGTGCTAGTTCAGTCATTTAAGCTGAAAACATGATTTTGTCCCTCTGTGGACCACTTCGCAAATACTTAAACATGTTCCCATCAAAACAACTGCTTGTTCTCCTTTACTCTTTAAGTTAGTGTTCTGAGATATCAAAGATATTAATTAATTATATGAAAACAGTTTCTTTAATCATGGTTCTGAAATAATCAAAATATTTAATACAATTATATAAATTGTATGGCAATATAATTGTCCCTACTACATATATTATACTGCATTCTATTATATAGCACAGGTTTAAAATATCATACTATGTATTATATCATTATAATATAATATAAAATAAAATAATATAATAAGTATAGTTGTTTTACAATAGACTACCGACTACTATAAATATCTGCCATATTTCAGGTGTAAAAGAGATTCAATATATACTGAGAAAAATGTCACTTTGTATGTTCACATGTTCTATACGAAGTCTAAGTCTTCCTTCTCCTGTGGAGGTCCTCAATATGAAGCAGTCATTACTCAAAACATCATTTGACTTTCAGGAGCTAGCCACACAGAGAGAGCTGGACAGAGCACTACTTTGATGTTCTCCTAGGCCTTTGGTTTCAAACAGCAACAAAGGCTGTATCCAAGATAACACACAAAACTTCACTCCAAATGCTTTACACTTACAGAGCAATTTACTTCAAACCACTGCTGCTCCAAAACTAGCATGAAGTGCGGCATGACTTGCTGCACTATATCGCTCTACAGACTGTTTCTAATACTGATGGGAAAATTCTGTTCTTCAGGTCTTCTCTTTACCTGGTTTTCTGGTCTCATCATTCTCCTTGGGCTGACAGCCCAAGCCCACTATAGCACTGAACCTTTGCATACATTTTGAGCTCGTGCTTAGCAAAAAATCTGTTTGATATGATCTTTTCATATATCCTCATTACGGCTCATTTTGCAATCTACTGCGCGTGCTTCCTCTATGATGTTTCTGACCTCTGGATCGATTTTTCTATCCATCACTAGTTAAGAACTCTCTTTGTTCAGTTTATTGGTCCTCATTCATCACACAAACAACTTCATCTGGATAAACAAAGCAAGCTCTTATACTAGAGCCAGTAGCAATTCCCTGTTGGGCTGCCTGGCTTTAAAGTCAGACCCTTCCGATACCTTCATCCAAAGACCCACAAAAATTTGGAGAACACCACAGGAATCAATGGAATTACGTGTTCTGGTGAAAAGTGGAAAAGCCGAATATCCATTACTGTGAGCAGAAATTCAAGGCCACTGCCTGTGCAGAGCATAGCAACAAGCTCAGGGCTGCCAGCTCTTTAAGTGTGCAGTTCAAGCCAATGAATGTTTCCAGTCGACTGAAACGCTTTAACTACAAGCCGTTTACCATACAAACAAGAGACAAACTGCTGCATCCAAAGATCTTGTGGGGTTGCTCTGAAAAGGGTCGGGCGGGAGGGGGCTGCTGGGTGAGGGCAGGGGTGCGGGCAGCGAGGGGGGCCACAGGCAGCCCCTCACCCCTGGGGCACAAGCCCATGGCCCCTGAACAAGCAGTGTAGGATTGGGCTGATTTTAATCAGGGAAGCCATGGATCGGGATGACTGGACAAGGCTTTGCGGCGGGGCAGGTCTGAGGCCCTGGCAAGATGGAAAGGTGGCAGGGCCAGGGACAGGGGTGGCAAGGTGCCTGGCCAGGCACAAGCACTGCTGAAACACAGCTCAGGCAAGGTCCCAGGTCAGGCCAGCCTTAAAAGCAGCTCCTAGAGGAAAGGGGGAGAAGGCTTCTCATGGCTTTCCTACAAATCTGCTCCCAGGCTATCCAGCTCTACCAGTTCAGAGTTGGGTTGAGCACTGGGAGCTAGCTCCTCGGAGGGGGAAGGAGCCACACAGCCTGCTGGTGCTCTCAGGATCCTGACATCTGCTATGAGCAGGAATGAAAAATGATGAGATTTTCCTGGCGAGGGGAGCGGAGAGGGGAGCAATAAAAAGAAATATGCAAAAGAGATGTGAGGTTTGGTCTAAAGCTATGGGAACAGAAGCCATGGAAAGAGTGTGAAACTGAAAAGCCAACCAAAAATGTCAATGACATCAGCAGAACAGAGAGAGGAAGGCCACCATGCAGGCAAGGACAAGCAGGGGATCACAGCCATGGGGAGGCAGGTGTGATAAAACCGGGTGGAGGTGGACAACAGGAGAGATTCAACGGCAGCCTGGCTGTAGCTCCATGGACTGAGAGCCAACAGGGTGGTCGAGGCTAAAGCAAGAAGCAAGAAGGGTTTGAGGCAGCAGCGCTGACTGTCACACAGTTCATTTTATTTTGCCTCCTGTTTTCAGGCAATCATGGTGGAGATTTTTCTAGCTGTAAAATGCTCTTGACATTCCCAGAGCATAGCACATGTCAGAAAGGAGAGACTGAAGCCACGGATGGTTCCGGCATGCCTGCTCTGCCCCACCCCAATGCAGCAGGCTGCTCTGCTGAAGTGCACCCAGCCAACTCCAGCAACCTGGGGAACAGCCTGGTCCCAATACAGCAAGACCTTATAGCCACACGTAATAATAACCTCATGCCCTGAAAAAGTGTTTCAGATGCCAAACCATGAAGATATTAACTTACATTGCCTGCAGCAAATTAATACGCATAACAAAGTACCCAATACTCAGAAGAGTTTTTCTCCTTCTCACTTTGTAATCTCCACATTTGGATTTTTATCTGTTTCCTACTTATTTAGCAAACTGCTGAGAGGGCATATTGTATAGCTACTTTTCAGAGTGGACTGCTGTCCTCCCCGTCGCACCAATGGAGGAAACAAGGGTGCCTCCTCCCACAACAACCCACTGAACGCTAGAAGAAATACATCATTTGCTTGATTGATTTTACTCCATTCCCTGCTAGCTCTGCACATCACACTACACTTCTGAATGAAGCAAATGTCAAGTGTGCTCCCTGATACACAGCATTGGATAGCATTTGGCTGCATGCAAATCACAGGAAAACTGAGGTGGGAGGCCAGTATTTGATCTTCATCCTCACGTCAAACATACTTGCCAGTCAGTATTACCCAGTATTTTCAAATGCACGTCAACTTAGATCAGTAGCGTACCAATAAAGAAGCAAAAGTGACATAAAATAAGCAGAAAGCCTCCTACTTCCCTGCCACCAACAGTCTGCTTTGTCAGAGACAATCAGCCCCTGCTACCCACCACCAGCACACAGCCCTCTCTCCTCTTTGCCAGAGCGTGGCTTTTGACTCTGTCACCTCCATTTGTTCACAGTTCTCTGAATCGACAGATGCTTCAATCATACAACACACACTGTTAGTCCTATCTGACCAGAGAGAAAATAAACATACAAATACAAAGAGCAAAAGCAGTTCTTTTTAGCTTTTGAACAACCGTGTGCCTTCAAATAACAACCAAATCAGACATTCAGGTTCTCCTAGGAAGGATCTTTCCCTGCAGTAATATGCATTCCCAGGTCCAAGAGCAGTAATGTTTTTAATCCTCCACTTTCTCCGTAAAAATGCACTGTGAGAAATTACTTACTGCAAATACACAGACAACATAAATCGAGCAGTTCTAAATATGCATTGCAGATTGCAGGGGCAAGAGCCTAGCAATTAACGGAAGTAGAAAACTCTCAGTCATCAGTGAGAATTTAGTGGAAAATCAATTAAATCTGTAAATTTCACCACTTCAGGGGCAAAGAGGAAACTAAGCCAAACCAGGATTGTCAGTTCCTTAGAAGTGGGAGTAAGAAGCACTCTTTCCTTTAACTCATATTTTCTAACTTATACCAATGCGATGTTTACATGGCTTTTAGAATTACTCCCTCCTCCCCAGGCTGTAATCCTGAATAAACGGTTTGGGGTTTTATGTGATCTCTTATCCAGCAAAAGGCAAATTTCACTAACATGTACAGAATAGGATATTTCCAGTGAGTGATGCTGGAACCTGAATGAACAGACTAATGTCTAAAACTTTCTCTGAACAGATAAAGGAATAGTAGGCAGCACTTCAAGAGAAACACTGTAGAGGGTTAATCAACATTGATAATATACCGTTGTGGGCTTGCTTCTGGGTTGGTGGGTTGGCTGATGTGGATAATGTACACCTGTGGCTTGTTTGGGGTAAGTAGCTAAATAGCACTGAGGAGCCTGGAAGAGGAGGGGCACTGGTGGAAGAAGGGCATTAGGTGAAGAGAGAGGAGCCCAGATGAAGAAGAGCCCAGGGATGCAGGAGAGATGAGGAGAGGCCCTAGGAGAAGCTGAGAGAAGAAGGGGGCCTGGATGAGGAGAGGCTGGCTGGAGGAGAAGCCAGGAACATGGACACAGTAGAGGCAAGAAGCAGGGTGGACTGGCCTGAAAAGGAAGAAGAAACAGCACGGATAGTAGATGAGCTTTTGGAACCTTGTGTGGGAAAGCCTTGTTGCAGCATGATAGTTTTTTAGTGCTGCAACAATTGGTGCCCTGTGTGAGGCTCGAGCTGATGACCTTCAGAATAAGTGTAATGAGTGGTGACAGCAGTAATGGCTGTGCTAGGGGACGTTTGAAGTCTTGAGCAGTAACGGCAGTGCCTAACATAGCAGAGAGAGGCGGGGATAGCCTGTGATCTGGATCATGTTGAGAGAGGCGGGGAGAGCCTGGGGATCCGGATCAGACACTAGTAAAGGTGAGCCGTTGGGATCAAAGAGAAAGAAGCCTGACCGCCGTGGAGCTAAGAGACTGAGGGTAATGAGCCGTAGCAGCAGAGTACACTGCCAGATGTGGCAGCAGCCCACAGTGGTGGTGGCGGGTCCAGAGCGGGTCTAGCTAGACAGCAGTGATGGCTGTGCTGGGGGAAGGCGTGGGAGCAGCACGGTGCTGTGAGCGACTCCAGCTGCTGTTGCTGCTGCTGCTCGGCCTGGTGGTATTCTTGCCGGCATTTGTGTGCTCGTTGAAGATGTCTCCACTCATAGAAGAAACAGGCGACCACGGGGATGTTGAGAAGCTTGTTAGGACATGGAGTAATGTATTAGTGCTGTATTCTGAATCTGCTGCTGAAAGCTCGCTC
>JAVJGI010000060.1:50127358-50172736 GCA_035590275.1 Ibycter americanus | reverse complement strand
TCTGAAGAAAACAAAATCCCAGGTGTCAAATGAGAAGAAAGGTGATCAGCCCCCAGAAGCTAAAAAGCCCAAGATAAGTGAAGAATATGGAACTACCTATTGAAGCTAACCTGGTCTGGCAGTTAAAAAAGGATCCCCTCAATATGTATATTAAAACAGTGGGAAAGAGGATTATGCAAGATAAACTGGAAAAAAGATATGATGCAAGGAATGCAGTAGAGGAATATGTGTATGAGTTCAGGGACAAGTTGTCCGGACCATGTGAGAAGTTTATTTGTGAAAAGGTTGTGATGATTGTTAAATACATAAGGTTTGAAATTTTAAGAAGAAAAAGAGGAGAAAAAAAAAAAAAAAAGGAAAAAAGGGGAAATTGTAGAGGTTTGTTCGTGGAAAAAGTTGTGATGATTGTTAAATATAAGGTATGAAAAGTTAATTAAGAAAAAAAAAAGGGGGAATTGTAGAGGGTTAATCAACATCGATAATATACAGTTGTAGGCTTGCTTCTGGGGTGGTGGGTTGGCTGATGTAGATAATGTATAGCTGTGGCTTGTTCAGGCTAAGTAGCTAAATAGCACTGAGGAGCCTGGAAGAAGAGCACTGGGTGAAGAGAGAGGAGCCCAGATGAAGAAGAGCCCAGGGATGCAGGAGAGATGAGGAGAGGCCCTAGGAGAAGCTGAGAGAAGAAGGGGGCCTGGATGAGGAGAGGCTGGCTGGAGGAGAAGCCAGGAACATGGACGCAGTAGAGGCAAGAAGCAGGGTGGACTGGCCTGAAAAGGAAGAAGAAACAGCATGGACAGTAGATGAGCTTTTGGAACCTTGCATGGGGAAAGCCTTGTTGCAGCATGATAGTTTTTTAGTGCTGCAACAAAACACAACATGATATGAACTACAAAACACGAAGGGTTGCAAACACTTCATAGGGTATGAAAGCTGTTTTGCTTTTTTTTAAAGGAAATAAAAGCAATGTTACTAAAACCAGATTCCTAACTGGGACAAAAAAACTAGTTGTGTTTGAGGAAGTATGAGCTCAATTTCAAGTCCCAAAGTGAAATGTCATGTAAGGGATATATTGTGGGAATATTGTTGTTGAATGAGTAGACACTAAGTATGTAAATAAAAAATGAAGGAAACTTTTGAATGGGTGTGATCTAATTCTGAAAGAATAATACTTTTTGGTCAAATGACTAATGTTTCTTGGTTTATTTGATTTTAGTAGTAGAAATCAAAAGGAAACATACAAACAAAAATAAACCTAAATATCACAGTATCACACATACATCTTATGTACACAGATACAAATGTTCATGAATTTTTTTAATACACAAAAATCAAGTTAACCATTTCACAGATACTAAGAAAAAAAAAAAAAAATCCTAAGCAATTTAATGCGAATCAAGTATTTCTGGTCATTAGCTAATTCTTTACAAGCCGCAGTTGCAAGACAAAACTTTTTCAGCAGATGAGAGGATGGCTGAAGGAATGCAACGTTCTCCCACTGCTTGTACAGACACTCACCTACCTTTGCTGCAGTGTGGATGCTACTATGAAGATAAACTAAAGAAAACTCCTGGCAAGCTCTTCTTTCAGTTACTGAGGTCTGCAAAAACTAACTGTAATGCCTTGACAAATATGAGAAATGTTCCATATAAGCTGTACCAATGTATAAGACTAACTGTGCCTTAGGGGATACAGCAGCTAAAAGACAGCAACAAAAAAAAAAGCAGTTGCAATACTGCCTTTTTATAGCTCTCCATCTACCTAGTCAGGTAAGTAACTGAAAATTAACTGTTTGTGCCTTTGAGTTTATAGCAGTTACCCTTTATTTATTTCACAACTGAAGTATTAACAGGCACGAGACTCGTTCTTTGAGAGCAACGTGCACAGCATGCTTCAAAGGCAAGGAAGCTGCAGTGAATAGCTTAATGGACATCTACAGTAACCCACCATAATGTCTCTGTGAAGATAAGTAGCAACATTAACAAAAAGGACATCTGTACCAAAATACCAAATATCCAGGCCTTCTAGTTATCCCAGGTGAAGACTTTAACTTCTGAGGAACAGAAGATAGAATTCTTACATGACAGTTTACCTGTGTGCTTGGGGGTTCTAATTTTTAGGGTTTACAAAAAGTGATGGACTCTGTTCTGTACACAAAGCTTTTACACGCAACAGCAGTAGAAGCTAAGGGTACTGACAAATAATGAATCTGTGATCAAATCCTGAAATACAATTGCAAATATACCATCTGGCACTTAAGATTTGACTAAATGTGATTGATACAGCCCACCTGTTCGGTAGCAGTTTCATTATATAGAAGTTTCACCAAATTTCACATCAAAAGTATTAATCTGTGCAAGCATGAGCATGATCTAAAATAAGAAAACTGCAGGCATACAACTTTAAAAATAAAGAACAATTTATCCATTAGAGAATGAAATATATTTAGTGTTCTCTAAAGAGGAAAGAATTAAGTTAGTCTGGAACTTAAGCATGGAATTGGCCATATTCCATCTCTTCACCCTGTTTTCAGTGGACTTTCTGCCAAAAAGCATGTAAAAGGTTTTGTCCCTATCAGATTAAGTAATGTCCTAAGATAACCTGACAACAAAGAAGGACAGGAATCTTCTGGACAATTCAATTATGGTCTTACCAGGGTATTTCCAGACTACTGATATCTTATCACCTCTTCAAAAGCTGGCAAACTTTTGTGATAGGAACGCTGAATTTGCTAGATATCTCTCACCAGAGTCTTCCTCTCGTTTCCTAACGTAAAACAAAACTGCTGCTGTGCTGCACAAAACATGGAGCACAAATCAGTGACATTTAAATGACCTAAAAGCTTATAAATTGTGGTCAGGTTTCAAAAATTGGTTTTTTAACCTGCAGGTTCCAATTCTGCCATAGAGCTACAGGCAGTTTCTATTAACTCCAGCAGGACTGCAAGGTTGTGCAAGTGTGGGATATGTTTGTTTGTTAGTAATTAGTTATGTTTATCACAAAAGCATATGCAGATATCTGCTATCTCCATAAAAACAAGGTGAGATATCAATGAACACCACTTTTACTCTAAAAGAAACAGTATGACTTTAACTGGGGCTACTGAGGGGGACACAAAAATACTTGTTGCTGACACCCATCTAAGGCTGGATGGAGGAGGTGCGTTTGCACCAGCAAGCAGGAAATACTGTACTGCATCATGGGCAGTGACATGCTGTTCTGACAAAAATGTGTGTGATGGACACCCTGCATGAAGGGCAACAGTCTGTCAAAACCAAATCCTATATAACTTTTCGATGACAGGTTTCACCTTCTCTTCTATCTCCCCCTCTAGTTCCTCAGTGATGTATATGTACCTTGAAGGGTTATGTTTTCAGTGTAAACAATGTGCATGGTCTATTTTGTACAGGAGGGCACAAAGTAGTTGGGTCAGCTGCCTGTGCTACCCTGGCATACGGAATCTGGGACTGAAAACCTTCGGAGGGAGGGAAAGAGTGTGACTTCTCCACAGACTATGCTCCGTGAGCTGAGCAAGCTCATGCGGTACCCTCTGCCTTTGCAGGGGAATCTCTTCTCTCCAGAATGTCACCCACCCAGAAGTGGCCTGCCGTGCTGTGTCAGGTTAGTTGCTGGTGTGGAGCACAGCAAGCTGGGACCCTATAGCCCAAGGCAAGCAGGAAAACCCTGAGAGGATCAGGAACTTCCGTGTGGTAAGGAGCAGGTCTGCAGCCAAACCTCAGTGGCTGCAAAACCTGGAGCAACTGGAGGGTTGCATACTGTTTGCTTTACCACACTGGAAGAAAATGCCAGCTCTGCAAAGACACAGAGTGACTGGTTTTCAAAGACTTTTATTTTAATGTGTTTTACCTACAGCTTTTCATATTTAATGAGATACTTGTTCCAGATTATTAATTTGTGTCCTAATGAAACCTATCTTATAAATTACATCTGGTGTATTTGAGTAGGGCATCAGATAGGAAAAAGATAAACCTCTGTTACCTCTGCTCCAAACAAACACAAGCTTGTCAGATACATGGATCACAAAATAAGCCTCAGACTTCTCAGTCCATCTTTTTGCTACCAAGGAACACTTCTCAAGACACAAGTATGCTTGATGGCTTGTTAAGTTTGATATATAGTCTCATCCAAGAAAAGAAGCATGAAACTGGTATTAGAAGAAACCAATGAACAGTATCAAGTGCTTCGAGGTGTTGGACTTGCCAGAAAGATGGCACAGAACAAGATTTTATTTGTCACAACAGGAAGAACAGAGAACCAAACCAGCAGAGACCAACTGGAAAAATTATGTGGCTTCTGTGACTCTCTCTGTAGTGCTACAAGGTGTCTGGAAGGTAACTACACTGCTCATTTTAAAAGAATACTTTAAAAAACAGTCCAGAGACATACAGTAGCACAAATAGTTGGAACATTGCTCTGTGGTAGCCTTTGCCCTTCAACCAAACCAGATCTGTTTCCTGGGTTTTCCTTTGTAAGTTCAGACTTCTACCACTCTTTGGCAGGGTGGGGGAGGGGAATCATATAATTTCCAACTTTCATGGTTCTCTATTCATTGCTCACTTCAGTCTATGCGTGGTACTACAATACACACCATTTACCTCACATGTGACTCCAGTCACATTCTCCATGTCCTCTGCAGCTACCCTTCAGCAACAGCATCAAGCTTCTCCTCTTGGACACCAATCAACCTTACACTGAGAACAGTGCTGGTACAAGAAGGTAAGGGTTAGGACTTGTGATCAGACCTGCGGCAGGCACTGAAGCCTCGGGCTTTTATCAGAAGCTGCTGCTAGGAGAAAGGGCTTCAGCTCCACGTCACCCAGCTGGCTGAGGAAAAGAGATGAGTTGTCCTGGGTACTGACATCCAGAAGTTCCACTGCAATTCTGAGCTTATTAAAACAACATTTCTAAAAGACTACCAACTAGCAATTTCATACAAGCAGAATGAGACCTGTGCTGGACTGCTTCAGCATGCAAAATTGCCACTGACAGCAATGGACACCTGCAGTATCTCCACTGAGGCTTTTCCCAGCAGGTTCATCACAATGGAGATACAATAATCAATGATGCATAAGTTACCAGGAAGGATCAAGTGGGTTAGTGCTACAATTTCTCTTCAACATTCCCCTCTAAGAGATGTAGAAATGCTTACAGAAAAGTAGGAAAAGCTTATCAAAATGACACAGCCTTGGTTTTGGCACTTACTGAAGTCATTCTTATTCTCAAATTCTCCTTTTTACTGACACAAAGACCTAGATCCAAGATCCTTAGTTAGGTTCCTAGACTTGAAAAGGAAGAGATTTTACCTTTTAAAGGGTAATTTTTAAAAATCAACTCAGACTGTCTTGTTTTCCTCAACAGGGCAGTTTGGATGATTCATTGTATGATACCATGTGATCGAAACTGTCCACCACCAAATCACAAAGGATGTCCCTTTGCCAGAAATAATAATAGATGTATTATCAGTAGGCAAGAAATTAAATAAATTGCATTAAGATTGCTAAAGCACATTTATGAAATACTGGAACTGAGGGTCTAATTCCTGTAGGCAGTTAGATTCACAGGGGAATTTAAAGAGTAATACTATTTATTAATAATTATTGGTATAATTCCCTTATTATGATGATCAAGGAAGCTTTAAAACACTCATTTGAAAAAGGTAACAGTCATCTGGGCGCTGATCCAGCAAAGCACTTAAAAATGTTAATTTTCTTCATGAAAACAACCAACTGGATTTGAACAGGACTGACACACTTAGGGTAAGATAATCTTGGCTTTGTTAAGCCTACAATGGGAATATCAAGTAGAAGCATTATGAAAGTAATCCATGAAATCCTGCCAGAACTTTGCCTCAGTATTACACCATTATCATACATTCTCCAAGGGGCTACTTTCGTCTGGAAGACTACCAAGCAAAAAGAACTTTCATAGGAACTAATCAGGGGTGGGGAAACCCACTGCAGACCCAAGCACACTTAAAACCAATATATAACAAAACAGCTAGATGACCACAAAATCCATATCTGGCCAAGATTCAAGTGTTTGACCTGAACCCAAACCCTGAACCAGGTCTTCCACATCTGATTCTGAAACACATTTTCTTCTTTACTCACATTCTTTAATAAAACATTGCACAAGCTCCTTCAGAGACAAAGACTTGAGCTAGGTATCTGGGTGTTCAGTTGCAATTTATAGAAAAAAAGAAAGAAACACAGGAACAGATTTTATTAAACATCTTGGTGATGTTTACCTTTGGAGTGGGTAGGAGCTGATCACAGTAGTTCTGGACAAACAAACTGCCAAGCCTCTGTAGTCTTTTTGGAAGGGAGCCTGCCTGCGTCCGGCCCCGATGCAGGGAGGCTGCCTCTAAGGCTGTGAGCTTGTCATAGCTTGTCAAGACTCCCAAAAGCTATCTAGCTATCTGCTTAAAAAAAAAAAAAAACAGTGCACCTCTTCAGAGTCCCCTATGGAAATCTGTTCTCTTTTTACCAAAGACTTTCTTCATCACATTGAAAATTAAAAAAAAAAAACAATCATGATATTCAGCCTGAAATGTAGACAAGGCTTTTTGGAAGCATGTTTCTTCCTTTTTTTTCCACTAACCATGAAAACACTAGTGGTCAAGGTACAGTATCTTTACATTTCTGCAATATAATTTAGACTGGATTTAGCTGCAGCAAAATGAATTCTGAAGAATCCAAACTGATCTTCAGCAGTTTCTGAGGACAACATGAATTATTTGCTGTCTACTTATTCTACAACATCTGATCATGTTCTCCTTTTTTATTTTTGCTCTTATTTCAGACCAATATTATACTCTGTATATACATTTAAAGTATTTCATTTTATGCATAGAGTCCAATAAATTCATCACCAGTATCTGGTAATACAACTTCTGCCTATGCCTCTTGGCTGTGACTTGCCCTATGCTGGACAGAGTTCTCCTTCTAAATGAATTCAGCACAATAAGGAATGAAATGTAAGATGAGGAGTTTCACATAAAATCACATTGCAAATGCTCTGTCCACATTCCACACACTTTTATAATGTAACCTAGCAAATTCTCAGTCGGTGTTCCTACCTCTCCTCCTGTCCCTGAGCAACCAGTAAACACTAGGTTCTACTCCAGTGCACACAGCACTTGGGGAGACACCCATTTCCCATCTCCCCATCCACTGCCCATTTATATAACACACATTTTTTAATTAGCCTTCACAACTACCTTTACGCTTAGATTATTACTGTTCCTAAAGTAATGTCAATGGGTTTCAACATTACATACTTAAAACTTTTAATCTCAAATCACACCACTTTCCTCAGCTTACGAGGAGCACGCAAAGCAACCACAACTAAAGGACATCATATTCAAGAGTCAAGAAACTAGGAAAAGCTGTAAAGGCCATTTTATCATTTACATGTCGCATGACATTTCAACTCTATTAAATATAGCTCAGCACCAGAAAATGCGATTGCAAATATCATTAACTGTATTAAATTATATTTGAGCTACTGAAAAGACAGTGCACTGCTGGTGGAATGTAAATGGATAGCCTGACACATTCAGGCTGAAGGTTAATCCTAGGGGTTTCGGAAACCAAATGGAATAAAAAGTAAAAAATCCCCGCACCACCACTGAAGAGCATTTCATTAATTAGATGCACTTCTACACAGCTCCCAAACTTGAGGCAAATCCTTCACAAAGAAAAATAGGGTGACAGTCTACATTATAAAGTTTTATCTATATGCCATGTGGTGCAGGACTGTGCAGATACTTAGCCAGCTCTGGAAGCAACAGCAGTAGAGCTGTGCCCAGTCTGCTTGGAGAGAGCCATACCTGATGTAGTTGCTGCACTGCAATTATACCTAACAGTCCTTCCTGCATCTGCGCTGGTGGCACAAACACACCAGACATCTCTAACATGCCATGTCATTGCATAGGCTGGCTCATACAATACAAACTGTAACTGAACAGAATAGGAACTGCGCATGGAACAGCTGTTATGAAAGACAAGTGTTGCAGCAATTCTATCTGATGTAGGATTTTCCATATTTCACTACTGTATTGACATTATATCACAGAACATAGAATCATTTAGGTTGGAAAAGACCCTCAAGGTCATCAAGTCCAACCATTAACCCAGGACTGCCATGTCGACCACTAAACCATGTCCCTAAGCACCGCATCTACGTATTTTTTAAAGACCTCCAGGGACAGTGATTCCACCACCCCCCGTGGACAACCAGTTCCAATGCTTGACCACCCTTTCAGTGAGGAAATTTTTCCTAATATCCAATCTAAACCTCCCCTGGTGCAACCTGATGCTGTTTTTTCTTGTCCTATTGCTTGACACCTGGGAGAAGAGACCAGCCCCCACCTGTCTACAACCTCCTTTCAGGTAGCTGTAGAGGGCGACAAGATCTCCCCTGAGTGTCCTCCTCTCCAGGCTAAACAACCCTGTGCCACACTCCAGCTATGTCCTGATTTGAGATGAGACCTGAATGGTAACCTCTTTACTGCCTTTTCTTCTCCCCCTCTCCTCTCGAGGTCCTCATATCAGGTGAAGGCTGGAAAGAAGTTGTGCTGTATTTAAAGGAGATCCTCTAGCATAAAAGGCTAGCAGATGAGGGCTGTTGGTGTGTGCATGCACCCCAAGATTAGAATTTTGGAGTATACCACAGATGGCACACGTACTGCAGGTGTCCAGAGCTTAACTTCATCTACTTCAATATAAGAGCAGCAAATAGGAGACTAGACAAAAAAAATGTCTGCATTTCCTTAACGAACACCTTTGTCTGCAACCTTTTCTGAGCTTATACCCTTAAACACAAAGAAATGTATCCCTCTTACCCTCACTCAGGGAATAATCATTGACTATTCTTTCGAATTTTATTAACCTCTTTAGATAGAATATACTGTGGTGATGACTTCAATAAATAATTTAAGTAAAATATGTTTCCTTTTATTAATTTTAAATTACTTTTTTAATAATTCCATTACTATGTAACTTCTTTTTTAGTATTATTTGAAAGATTAAGTGGAACTTTATACACAGATGGTCAACTTCTGTTGACCATATTGTAGTTCTCCAGTTATACCCTCCTTGGAAGTATTTAATCTGCAAAATGAACTGTTCTAATCAACTAATTACTTTGCAAATAATTAGCTTGTATGTCAAAACATTTCTCTAAAATGCCTACCTATTCATATTTCCAAATATATTGTCTAACCTTTTCCATACTTTATATGACTCAAATGTTCATTTTTTATTGTATATTGAACAAATTTTTTCCTGAGTTGTCTAACATGACCTCTGGCTCTCTGCAGTGATTGCTACTGAAAGAAAGCAACACACATTGCTATTCAAATTAATATTCCCAGTGTACCGTTCCTTCCACTTGATAATGCTCAAATTTGACTGCCTTTATGCTGCCAATTGATTTACCTTTGATTTACCCAGGTTGCCATCTTTGCTCTATTTCTTTACATTTCATTCAAAGTATTCCTATTTTTATTAAAGCTAATTCCTGTTTAGGTGTGATACCAGTTTTTGTGTGTCCTGCACCTTACCAGAAGTCATCTGCTGAGCTGTCACACACCCTGGTGACTTAAGGAGGACAAGAGCAGGTCAGTGGCAGTTGTGTGCCCCCACATTGGTAACTTACATCTGCCTGCCTGTCAGAAGCCAAATTTAACAAACTTTATGGCACTCTGAAAGGCTGTTTTGTTCACTCAGCCTGCAAAAGGTGCATTATTTGATTTTTGTTTTCTACTTTTCTTTGTTCTGATTAGTTTGATGCCGAAGGCCATTCCAGGTTTTATAAAAGCAAGACTTCTGAATTAATTTTATGCTTGTTTTTTTAGAAATTATTTATAACACTCAAATCCTTTTGTCACAATACAGTAAGTAAATATATTGGTATTAATGAAAATACGAACATAAATTACTAGCTCTCAGAATAATGCCAATAGCTAAGTATTTAAATTCACTGTGACTCCACGCTGAAATCTAGGTTTTTTTAAATGGTCTTCTGGAGTGACATGCTTACCATATTTCAGTGAGCACTAATGCTAATCTGTTCAAAGACCAGAGAAAAAGATTTCTGAAGCTGCAAGTCAGACTAGTGTCAGACAACAAAACCAAAAAATGGTTCATAGCTAATAATTCTAAAGATAAAGTATGAAGAAAAATAGGTTTAGCTGCATTAAGCATAATGTAAAAAGACTCTCAATTTCCCACACATTCTCATCTCAGAGGCATCTTATCTCTCCAACTGCATATTTGGTGAATTCAGTAATTACATATACTTGAAAACAGAAATATGAATGGTGAAATTAAAAAAAAATATGTAATGCATTGTTCTGTGACCAAAAGATGTAATGAAACACCATTTCCTAGAGACTTGAGTCCTACTTCTCACACAACCCTTAACCAAAATAATTTCAGCTTCTCTCCCACCGCATGTACTTCCTGATGTCTCTTCTGGGCAGGAGACAGCACCTGCTGTGCTTAGCCTGGAGGTATGTATATGTTGATTGCTGTCAAGGAGAATATGTAACAGCTTTCCACTCAGTAGGGCACTGATTTAGGTTTTTCCTTTTTAGTGAGCCACATCCATCGTGAAACTTGTAAGAACTTAATTATCTTCAGGACTCGCTGAAGACTTCCTTCCCATGTGGCAGGAGCAAGATCAGCAGTTCAAAACCTGATGCAGAGGACTGACAGAGAAAGTGATTGCACAATCCTTGTTTCCTTAGGAAAGAGTAAAATGTTATACCAAATTAAAGCTCCATTACATTAGTGGTGCTGGTAACACAGGGTCTATGAAAATTTCAACAGCTCATTAAATTTATTGAGGAATATAACATTAATGACTGGCACAATATAATTAAATATACATTAAAAGTATAATTTTAAATGTATATTTTGAAATTTATATGTACCCTACACACTATAGTTTTTATATATAACGTGTGTATGTATATGTAACTATGTATAAAGCGTGAAATAAAACCCCAAAAGTATTTGAGTTGTATTTATGATTTTTTTAACAGTAGGCCCTCCTCATAATAGAAACCAACCTAAATGGCTGATGAGATACTTTTAATCCTCACACAGCTCCAAGCCTCAGCAGTTTGAGTACGAACTGACGGTGGTTGCTGCCACAGCTACAACTAATCCAGGCAGAGCAAGGAGCTGGAGTGGTTCACAAACCAGCTTTAAGAGCCATTCTATTAGCTACTTGGTAATTAGTCTCTTCACACGTTTTACTTCTTCCTTAAATTTTATCATTAATATAAACAACCTTTACTCTGTATTGAAGGCAAAGGCCTAACAGGATTCCTGTCTCACTCGCCCTACTGCTGTCTCTTCCATGCCTTCCCCAAGGGTGGACTGGCTTTCACCTGAATCCCAAGTCTCTGAAATCCTGCTTTTTAAGACCCAGAGCTGCTTAAATATTTTCTTCCTAAAACCCACACGACTGTTCATTCCTTTCTTAGTCATATCCCTGAGGAATAACTAGTCAATGGTTTGGTTTGAGCACTCTGGTCAAACAACTCTTCTTGTTTGCTTCACTTGGCTTCCAGTGAGGGTAAACCTCTGACAAGCCCTCTTGACACCCTCCTGGTCTCTGTGGTCCTCATGGGGAATTTCCATCTTTCCCTTCCCAGCCCCACTCTGAGAGGCGTCATTCAGACTTGAGCAGTATTGCTGGCAACCACCTGCTTGTTTTACCCTTAAAAGTCATCCACAGTTTGATTGCTCCTGTCACAATTTCCCAGATGCAGTTTGGCTATTACATGCAAATGCCTCTTATGAAATGAATATACGAAGCTAAATGAAAGCTTCCTGTCAAAACAGAGGTTGTGATAAAGATTCTGCTCACAGAACCAACACTGAATTCAAACAGGCATATTCCCAGCGTGCACAAACTTCACTCTGAAAAGTATGGGTTTCCATTGTTCTATAAAACAAGGGATAGAAAGCTCAGAAATACACAGTTACATCCCACACCTTAAATATGATTCTCAAAAGAATTTTTGTGAGAATTGTTTATCAGGACAGAATTAACTGAGAGTAAGCTAACGCAGCTCAGTAATGTACTCTAATAACTCACATGTGGTCTACTAAAGCACCTAAATCAATACTCATTTAGAAGAATATTTTCATCTTCAAGCTCTGTCATGAAACAGAAGAAGGAAATTTTCAAGATGCAGTCTGGTCTGTGCCCATAAAGCATTGTGCTGGCATCTGCTGCCATTTTCTCTTTTCTCCGTGCTGACTTGGTAGAAAGATGGGGTAGCTGGTGGGCTTGTCACCATCAGTGTTCATGGCCATGATTTTTAACACAGGAAAGGTACTCAGTGCTTACAGAATTACTGCATTAGGCATTTTTTTGCTAGGGATATAAACAGTTTGGTAGGAACCCATAAGAACTGTAAGAGGCAGATGCGGTGAAAGAGCTCATACTTTCAGCCTTCTCTCCCTTCTTTAGGCAAGCCTAAGAGAAAAGAATAACTGTTTGTGGCAGGGACAAGAAAGATCCTGCCAAAATCCTGATTCTAATGTTAGGTTAGTAAGCACTGGATTTCAGTGGAAGCAATTACTCCAGAAGGAAGCAAACTCTAAGAGAGAGAAAAATGAGCTAAGAAAAATGGGGTAGTACAGACAGAACACCAAAACAAAAAATCCCAACAGAAAAAGAGATAGGAAACACTTGCACTTCTACATCAGTTTGTATCCTACAGCAGTATACATACATCTTCTTGCACAATTACATACTTTGAATATCTATTTTTGACAGAGCTGTAGAAATAAATGTAAGTTTCAAAATGAATTTATCTCTAGTAAAAACAAGCAGTCCCTGCAGGCCACTGCCCCTCATGTTTCTGCAGAGAAAAGACGACTTCTAACAACATTTCTTCGGCCAAGCAGATTTCCTTTGCCACTACTCAGATGAAAAATGGGTCCAGCTCTCCAGAAATGCTCTGCAGTTAAGAGTCTCTGGTGACTCTTCGCAGACTCAAACCTATCAAGAATATCAGGCAATCCAGCCAACACAAGTCTCACCTACAGCTGTAGAAGCTACCTTTCTGATCCATTAACTATCCCATAGCTGATCTCCTGGGAGAACAAACAGCAGACCTGGCTGCTGCCAAAACAGACTCACTGCTTTCCCATCAGCTGCCAACATGGTTCTTTTCACCAGGAGAACAGCACAGAGCAGACAGCAGATGGCCTCTTTCCTGTCCACACCTGATGCACATCCAGAAGCTGAACTCATAACACCATTTTTCAAACTAATATTAGATTCTTCTATGTTACTTCAGCAGAAGCATAGTGATTCCTAATCTAATCTGCAGAAGCAATCACTGAAATTGTAAAGTTATGTTGGCATTTGCAATGCTCTGCATTTAAGGAAAGACGCTAATAAGTTTTTGAGAAACTTTCAAAGGTTAGAACAGTAGCCAACATACGCTGCATATTAGCCAAATACTCTACAGGCGATTATTGAGAAACTCTGAAGTTTATTCTGGACAGAAGAAAAAAAAAACCACCAAACCTACTGTATCCGCTAGAGTAACTAAAATGGGTATCATCCAGAAGCGACCACAACAATTAAAATGTACATTGTTTATGTATATGCACAAATATATATATGTGTATAGACATGTAGATGTATGCAGATGACAGAAAAATGAGATAAGGAACTGGCAGCAACACTGCTGTTTAAATTACCATGATTCAGGATTAACAGAGCACATGTAACTCAGCAATTTGTTATACCCCATCTGCAAAATCAGGTAGACAGTAGTGAATCACTTATAATTCATATTTGGATCAAATTTTTATCCAGCTCTCACTTACAAAGTAATATGGTACTGCTATCCTTTTTCAATTTTAGAATGGTATTATTTTAAAGAACTAGTATGAAACCTAATTTATAAAAAGGAGAGCTACAGCCCAAAACGCTCTGAAGCAAACTCAGCAAGGACCAGGAAACCAGCTGAATGTGCACTTCTAGCGTGACATTTTAGCCATCCCTGAAGAGATAAGCAGGAGAATTATACACTAATACATAATTACTCTTAGAATTAATAGGTAAGTTATGCTTTTGTATTTGATAGAATTAGGACCAGTACATGATGTTAGCAAAGTTATTACGACTATTCTGCATTTAGTCCTTGAATCAACACCTCAAATGGATGTTTAAGACTAGATTTAAGAAAAATTTCTGGAGCAGTTATATAGTCACATTTGTGAAACTTGCCTCAGGCAAGACTTCAGCCTATCTGGTTTATCCAAAGGAAAGCTAAGATGAAATAGCACATTCCACAGATACCAGCAGACAGTAACAGATTTCATACTATCCATAATGTTTTAACCTTTATTTTATTTTAAAATATATTTTAACACAGGCTGGGATTCATCCAACCTATCATTAAAAAAGTCTGTAATGTAAACATTAACCTCTGACCTCTTCATCTGGAGTCCCTTTAGAGTTAATGAGCATTTCTAATAGTGCAAGTATAAACAAGTGGAGCATCTTACTGAGACATCTTTAAAAAAAACCCATGCAGTTCAAATTAACGTCTGTATCGGGAAAAGGTTCTGTGGTTTGCATTGTCTAGGGATTGCTTTTGTCTTAAAATCTATGAATAACTACTGCCTTGCATAATTCTTGGAAGCTCCAGTAAGCGTTTTTTTGAAGAGTTAGTCTTTTTAATGAAAAGCATACACTCTTCTTGATCCAAAGCGAAAAGTCACACATCCAAGACATCAGAGTCCTGCAAGGCCATTTGGTACACTCTGTTCTCATCCATTTGAATCTCTTCTTATTTACTTGTGAAAGCCAGCAACATAAAAATAAGTGCCTTAATATCTTGCCTTGATTCAAATAGCTTTCAACACACGTGATGTAAGTGCCTAACACAGAATCATCCTTCCTCAAGAAAAAGAGGTGAGATCCCTGACTTGACCCCAGTACCAATACCAGCAGTTGGCTAAACAAACATCTGGATAATTTTCTTCCCACTGGCCCTGCCTAGGGAGCACCAAGCGCTGACACGTGAACAAGGGAAATGTTCTGAGCATCTGCAAGGATTCACGCCTAATCCACAATAAATTATGTTGTTTATGCAACAAGTACTTCTTCTGAGCAAAACACCAGCTTAATTGCCCTTCACAAACACAGGGCTGTGGGTTATTTTGGAGACTTGTATAAACAGTCACTTCACTGTGTTTCCTCCAAGGCTACTGACTTTTGTGACCCAATCTAGCAAAAACTTCTCTGCACACTCCCAATTAGGAAATGCCTATGCTTGACCCTCAGTATTTGCTGCTGATTTGATAATGATTCTGTTCAGTGCTTTGCAATAGCTACATATATGCATCAAACTTGTCCCTAACAAAGTCAAAGGGTTCTATCGCCAGCCGCAGTAGCACTCAGGACGTGCCTCTCAGTAGCACGCCAGTCACATTTTAACCCCAAGGCAGGTGTAACAGTACTGAGGCATGTTAAGAAACTGCAGTGGTATCTACCTTAAAACACACTTGTAGCTGCAAACACAAACTTAAAAAAAATATTCTTGAAGGCACACAGTGCTACCTGCCTCACAGCAAAATGAGTTGAAGACAGAAATACACTTGAATCAGGCAGTCTTAGTTGAACATACCTTGTCTTTTCACAGTCCCTATTGTGTCAACCACCAGAAGAAATTACAGCCCTGAACAAAATTTTCTGAACAGCAAAATGGTAAGATAAATTACCTGGGCTGTTGCAATGTATCAGTGTATCAATCAATAATGTCATCTCTGCATATTTGCAGCAGTTTTAATTGATACTGCTGCCCATAGTGCTATTGTTTGAAAAGAATGTGTTGGTTTTCTTTTAAAAACAAAAATCTCCAAAGCACAATTAACTACACTGTTGGGAAAGCTGGTGCATATCCAAAACGGCTCACAGGTGAAGACCTTTCATGAAGACAAGGCTATACATTTACATTTCTGCCAGTTACATTGGCTGCTCCGTGAAGAGGAGCAGACCACTCCAACAATACAGCTCAAGGATAAGAATGTGGAGCAGCAGGAGCCAAGGCAGTTGAGTAATTCATGTCTCTTGAGAGGAGTAAGACACGATTGCACTCTCTGTACTGGCTGGCACAAACTCTTCAACAACAATCTACTATGTGGAAAACAGACTGGCCTTTGTACTTTGTTTATGCCTTTACCAAGAGCATCGCTCTTAAAATACTTCAGTAATTCAAAAATAAAGCCTCCAATATAAAAGGCAGCTGCATAGTTATAGAAATTAATGTATAATAAGCAGAATGTATCCTATGAAGGCCTTTTCAGGAGAATGTTGATTTGAACTGTTTCTGCGCATTCAAACATATTCAAAGTGAATTCTGCAAGACTGTTGAGAAGTATTTAGTTTGAAGCAACAGTTATATCCAAACACAGACCTAACTCTTCCATACTTTGGGGCACTGCAGTGCTTAATTTTAATGGGAAGAGACTGCATTGCATCATAGAAATACAACTATCTATAGAAAGCATTACCTTTGAATGTCTGGATATTTAATCAACTTATAGCATATTTCAAAGAGCTTTCTTAGATGAAACTTACGCAATAACTAACACAACACAACACCATTGCTCCTGCTGAATACCCACCGAATTATATACTTGCCTCTCAACTTTCTCTTCAAATAGATGAGTCATTGCACTTGGTCATATCACAGAACCATGTCTCTGAGTCAGACTGTGTGAGAGGCACACAGCAGGGACCTCGTGCCACTTGCCTGCAGCCAAACGGTGTCCCTTCTAGGTGCTGAGTCCTACCAGAGAGCACTTCTCTGCTGCAGCTCAGCACAGATCAGCATCTCTCCCAGTCCTGAACGAGGCACAAACAACTGGCAGATCCTACACAAGGCTGTCTAATCCCATAAGGTCAGAGAGTAAAAGGGAGGCTGCAATGTCATATTACAGCTGTGCTGCCCTCCCCCCAGCCTTGCTGTCATTTTACATGACAGGCACTGTTGAGAGATGGTGGTCAGAGCTATACGCTTAGCATGTGGCCTGCTCCCTTTCCACGTCCTGGGAGCTCTGGAGAGAGCCATGCAGAAGACAGGCGGCTTACTCTCAGCTGTTTCCTTCCCCAGGGAAAAGTACTAGATGAGGAATTGCACGTATTACACCTGACCTGCAGGATTCCTGGAGCTACACAGACCGACAGCACTACCTGATGGGCTTGTAGGCAGGTGCCCTTTCCCAGCAGGAGAATAAGCAATGCTATCTGCCACTGCAGGCAAGTGCAGGCTCTTGCACATCCACCTCGCACTCCTCAGTAAGGACCTTTGTCCTTCATTTTGCTTTTTTCCCAGCCCAAGCATAAAAGTAATATTCATCTTTACTGATGGCAGTTATAAATTACAAACAGCAGGAGACTGTGGCTATTCTGAATGAAGACAAAAAGCATCAGGTATATCCAGCTGCTCCTGGAATCACAAGCTCATTCATACAGAACAATAAGCAAGGGAATGGTCGTTCTTTAATAACAAAGTAACTGCATGTGCCATGCCAATTATGGGCTTACTGGTAAGGAAAGTATGATGACACATGCATGGAAAATTGAGCATGAGGAACAGTGCAACAAAGGTGGATTAAATCTTTCTCAAACAGAAAAGATGCATGACAGTGATTTGATGGACCTCATCTCACATACAAAACAGATTTCAGGAATGAAAGATCTGTCTCATGAACTCTTGTCCCATGGAAAAAAGATATAGTAAGGTGTATTTATAAGCACAGAGGACAGAACCACTACAAAAGTCTGCTTGTAGCAGTGTGCATTGCTACAGATTTGAGAAGCACACTGTCATGCATTGCCACACAAGGCCAGCTACTAGCTCCATCAGATCTGGCTGATAAGAAGCTTCACTTATACCTGTAAATCAAAATAAGAGCATAAGCACAGTTTCTGTAAGGACCAGAGCTATTACAGTCTGGTCTGATGCTAACCACAGTGCAACAGTATCCCCTACCCACTAAGGTGTAAGTGAGCTTTACCCCATACTAAACATACAGATGGTAAGATACTCATCAACTTCCAGGAACTCTGATCAGGCAACTGGAATCACAAATAACTATTAATAAGCTGCACTTATGTCTTTGTTAATATAGAAATCAGCTTTCCAGAATGTAAATAAAACCAACTGAACAGAAGAGTTAGCTCTCTCCAGAGATTACAGAGCTGGAGGCCTGTAGCTAGTGGTGTTTCCCAAGAGTCAGTACTGGGTCCAGTCCTGTTCAACTTCATCAATGAGCTGGATGAAGGAACAGAGTGTACCCTCAGCACGTTTGCTGATGATACAAAACTGGGAGAAGGCTGCGCTGCCATTCAGCAAGATCTGGACAGGCCAGAGAGCTGGGCAGAGAGGAACCTAATGAAGTTGAACAAAGGCAAGTGTTCCTCCTAGTGAGGAAAAACTCCATGCACTAGTACAGGCTAGAGGCTGACCTGCTGGTAGACAGCTCTGTAGAGAAGGACCTGGGAGTCCTGTTGGACAACAAGTTGACCATGAGCCAGTAGTGTGCCCTTGTGGCCAAGAAGGCCAATGCTGCATGAGGGTGCATTAGGAGAAGAGTGGCCATCAGGTCAAGGGAGGTTGTCCTCCCCCTCTACTCTGCCCTGGTGAGGCTGCACCTGAAGTGTTGTGTCCAGTTCTGGGCTCCCCAGTTCAAGACAGACAGGGAGCTACTAGAGAGGGTCCAGTGGAGGGCTATGAAGATGATGAGGGGACTGGAGCATCTCCCTTATGAGGAAAGGCTGAGACAGCTGGGCCTGTTTAGCTTGGAGAGGACTGAGAGGGGATCTTATCAATGCTTACAAATGTCTTAAGGATATCCTTAAGAGGATGGGGATGGGGCTAGGCTCTTTTCAGTAGTGCCAAGCAACAGGGCAAGAGGTAACAGGCACAAACTGAAACATAGGAAGTTCCATCTGATATGAGGAAAAACTTCTTTACCTTGAGGGTGACAGAGCACTGGAACAGGCTGCCCAGAGAGGCTGTGGAGTCTCCTTCTCTGGAGACATTCAAAACCTGCCTGGACACGATTCTGTGCAACCTGCTCTAGGTGAACCTGCTTTAGCAGGGGGTTGGACTAGATGATCTCCAGAGGCCCCTTCCAAACCCAACTGTTCTGTGATTCTGTGATAAATCAAGCTCCAAAGACTGAAATCATACCTACAACATATGCCATTTCACTAGCATTGAACAATATAGTATACAAAAAGTCATGTCATTGTAATTTGAAAAGAGACAAAACAGCCAGATAAATATTTGACTCTATAAGAATTAATTAAACAGTAAAATCAGAAATTCTGGGGTATTTTTCAGACAGGTTATCCAGAAATTAGTATGAAATTAATTCTGTTCTACTGTAATTTGTTCATTAAATTAAAATCAACTGAAGCAGTATGTAAAATAGAAATGCAAGGAGGTATTTCACAAAAAAAAAACCCAAAACCAATGCATAAGAAGAATTACTGTTATGTGCTTACATTGCACAGATACCTTGGGTTCAGCACTACACATTCAACAAAACAGTTTGTCAATGTATAAGTCAAAGACACAAAGGTTCAGACTCCAAGAAAGATTTGAGCTAGAGATTGGTTGGTACCTACAGGATTCACTATAGCACTACTCTAAGCTGGTGCTTTCCTTGTCCAGCAGCAGAAAATTAATGAAATTATAGCAGGTAAAAGGTGAAGAAGTTAAACATGTCAGTAATAAATAACTTTAAGCCAAGGAATCATGTTTTGCCATTAGGAGCTGTGACTTCCTCTGGTCCTGTTCTACAACAGAATAGTGGATGTCACTTCAGGCATTTAAAACCATATACTGAAAATTGTGTCCAAAATTGTATTAAAACATCTCTTGTTTATGTTCTTTCTTGAATGTTAGTCTTAGGAATATACATTAACTTCACACAATATTTAAGTGATCTTCGGGGGGCGGGGGGGGGTGGGGGGTGGAGCGGGAATCATGCTTGCATACTCCTAAGGAAAATCTAAGCATACTCCTATAGGCAGCTAGATGTATTAGAAATCACTATGCCCAGTTAAACTGCCACTGTTATTTCAACTGTCCATCCCACCAGACTAGCTTCGTCAGAGGCACATAATGTTGCTTATTGCAGTGTAACATGACTTTATAGGTAGCCTAAAGTCAGTCTACCTTCCTATAGTGAATACAGTCATCACTGAGCTACGGGCTTCCTATTGCCCAGCAATATGTATCTACAGAACCAAGTCAGGAAGGGCTTTAGGCTGCTCTAACCTGATCACCAGGTACCACCTTCCATATTTCAAACATATATACATTGTAGAACCCAATAGGTCATTTCTAAATAGTCAATGAAAATACAGATCAGGTCCTATGTTTCTGTATCATATCTATAAAAAGCTTATTTGGTGTGGCTTTCATGGCAGATGCAGTCTCAGAAGAACAGACTACTCCAACCTTCAAACAGGAACCGACAGATATACATATAAAATATCAATTCAAACCAGAGACGTATTTGAACCAACTATCCTTGCCAGTGGACCTAATGCTAAAATGTTATACTTCAATACAGCTTACATTTAAAAACTAATCACGTTGATGAGGCCAAAAGCACAACACTGCTTCTGTGCATTAGTTCACCATAAATTTCTGAATTAACAGTTTTTACGACTTTTTCCATTGCATTGGGACTAATTATTTGCTACTAAGAAGTTTATATCTTTCACTTCATTACTTAAACATGGCAATAAATTATTATTTTAAAACTGTATGTAAGAACTGAAAAAAGAAGTCACCAACCTCTAATAAGCTGGACTCTGTTACAGTGCAGATCCAGAGGCAGTATCTAGAATTGAATAAAAACAGGGTTCAGTTATTTGCTCAACTCTCAATTTTTCAATTACCAGTTCTGTTAGAATCTGTTATGCATAGTTTCATAACATTCTTTTGCAATCAGCTTTTCCCAGATGCTTCCTGTAATTCATAAATATGTGTGTTTCCAGTTAGTCACTTTCTTGCATAAAGGTAAGACATATTAAAAAAAAAAACTAACAAAATTAAACTTCAAAAGCAGTGTGAGCTTGTGTGGTTTTAGTTTTCCTGATTACTTGATATACAAGCTATTATAGACTGCCTTTAAAAATAAGCTTGGGTGCACATTTAGCTATTTTTAAAGTCATTAATACCTTGTCAGAAAAACTTGATCCTAGCACTCTCTCCTGCCATACATTACACTGAGATGCCTGCTCACATACACGCTGGTATACCATCATCAAACTCCTGCCTTCTCTAACACATTTCATTCTACCCTTTATAGTATCTCTTCTGATCCCTCCTTATGTTTGTCTCCATCCAGCAAATTTTGGCATGCCCTTACAGAAAGATTCAAAACTCCTTACTCAACTTCAGCGTTGATTTCTTCTTGCCAAACCTTCTCCAGTTCACAGCTGCAGATACTGTCAAACTACCTCCAAATCTCCATTTCCTCTCTTAGCAGTTTGGCTGTAATATCCACTATATGTCCATATCAGTGGATCCAAGATAGGAACTACATTACAGTGTCACTAGCAATTTTTCAAACATTTCCAAGATTTAGTGCAAAACAAACACATCATATAACACAGAGTACTCACTTCAGAAGTTGGCTACATAAACTAACAGATTTCCAGCTCACTCCTATGCCTGTATTTCATTTTGTAACTGTACTTCATCCCTACTATACAAAAGATTTTTGTGTTAATAGCCAAATGGACAATGATTTAAGTATGTGAATGTGAGGTAAGGAATTTTTTACATATATAAGATCCAATTGCTAATTCCATGGGTGACATAAAAGACCCAAGCATCCAGGCTCCAAAGCTATACTAATTTGCAGGTAGCTTAGTCAAGGTATGTGTGCTCGTTACTCTTTTTTGCTTGTGCATTTACTGCAATGCAAAATCAGATCTGCCCTTCGGTGATTTGATGACCATTTACAAGATTGAAAATGTAATAATTTCTCATAAGGCTTCATTAAATTGTGTAATTCTACTTCTTTCCACACACTGCATGCCTGTGTAAAGAGACACAACTTTCTTGTGGCACTTATTTCCAGAAGTTTAATGTCACAGTCTTTTCACTGTGCCGAAAGGAGAAGATTATCACTGTACTTCCAGGCTCAGCCCTTCACTCTATTGTAAAGTAAGTGTACATGCCAAGATATTGGGGTTTAATCCTGCTGCTGCTGCTGACCTGGACAGAATATCAGAATATTCCCCATTTATAAAGAACATTTCTATTATTTCTACCTCCTTGTAAACTACTCCTGAGAGTTGGTTGACAAAAATAATTTGAACTAATCTTACAGAGCCATATACACAAAAGGACTCACTTTTTCATGCCTACATTTCAGCTGTCATTTACTCCCTTGCCGAGTACATATTTGCGTGGTCATAAGTCTTAGTAACTCTGAAAAGTGGTTTTCAAGCAACATATTTATCCCAAGTAGGAAGTTCTTGGGGTAACAAGTTACTGAGTACATCATCAGGATAATGCAATACATTCTGTCATTCTTCCAGCACTTAATATGAAGGTTTACATGTTCGCTTCATAGTTTCTTACCTGGGGTGGAAAGCAAACTAGAACACAGAAAAAAACAGCCTCAAGGTTCTGAATGGTTTTATGAGATGGCAAGCATTTAAAGAATGCCAATTTCTCATTAAAGTTCTCTCAGTTAACTATGTATTTTTCTAAAGTAATGGCTTGAGAACTATTCCCTAAAATATTCAGTGAAATACCCTAACAGTACTATACAATAGCCTTTCTCTAACCTTCTACATATTATTTTTCAACATCCATTCGTGTTACACCAAACTCTGCACTTGTTAATAGATTTACACTCATTTCTTTCAACCGAAGCTTATGACTGCTGTGCAATGTAGGAAGCAGAAAAAGGTTAAAGAAATCAACAGACACTAATTTTGTCCTCAACAGGGCAACACTTGCTTAGAGATAAACTGCGGTAGCTGTTAACACCTTCCTTCCCTTTCATCAGTAACTCTGGATATTACTATTCCATCATTTGTGAGTATTTCACCTCTGGAAGTTTTAACTTTACCGTTAGTAACCTATGTATTATGGAAAAGCCTATCAAACTGAGACAGCTGCTAAAATAAAAAGATTATGGACATTAGGGAACTGGGGATGCATTTTCCAAGGGTGAAATGCAGAGGGACTACAAGAAAACTACAAGGCGTAGAACTGTGTTGTTCTGATTTAAAACAAAACACAGAGTATCTAGAATGGTGCAGTTATCAGGAGAAAAGATGAAATACCCAAGAATACTCTGAGAAACTGCATATTAAATATGTTTATTCTTGCAAGTTTAAAACAGAATATAAATCTTTCTTGCTCATATAGTCAGCATAGGACCATGACAATTTTTAAACTAATCTGCTGAAGAATACAGTATACACAGACACAGGGTGAGAGGAGGGGTCCTTCTAGCTCAGTATATTGACCCAGACAATGGTGACCACTGGATGCTTATAGACAGAACACCGGAAACAGGATGAAGGATTCTTGCTCCGCTGTACTCTACATGACTTGAACGAGAGAGAAAAAAACACACTGGTAAAACCAAACACAGATTCAGAGTGGTCTAAAAGTGAAAGAGCTCTGTAGGCCTGTAGCCCGCAAATAAGAGAGAGACAGGCCTATAAACAGAGTATTTTTCTCTCTTTTATCCTCTAGAAAGAGAATTTGTTGACAGCTATTAAAAAAACCCTTTCAACAAACCAGACAAGTACTGGCAGTTTGAATGTGCCCAGGCAATACCCAGGCCTGGAGTTCAGTGATTGCCAGGGGATGTCCTGTATTGCTCCTCAGTGGCAGGTCACATTGCTCAGACAACTCACCACTCCGCACCTCCCTGCTTGCCACAGGCACAGCAGATGGAGAGAGATGCTCCAGGAGGATTCACTCCTAGTGACAAAATAAGCTGTCTTCCACAGAGAACTCGGAACCTTCACAGTATACTCCTCTTTCATGTTCAAGCAATGACACTGGAAGTCATTATTTGTATCTATTGGTACCTGAATTGAGCCACTGACTCAGGTGGGAAAACAGTGGTACTTCCACAAGATTTTTTCATTTTACAAGGACAGGCAATATTTTATCAGGTGTTACAAAAATGTGATTTGATTATTTGATTATTTCAGCTCATAACATAACGAAGACAGAAGATTTTTTTTCAATTTTATTCCACTTTTCCCATTCACAGTGGGCTGTAAAGGATAATGACATCATTTCCCTGAATCTCCATACATGAAAATTTACAGAAAACCACATGGAATTTTAGATCATTGCAGATCTAAATTCACTTCTTCAGCTTCAATCACAGTGTGAGGCAAGAGAGAGAGCTCCGATGGAAAAAGATTTCTGCTGAACTCAATAATGCCTAGGCCATCAAGAGTAGCTCTTGAAAAAAGCCACTTTCAGTCTTTTCTGAGCAGAAGGACCCACCAGTTCAGCACCAGGCACTGGATGTGCACAGCAATGGCAAAAAAAAGGTCATTATAAATGAACCCCCACTCAGAGAAACGCATTTTTGTAATACTTCTTATATATATGAAACCATTGTGGAGGACACTATAGGAGGAATATGTCATGCAAAACATCACCCACTGAAAATAAACATGGGGAAAATAAAAACCTTACCAAACTGAAAGACAATTACTTTGTTTACATCAGAACAATACTTGTATATCTAGTATCCACTTAGGAATGGTTTCTGCACAAGAATACAGTATGCAGAGTCCTGCATAAATAAAAAATGCAGTGCTTTTTATCCATGACAAGGAGTTTAGATTTTCCAAGCTCCAAAGAGATACAAACTTGTTACCTATCTAGAGATATTAAGGTTCAATTGAAAATCAATATGCTCGTTTGCCACACTAAAAAAACGACCTTAGTATCAACTGTTAGATGAAGCATAAGCAGTTTAGAAAACTTTCTAAAGGCAGAAATTGCAATCAGATTTAAGTTCTGACTCAGAACAGTAAGGTCTTCTGACATTTTTCTAGTAGCTTTTGTCAAAGCTGTTAGTGATAATTTGTCTTCTTTTCATAAAGCCTTTCTCTGAATTTTCATCTAATTCTTTTAAGTATCTGTTTTCATGTTCCAATGCATATGGCCTTTCCCACAAGTGCATCACCAAAAAAAAAACCTGCTTGAAAACTGCAAAAAAAGATTATGCAGCTTAGCTCTTTATGGGACTATTGTAAAAGTCATACCATCTTTCCTTAAGCTGTGATGTTAACCTAACTAAGCTCAATTGCTAGAAGTCAGGCTTAGACTCATTTAAAAAACAGGTGCATTCACAGTATGCACTGGTATAAAAGTCTGCACTGGCATAAAAAATTTCAGTTAATCAGACACAAGCTCAAATTCAGAAGCTCTTTCATTCCAAACTTCCTTCCCATTTCCAAGGATTATAAAAAAAAAACACAACTGAACTTTTGCATAAACCATTAACTGTATGATCATGGAAAAAACACAAAACTATCTACAACCCTAGAATAAAACCAAAGTGTAGCGCAGCACAGGCACAGGAAAATACTAGAGGCATCAGCCTGTAAACACAAATCATAGTGTAAAGGAATGAGGTAAAAACAGTTCTAGTGGTAGCAAACAGAAAAACAAGTATAATGTGGAACTGGGAATCAATGAATAAAGTGCAAGTAGGAGCCAACTGTGCTAGAAAACTTGTAAAAATATCTCCAAGCGGATTTATATAGAGGCATTAAGGGACTCCCACCATTAGCATGAAACTCATACTAGCGCCAGTGTGCTAATTACTCATCGTTACCTCAGTCGTCTGCCTCTCCAGTTCTCCTTGAGAAGTATCAATGCCACCAGCCTGCAGACCCAGAAGATGCTGAAAGGGTGAATGTAACACCAGAGAAGGGAACAGGTACTAGAAAGTCCATGCCTTAACTGTATTATTAACTACAACAATGGAGCTGGACTAAGGTAACCGCTGTATTTTGATTAGAAAGTTAAGACTTCAGTAAAGCTAAAAATAAACTCCTAGCTCCACATATTACTCACTACTCCCTCTCTCCCTGTAACAAGAGCACACCACCTGCAGCCCCAGGCTGAGCACCAGAGCCCTGCATCGATCAGAGCTATTGCAACAGACAGAAAAAACCTACACTTCCAGCTGCCAGCACTGAGTTACAAGATTAAGCAATTTTTAAAATTGCTTTGGTTAATCACGTCAACATCTCATCATCTTCTACTAGCCGCAGGCTGTTTCATTAGATATTGAGGTCTGCAAACAGGGGAAACTAGATCTGTGAGCAGTGGAGATCCAAGCTTTTGCCTTCCTACAAGGGAGTCCATTGCAAACCCAGGCTGTAAACAAGGCAACTTCACAGTGCAAAGGAAAATACTATCAATGTGCTAAGAGCCTCTGCAATGCTTGCTCCCCATTTATTCTGGATTTAACTCATGGCCAGAGCTGGAGTCACTGCTTTCACAAGGAATTAAAATTGAGTATCATTAGTTATGCATTCATATTGGAGATGCATCACAAAGCAGAGACACAGATATGGCTCCTGCCCTAGAAATTACAAAGCCTTTTATCCTGAAGAGATTTACATATAAGGAACTCTATTCATACAAGTAATCCTGAAGGACTGGGATCTTACTTAGCCTTTCTTCAGAAACTGAGCCTACATGAACAGCACATAGATAGTGCCTCCACTTCCAATAGCCAGTCATTCATTTTATATCATTGTTCTACCACTAATTTAGCTGTAGTGTTGCTAACAGGATTTCCATTTATATTAATATATTATTAAAATAATATACGCAATTTGCATTTGAACAGCATATTGTCTAAAAATACAGCAGGAGATCCTCTCCATGTAATAGGAAATCTCTATCTTACCACTATCAGGCAATGATGTTACCCAACAGGGAGAATGAAATTCTGTTCAAAACCTCCTTCATAATCTATTCTTTATGCAAGACAGAAATTGATTCTGGCAAGGCCAAGAAGATCTGCCTGTGGCAAGCTAAGTATACATACGAAATTCTGTTGCTATAAATATAAAAAAAGGAAAATCAAAAGATGCTTGCTATTTGACAAAGACACAAAGGAAAAGTTTCCTCTTTCTGATTAAACCACCCTTGGTTCTAGAGTATCTTCAGGTTGGTTTTGCTAGTGTTCTTCCAGAAACCGTGTGGTAACATAAACTTTAGCTATTTAAATTACCATCCTACCATATACTACAGCACTGGGAAATATTAAAAGTCCTTTGTAACTGCCTGTGTGTGTGAGATGTAGCATTCCAGCTACAGGGAACAGGTTAGCAGCACTCTAAACCGCAAGCCCCGCCATTCCTACATTACTTTAATACTGATCAAACATCAGAAAATCAAGAAAATAATCTGTTTCATAGCTACCCTCACCACCCACATACCATTTATTGACAGCTGGGCAATTAAATAAGCTTTTCTAAAATGACAGGGATATATAAATAGCAACGCATATTTTGAAGGAATTAGTAAATTTTATTCTGCACTCAACATCAAGAAGTTCTCTCTATGCTGTTCATTGCCAAGTGATTTTTTCAAGTTCTGACTTTACTGACATCTGTGCATCTTTAAACTGTCTGTTCACTGAAGGACAAAACTAGATCATTAGTTACTGGATTTCAGTGATCCAGGGAGCATGTTTGGACAGCACATAGACTTTGCTTATACATTGAGCATCAGATGCAGCAGACTCAGTGTCCCTGTTCTAGCTGTATCCGGGTTTGGTCTCAACCTCAAATAAGTCAGACTTGTGTGAATGAATGGATTTCATTTGCATAAGCAGGAACAGCCAAAAAAGTGAGAACACCTTGTATACTAAGTTATTGTAAGTGTACTTCAATAAAGAATTAGGTGATATTCCAATGAGGTACCAGTACTGCTGCTCAAGGTGGTATTTCCAGTATTAATTAGAAAGGATGTTCTTCACCACTGACTAGAGTGACTGCTAGCTTTAGTTAAGGCTAGACATGAAAAGTGCTTTCCTATTTCAGACAAAACATGTCAGGAAGTGGAAAAAATCAAATGTTTATTGACTCTCTCATTCTCATGTATTGTAGCACTACTATATTTGCTCAGAAAGATAATTTGACAGAAGCATTTGCCAAAACAAAAAGCATCATATCAAAAAGGTTTACTGGAGTGGACCAAGCTCAAATGATTTATCAAGGGCGTCCAAGTTTAGGTTTGTCAAAGACCTGTAAAATATTTCTGTTAGTAAAAGGAAGAAATCAGCTTTTAACCTCCACAATAATGTTAGGAAAGCATATTCAACCCACTCAGGCAGAGTTATGATAAAAACCCTGTTCACCTCTGGACACAGAGACCTTCAATCCGTCACTGCAGAATCTGATAAAAATGTTCCAAGAACTGCCAAAAGGTTCAGATTTAATTATCAGTGGAATCAATAGAAAGAAAGATTGCAGAAAATTATGAGTTCTACATCATTTAAGTTTTCTGATTGCTGACTTCTGGGCTTCAGAGGCAGCCTGCGTTACCTTCTAAACTCTAATTCATCTGGTCTAGAACGAGTAATTCATTTCCACTCCAGAGAACATAAAACTGTCACCACTTCAAAGTATGTTCCACAGGCCTGGATTTACTGGGGAAAGCAAGGAGTTGCATCTGCCCTTGTTTCTATCATGCAGAACACCAATTAAACAAATGATGTGATTTTTCATTGTGGGATTTGCAGCTAGTCAGTGCATGCCCAAGAACTAAAAAGAGATCCGGATTTAGCTCTGCTTATGAAACAAGAAAGTACATTATATCTGCTCCTTGAGAACAACCAAACAATTTCTACTCATGCCTGGATATAAATGGAGTAGGATTGCCTTAAACCTTCTGCCAGGTAGCAGGATGATAAATAACTTATTCAGTCTGAGAACTCAAACTGGAAGATGAAAAGAAAAATCACTAATAATTCTGCAAACCTCAAGGTACTAATTTGTTTCTTTGACAAAATCAGATGGGATATTCAAAATACCACTGCCAAAAGTATCAAGTCTCAGGAGTAAATGTACTACTGTTTAAATGGTATGCAATACAGTAACTTTAAAAAGAAAAGAAAGAAAGAATTTGGGTATTAGTATTTATTTATTGTACATGGCACTGAACAGAACCTCTAAAAGCATGATACATTAAAGGCACTTCATTTTTATTTCTGAAATACTGTTAAGACATTTATCATCTTTATTAAGGAAAAGTACCTGTAAAAAAGGACAGCAAATATGTATACTTCTAGCTGTACTAGCAAGTAAATATCCTTTTTTATATCTGACTTGTGTTTCCACATTGCTTAACAATTCAACTGTGCATAGTAAAACAAAATACTGGGCAAATTTTTCTTTGCATTTCTTTAAATGCCTGTAGAGTAACATAAATTGCTGCATGAATAGATGACTGAAGAAGCCTTACACATGTGTGTCCTACAACTTCACCTGCCTGCACTGCCTCAGTAAGAAGTCCAGCTCCTCCTCCTGCCCTGCAGGATCATACACCATGCCATGGCACCTACAACTGGTCTCCACATTCTGTAAATCACCCTCCACTTAGACCATCCCCATAACCTGCCATACCTCTTGCTTAAGATCCTGACAAGGTGTAGCCAGGTCTGCATGCTCCTGGCAGAACAGGTAATCACTGAGGTAACCCTCCTCCTTACTGGGCCCAGTTGCAGTCATTTTGGAAAGTTCCAGCCTTTCATTAAGTTTGAATTAGAAATTGTACAATAGGTTCAAAAGTTACCAAAGAAACCACCACTGAGCACACAGTATAATGGCCTAAGTCTCACTTCCTTAAAAACAGATGTTCCTCTTGCTGCTCGCTCTGCCAGTGCATGATAGGAGGTGAGATGTTTCCTCCTGTCCAGACGTGGACTAGTACAGCTCCACTGCTGCAGCTGCCCCTAAGTCACAGAACTTGGATCCAGCACAGCTTGATCCATTTCAAAGTGCAGGGCTTAGTCCCCCCAGATTTCTTAGTCAGATGAAACCAAGACAGACAAAGGATAGGTTGGAAGGAATGAAGGCACACAGTGCGGTAGCTTGTTTGTGTGCGTATAACATATAAAGCACCTGTTACTCTGATAACAATAAATGGGTATTTTCTAGCCTGTGAATCACAAAATATTAGGAAAATTCTTACAAAGCAAATAAAAATAGCTGGCTTCTAGATCACTCTCATCCCTCACAAGGGAGCTATCTTCTGCCTGCTTTCAGAAGCAAGTTTATGAATTATACCAATTAACCACAATTAATTACCAATCTGTTTTTGTCCTTTGTCTCATCTGTTTTACTTTGCTGACAGCAATTGACAGCCATTATGTTGCTGACAGCATCATGGGTGCCCGCATGAGGGAAGACAGCCAGTTTAAACCCCAGAGAACTCCCTGACCATCTACCAGGTTAACAACACAGTATTTACGTTTGCTTTGCTTTCCATCCTTTCTCCTCTTAGTAAGGATAAGGGAAAACAAAATGAGAAGGAACAAGGAATAAATCACTACTGAATATTCATTTTATTTTTGGATAGAAAAAGGCCTGCATCCCAAGAAAATTTACGCTTAGGTCAAAAGAAAGGTGAAAGACAGACAACTCTACAGCAGACTGTGACCCCCCCCCATTTAAGAGAGGACACATTTGCTGCTGTGGAGTGTCCTCAGAGCCATGCTAGTCACTACTGCCAGCGACTGCATGGCTTCTGCAGCACCCACCAAGAAATGAGCTCTCCCAGATAAACCACTGTACCTTGGTCTGGCTGGCTCAGACCAGCAGCTCCTGTAGGACAGACTCATTCTGGGCCAAGGACCTTACTTCACCTCCACCTTAGGAGAACATCAGAGTCAGTAAATGCATCTCCTCTTTTGCAGAGAAGTTTGGTGAAGCAGTCCTTTTTACTGCACCAATTCCCTCATACCTCTGAGGGGGTCAGATCTTACTTACTTTCCTTGACAGGGAGAAAACAAAATTCCTGGCCTCTATTCCAGTCTTTGATACAGATATTCAAGTGTCCTTCTATGGCTCTAACAAGTCTCGAAGAGCCTTCTGTCACTTAAATCTCATCAAAAATAGGAATTAGGAAAAATAAATGTTGGTTTAATTATGTGATGCTATTTACAAGTTACAAGAATCTCTCTTGCTCGTCTAGTTATTTCTAGAAAGCCTGTGCCACTTAAGAAATCACTTCTTCCATTTGGGCTCTGATAAGAGCTTGCAAGACAACAGCCAAATTCTGCTCTGACTGGTCACTGTTAAAATTTCCACTGATCAAACTGTAAACAGCATCCTGTACTAACTGTACTTCTAAGCTCTGACCTCAACAGTGACCACATCCTCCTAGGCTTCCCCTTTTATGAACTCAGAGAATTTCATATCACAAAAGTACTACAAGAACAGATGCACACTGCTTAGGAAACTCTTGCTCTCTCAAGCGTGGTGCTTTGAACCTTGCTCTCCTCTGCACCATTCCTTGAAAGCAGGGAGCATAGGTTTGTTTTGCGTTGCAAAGGTAATGGATTATATCAAGCACAACACCTAGATTTGATTTATCATTTGCTTCTGTCCTTTGAGGAGCACACATACATCAGCCATATGGTTACATATTAAAGCTAAGATTCAAAATCAAAGGTTACATAAGACACAATGGTTTAAATGACAGTTATCATTTCACTTTTAATGCCACCAGAAGATAACATATCTCCCTTTACACCACTATCAAACTCCAATTCTTTTTGTGTCAAGGCTGAGTTGTGCCTCACGGCTGGCTGAACCATGCTTGGTAAAACTTCCATGCCTCCTGTAAGCTGTGGCCTGGCCTAAGTGGATAGCTTACGAAATGTGGCTGTACTGCCCAGGTTACTAAGCTAAAAGCCAAAAACAGCCTTAGAAAATAAAATTATAAATGGCCGATATTCTAGAGATTGATGGACTTTGATACGTGCTTGTATTTCCCAAAAATTGAGTAAATTGCTTCTATGTTTAAAGTGTTGCTAAACATTATTCACACTGAAGCCCCTTTGCACAACTGATATGCTTGAAGAAATCTCCTCCACATTGTTTTTACTGCAAATGAGAACTGGTTCCTCCATTGTATTTTAGATCCTTCATTACTAGGCTAGAAATTAATTTCTTACATTTTTTTGTTTACCTGGTAATTCATTAAATTAATAAATAAAAAATAAATCAGGTGATGCAAAAACAAAATGGCACAAATTTTGCCATGTTTGTTTTGTTGCCCTTGACAAGTCTGCACTTGCCTATGAGTTACAATGAAATTTAGCACCAAACATGTTGCAAAAATATCACTTTTCCGCTTGGAGAATGAGTTTCAAGATGTAACAACTTTTTGACAGTCAGTAAATTAAAGCTTTATGAAGGGAATTTATGCTGTATGCTACACATGCACTGTATCAACTACTCCACAGAGTACCCTATAGAAGTAATTTACTGTAACACAAATGTAACCATCTGTAGTGAGGGAAGGGGGGAATAAACCACTAATGAAGATGGTAAGTATTTTATGTGGATGAGAATTTCTAGAAGATCAAAATAGTTTACAAAATATTAAGTAAGTGGCTGCTACAGGACCAACACAGCAAGATCTGTACAGACTGTTCACATGTCTTTGCTTACTTACTTTTAGGGTCTTGTTTAAGAAATTGTTTTGGTTTTCTTTCCTGGTCTATTTCCGGTAACTATACATTTTTGATGAAAAAAAGAGGTTGAGTATACTTTTTAAGAGTTTATATTTCAATTCATTAACAAAGACTACAGAGAAGGCTGGTCAGATCCCCAGAAGGGCTGGTTTCCATTTGCCTGAGTGGTCCAATCTGATTGTTCTTTTATTTTTTATTTATTCATTTTCAAAGCCTGGAAAATTAGGGAGGGGAATATCTCCACAACTCCCATGACTATCCAGTATAGTTGTAAGAGAATCCTGACCAGAAACTCATTTTGCTAGACCACAGTGTTCACTAGCAAGCAAAGGACATTTCTGAAATTTACGTAATTAGATAATTGCCAAGAAAGCTATGCTTAGCAGAAAACAAATAGGAGAAAAAACTTGCTGCAGTTCAGATGGACATGGTGACAGATTCATTGCTAAAAGTAGGGCATATTCAAACTGGGATTGCTTTTAATAGATCTTTTTCACAGTTAAGTCTATTCAAATAAGTAAGACTCTTAAGACAGCTGGGAACCAGCAAAAATACAGCAAGAGCCTAAAATGCTACATTCAGTTTTAATTGACACATCACAAAATCTGGAGCTCAGTTTTGTAGATGCAATGCCATCCAAGAAAAATATTAGTATTTCATCATTTTTCACTCTTTCAAGGTTAGAATCCTGTTGTGAGTGGCTCTGCTTCTGCATCCTTAAGATGGAAATCCTAAACTTCTGATCTTCTATGTCATGCTATAATCAACATGACCATTGCTTTGATTCCAAAAGAAGTTTCACCTTTCAAAATCAAAGCTATTTCAAAATTACGGGTTTACTTTCAGATTAGGAAATCCACTAAGCAGTCTGTTACCTGGATAGGAAACTGATATTCTATTTAGATATTTTAGCTCTACTTGGTGCTTTAGATGAGCTCAAGTAGCAGATAAGGTTAGGTATTCCAGGCAGGCTACTGCCTAAAGCTTTAAAACAGTTGCAAAAGCACAGCTGCTTTTGCATAGTTTTATTCAACATTTTGCATAGTCCTAGGAAAAGGAAAGATGGAAGGAATATCAGGAAGTGAAACAGGCCAAGTATGTGCTGATTTCCTAAAAAGTCAAGGCGTGCCTCCTACCAGCACATCAGCATGTGCTTCCTCTTCACTGTACAGAAATAATTTCCTTTTTTCCTCCCCTAGAAAACAATCAGTTACCTACAACGCCATACTATTTGGCCTGAACAATTGTCTAAGGTCCTAAGTGACCCCTGAGTGCATCAAAGCTAGCCACTGCTGCTATTGCTAAAGCCATCATCTTCCTCTTTGGCTTTCTAACCCAAAATTCATTCTGCCCCAGATCAGAATGTCTTATGCTCATCATGACTGATTTGGAATTGGAAAGTATCTGAAGACTTTTCTAAAGTCATTTTATGCTCAAAAAAATCTTCTTCCTATTTTTTTTTTCCTCATATCAAACACTGCTTACACCAGTCTCTCTTTAAAATCCACCTTGAGAGATCATAGCTGTAGATGGGAGTTGAATTGTACTGCATTCTTGACAGATCTAACTATAAATCTAAAAGCATCCATAAACACTGAGGACTAATACAAGGCTTTGCAGCAGTGTCTTCTTGGATGCTCTAACTGAAGAGTGTTTAACTAGCTTAGCTGCTAATTTGAAAAGAATAGTATTGTCTCCTGTGTTTTACAGAAATTTATATAAATTACTCTTATTGAGCTGTCCAATACACACTAAATTATTTCTCACACCTTTTAATTGCGATCTCTTGGCCATCCAAGAGATGCGTAACAGTCTGCATTTTAACTCCTTCCCAAGTTTAAATATATGCAAATAGAACTGCTTCAGCTCAAAGAATTTTAATCTGGAACCTTAGAATTTGAATTGAATAAAAAATAAAATCTACTTTTCCCCAGTGAAAAGAGAAGCTATTTCTTTCCTGAGTAAAAGAAGAGACAATGCCAATATAAAGTTAATAAAAATTACTTGTAACTGTAACTTCTACTTAATCTAGAGTCCTCGCTTAGTTTAGTTTAATTTTCGGTATGTTTGGCTGTATGTTTTGCTTGTGGTTGTGCAGGCCTTTGAAATAAACTGGTTATGCAGCAGCACTGAATGCCGAGTAGAAGAAGCAGAATCTAGGAGGAATCTCACCAGTACTTTTCAACAGCATTTTTATTAAAGGAGCAGTAATGTCTTCTGTCACCTTGTAATGTCTCTTAATACAAAGGAAAAACAGATGCTCACTAGAGACAGAATGTAATTTTCCCTCAGAATTTTCTACAAGAATGCTTGCTCTACATCGTCTTTGACTGCTCCATCAGTTTGTAGATTGCTGAAGAAAAGTTTCCTATTTTAGACCACACACTGCCTTGCAAAAAAAGCTCATGAATGCTGGGAATAAATAGTAACAAGAATACATCCAGCACAGCATGATATTAATTGTTAAAAGGAACTGCCGGTATTCTAAATAAGAATGCACTATCCATCCCTGAATTTTGACAGACAATAGTTGAAAACTATGTATTTCTGATGTAGAAAATGCACACGAATAGGCTGAATCACAGGGCTGGTTCTGGCAGTTATATGACAGTTCTATTACAGTACAACTACACCAGAGCCTATAGGAATGAAAATATGAGCAAGAGAAGATTTACTTTTTCTCCATTGATACCAAATACTTTGAAATTACAAGATGAAAATTATGCTTGGCTCCTTGCTGTCACTGCAGATGAATGCACACATAAAAAAATGAAATCCACTGGACCATGCTGTCATTTTTTCAAAGCTATATACAACTATACACATCTGGTGGAGTCTACTGATGCCAGAGCATTGAAAGGGGGCACAGTGTGTACTTTGTACATTGTAAGGTGTACAAGATACTCTAAGCAGCACCAGCACTGGAGAGTGAGCAGCCACTGCCAACTAAATTTGTGGATTCTGAAAAACCATGGGGAAATATTTGGTTTGCCTAATTTAACAAAATTATTTTGTTTCCAGGCCTGCTCAGCATCACAGTCCATCTGCCAGGACTGTGAAGATGGGATGGAAATCCTAGCTGGTGCTTCTTGTCTTCACCATGGCCAGAACAAGCTGCGGTGGGACTGCAGGGTGAAATTGGTTGTGTGATTTCATTCCAGACAAAGATTGCTGCAGACCACCGCACACGGTAACAAACATTTGTTTACACAAGAAAATATGTATTTCTAATGTATTGTGCCTAATAAGTCACGGTCATTTTTAGGATACATGTTTCTGACAGAGTTGTCGGCATTCTGACTCATGGAAAATATTTATATCTTATTGAACTTGGCAGTGTAGAAATGATCTTTTTAAAAGGACATTGCTGAGCTATTTGACATTACCACAGGTACATAATACAGTTGAAAATGTCTGCTTTGTTTTATATTTTCCAGATACAGTTCTGAAATATATCCAACCCCTATGTACTTACAGACTTATTCTGACTTTTGTACTTATCTCCTATATTATCAGCTGTGTTTATTAAAAATGTATCTCTAGAAATTGGAAATGAGTGATTCTGGCTTTCGTCAGAGGGGATTAAAAGTCCACATTGATATTAGTGCACCCTTTTAAAAATCTGTGGGTTTTTTAATTCATTCTACAGAGTACAAGCTTTAAGGACAAGTAAAATATTGATCTGTATTTGATTAATATGGTATTGAACAAAAATGAAGTAGCAGAAAAGAAAAACAGGCAGCATAAATCAAGACTGCCTTTACAACTATTCCTTCACTGCTACAAGCACAGTTTTCTCTAGATTCCTTGGTCCTCCAGTGTCCAGTTTAATCCCCTTCCAAATTTATTTTCCCTCCCTTTCTTTTTATACCTTCATGCTGTGAGCATGTCATCTCCTTAGGACACTCAATATAGTCTACAGGAAGATCCGGCACCACATCTGCCAACTGACACCCTGCTTCCACACTGCAGCCCCTTCCACCTCTGTTGCTACCACTCTGCTGCACTGCACGACCAGCAGAGCAGGGATAATTTTCCTAAGGCTAACATACGCATGCTGAAAGATTCAAAATAAGCAAGAAATACCTGGATTACACAGTTTGCAAATATAAATGACACCATACTATCTCACATGGCTTTAACATGTAAAACCAAAATGAAAAGATAAATATGAGAAGAAAAATGAGAAGAAAAAAAATCAAACTATACATAGAAGCCCAGCACTGTTCAACTGTATGAATCTTGTGACTGTAGTGCTGCAGTATTTGAATTTTATGCAGCATTCATATGATATTTCTATAGTCTACGTAACACACTGAAGAGTATGTTTTCAAAAGGAAAGAAAACCTCTATAAACTGTGTGATGATCAGCCATCGTCAAGCATGCTAAATATGAAAATACATATATACACACACACTTGTATAAAATCAAAGCTATTTCCATTTTTCTAATGTATTTTTTTCTTTTCATATGAGGCTTTCAAAGTGATTATTTAAGTTATTGCCTGCCAAAAGAAATTCCAGCAAACCTTAGCTGATGCATTCCTTAAGCTCTTTGGGAATTCATGTCTCAGACCTTCTTTTCAGTCCTACTTCAACCTTCTCTGTGTGGCTGGAGTATTTGATTGTTTACTAGTCTTAGCATTCACAAAAGCCACAGTCTGGAACATGACTTGCAGCCAGACATACTCTTTGACAACACCTGTAAGCATAAAGTCCAATGACTTAGTTGGCTCGAAAAAAAATTTAAATCTTCCATTTTAATATGGTCCAAAAGGTCTTTACAATAACCTGTCCTTGGGAGACCTCAGGAAAGTGTAAATGGTGATTTATGATGAAAAGACCACACATTTTTCTTTATTCTTCTGGATGGCAAAAGCCTTTCATTCAGTAGGTTTTCCTTTGTAACTGTTGGTGTAGTCATTTCTTCAGTGATAAAGAATTGAATGGCGTTCAACCAATGCCAGAATTACCAAGTTTTACATAGCAGATAGTCAAACACGGGCACTGGTCACAGGCCCTGCAGTCTGCTTCCCCCGCGGCCGGAGCTGGTGCTTCTCGCCTGAGAAACAACTTGGGGAAGCCAGCAGGCTTTAGAATACACTGTTACTAAATGCAAAGCCTCTAGTATCTTATGAGCAGCATATTTCATACATATGATCAGACATATTATTGTAAAATTATGAATTTTTCACGTATTTGTACACAGGAGATGGATTCCTTCCTCAGACGGCATAGATAAGGCAAGCAAATACTTAGACCTCTAAGCACACATAAAGCCTCACCAAGGACAGCAGAGCATGATTGATTTTCACTCCAGAGCAACACCAGACAGCAGATTTTACAGATCTCTAAGGCAGCTATTTTTACATAAAAGTGGATTGTCTCTGTCAGTGTTGTTTCTGTCATGAAGAAGGAAAGAACACAGGGTCTTTTGAAGTTTTCCATGGCAGATCTTGGTCCCCATTCCCAGAGCTGCTGTCACAGCTGGGGCAGAACTAGCTGGCAGCGAAGGCCAAGCGTTGTGTCGCCACATGGACTTTCAAACACTGAACCTTACACTTCTGGGGCATCTGTTTTGTTACGATCCCAAACCAAAAGCTGTGACTAAATAAAGGGCAAGAATATTAAACCCTGGAATGAAAATATTCATTGCCAAGAATGAAATAGCAACATCGGAGAATTTTTCCCTTTGGTCTTGAAGAGACTGATCAAAACCTATCGTAAATCTGAAACTGAACAATATTTTTACTGTGCAAAGAGAATTGATCAGTGACATAAAAATAGGACAGCAAAACAGTAATTTTTTCTCCATTATCAGAATTGTACCACCCAAAATAAACAACTTCTTCACATCCACCAGCTGCATGTAAGAGTTACTTCCAAGGCTGACAACTGCCTGCACTATTTCTGTAATTTAGAAGTCTGAAACATTTACGCTATTAAAATCCAGCATGTGGTAGAGATCTGGTCTTGTTTGAACAGGCCCAAGGCACAGACTAGACCAAGATGAATTTTTTTTCTAATAATAATGGAAAAATATTACTTTATTGAATTTCTAGCAAGTAATTGTTTTACTGAAAATAACAACTCAGGAAGCACTGGAAGGACCAGTTTGTTACTGAGACAAGTTAATTGTAAAAGAATTCTTTCTATATAAATTTAAACACACTGTACATTTCTTATTTTATCTCATCCTCCTTAGTCATCTGACATTCTTATTATGTTTCTGTGTACTTTCTCCCTGCATGTACAGTCTATATTTTCAAACCAAAACTCTCTAACAAAATTAATGAAACAGTATATTCTAACTGAACTCTTTAAGTGTAGATTGGCTAAATAAGGACATTACCAGTTTCATATTCAGAAGGACACATTTGCAACCTTTTCCATACTCTAGTAATTTTTAATTAAAAAAAAAACCAAAAAACACAACAGAGTTGTGGTATTGCTATTTTATATAAAATGTAAGAGTGAAGTCAGTATTTTGAAATGAAAGTTTAAACTGCCGTTGCACTAGGAAATACTACAGTTCTATTATTTACTTTTCTGTATGATCCTATCAAAATTTCTGTCAAACCTTCCTGTTTCCAAAACTGATCATGTTGCTACGAACTTTGGAGGGATGGAAAGAATCAAGAGGGCTGATAAATCTCATTTCCTCATCTAGTTTGCTCACCAATCTCACTACATATAGAGAACTCATCCTTATTTTCTAAAGTTCACAAAAAGAGGGTAAACTGTAAACCCAACACAAAACATCTGTGGTTTTGCTTACCATCCAAAGTGAATTTTTAATTATCTATAATAAAGCTCTCCCCTCTGGCTTCAAGAAGCTAGGTTAAAAGATGCACCCCCAAAGGAGGGGGGGGGGGGGTGTGGGGTGTGTATGTGTGTGTGTGTGCGCGCGCACATCCACACACTATACTTACCCGTACTTCTACGAAGTTGAAGAGCAGCAACTGTTGAAAGTGTAGGCATCTTACATAACACACATTCCAACTCTAAAATCATTTAGAGGTACTGATATAGTATTTGGAACCAGCAGTTCTGCCATTTTAGTGGGAAACACCTCTTAAGACACTCTTTCAAAACTGAAGAAACTTTGATAACCTGTAATACAAATCTCAAAAGTAAGAAGTCTAGGCTTGGAAGATGCAAAGAAAAATTAGCTACAGCATACAATTTACAAAATCATATGGGGTACCATGTAGGAACATCGCAAAATCATGTTAAAAATCTCTGATCTCAACCATCTGCATTTTCATTCCATGTATTTAGAAGTAACACTTAAATTTGATCCAGGGAGAGCAGTCTTATTTAAAACTGGTGAGCCACACACCATCCTCACTGAAACATAAGAACGCTCAATGTGTCTAAAATATTTTCATGTATACACATGCATATTATTAAAACTTTTGTAAAATTAAATGTCAGTGCTTTCATGGTTAATTGACACACATTATCTAACATTTCTATAATTTCATTTCACTCTGTTCCCTGCTCATTTTGCATTCTGAAGGAGAGAAGGGCAGTTTTTCAGCTGACCTAATGAAAACACTGCCACGACAAATGAGAAACCAACCTGTGTGCAGTGGAGTCCGGCTGGAGAGAATGCTAATTCTCTGCCTCAATACTGCCTTCAAAGAGATTATTCAAGCCTCTCTCTGACATGGAACACAGTGATCAGCCAACAAATGCTAGAGATGAAAATAACCTTTATCTGTTTTAACAAAAAGGTGAACTAAAAAAAGCAGTCACTCATGCCCTGAATGTTTACTATTAGCAATGAACAAAGTGACTTTATTTAGTGCTCATTCAATAACTTTTGTTACTGTAGATTTTTGAATTATTAAATCAGTATAATTGATCTATATGAGGCAAAAGGAGAAATAAAATACACAATAGGAACCTGATGTTTAAAAAATAAATAAATAACCTGTAACTGAGATATAGCAAACGCCTAAGAAAGGTGGGAAACAGATTTAAGCTACAATTTTGCATACAAAAACACACCAAACCTCGAAACTTACTGTCCTTGTAAAGCTGGTGGAGTGATTTACAGAATTCAGGAATCAAATATCCAAAAGCATGAGGACAATTTGGACAAAAAAAATGTGGCTCAGCCCCAGTCTATGAAAGACAAGTGAATGAACCAAAGTCAGCAAATTAATCAAAAGACTAAGCATAATGAAAACCTTGTTACAGTGACAAAATGAACCACTGGAAGAATGACCTAAGATTTCTGAATTTTCACCTTCAGAAAACAATGTATCAGTGATGCACTGTAAGTAGCCTACGCTACCATGAATGCACCTAACTCATTAACAAATACTAAGTTTTGCTGATGAACAGTATTCTTAATATATTTTATACTTACAGTAATTAAGACAAAATATATTGAATTCTCTGTCACTAGTGTAAATAAAACAAAATCTTAATGAAAGCAGGCTGATATTATCTACTGTAGAAATATTTGTAAATACTATCATAACTACAGTGTCCTCTGAGTGAAGCAGAGTATCACCCAGTAATATTCAAACCTGGCAGTGCCTTCCATGACTTAAGAGTACATAATGATATTAATATCAAGCTTTCATATAGTGCTATCCATCTGCAATATCAAAGCACTTTAGAAAAAGAGATGCATCAGTATTTCCATTTTACTTAATGGGAAGTCAGACACAAAAATTATCTGAAAGGTTTAAGCATCATGAAAAGATGAATACCATCTCTATGCACTGAAGATTTTCTGTAGTTACAAGCAATTGTTCATGAAATTTTATAAGCATTTGATCTCTCGTTAGGAAAGAATGACAAAAGTAATTCAAAAAACAAGATCTGAAGTATTTAACAACATGGACAATCTAATGGCATATTTAAATACGCATCAGCATCTGAAAATAGGAATTTTCAAATTATACTTGCATTTCTTTGGTTTGTCATGATGAATTAAACCACAAACAATGAAAATTACGAAAATTGTGCTACAATTACACTGAACTTGGGGTCCTACTGCACAGAAGCATGTTGTACACATAGAAACAAGGGCGGATTAGATTTCTAGTGAGATTTTTAAATTTTATCTCTAGAAGTGATGTTATTTGGAGTAGTACAACTGTGATGAATTACTTTCAGCATAGTAGTATGGGGCTGTGAGTCACAGTGATAAAAGGTCCCAATTTTGTTGTGACATGAAACAGGACTACTGCTGATCATGCTGGCAAAGATACTTCTTCTTTTGCATGGAGTTCAGAACTCATTAAGCGTGGGGGTTTTTCCATTTTATTTAGACTTCTCTCATGCTTTTCCTACTTTAGTAAAAAACAAAACCAGACATGTCTTATGGAAATGGAAAAGATCCTAAAAGTTTTGTACACAATCACACAGTGTGTTCAACAGAAACCACAGCCATGAAGGCTATACCTTCATAATTCAAATCAGTGACAGCATGAAGTAACTGTCATTATAACACAAATGTAGATTTTACATGGTTGCATCAGAAGATGTTATTACTGGGAGGAGTATTCAGACTATGAATTCCACAGGTTTTCTGAGAGGAATATTCAGAAATGTTAATTAGCAGAACCTTTAAATTAAGCTACTAACTTTTCATTTTTCCTGAGCTTCCCCACCAGGAGCATCCCCAAAAGGTCACAATTCCTAGTTTAAATATTTGAGCAGTGCGAAGTGCTTATCTTTTTCTGAAAAATATAAACTGATTGTCAGAAATAAAATCTTGCATAAACATAGGCTTGGTCTAACTTTTACTGCTTATCCACTACTGCAAGACTCTCCTTCAAACTCAAATTAAGGTTTTTACCTTGAGATGCTTATTCTAGAAGACATTTTCTTACTAATCTGTTAAAAGCAACTAGAATTTCCAAGGGGGCTACTCTCATTCTACTTTATAAGGTACACTTTGCACAGAGACCTTTAAGGCAAGCCAGTGCTGCTTTGCCATATTGACATTAAACTTTAAATTCAAAGTCGAACACCCCCAAGTATTTATATTCCCATATCCAAATGTCAAAGTTAGTATTCAGAATACCTGGACACTGATTAATAAAATATCTATGTGTCTAGTTGTATCAGTGGCAACTTGTGTGACACTGGCCATTCACATGGCGTAACATTTCAGTGCTGGTTGGCTCTGACACAGACCTTGAGTAGTCAAGCAGTAACCATCACCCTATTGCAAGAGGGTTGAAGGACTTCTGAAGGGTTTCAGCAGTTCATTCCACTCTGTAAATACTGTTGTAGCCAATACTGGGGAAAGCAGCAATACACATGATGATGCAACTAAGAAGTTAGGTCAATTCAAATCACTTCCTGGGAAAATGTTATTATTTTTCAGTACAGTATGCTGGAAATATATTATTTGTATAGACACACACATATGTAGTTCCTGACAGGTGTACTGCAGTGTCCTTAAGAAAAAGTAAAAATAAAAATCTGAAAGGAGGTAGGCGAAGAAAGAAAACCAAAGATAGTTTCACCTGATTTGTGATTTGTAAATTAAAAAAGCCAAACCTTTTCAAACCTTTCTATTAATAAGCAATGATTAAAATTTAATTTTGATTAATATAAAAGATACCCACACACAGATAATCGTAAAAAGACAACCTGTTTATGGAAACAAGCACCTAGCAATGGTGAAGCAGAATGGAAAGCAACATGTCACCTTCCTTCAGTATCAATACCCAAACAAGATGGATGTGGAAAGGTCTCCTGAAGGCCATCGTACTAACTGCTGGTGAAAACGCAGACTGCAGCATTTGGAGGTGTGCCACACAGGGGTTTCCCATGTGTGGTTAATGCTGGAAGTTTTCCTCCACAAGTAGTATGTTCTATTTAAACAGCTTACATCTTTTGGTCCCTTGTCCATATTTGAGATATTCCATGTGTAATTTTTAGTTCACTATAATGAAGCAGGAAGACCACTGTACTTTTCTCTGTAGACTACACTGATTGGGTTTGCTAATTCCTTTCATCAAACAGGCATTACAAATCCATTGCTGGAGCTGCAAATTTAAGCCAGTGTCTGTCCCTTCAGAGAACCAAATCTTAAAGCAGGACACTCCTGTAACAATGCTACTAGAAAGAGTAAGTTTTTAGATGTCTAAAATTGCTGAAGTCATTTAAGTATCTGACAGGAAAAAAAACATGTTGCCAGCTTTGCACAGGACACATTTCAAGGGCAGAACTGAAAACATTTATGGATTGTGTAAAAACAGCAGTCAAAAAAAAAAATAATTAATGAATTCTTACTACCTATAGCAAAGGACTTGGAAAACCTGCATAGTCCACCTTACTCTTAAATGTATTAAATGAAACTCCAGAAACTCACAGTTCTTATTACAGTCTCAGAAACAAGGTGTATCAAATAGTTTAGGAGACTGCCAATCTCTCTCATCAGACAGATCCAGGTGGTGAACTCCATAGCTCAGTTATATTTAACATCCTCTCCTCAGGGCACACAATTCCTGTTGCTGCTATGGGTATTAGAAAAACACTGAAACAATTCATCCAGCAGCTGCTAACTGCCCCTCAGAATGCTCCTCTGACAGAGAGAGAGGGCACAATGATTCACCTCTAGTTCCTCAGGATAGATTCTCTACCTCAAGGCATCCTGCCATGTCATATGGTACATGTTGCTTCTGTATGTTTCTGTAGCTTATTTCTCCAGACCATTCCTATGCTCAGTCGTCCTAAAAATTATAACCATATGTGACGGGGCTGTGGTCCAAGTTCACTGATTTCACATTCTGTATTATTATGAGAGTAGATAAAGCCTTTAAAACTACTTCAGTGGACAAATTGTGTACTGATGCATTCCCAGGAACTACCTTCCAATCCACAACCATTATTAGCTAACCAATGCCAGAGTTCTTCAACAATCCCATCCTCCGTATCTTCAGCCTGACGATCACAAATGTCAGACAGCATTAGTAGTCGTTATTTATCCCTCATTATTTTTTCCCTCAGTGGTATTAGTGTCACTTAGTTCTGCCAGTTTATTGTGCACTAGCTTCAAAGGTGATCATTTTTAATCATCATTTTTAGTCTGATGATTTGTAATTTTGTGGTGGTTTGACCCTCGCTGAATGCCATGTGTCCACCAAAGCCGCTCTATCACTCCCCTCCTCAACCAGACAAGGGACAGAAAATGTAACAAAAGGCTCATGGGTCAAGATAAAGACAGGGAGATCACTCACCCATTGCCATCTCGGGCAAAACAGACTCGACTTGGGGAAATCAGTTTAACTTATTACCATTCAAATCAGAAAAAACACCCACCACCACCACCCCTCCTGCCTTCTTCCAGGGCTTAACTTAATTCCCAATTTCTCTATGTCCTCCCACTGAGCGGCACAGGGGAACAGGGAACAGAAGTTACGTTTAGTTCATCACATGTTTCTGCTGCTTCGTCCTCCTCACACTCTTCCCCTGCTCCAGCCTGGGGTCCCCCCCACAGGGCACAGCCCTTCAGGCACAGCCGGCTCCAGCCTGGGTCCCCCGCGGGGTCACCAGCCCGGCCAGCAAACCTGCCCCAGCC
>JAVJGI010000060.1:50100803-50127191 GCA_035590275.1 Ibycter americanus | reverse complement strand
AGCCTGCCTCACCGTGGGCTTCCCCAGGGGCTGCCGGGGAGCCTCTGCTCCGGCGCCTGGAGCCCCCCCTGCCCCTCTGCCTGCACCGGCCTGGGGGCTGCAGGGCTGCTCCGCTCACAGTCTCACTCCTCTCTCCAGCTGCAGTTGCACAGGTTTTCCCGCTTCTTAAATGCATTATCCCAGAGGCACTACCACCATCACTGATGGGCTCAACCTTGGCCAGCAGTGGGTCCATCTTGGAGCCAGCTGGTATTGGCGCCATCGGTCATGGGGGAAACTTTTGGCATCTTCTCACAGAAGCCACCCCGCTGCCAAAGCCTTGCCACACAAACCCAACACAAGTTTCCTATGGCTATTCCCTCTATTACAGTTAAGAGAAGCAAGAGGTAAAAGCACTACTCTTTCTATTGCTACTTGTTATCTTCACAGCTCTACATTAGCATTATATCATCTCTTTCTTGCCTAAATACTCTGAAGAGGTATTGAACCAAGTGCTTTGATATCTAATAAATATTCTTTTTACATTATTCATGGATAATTGTCAAAGCATCAATAAAGAGCTTGTAATCCTTCCTGCACCTGTACAAAAAAACCCAAAAACTAGGAGATACACAGCACAGTGGGAAGGTGAAAACTGTTTTCCATGTAGAAGATTTGCATTTTGGATGCACCGAGCCAGATGTAAAACATGTTTCTAGGATGATGTGGAACACTGCGCCTGGAGCCCTGCTGGCTTGCTTCCCCCCACAGCAGCTTTGGTGTTTGCCATGACAGACACAGCACCAGAGAGACAGCTGAACCATCCCATGAGCCGCATGTGGCTGAAAAGCTATAGGTTGGCCAATTTTCTAGTAACAGAAAGAGCAGATGCCATGGGATGGGGAGGCCCATTTTCAGCTACAAGTAAAGCAATACTACTGCACCTTGAGGAAAATGCCCTTTGGCGTTTTTATGTCAGCAGAACTAGATTTCATCACCTGAAAAATATCCTAAAAAGTCATCCCAGTTCATTCACAAGACATACTGGAACACAGGTCATATAAATAATCCCTCTGCTTCCAGCCACCTATACCTTTCAGAAATAACTAACAAAAGTAAGTAGTCTACAAAGGCCCATTCCACCGTTTCCCCCTCATTTACTTTCTCATCTCTTTAGAACCAGAAGTTGCTCACTGCTTCTGTCTTAAGCCACTGTTAAACTAACATTGATTCTTCCTTACTCACGTATTTTACACAAGGAAATACTACAGCAACACTACGTCACAGGGAGATCCCTTCCCCTCAGACACTTTCAGTGACTAGAAAACTCACCTATTACTCTTCTCATTCATAATGACCTTGGCTCTGCTGTGAACAAGCACCTTCAAACACATAACAGGATAGTACTGCTGTCCCTGTGCTCCTGAGAAGGCATTTTTTCTGCATAAGGCAGCAAGGAAATTTAGTACAGTGTACAGAAAGAGACCAAAATGGCTTGGACCTAGTTTGAAGAAGCAGTAAGACTGATCATAGTAAGCAGAGGTGAGGCAAAAGCAATAGCTTTATTTTTATTTTCTAATGGGCAGTTGGATAATTAGGCAGAAGAGAACAAAAAACAGCAAGCATATCTTGAAAAGGGAGGTAACATGCGCTTGATGCAGTGGGAGATGAAGTTTAGGAGGTGGCACGAGACACCCAGTAAGTCAAAAGTTGTTTTAGGCAGGGCTGACATGAGGCCCAAAGGGATCACAGAGGGGTGGTCAGTCTCACTAGAGACACTCATAAGCAGCGATGTACTGAAATCTTGTTGTCCTTATTATTGCCTGTATTATTTGCATTGACTGAAGAGCAATCCCCTCAGCTATCACACCCACAGTATCATTGTCTGCTAATTATACATGCAGATCTTTTCCATGGTGTACATCAGCCGTCACCAGTAATTAGCACATTATCTGTTATCCCCCCAACAATCAACTATGAACGAGTCCATAGAGATGAATCATTCACATGATTTCCTAGGATCTATGTTATCCAGCTGATGACATTTAAACATCTGATCTAAATGCCTAAATTCAAACTTCTAAGTGTCTTTGCTAGGCTAAATATTCCATTTGTGCCATAGTAGGTGAAGCAGCTCCGCCATACCAAACAGCGACACAGAAAATCAGTCATCCAGCTCTCTCTGTGCTGCTTTCCACCTGGCACTCTGCTGCTGAGCATGCTTATAGTTCACTCTGTGCAAAATTTGACGCTATAGAAAACAAGAGTTAAGGGCATTTGGCTAGCATCAAAAGTGCTCAGGAGTATCCCTGTGTTCCTGGTAAGCCTGTGAAAATGATGGCAACTTCATACAAGTTTACCGTTTCTTTCTGCGTAATAGAGGGCTTGTACTATTCTGAAAGCCTGTCATGAAGCATGAATTATTGACTGACTTCTTGAGAGCAAGGGCTATTTCTATTAAATCATAGTGTGACTGTAAGAAAGAGGTAAGAAATAAAACCAGGATTAAATGTTCAAAAATCAGTCACCCTGTCATCTCTACAATTTAGGTTACAGATCTGAACCTACTTGCAAGACAGAATCCACTTGCTTAACAATCAGATTTCTCACACTTCATACACCATACTGTTGAAGTGTGAAATTTGCTATGGGAACTTCATGGTATTACCTCAAAATTCATTTGCATTGCCATGTTGTAGCACTACATATTCCCATACAAGAAATGCATACAGTTGTCATTTGAGAAGATAGAGCAGGGCCTCAAGTATTCTTTTAAAACAACTATTTTTGACACAATGACATGTCTTCAAAACTGAGAGTCACCCACCCACACACACTCCCACAATTTAGCTTACACCATAGTATGTAGAGAACTTCTCTGAGAGGCAGAAAAAACTCAACTCCATTGGGCTGAAAGTCAGGTCCTCTAGTTCTTGGTTGAGTGCTCTACAGAAAAAGACAGGTACCCATCCTCTGACTGTATCTTAAAAAGAAACAACAGCTGCAGCCATACTGTACTTTGCCACAGGTCTGCTTTTACACAGATGTATGAAACGTTCATTCTCTGAACACATGCAGGAGACTGAACTCTTCAGAGGATTTAGGGGAAGCAATACTTAAACCTAGATTCATCCCATCTAATTATAGCACTTCACAGAGAGCTCCAAGTTACAAGAACAACCACTCCACATAGACTTCTTACGTAAAGAGTGGAGAGATGGGCACCTTCAGGCTGTGATTCACATTTGAGAAGTATCTGTCTGCTAAAATGGGAATGTTTGAAGATGGAACAAAATCAGAGTAGGAACCTGGAGAATTCTTAGTCAAACAGAGGAAATGCCCACTGTATTAGAAACCTTCAGTAAAAGTGTACAATGTCAGAGGTTTTCTAGGGATTTGGACTTGGGTACCTAAGGCAGCCCAAGTCCTATTTTAGGCAAAGCTCTCATTTGGATCTGTTCTTCTGCCTATTTCTTAAGGCAATTTAAAAGAGTAAGAAATAAAATAACATTAAAATTAGCCAGTTTACTACCTGGATTTGCAGATAAACGTGTAGTAAGCTACCCTGTGCTTGAGCTCTCTATTAATTCCTAACATTGTGCTAAACCTTTAAAGTTTTGAGGACAAATTGAAACATCTTAGTCTGCCTGCTGTATTTCATCTCTTTACTGCTAAATCAATATTTATTATTCCACAAAAATAGTTGCAAAATACAACCACCCATTTTAAATTGCTCCTTAGGAGTAATGAATAATGACAAGTACAAAATGCAGTAATAACTTATGGTCAAAAGCCATTAAGGTGGAATTACAGTATTTCCGAGTATAACTGAAAGAGATAGTAAAACTTTATCAACACATCAGATAAGATTTCAAATAATAAAATAATTGTTTTCTGGCTACATGCACCTTCCTAGAATTTTTCTACACCAACTTTATTTAGACAAGCAATTATGTATGAAAAAAATCTTGGCAAAATATGCTCTTATTCAAATATAAAATAACAACTTCCTCTACACTGAACAATATATGCAACACTGACAAATAATGACTGGCTCAAAGATTCCAGAGCAGGAATCCATGAATAGCTCCTATGCATGAATTATTAATCCTTTTTTTTTCCAGTTCATAAATCATTCTGATTGCATACTTGCGGACTGAAACAGCAGAATGCATACTCCGCATTAGTTCATTTTTTTTTCCTCAAAATTTGGTATGTAAGCACCTAGTACTGATACCTAGATAGTCACTAATCAAAATATTCATTTTAATTAGCTCAGTTAGGATACAGTTGTATTCAGTGCAAGAAAACAGCACTGTTTTTATAAAATTATCTCTAGAAGAGAATGATAGCTCAATAAGCAGAACTTACCTTCTCTAAACTGTTCCTCTGAGAGGTTGTTAACAAATTTCTTTTTTCTGTCACTTGCTGATCAGTTGGATCAGTTATAGATTTATAAAGTCAAAATTAGAATTCCTCAAGAAAGTAAAGTACAAAACTATGCAAAGATCAGGACTGAAAAGGTGAGACATAACATGGCTCTCCAAATGCTACTGCCTAAAAAAGGTAGATGTCAGGTTAGTCATCCAAGTTAGTCATCTGCACTGTTGAACATTTGGACGAATGGCTCCCCTTTGTAGTTATCAGCAAGGAGGCTCCCCCAGGGAAAGCACAGATCAGCAGTTAAACTGGACACACACCTTACGATAACTAAGATTAGCTTAAATGTCTAGTTGAGTCACTGGTTGCCACCAGCATCGTGGCCTTTTTCTGATCGATTTTTCTAACTGCACCAGTTCAATGATCCAGATCATTGTGAGGGCTTCCAAACACTAATACCAACATGAGCCAGAGGACAAGACGACCCAGCTCTGAGCAAGGAGGATGCCAGACCTTCTCTTTTGATGGCAGGGAAGATTTACAGCAGCATAAAGAGAATTGCCTCTCACAGTGCAAAGGATGCCATTATTCTCAGTGTGGTTTTGGAGCAGAACTCCTTTTCTGCCTGTGCAAGTACAGAATTCACTGAGTAGTGTTTCCACTTAGAACTACAAAATTCTCCTAAGAGTAACTTCTAGTCATTAACTCTTCTGATGTTCATGTTAGCTTGTTAACTAACATCGTGAAACAGTATTTCATGCCAAAATTATGTTCAGGCAACTTCCATGATTTTACTTGACTGTAATCAGTGATCTATAAATACTTAAACTCTCTATGATATTACTATTTTCCAGACAAAAAGAAGTTATCTCAACTTTCTAGAAATCACCAGTATCGGGCATAGGAATCACGAGTATCAGATATGGGAACATATCTCTTGGAGCTTTAAGCAGGCAAATCTATTAAAAGAAGACTGAAGAATGTAAGGGAGTTTAGGGCTGTATCTTCAGCGTTCCAGTGAATACACAGCCTTATACAGTTACAGCTATGACAGGTACAATGAAATTTTGCAAGACTGTTTCTCTGTAATTTCAGAAATAAAAGGCAATGTATGATTTGAAATATTTAATGATATGCTAAAGAAATTATGAAATCTGAAAGACTTGTGAATAGCAACACTGTAACTAGCAGTGCAAACAACAACTGGCACAGGACTAATAGTAACATAACAGGCAAAAGGTGGCAACTGTAAGATTACTCACAAACTGCAGCTGAACAGGAACTGCCAACATCCCATGTGTATACTAAATAGCCTGAGGTGCAACCTCTGTCCCTGCTCTGAGACAGGGCTTCTACCAGCACACCAAATGTTGATGCCTCACAGGCAGAGGAAAAAGGAGAGGTGATAGGAGAAGCTGGCAACAGGTCAAGCAGTGCTATGAAGGCTTGAAAAGGGAGCTGTGCACTGCCGTAACAAGCTTAACTGATAAATATTATGTACTTGACTAGCGAACAGGATGTCTTCAAAGCTCTCAAAGACATTCATGTTACTGTCCAAATGTAACACTTAAAGATAAACATCCTCAACTGAAAACACTGTTGCTTATACCTATATACTTATTTTACAGGAAGAGTAATTAACCAGTTAAAAAAGCACAATACCCAAGATACCAACTGGCAGGTGGTGTATGGCATGGAACATAAAGAGCCAATCCAAATGTAAAAGAGAAACATAGTTCAGATGTAGGCTGCTAGACAACTAGGTCCCACCAAGCAGCTCTTCAGCTGAGGGGACATAGTGTTAAGCTATCAACTTGTCCCAGATAAAGAAGCTTTTGTGACAAATCCCATGACAAACCCAATTACATTTCTGGCCAAAACTGAACAAGCCTAGTTCCAGTAAGATAGGGGATTGCAAACAAAGCATGGACTGGCTGACTGCAGCTAGTAAAGGCACAGCACACCAGAGCACCAGCAGTGGAGCATGGCCCTGGCACAGCCCGCAGCAGCCAGAGGGACAGCAGGACCAGCTGGAAAGACAGGCTCTGGAAGGCACAGCCAGGACCACAGTACTCTAAACTCTGCAAACAAGCTCGTCTTCACCAACGGCCAATGCCAAAACTAGATTCCAAACTACAGATGGTAGATACAGCTGACTCCCTCTGAACCCTTCAGTTCAGACTCCACTGTTAAGTCTTTAAAATCTGGGGTAACATAGCTCCCTCCAAAGTCCACATACGCCAAGCAGTAAAATGAGGGGAGAGATGATGAAGATCTTGCTGGATCTGCACAGTGAACACTTCCCTTTCTTTATACTTTGAGAAGCAGAAAAACAGAGAAAAAGGATGACAAAACCAGCAATGGAGTCAATATCCCAGAAAGGCTGCTTTGCGGATCTAGTTTCAGATGCTTAGGAAGCATGATGGTATCAGTTACACCTAGTTCACATTTTAAAATACTAAGAGCCTATGAAACAAGTAGCATCGTGGGAGTAGTATTCTATGTAATACACTGCACACCAAGGCAATTTCTTAAAGGAATTGCTCGCTCTCCAAAGAAGATCCAAAACAAGATACTCTGGCCTCAGTATCCTCACCCTTCAGCAAGGAACAGCAAGCAATAAACACAGGGTAGTTTCCTCAGTCTAATAAGAAAGCTCAATAGAACATGTACAGGTGCTGCTACTGACATATACCTCCAGTTTCTCAATTACGGCAGTTAATTCTCTACCTGTTCTGATCATCATTTGATTCAAAAGCTTCCCAGGCAAAAAACACCAAGGAAAGAAACTCCTCCTCTTCCCAGGAATGCAGCCTCATCTCCACAGGTCTCGGTTCATTTTCATACAGAAACACAACCACCAGCCCCATCCTCAGTGACCAAAAAAGTCATGTGTCAGCCCTGACCCCATAAACCCCATGCCGCCTTCCATCATTATATCCTGGGTTTATCTATTAAGCTCAGTAAAAGGATTTATCACCTTCCTGCATCAACAAATTAAAGTATATTCACCCTACTCCAAAGTGCCAAAGGGCAACCAAGAGTGCCCAGGGAGCAGAGAGACATCACACTCACATCTCCTGTCTTAGCAAACAACCATACATCATGCTCATGCTGCAGAGAATATGCTACTTTTTGTCCCCAAGTTTAACTTTCTCAATTTCATTCTGAAGCTCTCCTTAGTTAACAGTTTCCTTAAATTCACAGACTCTGCTATTTTTCATGCCACTGTATCAGTGGGAAAATGCAAGGTAGCAAAAAATCTGGTTCCACATAACCTCTTTGCTGGGGAGAAAGGTCATTACACCAAGTCCTTATACCACTAAAAAAGCGTACTTTGTTTGCTTAATTTGGTAATACTGAAAATGCATTCAACTAATAATATATGAAAAAGCATTGACTAATTTTCACAACATTTGAATAATTATAAAAATGTCTACAATGATTGAGTATACAATCTCTGCAGCATCTGCTGTACTTAAATACCAATGGAGTACGTGCCCCTCACCACTGGCTGAGTGGTGCTGAGCTGAAAGTTTAATTAGTTGAATGATAAGTTACCTAATTTTAGCATTTACTTCCACAGCAGATAAGATACATATGAACGATTTTTCCAGCCCTGCACATGCTACTAAAATAAAAGTGAATGCAGTTTGGGAAAGTCGGTATCATTTTCATATCCCTTACCTAGCCCTGAGGCATGTAACAAAAATAAACAGGTTTAAAAAAATATTTTGTTTTTAAAATCATTTATTTTTCAATTGATCATGACTTCATATTTAGTAAAGTCATAACTCAAAATTGTACTAGGCTGGTTTTAAGTTTTATTTAGAACTAATTGCTGTCTAACAGCCTTATTGAACACAGAGTAATGACATTATCACTTTAGATCACAAATTGAATTGTGAAGATCAGCACAACTATCTAATAATTTATTTGAGCAAAGACAACACGTCAGAGATAATGTCATTCTACCATTAACTTCTTTTTTATTGTATGAGCAAAATAGATGATAGCAGCTTATTAAACAGAAGAACAAAAAATAGATGCTGTACTGATGTTAGCACTGTGGTTTAGCTTCTTTTAGCAAACAAAAAATGTAAACACATTTGTACAGGGGTTTTTTAGGTGTTTATTATGTACAAATGCACATAATATTTCCTCTGATTCCTCCCCTGATGATCTTTGTACATAATATTTCCTCTGTTCCTCTAAATAAAACATATTTACCTTGGGTTAGGTGGGTGCATTTTGTTCATTAGACACAATAAACTATGATGAGGACAAACGTATTAGTCTAAGTGATGTCTTACAGCATTGCCCATTTATTATTTTTAACAAATTTCTACTCTTGAACAGCTTTACCAGACAGCACACAGTCTAATACTCACATTTTCAGCCAAAAAAACCCCTCAATCATTGCTATTTGACCTAATTTATTTCAGATTTCAAATGGAAAATTCCAAAAATCACAATAAGAAAAAAAAAAATAATTGGAGAAGATAAGCCTGTTGCAAAAATAAAATTTTAACTTTACTCTTTTCAGAGCAAAACACTATATAATTAAAAATTCAAATCAAATATCAAAGACCTTTAATTAAATTCTCTGAATTATCTGAATTTATTTAAAAGTGGTTCTTCAGTGGCCTGAAAGTCTGGATCATCAATGTGCTAAGACAAACAACTAGAATTTACATACTAATAAAATCACATAAAAAGAACAGATAAAAAGAAAACAGATTTTAAGGGCTCTGAAAAGACTCAGTGCTTAATATGTAATTCTTCTTAATTTTTCCTTTAAAATGCCAATTAATTTAATGACAAAGTATTTCTAATAAAACACTGCGGGTTTATGCATACTGAATTTCTTGTAAGCATTCTGATCTACTTACAAATTGTAGCACCACATTACTGCATTTTCAATATGATTTCAAAGCACTCCAGAAATAAAGTTAAAAATTCTCACATGAAAAGCAGCAAAGTACCTTAAGTACAAGTACCAGCAGCCTCATACACACAGAGAAAAGCGGTGAGGAAGTGTTTTAACAGGTCACACAAAAAACTCTTGACATCTTTTTTGTCACAACACATTTTAAACCTCAATAACCGCACAACATAAAGAAAGCCAGCGAGCAAAGTTCATTGGTAAAGCACAAGTATTTCTTACTGTTAACACCACTAGTCATATGTCATTTTGCATTATCTGAAATCTTCAGCCAAAAAAACAGAAGAGGAAAGCCAGTGAGAGGAGAAGGGCAGCAACAAAGCTGTGGATTGTGGTGAAAGAATGTGCCAGTGTCACAACACCCAGACCTCCCAAACCAGGTCAGGGAATAGTCCTGAAATAGCAAGGCAAGGTGACTGGAAATACCACACAAAGCAGGACAAAAAATGAAACACAGCATGCTCGGGCTTAAAGATCAAAAGTTGCATTTTCCTTCTGAGCTCTCTGCAAAGCAAGCCAAAGGCAGCTCCCATCCATGAGGTACGCTGTGCACGCCGAAGTGTCTCCTTTACACCGTGTTGCTCTGAATCAGTGGACTAAATTCAGGACGAGCCACACAGCATGACAGCATGGACTAATCAACATAAAACAAAGCTATTGCTGGCACCAGCAGCTCATCATTTACAAACATGTGACTAACATGAACATAGTAACATCTTTGTTCTCATTCTGAAGCACTTATCAAAGGAGGGTCAAGGCAGAAAACTGACATAAAAACACGTGCATGCAGAAAACTCTTCATGGGGTTTAGCTGAACAGGGGCTTCAAAGCGTGGAGTCTCTCATTTAGGGACTTTGTATCACTATCAAAAAGGAATGAAGTTCAAACTGCTTCACTGCTCTGAATCCCTGCAACAGTACTGAACTTGCTTTGAAAGGCATAAAATGGAAATACACATTTGTTTGACTTACAATCATACCAATTTAGGAAATAGGAAAAGTGTGACTGTGCACTTACACTTCATGATGTTAACCATTTCAGGAAGAGAATTTAAACACTGGCTTCTATTTGGGAAATAAGTTTAAAATTTGAAATTAAAAAATCAGCAGAAGCTGATTTGTGACATCACACTATCAAAATATTACATCACTCCCCTGCTTCACTAATCTCTAAGGCTCACTTCAAAAGAAAGAGTAACCCATCTGTAGCTCAGCTCTATTTCAGAAGGAAAAATACTTCAGAAAAATACTTTCAGTGCAAGCTGTTATTCACGTGTCCATAAGCTGAAGAGAGCAGCCCAATCAACTGCACTCTCCTCTGCCAGCCCCAAGGAACAGAACACTGGATAGTCACACACCCCTTGTCTACAGAAGGAGCTCTACACTTGACTTGCTACAGTCATTCTTGCGCAGGATGAAAAGTAAACCCAGGTTTGCCACCTACTGCTGAACTTGATTAAAAGTGTTAGAGTTTATCAGAAGGTAATACCAGGCTACACAAACTGGCATATATTCTGGAATGCCTACCAAATAAGTACACTTCCCTAAAAAAGGACCAATAATAATAATAATAATAGAAAATAGAGTAGGAAGTGTAATCTATGCAGAGATCTTTTTCCCTCCTTTACAGTCTCAGCGCTTTTTAAAATTATTTCTGCCAACACATTGTTTCGTGTCAAATATAAACTGAAAACATTTGAGGATATGGTCCTTGGTGTTTATGCCTCATAGTTATAAACCTAGCCTCAGATTCATTATTCTGAATATAAAAAGATTTAAATTTTTAAACCTGAAGTGGAAAGCGCTCACCTGATGCTTGGAGCTGTTGCTTTACCTACAAAACATTTTGCATCCTGTTTGTGCCCTAGGAACTGAATTTTATTCTTTTTAATAGACTTAACATAGTTTTGATAGGGAAAAAGAAGAAGATAGACTATATTAAGTTTTTAATGCTGAAATAGACCTGGTATGCAATATCAGTATGCAATAATCTATATTTGTATTTATTTTCAGCATACCGTTCCAGAAACACTTTTTCAAATGGCCACAGTATTAATATTTGGTTTTCATTTAATACATGCATATTGAATGGTTCCTGAATGTTCAAAGTAAATTAAACACATTTATTCTTCTGTACTCAGAATTGTGCTGCAGCAGGCATTAAAAAAAAAAAAAATTTATGGGCTAAGGGGGAATTTAGGAACAAATGTAGCAATACTTTTGCAAGCGAAAATGTACTACATTCCACTACAGAGTTAAAGAGCACAGCCAAATCCATCTAAAAGTTCCTTCCAGACAGGCACAATTTTGGAATGATCGTACAAATATATACAGATGCAGCCACACATGAACAAAAGCATATTTCCAGCTTTCCAAGCATACCTTCCCTGCTGTGTGCCCCACTTAGCATAGCACAATTGTCACTCCGAAGGCCTTTCTGCATACTTTCAGCCTAACAAAAAGTCTGAATAAACGAAACAGATTAAGCAATACATTAGAATATTTAAGCACATCTATCACCTACTATCACCAATTTATTTCCTTATGCACTCCTTTTTTGAAGAAAGGCTGTTTCCAGTTCAGTTTCTTGTTCCCAGTGACACTGGCTCAGTCCCTCTCTCCCTTTTGGCAACAGTGGAGACTGAAGAGTATCAGCCAGCTAACTTTTATAGCAAACCTGGGCTAAACTGGGGTGACACGACTACTGTTATCACGCATTTCCACTTTGTGTAGTTTGAGATAGATGATATCAAAATATAAGGGTAAAAAAAAGAAAAGGTTTTGAATTTCCCTGACCTAGTCCTTGATGTTTATGTTTTCTTAATACCTGGGTCTGACTCAGGCACTTAACAGTCACTCCATGTTCAGACAGAACTAGGTTAAATGAATCATTATGTTAATATGTCTGCCTCTTCTCCTGAGTGATTTGACTCAGACACAAATATCTGCTTTTCAGATGCCTAAATCAGGTTAGATGAATGTCAGCAAAATATTTAAGAAAGCATTCTGAGGGATCATGAAAACATCCCAGACTTCCCCACACTTCCCAAGGCCTGAGTATGGAACTGCAGAGGAACAGGGCTGCCATGAGCAACGGAAATCTAGCAGCAATGGCTCTGTACTGTGGATACTATCCAGATCTTCCCAGCTCCTACCAAAAAGAAAATCCCTCACGTTTGAGATTCAGCTGATGCAAATCTTTTGTCTGTTAAGAGGAAGATTAAATCAGCTAAGTGAAGTAATTATGGAAAGGAATTGCTGTGTAATTATTGAAGTAACCTTTTCTCACTTCCCCAGTTAGACACAGTAAAAATACTTCATAACAGTTCCAAGGAATTAACACAATTTGTTTCTAGACTGTTTACAGAATATTATTCTCAAGAGATTACATTTAATGAGCAAGGCTATGTCTAAAAGGAAAGGGAATACAGATAAAAGGAAAGCAAGCAAGCTCTTCTATACATTCTGAAAGTACTTGACAGTGCAGCTCTCTAGCAATCAAGTGTATGAAAATATTTAATAGGCATGGAAAGCTGGAGGTCAATGAATGCTGGAGAAGGTATTTTTATTCAGTCAAGTGAAATCATAACAGTGCAACATTAAGAGTAACTTGATTGGGATTCATGTAGCTTATTTAGTAATTTTTACAGCACAAATGCTTTTCCTTGCTCATTAGATTACTGAATTAGGTACTTCAACTCTAAGAGAGTCTAATGTTCCTCCAAGAACTCAGGTGAAATTTATGAATTCATCCAATTCCATTTTCAAAACTTCTCAAGAGTTGCTACAACTAATTGTTAACTGTAACATCAGGCCAGGAACAACACTTTGAAGAACATGGGTTAGGCTTTGTCTAGCTACTGTGAAATAATCTACTTTTATTCTAGTATTTGCTGTACCATACTAATTGTACTATGCTGAGGATGTTGCATACTGTCACTGTTTAACTACTGGAAAATTGCCAATAGAAAGAAAAATGGGAAACTGTTTCAATGAAGTGGCTTTCTGAACAATCTTAGAGGAAAATTCTCTTGCCATATGACTCTTGAGCAGCACCTCTATCTAACACTTCATCTGTATACTTCTGTAGTCTCTTATATCTGAGGATCTCAGAGCTTTTTGCCAATATTTATTACAATTCATGGCAAACTTGTAAGGAAAGAAAACAACCATATCACTCTATGATAAACAAACAATGGAAATGTTTTAAACCAAGACAACATTATAATGGATTTAAAAATACTCCAGTAAATAAAAAAATCAAAAAACCTAGGTTGTTTGGTGTTAGGGTTGTTTTTCCATATAGTACAGATCACATTAAATCTTTTATATAGAGTTTTATGCTTCTGGGAAATTAAAAGCTTTGCAAACCTGGTTTTCTATTTGGACTAACACAACCACTATTCTACATTTAGTTCTTTTATCCGTAAGTCTCATCAACTAGGCAACATGCTACAACTTTCATTTTCTCTGCCAATATACTCCCATAATAAATTACGGGAAGCCATGTATGCCGGGGCCAGACACAAGAGATTTTTGGTGATACAGAATGTAGATAACTCTTAAGGACAATAAACCACAAATTATACTTTTCCTTTCCTGTAATAGCAAAACAAAGCAATGACAGTACCACTAGGACATGCACTTGAAAAATATTCTGTGACCAAAAAGGCCATAGTAATAGTTTAGTCTGATCTGCTGTAGAATACATACCACAAACCACCATCAGTAACTCTTGCATCAGGTCTAATAACTTGCAATAACACTAAAACACAGCTATTACAAAATAGTCCATCTTGCTTATAGGTTAATAACCCTCATCTTCAAAACATATTCTTTACTGTATTTTTACTGCAATTTTTAGCAGTAAATTTTTGCAAATTCCAGCTTTATGGTCCTGCTGTATCCTTGTAAAATTAAAGGGCTCTCTAACAGTAGTTATCTCATCCCAGTGCAGGTACTTACAGTCTTTGATCAAGTCACCACTGAACTCCTTTTTATAAACTAAATAAATTGAGCTCCTTAAGTCAGTCACTGCAAGATGTATTTGTTAGACCATGAAGCATTCTTGTAATGAGCTCTGTGCCTTCAGTTCTTTCACGGTTGTGAAAAAAAGGGAAGAAACAGCAAACCACCAGTCTTCCCAAACTCTATTTCTTTTACCTTTTAATATATGTGAAAGAACTAAAACAAAATACCCACATAATTTTCTAATAAAAATTATCATTTATCATTTCATATGATAGATAATTAAGTCAGAGACTTCTCAATGTGGATATATGTTACAGACGTAGTACATCAGCAGTACATACCATTCATATTATCACTGAAAAATCTGTCACCTCTACAGTAAGTGTTTCTGCCTATAAGATACTCCAAACTAAATTTCCCAACTTTTTTGCTTATTTAAGGGCTTAGAAAACCACAGCACAATTACATCTATCTCCTTCCAGTAGCTGTTCTATTCTTTCATTTCTGAATTAACTTCCTAATTCTTTATGTTTAATTTCTGAAAATATTCAGGAGCTGGACACAGACACAAGATGTAGCATTTCAGAATTCCCCATTACATTTTAAAGCAAAGACCAAGAGACTACCAAAAAACGGGAGCAAAATTTACCCATGAACTAACCCACAAAAAGTAAATATTTAGACAAGCTATAATTTCAACAAGTGCCTATGTGAAAAATTAATTAGAGGTAAAATGATCAGTCAAAATAAAATACACACCTGCCAACTGATCAAAGGACATTTATATGCAAGGAGATTTAAGATTTTCATCTTAATAAATATTCTCTCAGAATATACAGGAAGATAATTTAATAAAAAACTTTAAAAAAAAAAAAAGAAAAAAGAAAAACCAAAAGACGTTAGGCAAAAATTGGAACTTCTATTGGCCTTTTTTTGTCCCCCAAGACATTATTTTATATTAGAATAAGCCTTCTGAGGGTAGCAGGACTTAACAATAGTTATGGCTATTACTTATGTTCACAATTTTTTCTAACATATACTAAAATGAATCACTACATAGAAACAAATACCAATACTCTTCATGTTCTGCTTCTTGGTAATTTTTGCCATTTTTTTTTTTTTTTACTGTTGCTAACACCAACCCAAACTCTTGACTGAAAAAAAACCAAAATTGCTAAAATGCAAAACATGTCTCTGATCTGGGTAAGCTAAACAGGATTATTCAGTTACTAGCAGCAGGAACCAATCCCAGTAACAAGAAAACAAAAAAAAAAATTACTCAGGTGTGCATTGTGGGGTTTTTTTATTCACCCATCTAGGTGGTATTGATATCAAGATTAGCACATTTGTTTTAGAGGTTAAATCCTATATAACTAAACTAGATGGAGAACAACAGAAATAAACAGAGAGTATTTCCAATCCAGAATGTCTCACTGCTTCTACTGACCTGCAAATGTCATGTTAATAACAGTCTGCTAACAGCTTATTAAACAGCCACGTGGAAATCTCGCCATCGGCATTAAGTGGGGCTATGTGATTCTCATCAAAGGGGCAGGATACGCATGGAATAGTCATTCAAGAAATATCCAGCTTCAGTCTGAATATTTTCACTTAAGCTGTTTTTCCCCTATTCTTTGTTCTAAACATTGAACAAACTTCACCTCTACTGCATAACAAATTATTGTAGGATAGCTTTAAATATTGTTAAAACTTACAAAGGAATGGTCTCCATACTTGAATTGAACTTGAAAAAGAACACGGATGGAATACCTTTTGAAATTACTGATCAAAGGAGCTCAAACAGGAGTGTAAGTCTATGAATTATACTTACCCAATGAGAGGATATACATCCCAGGCATTTATCTGCTTAACCAGATCATCAAAAATTTCTTGTTAAAGTAAAATAATTGCCTAATAAGCATGTAATGGGATAAACTCCATCAGTATTATCGGTAGCCTGATGATTTCAGAAAAGAACCATCAATCCCTGAGAATTCCCTGCTTGCAGAAATTATTAGGTGTCTCAGCCAACTTCCATCTTCTTTCCTGTATTCGTAAACTGCACTGTGAATTACTTATCCAGGTTCTGGTCAAAAGAGAATAGAACCAAGGTGCAAGGAGAGTATCTCCTTGCTCATAGCCTCTTCCATGAGCTTGTATACACAAAATCAAAGTAGCAAAATCTAAAATCAGAGAGTCATAGAATTGTTCTGATTGGAAAAGACCCTTAAGACCATCGAGTCTAACCATAAACCTAACACTACCAAGTCCACCATTAAACCATGTCCCTAAGTGCCACATCTACATGTCTTTTAGATACCTCCAGAGATTGAGGGTGACTCCACTACTTCCCTAGGCAGCCTGTTCCAACACTCGACAACCCTTTTGGTGAAGAACTTTTTCCTGATATCCAATTTGAACCACCCCTGACACAGCTTGAGACCATTTCCTCTCATCCTATCACTTGTTACTTGGGAGAAGAGATCAACACCCACCTCACTACAACCTCCTTTCTAGTCATTGTGGAGAGGAGGTCTTCCTCCTTTCCAATTACCAAAACTCAGCTTGAAGCCTTGCAGGTTACTCTGCTTTCATGACTAAACCTTTTGTAAAAATCAGATTTGGCTTCAAGTTACACTGAATAAGTCATTTTACACACATGCACAGAGAAAATCTGTATTTTTAAATGAAATTATTTTATTATTTTTGACAAAAAATACCACAGCGTCCCTCTGATTTTCTTGGGCTTAACTTCAACTCCTAGTACATACACTTAATCCAAAAAACTTCAAACTCTGCGACATTTTGATTAACATCACATGAACATATACTCCCACACATGCACACACTCTTCCTGTTTAACAGTGCCCATTCAATGATTTCACTTTTGTAATGACTTTAGGATTACTGCTATTTAAGTAAGAATTACATTTCAACACACAACACATTGTATTTCTTCTCTAACAAGGAAATCCTAAGGCTCTTTCATGTAATAGATTTATGCAGTGTAAATGCCATTAATGGAGCTCTCTTCAGCAGAAGAAAAAGAATCACATTTCCACAGGATTAGCAAACTTTAAATGGCACTAAATCAACCAAAGCAATAGTCATGTTCATCTACCTATATCTTACTCTTTTCTAATGTTTTCTGTGATGAAATTCCTAATTCACCATTCATTTCCAAATGAAACATGAATTACACTTTTGTGGGCACATTAAGTCATCATAATATTTACTTTATAAATGCTGTTTTATTAATAAGCACTTAGCTGTATGCTTGTATGGAGCCAAAATTAAATCATTTTTGCAGCTGTCAATGTGCCACACAATTCTACAGTACCAGATAAATTCGTAATCACTTTACTGACTGTCAGCAAAACTACAATGGACAGTATTATCACTGCTAGCTAACAAATGTCACGGAGTCCTCAGAGTCATGCTGTGCCATGACTGCTGCATGCAGCACACTGGCAAATCATATTTCTAGAAGGGTTAACTATTACTCCCATGTCTGTCATTCTGTAAGTATCCTACTAAAGACTGAAGCCTACATATAAAATTAAATAATTAGCTCTTAAAGTGTTGGGAGATTTTAAGTGGTTCAGTCATTACTGGGCTTGATCCAAGTCTGAAAGAAATCACTGAAAGACTCCCCCTGATGATGCAGGCTGTAAATAAAGCTCTTAAAATAAATCCTATTCAAGTATAGGCCTGAAGTTGTGTTCTATATTTTACATATTTATAATTACTAAGAACAGTGAACTGCTATCACTTATCAGTTTTATTTTTAGCATATATCCCTCTGAAATACTTAATTAGGTAATCTAATGTTCCATTTTACTATGACGTTTAGCTCTGCAGAGACACCAATAAATGACACACAAATTAAATGCATAGCAAGGCTGAAGTACTTCATGATAGCTCTTCTCAATTCAAAAGACACAGTAAACATGAACCAGTTCACAAAATAATCAAATATTGACACTCCAACAATAAACCAGGGCATCTAATACAATTGGTGATGAAATTGGCAGGAACTAATACAGCAAAATTATCCATTACTGCTGCCTGTGTTGTTTCTTATCCTCTGTCTTTCCCATCTTTTTTCATTCTTTCAGTATCTCTTGGTAGCAAATGGCTTATTTCAGGGGTCATCACGGACTCTCCATGAGCACGCCTGATGTTTCACCTGTTTAATATTACATTCTGGAACAATTTCCCCAGGACTAAACAGCATTTTTTTCTTTAGTACCAGTTACATTAGGCCTTCCTAAGCAGTCTTTATTCAAACATATGCTTCAAGGTCATTGCTTTAGAAAATCTTTTTACCCTAAGAAAGTGGAAAACTTCATGTGACCTACTTTACAATACTTGTATGCTGACACTGCTTTCAAATGAACATCTAATTCATAAGATTAATGACACAGCTGAACACTTTAATGGGTTATGGGAATTATTTACCCTGAACTGAATGGGGGGAAAAAAACACCCCACACCACACTCCACAGATACGCGAAGGAGAGGTGTGTGTTACTGGATAAGAGAGGTGAGGCATGCATGAACTAGTGACAAAGCCTGGAACCCTGTTATTCCAAAACGTTCTATTTGCAGCTTCCCCATAATTTGTCTTAGGCTTAATTCTGCAGGCTAACAGGATTTGCCTCCTCCTTAACATTAGCGTGTGCCACCAAGATCCCTATGTGGCCCTGTCCAGGTTACTACAGTTCTCATCCTGAACTTAAGACAACACAAAAGCATTATTTTATGGCAAAACCACCACCAATCTGCTTTGGCTGAACGACATCCTTTCATAACAAACCAATGCTTTGATTTTATGGTACAACTTCTAAAACTACTATATGATTTATGCAAAATTATAATTGCAGCGTATTTCACTATCTAGGTGCAGTGTTGACAGTTACATTAATGTGGCAGCATGGGAGAAACTGTTGGTTAATTGCTCAAGAATTTGCCCAGAAGCCCAGGCACACTTTTTAGCTATTGTTGAGCCCCATTCTCCTCGACTGCCTTCTTAGCAATTAACCTAATTACATGGGTTTAAAGTTAGCTCATGCATGTTTACAAGTGCTAATAATAATGTTTCTGATGGTGGAAGAGGAACTTGCCATTATGCACCTGTATTGCCCTGAGTTTCAGTGTGATTTAGTTTGATTTGAAATTTTTTTCCCAAAACTAGGATGACAACATCCTATATCAACAGAATTGCCACCTGCAGCTCTCTAGGAGCTATATATTTCCAGGATAGGAAACCCTAAGCAATGAATGACTAACTTTGGAATAAATTACTGAATTAGAGAACTAGGTGGGTGAAAGAAAACAAAAAAAGGGGAACAAGAAACAGAAGTCAACTTAAATGACCAAGTGCAACCCTATTTTACCTACAAATCTATGAATAAATCTTATGACCAGCATGTGGGCAATAAGCTACACTCCGTTTCAGTTGGACAATATTGAGGATGCTTGATGTAGCCTAGGACTGTGCTGAGAAAAGAGATGTGGTCCATACAGGTCAGAAGGCAGCCATTCTTTTTGCTCATAGCTTAGGGTGTACCATTTTGCTTCATTACAAACGCCAAGTGTATGCATGGCGACCAATCTCACTGAATCTAAACACCAAAAGTAACATAGATCAGTATAGTTATATCGACCCATATATATTATGCTCCCCTGTTTGCACTCGAATAGTCTCTTAAATCAACTATCACACCTTTTTCTTATAAGGGAGTACTCTTGAAGTGTTGTTACCTTGTTATATGCACTGCATTTCCCCAGGTATTGTAACTCTATCACTCACCTTGATTTACCAACCTGACCATTTGCATAACCTGGATTTTGAGTCTGCTGCATGCTTTGACACCACACTTCATTATGTGTCATGGCTCTGTAAATCAGCTTGGCAGTGACACCGATAATGTGGTTAGATCAAAAGCACAGGTACAACTCAAAAACTTTCTTTCTCAAAAACCCTTCTTCCTCTTGAATTAGAAACAGAGTTCTGCTATTCACAGGAGGATCTGCCTTGGGAAAGATGAACTGTTGGTATAGACTCAACGCACAGTGAATCACTACAACTTTCCTCAGCTTCAGGACAAAGTCCCAAAGAGAAACATGATTAGCAGGTTGTTGACACAGATGAATCCACACTCATCTGGGCTCAGGCAGTTTGTCTGCAATCAGAGAAAGTAATGCTCTGCCTCAACCCTTAACTTGGAACAATCACAGGTGTCCCAATATATTCTACACAGGTTTATAAGCCAATGAACCCAAATGAATGCCTTCTGTAGAATAATGTAGGACCCAGTTACCGATAAGATTTCCAGAGTAAAAGACAAGAAACACTAACATATTGTTCAGAGGGATGGGAAAGGAGCATTTATAAAATAGGATTTTCCGCACCTTCAAATCCATATGTCACTTTTCCTAAATCTCTGGCTAATCAATTCAATACTCAGCATTTTTTTAACCATGGTATGTCCTTCAAGTTACTCTAGATTACTATGGCTATGTCTACATTAGGAAATTAAAGATGCCCTGAACCATATTACCTGACACAGAGGTCAACTACTACTGAATAGCCCATATCCACACTACTGTAATCCCATACACAGCAGAGCTGAGCAACCACAAACTCTCTCCTGGGACATGGTTTGGGACCATATTAACTCCTGAAGTATGCTCACGATTGTTTCTGCATGTAGCAGGTAGAAACCATTCTAACAAGTTAGCAGGATAAGCAACCGAGTTCCCACGCACAAGAATATTCCCTGTCTCTCACTCTTCAGCACAGTACAGACCCAATACAAGCGTCCCTAAGATCAGCTCCAGCAAGCGATATGAAGACTGAATATGACTCCTACGCACTTACATACTGGGCAGAACTAATATTTCAAAAACCATGCAGTTAATAACTTCTGACTCTAACTAAGCACTGATAGCATCCAGATTTTAAATATCTAGATGCTATTTGTGAAAATTACCTTTTCATTTTTTTCCATTTAAAAACACACCTTTTTCTTTGGTTACTCGGACTTTTGTCTAATCTCACTGGTAATAAGCAAATGCTCATCTTGCTGTGTTCATCAGAGAAAATGCACACACAATTTCAGATTCACGGCAAGTGTAACCAGACAGAATTCAAGATGCTCCTCTTGACCTATAAAGCCCATTATAATTTTAAACATTATCTCTCCAGTGTGACCTCAGCATACAGATGCTAACTGAGTTTGTATGATACCCACCTTGCCTCAGGACAGTCAATACACTTGAAAAGGGAGATGCTCTTGCTGACAGTGCTGAGATTGCCTTAAAGCTATGCAGCATCTGGAAAGAGTAAGCACGCAATCAATTTTCATAGGACAAGCATAGAATGGCAATATGAATTCTTAGCTCATACGTAAAAGAAGCTAACATTTGAATTACTAACTGCAGTGGCTTTACAAATAAAGACCGTCATTATCAGCTAAGAACTATACATCTGGGCCCCCACACAAAAGTCAGCGTGCTCTGTGTATACTCCATTCTCATATGTATTGTTTTCAAGGTACAATAGAAGTAATTCTCTGGTTCCAGACTACCTTCTCTGCTGACATTAACTTCCATCCACAGTCCAAGATAATATTTCCAAGAGAATAAATTCTTAAGTACAAAATGCCACTTTAAACACAACGGCCCTTTTTGTCTTTCCAAGGCAAAAACCAAAAATAGTACAGACATTAGAAAGGAGAATCACTAAGAAGTATAATCAGAATCGAGCTATGCTTTCAGTTACCAACAAAGCAAATTAAACTAAGATTTTGAGATAATTCTTGAAGTACTTTTCTTCAACCTTAACCTGAATTATGCACCAAACTGTGAAGATTCGCTCACTACACTCTTGTTGGAGAGGAGTGCAACACACTAATAAGAGCTAGCATGTCCATTGGAAATACTGCAATCTTTGATGTACAATCCAAACAGCACTTAAATAAATAAATCCAACTATAAACAAGAACTTAGATATGACAAATAAGAATAGGGTAAATTTGGTTTTTCCTGTAATTTTTCCTTTTAGTGTAACAGTACATTTACATTGCTATTAAACAAAGTGAAAAGCCCTGCATCAGAATGAGATAAAAATATATTGTTAAAACCTTTTTCTACATAGAAATTGAACTAAAAGTATCTTTAGAAGGTACCATTTCATGTTAGTTACTCCACAGAAATGGGGATAGACATTCAAAAGATCAGTATTGTGCTGCTAATGTCATGAAGTTACACCATGTTAACAAAAACAAATTTAGTACAATACTTGCTTTTATTAAAGATAAACCAGTTTACACTAAGTCAAGTTTAACATGGCATTTTTCAAAAAAAAGTCAAATTCCCTCTTGGATGGAGGAATATGACTTTCCAACATTGCACTGTGACTCATCTGACCAGAATGCACTAGAATAATTTGCCTCCACAAGCAGCATACCGAGGAAATTATGATCAATTTAGCAGTACCTCCTGTTTTACAGCTCCTCTGGAATGTTCTTCTTGAGCAGTCTTTTTACTAGAAATGTCACAAGGGCAATGAGAGGGGAAAAAAGTAACAACGTTCCCTGGATATTGGTCCAGTATTTGAAGCATTGGTTATATGAAATTAAACTATAAAATTCTCCTTACGCAACAACAGCATAAAACCCACCTTGTCTGCTGAAACCTGGAACAGTCAGTAGAACTCTATGAAACCAAAACACTTACTAAAATAGCTAGCTATTTTTCTGCATTAAAGGTTTGGCTCAAATCTTAGTTATAATTGAGCTGAAAGCATTAATGGCCCAGTGGTTACAGAATCAATGTTTCTCCTAAATGATAAGGCAGAAAAAGTTGTAGAACACTTACATGTAACCAAGATATTAATCTATATAATCACTCAGTTCTCCATTTCCATGACAACCATTAGACACAAGTTTTGACCCTGAAGGAATTTTTCTTTCACAGTATTACTGGAAAGCTGTGATTGGAAAAGCATTGGTTACTTGTTGCCCAGAGCACAGGAAATTCAAGGACACATATAACAACACTCTACCCTCAAGAGAGGCCAAGCCTACCAAGACCAGAGGGGAAAGCTAGGCAGATCCATATAGACTGGAGTATCTAACTCCACATGCTGTTTCACTTCTCTTCCCCCCGCAAAATCCCACAAGTGGAAATAGGTCCACACAGGTTAGATTCATTTCACATGAATGAGACTATCATGATGCAAAGGCAACATATTTGAAAAAATGGCAAGTGATTCAACATAAGAAATACCTGGTATCACCTAACGGAAGACTACAGCCCCTCATTCAGAGCCCTTTTGTGTTGGACCCCCAAGAGGAGAGCGCTGCTGCAAGCAGCCTGCAGCTGCCCAGCCCCACAGGGATCCTGACCATCCCAGCAGTGCTCAGCCTGCCCAGGGAAGTCAGGTGCCAGTCAGCCTAGACTGAACAGCCCAAAAGAGCCAGTGTTAGCCTCACAAACAACACCATTCCCTCCACCTACAGGAATTTTTCATTCTTCCTTCACATTGTTCATCAACAGTTTATTGGCTTCATGATTTCCATATAAATAAAAGCCTAGCTTAGTGACCTACTCTACTTTGACTGAAATACATGGGAAAAAATCCCACTAATTTGGGAAAAAAGATTGAAACCATGTATACCAAAGCATGTAACGATTCCAAAAAGATTATGTGATCCAAAACTATATTTAAGAGACTATGAAACACAGCAGGCCATCATTTTTTCTTTTTGTTTTTTTGGGGTGTTTTTTTAGTAGTCACTATATATAGGAGCTGACAAAAATAAGACAGCTTATGAAACAGAAAATTTATAAGGCATAAAGTTTACTTGGCACTACTTGGGCATGACTCAGCATATTATTTACACATACGGTATTTAAAAAAAAAAAACAAAAAACCAAAAAAACCAACAACCAAAAACAAAACACAAAAAAACCCAAAAACAACCAACTGTTCTTGTAAATACACACTTTTGAGGTATTTGAAGGAGTTGAGACTTACACAAATATTAAGCAACTGTACTTCCAAGATGGAAAACTGTCATTTAATATAAGCTTATTTTAAAGTAGACAACTTGTTCCTAGGAAGTTTTCCAGGAATATGCCCTACGATCTACTATAGCAAAATGTAGAACCCACAGGCATTTTCCTTCAAGACAAACTGCCCCCAGTGCCCCTCCTCCTGGAACACCTCCCAGATTCCATCCAATCTCTTGAAAGTTTTCCCATAGCCTCTCATAGCCAGAATTACCAGCAGGACAACAGGTAGGTCCGAGCTACATAATGATGCCTGCCAGCAGATCAAACAAGCCAGGTAACTATTCTGTGTTATTGCTCTCAGGTTAAACATTCCCCTAAGAAAATATGAAATAATCAGTTCATCAGATACTCTACAAGAAAGGCCAGCAGACAGGACTACTTATTAAAGCCAATTGTGGTATTTGGATACAGTAGAGTAGTGTTTTACAAATCACTGCAGTCTGCACTCTTCCATTTTTTGAGGCAGATCAGCAGCTTTTACTATGAAACAGAAATCATAACTACAAAATGTAACAATCCCCAGACTGAAGAGGAAATGAACACATCAGTAACGTGAGCTTTTAACCCATAATCCCGTTATTCTATTAAAAAAATAAAGCAAATTATATTATTAAGGGATCATTTTCCACAACTACTCAAAACAGCTGGACAGCTCAAAGCAAGGCATGCTACCATGCTGACATGCTCAGTGTTTCATTAGGAAGCATGTGTACTTTAATCCCTTGTCATTTATGTGTGATAAAAAATACCAAATTTCTGTTCATTAGTGTGCTGTAACCAGTACACTACTACTGCTATATGTGACTTCAGTAACTGATGTAACTTCCAGCTTAACACTATGACAAAATAATAATTTTATAGCAAGCATGAGGTGATAACTCAGATACAAAAACATACATTTAAGCATCGTAGTTGCAATCAATAAATACTAGCCCTACTTATTATAGGTACTTATCTACCAAATAATGCAATCACCAAAAATCTCTTGTCATGCAGTTCACCTGGTTGTGAAGGTCAGCATATCCAGAAGTTGCATACACAGCAGTAAAAAAAAAAAAAAACCCAACCAAAAACATTTAAACAAATACAGAAAAACAACTAAAGGAATACAAAACAACATTGCTTCCTCATTGCCTTGGATTGGTTTAGAAGAGGTAAATTAAGTTATCTGTGTTTGTTTGCTCTCCATGCTGGAATACAGGATTAGCAGTATGCAGAAGCGGTTTTTTTCACCTTCAAATTCCCTTTTTCCCCCCCCTACTCGAACAAGCTTCCATTATTGTCTTTTTGATTCTAAGACCACTTTGGATGATCAGATAGAAAATTAGCTGATATCACTATGTTTATGTGGTGGGTTGACCCTGGCTGGACACCAGGTGCCCACCAAAGCCACTCTATCACTCCCTTCCTCAGCAAGACAGGTGAGAGAAAATATAACAAAAGGCTCATGGGTCAAGACAGGACAGGGAGCTTACTCACCAATTACCATCAAGGGCAAACAGACTCAACTTAGGGAAAAATTAATTTAATTCACCACCAAATAAATGAGAAATAAAATGACATCTTAAAAACACCTTCTCCGCACTCTCCTTCTTCCCAGGCTCAACTTCACTCTCAATTTTCTCTACCTCCTCCCCTCTCAGCAGCGCAGAGGGTTGGGAAATGGGGGTTGTGATCACATATTGTTCATCACACGCTGTCTCTGCTATTCCTTCCTCCTCAGGGACAGGGCTCCTCACACTCTGCCCTTGCTCCAGTGTGGGGTCCCCCCTACGTGAGACAGTCCTCTGTGATCTTCTCCAACATGAGTCCTTCCCACGGGCTGCAGTTCTTCACAAACTGCTCCAGCCTGGGTCCCCCGCGGGGTCACCAGACCAGCCAGCAAACCTGCCCCAGCCTGGGCTCCTCTCCCCACGGGGCCACAGGCCCTGCCAGGACCCTGCCCCAGCAGGGGCTGCCCACGGGCTCACAGCCCCCTTCGGGCACCCCCTGCTGCGGCGTGGGGTCCCCACGGGCTGCAGGTGGGGA
>JAVJGI010000060.1:50081120-50094454 GCA_035590275.1 Ibycter americanus | reverse complement strand
GGGACCCTGCATGGGACTCTCTGCACAGCTGCCTAGAAGCCACTGTCACACCAGTGCAGCTCTCCCCAGTGAGCAGCTGGGCTGGCCTCCATCTGGTAGACTGTGAGTGACTGCGTGTGCAGCCATGTCTATGTGATAGTGTGTACCTGTGGCTGTGAGAACAGTGGGAGGGAATGAGCAAATGTACTGAGCAAATAGTTACCTGCTTTTAATAATAGCTTGATTCTATTAATAATAAAAGCTTAATTAATAAAGGTTGTTCTAATAAACTTTCATTGGGACTTGTCTCTCCCTGACTCACCCCCTCTATGAGGGAAAAGAAAATTTACAAGTGTGTTTGGATGCTCTAAAAGAGATCAGGACCCAGTCTCCTACGCACCCTGACATGCATTACAACACCTGTAGAATACCGTATTTTTTTCAACATGTGGTTTTGTTCTTCATATAATTTGTCTCCGAAAATATACTCAAATAAATGTTTTATTAAGACTTACTAAGAAAAAAAGGTACTACCAACTCCAAGACATTATCAGCTCAGATCTTTTATCTGATGCATGAAGGGACTCCTCTAGGCTTACAGAATGCCAGATTTCTATGAATTCTGTAATTCTGAATTGAAATGCACTGCGATTTGTACCCATACACACTGCCAAAAACTTCAGTAACTGTTAGAAGCAAAATACAATTTTAAATGTCTTTCAGCAGTAATTTCCTGCAAAACAACCCACTTTTAATGCCACTGATGCTTCATTTGAAAAAATAAAATAAAACAAACAAACAGAAAACCCAAACCAATATAAGTCATATTACATAAGCCTCATTGCTAAATCATCTGTGAAATCTGAAATGGCAATACTCCTAAAAAAGTACTGTATTGACAAATACAATTCTTACGTAATTAACAAGCTTCAAACGACATTAAAATACAACTGTGCTATACAAGTATATTTACATAGCTAGCTGTATAAAATATAAACAAAATAAGTTGCATAATTGCTATATCAATGTTTTATTGATAAAAGAGGGGGGGGTCTTCTTTCAGATGAATAAGACTATGATTCTCTGACTCAAAGTAACAAGAGTAATATAAACTTAAGAAGAAGGAATAAAGTATCAACACTGAAGGTGTATAAAGTTAGAACACAATACGCACGTCAAGTCAGAGAATGTGATAAAGAGAATCTAGCATTTGCTGATACCATTTTCAAGGTGAATCCTTTTCAGTCAGCAACACACATAATTACATTGGTTTAAACAGAAAGACAGAATTTGTATTCTATTGGAAATTCCTAAGTGGTTTCAAGTATAAATATTATATAAAGAACAGTTTATTCACCTGTCCTAAAATCATATATTTCTTGAAAGAAAATTCATTGTACCATGAATTTAAAGGAGGAGATGGGGTGTTCAAAGAGGAAGACACTGAGATGCTCCCACATTTTCCACACATGCCTTAATGTTTTTAACTGTACCATTTCACTTTCCAGTCTTTCATCAGGTTTCTATACCTGCTTAATGGACCTTATTATTGCTATTCATACAAAGTATGTTTATACAGCAGTTTGATTGTGAGTGACACACAGAAGTGCTGCTTCAATGAAAATTAATTTATAAGCATATTCCTAACAAATCATCTTAACAATAGAAATCACTTGCAATAGAATCCAGAATAATATTTTCTCCTCTGATTTGCAGAAAGATAACTTCTCTTCCTCATTTTCCAGTAAGCAGGTAGAAAAAAGGAGCAAAGAATCATCTTTTCAGATGCACAGTATGGAAACGTTATTTTTAATGGAAGGAAAAAAGAAGCCATTCCCTGTATAACTGCAAACTGACAACTTTATTTTTCCTTGGACAGGATTGTCTTCTGCCACTCATTTCACACAGGTACCCCTGAAGTTTTTCCCAACTGGCACCCACTTTAACTTTCAAACATTCTTTGACTGGTTTTCAAAAATACTGGTGAGACTGAGCTGTCAACTCTTAGCTGGTTCAGCAAAAATGCAAGCCATTCCAAGGACAAGTACTTCTTCCTCATGCTGCCTACATGTATGCACTCTTTCTTTCAGAAAATTGAATAATGGCTTATTTTCTCTGGAAAAGGAAAAGAAAAAGAACTTGTCTTAAAAAGACTATTGTAGCATAAGAGAAGGACGCAATTTCCTTACCCAACTTCTATGCCAATTACCAAGCTGTGTAGCTTACAGCTCTCACTTACTGGAAGCTAGCACCTGCCAACTGTCACTAGACCAACAGAGAAAAAAGAGACACAGTAATGTTTATATACACTTCTGCAGTCAGAATTAACAAGAAAACCCTCACTATTTGCAACGGTCTACCAAACCATCCGAGAATATTTCTAAAAGTCTGCCACAAATATTTCTGCTTTTTATATCACATTGAACTGAGAAAACACTTAAATGCAAAGCTCTGGATGAGCAATTTAAGAAACTGATCTATAAATTATTCCTTCATAGCTTTCAGCTGTCTTCTAAGGCAGCCTTCTAGGTCTGATTAACTGAAAAACAAGAATACAGATGTTTCTACTTATCTACATGCAAAACTGCAACTAAAAAGCTCATCCTTATAAGCGTCCCTATATTCATATAAACTCAGTGAAATATAAATTAATTGACAGACTATGATTCCTCCCTCAGAAATTGTCCAATTATATACAGTAAGTCACAAATACATGCAAAAATGTATGTAGTATGACAAATAAGAAAGATTATCTTTATTTGGAAACACATACAATGTACAGTACAGAAAGAGCAATAAATTGTTTAAAATATCACAGCAACAATTGAACTACAAATACTTAGAAAACAGGGAGTTTTGAGCATGCAGAAGAGAAAGCTTTTAACAAAAAACACAGTCCATAGTTTGAGGATATTCAATCATCAAGCAGGTTTTTTTAATTGCTTGGTTTGAATTAAAGTTTCAGATTGTTCTCTATTAAATCTTCACATAATGATTAAAAATGATAATCTGCTATATTAATTTGCATATGTGATTTGGTTATATGCTCCTGTACTTAATACAGGAAAGTATGTCCTTATCTGGTATCACAGTCTTCATCTATCTTTATTTTGTTAGATAATTCAAGAGACAGCAGGCTTACGGTTCAAATTATGAATTAGGTATCAGGTTTACATATTATGACCTGCAATCAGTTGAAGCCCATAATCTTGGCCTGGCAAGCCTTCTGAGAGGCTGCTGTTCTGAAGTTACCATCTAATTAACAGCAAACATGTTCACAGACCAAATCAGGACCTCCAATTCTTGGGTGCCTTTCACAAGAACAAAGTCTGAAAGACAATTAAACTACCTCTAAGCAGACATAAATTTCACAGGTAATCATGTTCCAGATTGGAATCTGGAAGAATCTTGAAGAACCTAGCATGACAACTACAGGAGGTAAGAACTGGCTGCACTCCTACTGCTTGCTGAAATCTGTCTCAGATGACTGGTTTTGAGACAGAGTTTGTACATTTATGTGCAGTCCTAATCCAGAATAGGGCAAAATCAGATCATTTACTTTAAATCATTGATGTGAATTTAAGATCATGCAGACAAGACTTCAGACTAAAGTACAGAACAGGCTAGGCAAATTAAGAAATGTGTGTTGGCACTTGTTATCTATTACCTTCTCTGACTCTCTGCTCTGACAGCTTCTCATCACTCCAATTAACTCCACTCCAATGTGATGTTTATATCTCCTAGAAGTGAGACCAAGTTTACCCAAGGGGTTCTCGCCAGGCCATCGAGAGAACTTCCTGGGAAGAGAACCACCCAAATTGAAAGCCAGGTTTACAAGTGTTAATGGGCCATGAATTCAGAGACAAGCATGAGCACAAACAATACTAATATATCCAGCAATAGAAAATTTTGGTTTTTTCCAAGAAGATTAAATAGCCTTTTAAAATATTACCCAAATGCACACAATGGCACTTTTTCATATGTACTTTTCCCAGGAAAAGATCCCATGGAACAGGAATAGAGGTCAGAATAAGACAAAAACCAGAACAAAACAAAAATCCAAACTGTAGATTAACAGACATAAAGCCACAAATATAAATACACTTTTTATGTAAGTGCTTACCAACACCCTGAAGGACTGTTTAGAAGTATGACTGTCTCCAAACACCCAAAACTGTTATTCTATATTATGGTTAACATCTTCATCCAGAGAGTGCTCAGCCCAGCCCAAAACTTGTATCTGGACTATAAAGGTTAAAGGCCTAATGCTAAGAGCTAATAAAAAGTTCTCTCATTTAAATCCACCTGCATTTAACTCTAAAAAGCCCTTACTGAATTTTGTGTTCTGACAAAACTTTCAGGTAAGTAAGTCAAAGTGACAAGCAAACAATTATTGGGAATGTGTATTTAACCACTGATTCTCCAGAGCAGGCAAGAATTAGCCCCTGTACTCTCTGGAATGATGGCCTGAGTTTTATGAAGCTGAACTGGAATCACCCTGCCAGTAAATCAGTATTTCCAAAACGTAGTTTATTAGCTATACAGGTATCCATATTTCCCTTAGAATTATTTTCTTATCTTAGATTATGTCTTCAAGTCAAACTACCAAATAACTGCTCTTTGGCTGCTTCCACATCCCATTAAATAGCACAGTATCTACCTAGCACCCACAGAGTAGATGTTTTTCCCCTTTTACAAAAAGAGATTTGATATTTATAAGAAAAGATTAATACCTCATTAACCATGAAAATCCTTGAAAAATAGACCAAGAATATTTTAAATGTTCGGAGTGCTTTAGACAGTGACAAACAACTATCAAAACAGTTCTACCTATGAGTGTGCTGACCTGAGCAAGGGGCTGTCTACAGACAGGTGCTAAACTGCTGAATTAAAAATTGCATTTCAAGGTGCTCCATATCCTCCACTGTACTTACATTAATACACCAATTTTTCTTCAAGCTGTTCTGTAAAGAATGTCTGAAAGTTGATTCAGTTCTGTAACATAAATACTGCAGGTGCTTTGATAGTATTAAATAATAACAGAACAGTAAATTGTGACCTGTTCTCATTGGTTTATGTGGTAGATTAGAATTTTTTTTGAAAGTGGCAAAAAAGGCACATATATTCCTTCCACATTTTCCTTTCTTCTCTTATCACACCTGTACCAGTAAATGTTAGCATAAATGAGGAAAAAGGTGCTTGGTGACAGGTGGGTTTGGTGCTTTCTTTAAAAAACCAAAACCCAAAAAGCCACACACGTGGGAAACCTTAGTGACTATTTGTAGGCTTTACCTAATCACTTTCAGTTAGCAACATTGACAAGCATAACATCAGCTAAAAAAATAGCCAGTAGGCCACAAAAGCTTGCTACATTAATGTAAACAAAAGTGACGCAATATGTAAGTATATAGTAATACACTAAAGTATGGTTCTTTCACAGTCGTCCTAGTTTAAAAAAAAAACAAACAATCCTAAACCTCTTTGCTTCCTTCCAGTATATGCATAGGCAAGGTCTGAATTATATGAAGCTGCTCTAACTTCAGATACAAACATCACATTGGAGTGGAGTTAATCACACTGAAGAAAAAAAAAGGTCTTTATATCTTTGGAACGCTTCAAATAAGATCTCACAGAAATGAAACAAAACAAGTTTTATGGTTCAGCCACATTTAAGACTGGGTCAGCTGGTCCATAGAGAACCCACAGAACGTATTACAGTAAAAGAATGTGAGGGGAAATGGGAACAGCTGTGCTTTATTACAAACCTGGGGCTGTTTTAATGACAAAACTTTCTTTATGCCTTTAAGTTTCGGTAGGACTCTGCCATTCTAAGCGGCAGATTCAAACCTCCCATTTCCACAACAAAATACTTACTTTAGTCAGATTTATCTTATTCTGTATCTCACCGATACAGCTAAGTGCAAACCACTCTTTCTTCTCAGGCATACCACTTTCCTTCATGCCCCAAAATCACCTTTTGTAATCACACAGCCTAACAGTAAATGAACCAGCAAATTGCTGGTAATGAAAATGCAATCAAGTCTTTTTCATTCAAAACCCTTTAGTCATCTCAAGTATTCTTAGCTAATAAAACACAGATCACCATCACATGAAAAATAAAAAGCAATTTAATGTTTTTAAAACAATTATCCACTTCACTATCCCAGAGGGAGAGTTTACACTGGTTTTGCTCCTGATTCATATTCAATATGATTTTTCCAAGAAGAAACAAGGAGAAATACTTCAGTTCAAGAAAATCCCTCAAGTAATGACTTTTTTTTGCACATATTGGTGGAAAGTCCCCAGAAGAATAAAAAGCATTCATTACCAAATAACTATACTTTCTTCTTCTTCTTGTTAATTTCATTAATACAATGAAAGTAACTCAAAGTACTGTACAGACATTTTAATAATGCAGTTAGTAACTTCTAAAATAATTTCTTAAAAATCACTGTACTTGACATTATTTGCTTCTCTTTCCTTTCATCATTTTGGGGGTATTTATTAGAAATGACTTTATTCTGCAGTCCACTATCTTCAGAAAAATAGAAGTACATTGGGGAAGAAAATAAAATAAAAATGGCCATGCATATATATATGTTTGTGTACATATACAAATACATGTTAATGTAATGGTGACTGGATGAGGCCAGATCAATGTGTCAGATGAGACAGTTATGTATTTTTTTCTATTATGCAATTTTTAAATAATTTTCATTAGGTTTTGTCTGAGGGATAAGCCTTTTCTCCTACACTAACTTTAAAAAAAAACACAAAAACCACAACAAAAAAACAAAACCAAAGTATTAATCTGACAAGACCTAATGCAAAACTGAAATGGAAGATGTTTAAACAACAAAGTAGAACTGAGCTATATCACCTATCACCCCAGTTCCTTAGAACAGAAGTCAGCATTGGCACTATTCCACTAGTTATTCTTTAGGGGTTTGGGTTGGGGTTTTTTTTGGCAATAGCTGGCACAGTTTTAATGTGTTATACAAAGAGTCAAGAACAAAATTAAAGCAATCAAAAAAAATTCATACTTTTTTTTAAGCTCAGATAATGCTTAACTTTCACGTTAATCAGTCTTCAGTTTATGACTTTCAAAAACAACATATTACGGTCAAGCTGTAGACTAATTTTGCAATTGTGATGGCCTGATTATGCCTTTTCCAGGGATATCATTGCTACACCTAGTGTGACAGAACTGGATACTTATCAAAACATTAATATGTTTAAAAATGAAAAATTACAGGGCCAGGAAAAGTCAGAGAGAAAAGGTTTAATAAAAATCAAGAGCAAAGAGAGTTCAGGAAGTGACAAGAAGAAGAGGGAAAAGGAGCATTTCAGAATGCCTGGCTTCGTAAGATCTATTTCAACAGCAGCTGGTGTCCCTTGGAGCTCCTTTATAATGAAAATCTGAAGTGGAAACTGTTCAATATTCCAAAGTTCATTTTTATAAAAGAACTAAACTGTAGACAGCTGATGAAGGGAGAGCTGAGCTTCTGGCAATAGTACAAAACAGTGATGGCCTTTTTCTTCACAAGAAATACAGAAAACAAAAAATGTATATTTCTAGCTGCTCTTTATCATTTATCTTAATCCTTATTTTTTTCTTTTTGCTTTGCTCAAACATGTTCATAGTGAAAAAATGCAATACTTTTAGCTAAAGTACTACTAGCAACTTTCTAACTTCTAGAAACAGCAAGCCTTATCAACAGGTAAGTTATCCTACTAGGCACTTTTAGAAATTTGCTAATAATGGTTGGTAAAGGAAAATACAGGTTTGATTTTCATCATATCAAGACATTTAATTTCTTTTCAACTTCATTTTAGGTCTTACCAGTGAGTAGTTGGCAAGACAACTGACTGCCTTCATCAAAACAAAGTCAGCTTTATTTCAAGTTTCAAAGACAGCACACTGGTTGGAAATCCAGTTATCTAGAAGGAAGTCTTCATTAAGAAATATTTAATGTATAAGGCTCCTTCTCTTTTCTCATGCAAGAAACAAAGTAAGTTATTTTATTTCTCCTAAGCTGTGATGAGGCTTGAACATGAAAAGCCTGAAGAACAGACATAGTGAAAAACAAAACCATACATGAAAGGTGAATTTATGATATTCATACAACCAAGATAGCTTTCAAAAAAATTATGTTTTCATCACTGCATCACATATTACTTGAATTATAAGCAGGCACTCCAAAAACTCGTGGGGTTTACAGAACACAGAAGTTTAAAGTGACATGCACTTCTTTCCCAGTTGTGGTAAATCCAGAAATCTCCATCTCACTGCAGCTGATGTGTTAGAACCAGTCACTCTTCTATTGTCCCATACCTCTGCTTGAAACAGGGTACCTAGTTATCTCCCTCATTCAGCAAGAACTGATCATTCCCAGAAAGGTAAGTACCTTAAGTAGGTTCACGATCAGTCTGTTCCACTTACCAACATCCAGTGTTTGTTTTAAATATTTACATTCAGATTGTGTGTGAGATTTTGTTTTTAAAATGTGTCATAATATAAAGCAGCTATTCTAATAAAAGGGATCATTTCTTATGAAGAAACTGAAGAGGTATCATTACTTAAGTGCTACAGCTCGATAAAACACACCAATGTTAACTGACCAAGCTACTGAATCTTGTTATTATCTCCCATAAAACAGACCTAAAATATAACATCAAGCCTACCTAATGCACACAGCAAATCTAGCAGTGCATTTAAATACAGTTACTAATGCATACTAAAAAAGGAATTCAGTCTGTAACATTAAATATTTCCTTCAGACACTAAATATTTTGCCTGTTGGCACAGCTATCCTTCCACTTTCAGAAAGTACTGTTCAGACTGTATATTGATGTTCCCCCCTTATAGAAAATTACAGGATAACTTCATAGGATAATTCATGTTTTAAGGGATGTCAGGAGGTTTCTGGATCAATCTCCTGCTCCAAGCAGGGTCAACTAAGACACTGGATTCCATTGCTGGGGGCTTTATTCATTTGAGTCTTAAAAACTTCCAAGGAGGAAGTCTGTACAACTTCTCCAAGTAATCTGTTCCAATGCTTACTGAATATATCAACACCTTTCCTTGGTTTTTACAAACAAATTAAATTTAGCAGTTGTTAAGCTGAAGTGCATAATTCAAATTTTATGGATAAGAAAAACAATTCCATACAGAAACTAATATAGCACTAAATTCAAACACATGCCTAACAACTTTGAGTACTGGCTTGACCAGGAACCAGCAGCAACTTACAGTTATGCTTGTGTTCAACTATTTGCTTAACTGGAAAAAATTGAATTGCCTATGATAAAGCAGGATGTTTCCAATAAAGCTATAAAAAGAACACCCATCTCATGACTAAATCATGATCTCTATGCTACAAGTTAACATCTTTGCATGGAAACAACACATAACCTGGCCACTATGTGTCAATTATAAAGCATGACATAAATACAAGCCAAGTACTCGTCAAATATGTATCTTCGTATTTCTCCATTTCAACACTGCACTGCTCATATGAGCTCTTAAGAAGATTCCACAAATATGAAAATGTTTTTGCATATTCTCTCACATGAAGTATTATAGTCACTGTGGTGCAAACCATATCTCATCCACGCCCCGCCATTTCAGACACAAAAGTTACTAAGTTATTGCAGATAGTATTTTTATCACATCAAAAGGACTACCTTATGTAAACAAAATACTATGATATGGTGGTAACTCCACCAGTGACAGTTTTATTCAGCTCTCAAGTCAGTGAGAGGCTTGCATCTTCTTTTTGTAAGTATTGCTCTACACTAGCTATAACAAAACTTCATCATAAAATGAAAAAAGTAAGTATAAACCCAAACAAAACCCAAATTGTTACTTGCCAGTCCAGAATCCCCCAAATCTTAGCAGAGTTAAGCAAAAATACAGTATATGCTCCAGTCAGAATTGCTATGTCTCTTAATAATTAGGAATAAGTTGCTCAGCATTTCTAATGTTTACTGCTTAAAACTTTGGCAAAGTAAGTGTCCTGTCTGTCCTTGCTTTGCTGCCAATGCACTTATAGAAACACATATCTGTATGCCTCATTGAAAAAATTGTTCATAATTTTTTTTCTTCTTTCAGCAGACGTCTTTTACTTCAAAAAATGTGACTATGGTTTAAAACCATCAACATAGGCAAGATTTGAGTTAATGCTACGTTCTCCCCTGTATCTCTAAAAATGTACCAAAAACTAACCAACTTCTAAGAAGAAAGCACTGTGTTGTTTCAGTGCAGCAGAACAAAAGCCACCCTACGGTCTACAAAGAGGAGTAAAAATTGAGACCAATTTCTGGCAAAAGCACATTAAAAGTGACTGGAGAATGAGAAAAAGAGACTGTACTGGACTGATATAGCAAATCAAGAAGAGGAAGCTCTGGGAAATAAAGAAAAGAAAATGGAAGGAATGATGACAAGCAAAAAGCAAGGACCGACAGGACTGGCTGAAACAAGAAACTGAAGACAACTTTGGAATGGTCAAGACCAGAATGCCTAAAAAATGAAGACTGAGACTGGCTATGGGAGGATAAGGCACTGTCATTAGGATGCATATAAAAGATGAAGTGAAAAGAACTGTGCTTGCAGGAGACTGGCAAAAGAGACCTCACTCACCATGACACATTCTCTCTAAAGCCTAGAAAGGACTCCAGTCTTTCACCTCTTTTCCACTATTAGAAGTACCTGGGCAAATGCACCACAATTATGCCATTCCACTTTATCACTGGTGTATATAAAAGGGACTGCACTTTTGTAATACTGTCACTCATAATGCTTAAAGTTCAAGAGCTTTTGCGAAGGACTCAGCTTTTCCAATCCTGTTGATAATCACTGTGGGTCCAACACAGTAACATAAGAAGAAACTTACTTTGAGAGTTGAAAATGTTCTGCGTTTTCTTGGTTTGATTTTGTTGTTTTTTAAAATTCCCTTAGGTTTAATTTTCTAGGTTTTAAGAAAGTATATGAGACATGTATGCACACTTTACCTAAAAAACAACGTGAAAGAATATTCTTAAGGCTACTAAATCAATGACTTAAAAGTTATAAAATTACAAACACCATTGTCTGTGCAACCATAATTCACTTCCCTTGAGTGTGTACATATTTATACAATAATTAAATAAACATGTCACGTACTGCTTCTTCAAAGTTACCTTGCCTCATTCAGTGCATAGGATGAACATGCACAGAAGATGATACAGAACTTAAGGCAGGTAGGACTCCTGTCTTACCTACTGAAGAATAAGAATATGTGTAGTGAATGAGGCAGGGCTTGCAGCAAGAAAAAGTGACAGGGGCTCTGTAATATGCCACAAAGGCTTTAACAGTTAAAGTCCTCTCTTTTGTAGTTTTACCCATTCCTCTTACTGTCCCGCACAACATTTAACCCAAAATTCCCATAGTTTGTAATTAACTGTGAACTCCTCTTTTTCTCATCCACTCTGCAGATAGATTCACAGAGGCGTGGAGCACTCGGGACTGTTACTAAAAGCAATGGTAGCTATAACTTGAGCAAACATATTTACAATAAATGTAGAAATTACGAAGTGGACACGAAAAACGAGTGAATACTTTTCACCTAACCCCCTTTATGCCTCTGTTCACCATCTGTAGAAGTCTTGTCACATCTTAAGCAGTTCTTGATAAACTAATAATTATTTGTAAGGCATTCCGATCATGTAATGATAAGCACTTCAGCAAAGCCCACACAGATGTTATCAGTTCTGTCTTCAAAGCAGAGCTGAATAACATTGACTAAACAAATCATGGGCTCACATAGGGATCAATGAAAAATACCAAATTGCGCTAAGTGAGCTCCATCCATCCTGTGCACTGAATGAGACAGGATTCCTGCAGAAAAAAAGATAGTATGTGATCATGTCGTTAAGACTGTATCAGAAAGACATGCTCAAAAAGGCACTTACAACCTCTTTGTTCCATAACCTTCTACAGGTGTTTAAAATACTTGATTAAAAATTCTATGAAATCAAGTAAGTTCTTGTGCTATCGTGCAGCTGTGTTCAGGTTGCATTACTTTTTGGTGTCTGTCAGAAGTAAAACTGAGAATCTCCTGTCTGTTTAGAACAGCACTGTGGGTAATACAAACACTGACAAGGACAGAAGTGTTTTGCTTAGCTTCTTATTTGTACTTTTTGCAAAATTTAGGGATCGATAAAGTATATTTTGAATGTAATGTCAACTATCACTAAACACAAACACTAAGCAACCGATGCTGATAATACACATTCAAATGTAAACAAACAAACAAATGCTCCATAGTACCAACAGGCCCCTACAACATTAACAAAAGTTCTTATTAAAGACATTTTGGTCGATTACTATTATTTACACAACATGGGCCAAAAATGATCCTTTCATAGGGATTTGTACAATACTTGCACTGCAAGGAAGACTTTTAAATGTTATTAATGGTAGAAGAGAAAAACTGGGAATTTTTATAACTCCAGGTTATTTCATAAAGCTTTCCCCTGCTCTTATGCAATTTCAAGTCCTGTGTTCATTACTTTTACTGGTTTACAAGTAAATCTATACAAAAGACTGATGCTAAGTAAAGTATATTTGTTAACACCTTGTTGGATACAGCCACCTCTGCACAGGTGGCTGCATTTTTAGGCAATTTTTTTGCCTAAGCTGTACACACTAGTAATTACATAATGGTTTATTTTTAAAATGTTGAAGAATCCTTTCAGTATTTTTATGTGTTTTAATATAATAACCATTGGAAACATTTGTAGCTCACAGATCATAGTTTATTTTCATTACTAAATGGAGCATAATTGATTAACTGCATAGATAATCTCCGGTAGGTTTTATAAGCAGAATTAAATAGCGCTTCAGAGAGCAGACGGAATTCCTAAAGAGCCCCTCACTCAGTCTGCAGCTCAGGCACAGCATCATGGGCACGCTCAGCCCTTTCAGGTGACTTTTAGCAGAGCTCAGCAATGGCAATGTCTGCAAGTGGTATTTCTGTTCTCACCAGCAGGTGTTAGTACAGTCAGTCTGAATTACTGCCATTTACGGAAAACTGACATATAATCAGCATTTCACAGGGGGAAAACAAAATGAAACACTATTATTTTTACTGCAAGAAGGTGCAACAAAGAAAAATCCCTTTTTAGCTGATCACTATTAAATACCCCCGAAGGGCAAACAAGTAAATGAGACGGAGCGAGGCCACCTCCGGGCGTGCAGGCTGCTCCGGCGGGCGACGCGCGCAGCCCCAGCAGCAGCCACAGCAGCGCCGACGCGCCGCGCGGTAAGACCGCGCCCGGGGCGCGGCGGGTCCGTTTCTCCGCAGGCTGCCCAA
>JAVJGI010000060.1:50063718-50080358 GCA_035590275.1 Ibycter americanus | reverse complement strand
GACAGGGGTGATGTCACTCGTGCGCGCGCGCGAGCGGGCTCGAGCGGGGCGGTGAGGGGAGCGGGGAGCGGGGAGGGGAGAGGTGCGGGGCGAGCGGGGCGGGGAGAGGACAGCACAGCACAGCACAGCGGGGAGGGGCAAGGTGGGGTGAGGCCGGGAGAGACGGGGGAATAGGTGAGGGCAGAGTGTGCGGGGAGAGTGAGCAGAGCCGCGGGGAGTGGGAGGTGAGGGGGGAGTGCGGTGAAGGAGCGAGGAGAGCCGCGCAGGGGCGGTGAGCCTGGCGAGGTGAGGGGCGAACGGGCGGATCAGCCGGCAGCGCTGGCTGCGGTGGGTGCGGGTCTCGGGGGGCGGCGGCGGCCCGAGAGGCAGCGGGAGGGTCGCCCCGTCAGAGCGGGAGGGTCGCGGGTAGGCAGTGCCGGGGACGCGGAGGGCGCTCAGCATCCCTCCATCCACGCCTGTCCCGCTCGCCGTGACACATGACTGCAGGTGGAACAGCACTCCGCGCTGCACACAGAGCATGTGCAGCGCCGGCGCCCCCCTCTCCCCCCTCTCCCTGTCCCTCCCTCCCTCTCTCTCGGTAAGCCTCTCTCTCTCTCTCTCTCTCTCAGGCACACGCGTGCGCTGTGCACATGCCCAAAGGGAGGGTGAAGCCCAGATGAACCTGCTGCCCATACCCGGGCCCTGCCCCTCAGCTGCGCCCCCATCCACTGACAGCAGAAAAAGAGGCGGGAGGCGAGAAGGACCCCAAGGGTGCATCTGGGCAAGAGGCATGACGCTCGGGATCTTCGAGAGGTGTGCTCAGTAATGTCAGGTTCAAACTTTCCATTAATGCCCTCCTCCCAAGTTAGGAGAATAATTTTGAAATGACAGGATTTTTCTTAAGGCTCAATTTATTTTCTGGGCTTTGCGTCTTCTATGCAGGCACATGTTTCTTAATTCTTCTTGATTACTACAAAGGCTAGATATTTATTTTTTAAGCCTCTACCTCTCCCTTCAGCCCAGGTCCTGTGGTATTTTCCACTTTATAAACTGCTGCAGAAAGCAAAACTACCAGAGGGGAAAAAAGACAGAAGGGCTGCATGAATGCACAGACAGGAAGGTGCCCTGTCCCAAACGAAGTATGAGGCTGGCTGCTTACCTGCTTGGAGGAAAGCAAACAGGGCCATATTGGAGAAATGATCCACTGAGGAGTCATGAGCTGCCAAATTTGTGATCACTGCTGCAGGAAGGACTCGTGAGAGATGGAACATGGAACCTGCAAAACTATGAGACATGAGTTTCCACTGTGTATGAAACACAACTTTTGGGGTGAGCAGGGGCTGCAACTGTGACACTTTATATTTACAGAGAGTGACAGATCACAGTCACTAGCTGGCAGAGCACAAGTAACACTTGACCAGGTTATGCAACCTGTATGGCCATAAGGACTAGAGAGAGGAAAACTTCAACTAGTCCAAGGCCCTCAGCCTGACAGCCTGAGGCCCCTTGTTGCTCCATGATCAATCCCTTATGTTGGGAGTAACACCAAAGTGCATACATTTCCCCTTACGAGAAATCAGGTCGCTGCAGTAGAGAGGCATCTGAAGTACTGGGTTTTTTTCAGCAACTTGGGGTAAGAAGGGGCAGAAGGAAGTAAGTCAGCACTGCTTCACCGGTAGTCATCATCTTGGGTGGTTCTTGCATGTCTGAAAGGATTTGAGCTCAGTCCTCTAAAACACAAGACACCACTGACCTTATGGCTTTACAGTCTGCAGATTGCAGCAAATAGTGTTATGTCAATTACAGTGAGATCACACTCTCCCAACCAGATGGGTCAGAAGCTTGTTGTTCAAGGATAAAAAAGATAGTTCATAAAAAACCTTAATAGATTCTCATTTAATCATTCCAGAGTTGGAGATTTAGGCTTGGAACTTTAATTCCTGAGTCTTAATCCAATACTGAGCATTGTATGTGTACACAGACATGCAGAAGAGGACGGGAGCTGTTACTGTGGTTGTGGTCTCAAAGCAACAGGGATGGAGATTGCATGCCAGGGGAAAACTGGGTAGTACCAAAGGTGAAGAAAAAAAAAAAAAAAGTAAATAAAGACTGACTAGCAGAGCATATTAGGGTAAACAGGTTATATTATACATATTGCCAAGCTGCATATAGTAACATAACAGAAGGCAGTTAAAATATTAGTGAGCTTTGAAACTCTGGCACAGACTTCACCTGAACTGCAGTTTTTAGACACCTTAACTGCTTTCTTACAGTGAGGACCATAAAACCGTTTCAGCTCCTGGCAGTGTTTAGAGCAGTCTTAGGACTCCTCTGAATGGCGTTCAGGTCCAAAACTGCCTCAGGCTGCATTTTGCAGCTAGAAGCCCTAAAACACAAAAGTCAACTTTAGGATGATTTGCTGAAGGGAGCGCTGGGCGGCTCAGTGTGTCCTCTCAGATGTACAGCACAGGCAGCTATATACTGCCACAGTGTATTTAATGTTTAGGATATCTCTGAAGGATGTTATTCCCTAATGTTCAGTAATTTCAGTTTCCAAGTTCATTGCCAGAAGTTAAGATGGCTGTCATGCACATTTTGAGGCAGGGTAATTTTTTGCTTAAATATACCAGTGGGTGTCTCTGCACTGCACAGAACATCCCTGTCTCTCCCTGTGCTTGATTTAAACATCCTTCACCAGAGCCAGGGAGTCAGCAAAGCAACACAGGAATGGAAGACGTGCAAAAAGCTGAAACGGAGTGTGTTCAGCACCCTGTGCATTTTTAATCATCAGCTGCCCATTATTCCGTAACAGTCTCTTCCTATGATCAATTTATATCTGTAGTTCATACAGATACCTATATCCTTGGGTACTTGATTCCTGTGAGGAATTTGCACCCTGAAAAGGGGCACAACTCATTTAGGATCTGACTGTAAGGATGCAGGAGGCATAGCTGCAGCCTGCAGCACTCTTGGAGGAACAGCAACCACTGACCTCACTTCATATTTCCTACAACAAACACTCATAGCATCCACCATGGGAGGAAAGCAGGGCGGGGGTGGGGGTGGGTGGATGGGATGTGAAGCAGGGACAACAGCTCTCTGTTATTATAATAAAATGGAGACACAGGTCAGCATGAGCTTTATATATCCCTACCCAGTCTCAGCAATCTTTTAGAGGATTATTAAGATTAGAAGCCCCTATTGTTTTGCTAATGGCTGTTGATTTTAAAAATGGCTTTTCTTGTAAACATACAGGAATGACCATATGTTACTCCATACTCCAGTGCTGCCTTGGCACACTACTAAAAGCAAAGAATGAAAATAGTGTTCCAACTGCAGATTTTACAAAAAAGAAACAATTCATTTGCCCTTCAACTCTGCTGCTGTGGAGTCTTACCTGGCTGTGTAATGCATTAAAATAGCTTAAAAGTACTCTTTCTTTGAAAAATCTTGCTGCAGCTTATGCTGCTGTAAGAAGGCTAACAATGCTAACAATCCATTTAAAAAGCCATGGTTGTTTGAATTCCAGAGGTATATTTGCAGAGATAATTTAAATTCTGACTATATCCAAGCCTATCATCCATAAAGTTGACTTATGCAAGTTCCTCTTCATTGCTCCCAAATGATGCAAAATATTTCCCACAATATTAAAAAATGTCAAATGAAAATAAGAGTTTTAGAGTCAGAGACCACTGAGCTGAACACTACTCTTGTTGAATTCCAACCTCTCCAAAGTGAATGACACACATCAGAAAGGTGATTTTAATTATAGAGCTTAAAATAGAGCATACAGCAAGACTTAAGGTTGAAATTAGCTTCTGTATCTTAGAAGTTACTTTCAATAGCTTGTAGTTTCATCACTGAGGCTATTATTTTCTATGCTTGACCTCTTTCATGACTCAAATGTTTCTGGAAAATGATTCATACATTTTTGAGGATGCAAAAGGACAAAATTGGGTATTTTTAATGAGAAACAACTTTTCTAACCATTCTTTTAATGGGAATAATGTCCCTATATCTCTTCCCAGGAGGAAGCAGGGACTTGAGATCTGGCAAAATAGGTAGCTTGGAGCTTAGACAGATTTTTCTGTACAAACAAAAATATTCATATCTGACAAAGAACCAGAGCAGAAGAGAAATCAAGAGGATGACATGAGAGTATGTTTGCCCTCTGTTGACCACTGACTTGTACTGTGAGCTCTAGCTATAAGTAACTTTGGACATTAGGTCGCTCTAAGTTACACTAGGGTTTATTTAAGAAGGAGTCACATCAGATCACGGGTTGGGTGAATATAAAATTAGCTGTTCCTCTCAGTAAGCAGATCTCAACTTTCCTGTGAATCTAGTCTCACAAATTAAAATGTTTAACTTTCCTATGAATTTTTTTTCTATAAGCTATTACCAGGAAATCAGGTTTGTACCACTAGACGGGTGACTCAAGTGTCACTTCAGAGAAGCAGAAGTTTCCCAGATTCTCTCCTGAGTCAAAAATAGTCTCTCACCAATCCAGCCTATATTCTATGGATGCATATAGCAAGATGCATATAGCTCCTTAAACTCACATAGCCACAGCCTTTCCATAGCAAAACAAAGGAGAAAACCAAAATAATAAACATTTTTAGAAAGCAAGTTATGTGGTGCTATGTTAGCTATTTTTCACACGTGATAATACCTGTTGATGCCCACAGTTACTCATTTGGCCCAGGTGGGAGATGATCATGTTGTGAACACAAAATTCCTTAATTTACTGACAGTTCTACACATTGGTAAGTTGTTTCAGTTTTCCTTAAGTATGTATATGCAAATCTGCATAAACACTATGCAAAAAGGATACTAGTACTTACTGCAGTTGCACGTCTTTAAGAATTATTGTTACCTTAGTTTTGTCACCCTACTCTTATGCATTATGTGATCCTTTACGTGACCTCAGTGCTTTTTTGTATGATTCCCTGTCTCATTCAGTATAAAAGGTGAATATATATGATAAAGCATCTTTGCGATATTTATTTATGTTCTTACCAATCAATCAGTTCAGGTATAATTTATTGCTGAAAGGTGCTAAAAAAACCCTCATGTTCTTTATTCATTATGCCAATGAGTGCAGTTCCTGAGTGTTCTCCAAGGTTCCTGTCTTTGAAACTTTTCTTCCAAAAACACAGGTGGGAAAAGATTAGTCTTTTCCTTTCAGTATATGCAAATGAGATGCAAAATGACATGTGCAGATTCCTAAATAAATGGCAAATATCTCAGCAACTAGGTGTCCAACTCAAAATATTAATAGCCTGTTTTTTTCATGAATGCTGAACACTTTTCATATTCTTTACAGGGAAGCATGAAGACAGGAAAGATTCCCCCAAATCAGGCCTGGGGCTGGCACTTTAAGCTGGTTGAATGGAGAATAAAGAACATGTGTCTACTGGTTTTGAAAAAAATAAAAAAAGACTGAAGTGGCTTGCATGGTAAGACATAGTCTGAGAAACATTTGGAACTTAGTTCTCCCATCTTGCTAACTTGTTTTGAGCACTTCCTGCTATTTGAAATCATCCAGTGTAAGGCTTTCACAAGAAAATGCACAGATTTCAAAGGAAATCATTTCATTCAAACCTCAGTAATAATGCACACATAATCTTTGGCCTTTGGATTTTCCTGTTCTTTCAGCATCATTTTTGGAGGGAAATATACAATGCATATTTGTGTGTTACTTTCTATTTGCTTTTTAAAATAAAATATTAATCAGATACAAAAAGAAAGTATTCATTTACTTCAAAGGAGAATTGCTGTGCAGTAGGGTTCAGCATACCTGTAGAGGCTACAATATGCTCCAGATTTCTGAAGATTATTGAATAAATCTTTGATGATATTTTCAGAAGCTCTTTTAGAAGGAGCATTTCTGATGAAAGACCTTCAGTCACAGTAGGTATTTGGATATTAGGTACTTAGCATTAGCTATTGAATACTTTCCACTAAGGTGTGACAGGCACCTTGGTCTTTTAGCACATTTATTTTTACACTCACTAGCCGGTTAGTCACCTATTAGCAAGGTGGGATTTAACCTTTGTTGTTTCCTAAATATTATCTGGAATCAGCCTGACAGGACAAGGTACAGAAACAGATACAGACCCTGTTTGATTGTGGGAGGAAATGGGAGAAAGAGATCAGGGCTAAAAGTTGTATGGCTACTGTTTATCTGTGCTGTTAATTGCCATCAAGGTCAGCAGCGGGTGGTTTCCTTGTTATTGCTGTTGTCTTCAGCTAGGGAATATTGACATACCTGTGTCAAGGCTGGGTGCTGCAGTGCTTGCAAAGCTACTGTGAGAAGAGCTCACCATTCAAACTTCTTAACAAAAAGACCACAATATCAGCTTGGTCGTTGGTGAGGCCAACTTTACTGCTTGGCAGCACAACCCTAATACATTTGCCTGATGATCATCTACAGGAGATAAGGTGTATCAAAATGAGATACTAGTGGTAAGGAATTTGCAACAGCATCAAAACACGCCCCCGAAGACTACCATCATCATCACTTAGTTTTAATTCTTATTTCATGAGCAGAACAACCCTGCTTCAGCAGCACGTTCTCTCTGTATTTTTGTTTTCTTAATATCCTGTCTCAGGTGGCGTAACCCCAGCTTTATCAGTTTCATCAGTTGTACTACATCTAGTACAGTTTTTCTTTCCTTCTGTCATGATAAGATTGTACATTGTGTGAATGCCTTGGGAAGCTTTTCTGTGAGCAATGTACATGCTCCAAAGCATGCTCGAGTCCTACAGCTGCAACATAAGTGATATGGAAATTTGTCACATACCTACTAGTGCTAATGACAAGGCTAAAACCCTGAAAACTTCCATATCTGAAATCTGTTCACCTTGTCTTGACTGTGTGTGCATATAGGTAGATATAGACATAAATACAGATAGATGCATGTGTGCATGCTCCTATGTACAAATGAATTTAGAACAGTTTTCATCAGGAAGAAAATAATGAAAAGGGCTGTGTCCTAATTTTCATCCAATACAAGCTTTTCTTTTAGAGCTCAAAAAAGTCTTTAATCTTCTCAGCAATGTATGGATAAACTTAAAGAATTCTCATGGGACTGACACAAATTGGTTGCTCAGCAGTCGAGATCAATTAATAAAAAGCTAATCTTTAAACTACAAAGACCAGGAACTTCCACTTCAAAAGATTATGCTTTCTTCACTCATGCTTTTTCAAGCAAGATTTATTTTTTTTAAGTGACACAACAGTAAAGAAATAAAGGGAGATGTAACAAAATGTATACTTTAATTTTGAAGTAATATTTGTAATAAATTTTACAATTAATTTTGCTGAATTAGTTTTATAAATGTTAGCTGTGGATTAGAAGAGATTACCAATGAGAAAGATTCTGGACAAAAATTTTTTAAACCTTTGATTATGTGACCGTTTAATTGACACTCTTAAAATTCTTTGCAAAACTACAGTCATAATTGTTGTGGTGTGTTTTGCATAATGTGTTCCAAAATTTCAAATTTCAAATTTTTTAATGTTAGGAAATGTGTTAAAATATTTTCACATTTCCAGCAGTAGAAGATGGGGTTGTCCGGATTTCCATCAGGAAACCTGTCACAAATGTCAGCAGCCAGCAGTGCACCCTTGCAGCAAAGAGGGCCAACAGCATCTGGCTGCATTGGCAAGAGTGTTGCCAGCAGGTTGCGGGAGGCAATCCTTCCCCTCTCCTCAGCGTTGGTGAGATACATCTGGAGTGCTGGGCCCAGTGTGGGGTTCTCCAGCACAAGAAAGACATGGACGTACTGGAGCAAGTCTAGTGAAGGACCACAAAGGTGATAAAGAAATCACAGCATCTGACCTAAGAGAGGGCTCACTCTCTCTAGCTCCAAAACCCGGAGAAAAGAAGGCTCAGGTGAGTCTTATAAATATGTATAAATACCTAATGGGGGCTGAGTAAGGAAGACAGAGCCAGGCTGTTCTCACTGGTGCCCAGTGATAGGATGAGAAGCAATGAGCACACATTAAAATACAAGTAATTTCATTTAAGCATTATAAAACCTTTTTTATTATGGGGGTGGTTAAACACTGGGACAGGTTGTTCAGAGAAGCTGTGGGGGCTCCATCCTTGGAGATACTTTAAAATTACCAGGACATGTTCCTCAGCAACCTTCCCTAGCTGAATCTGAGCATGGTGGTTGGACTAGGTGGTTTCCAGAAATCCTTTCCAGCCTCATTGGTCCTGTAATTCTGTGATCAGGATATTGTCCTGTATGTGGTTTTATGCAGAAAATTCCAACTTTTAAAATACAATGAATACGATTTTGCAGTCTCTACATATTCAGGACATAAGACTTTTCCACATAATTCCAAGATGTTGTTGATATAGCCCATTCAATATAGATAAATTTAAGAAGTTTTTCTTAACACAGTGACATTTTAAAATAAATATATGCATATGTACACATACGTGTATGTATAATATTAGGAAACATCAAAGACATTCCTTATTTTTCAAAAGGAACAAAGATTTGATATAGGTTAAATACATCCATAAGTATTTGCAGAACTGAGGATTTTAATTTCTTTTTAGCTATTATAATGCATTCATGACAGATACTGTAATATTTCTACAAACTGCATTACTTAATCCTTCTCTGAAATACACTCTTTTCTGAGTGGAATATGCCATGACAAGCAACTCTAAGCTATAGAAGTTGCACAATTAATTTCAGAAGAAAGCAGAAAAATAATACATTTATGTACACAACCACACACACTATTTCAGGTACCTAGGCATTGGTCATGTTTTTGATCTTCCCCTTTCTTTTTGAAGAGTACATGATGCTTGAATCTTTTCATTGTTCACTGAATGTATATATTAGGAAGTGTTTTGTGGTTTGTTGCATATAGTGGCATGACTGGATGCTGTATGGACCATTTCAAAGTAGACATAAACTGTCTAGATTTTTGCCATTCAAAAGGAGTGGAGCTGATCCGTAGGATCTCTTACAGTCTCATGTTCTTTCTAGAAGTCTTTACTTTCTGCTGACATCATATCTGCTAAGTGTAAAAACTATCCGGGTCTCAGCCTCTGAACAGAAGATCATTAATATGAATTAATGATCTCATAAAGTTAGGCAACATGGATTATAGGGGCATCAGATTTTCAGTGTGGTGGTTTCTTACCTCCACTCTTTAGGATTCAGAATAAAACTCAGTATTTATCATTTTAGACTGGCAGAATTTCTTTCCTTAAGGTAAATCTTTCCAGGGGCTCTAGGAATGATGGTATCAGCCTTATTTATCTACCTCTTAACTTTTTAATCCTTTTTGGTAGAACTGATACTTTTATACTTGCACTGTACGTGTTTCCATCACACTGTCTGTGTGACCATTGAAGAGCTCTGAATCTGTTGGCCAAATCTGAAGTACTGAAGTGTCAGAGCTAAATTCTTGTACATTTAGTGAAGTCAGGGCAGAGTAGAAATACTTTGTAAATGGCTTGATTTAAAGAAAAGCTGCATTCTATCAAAGGTCATAAAACCTGCATGAGACAGTATCCCTGTAGAAGTCCCAAATTCAACACAAACTACTCTTAGGATACCCTCTTAAACTTATCCACAAGAAAAATATGTCTCCAGCACTGTAGGATTAGTGCAGTACTAATTAAAAACTGAGATTTTTCATGGAATAAACCACAGGGAAACAGCCTAGTTTTAGATGGTCCAGTCTACTTGGTACATAAACCATGATGAATTAGAGTCTGAGATTTGCTCCACCACTACCTGATTTTGCGCTTACACATTGGTGCTTTTGTGCATTTCTTCTTAATTATCAGTTAACAGTGACAGTCAAAAGCCAATAAACACAACAGAAATAAAAAATCAAAGAGAAATGCAGTATTATCCACATAATGTTTCATTTAATGTCAACAAGGTTATAAAAATAAGTGAAGTCAGAAATTACAGCTCCAGTGAGGTTAGTATTTGTTTCTTGGTTGTTTGGAGCTTTTTGTGTTTAGCAGATGCTATACCTCAGGGGGAAAAAAAACCCAACAATTACAGCTTAAAATTAATGCCTCTGTAGTTCCTAACATTTTAGTGACTAATCACAACAGGCTGCATCATTAGACTGCAGTACACACAATGCCTCTGTTAAAAGGGTAGTTTAGAAAGAGAAATTTAAGTTCAGCCTAATATCCATCTGTTTTTTCTCATCCAGTGACATTCTAATGGAAAATACAGAAACTGTTCTGAACAGCAACCAGAACTTGAAGGTCTCTGTCCTGGATGAATGACATTCTTCTTCTTCATATCTCTCCCATTAAATCTTCATTTATTTTCTGAATAGCTTCACTTAGCAGCTCTTAATCCTGCTGGGATTTAAGAGCTAAATGTTACTGGGGTGCAAACTGCATTTGGGAAAATACACACTTCCTAGAAGAAACATAAAAGCCAGGGAATTTAGATTATTAGAAGCTATACGTCTGGAGGATATGGGTCTTAGATATCTGAAATGACAGTTAGGTGGCACTTAAGTCCTTTTCTTAACCTACCTGTCTGCTTCTCTGCAGATATATCAAGACCAAATTGTATCAGACCAGTCTAATCTCCTCATACAGCAGCCTAACTGGTCTTGTGGACAGATAAAAGGCAGTAGAAGTCAAATACTAGGAATTTTTTAAGGTTTCTCATAACAGACTCTGAGCAAATTGGGGAAGATGGTTTAGATAAAAATGCTATTGTCTGGCTACAAAACCAATTGGAAAAGCATATTCAGGGTAATTAGCACTGATTCAGAGTCAAAATGGAGAAGTGCGCTGAGAGGTGTTTGTCAAGGGCCTGTCCTGGCATGGTATTGTTTAATATTTGCATCGTTGAAAGGAATGATGGAAGAGCCTACATGGCTTACTAAATTCAAAGATGGTCTAGATGGAAGCGAGCTAGCGTGCTAGAAGACAGGTTTTAGTTCAAAGTGAAGTCTTGACAAGTTGAGATTCAATCTGAAAAAAGTAGTGCACAGTAGGAAAGGATCTGTGGGTTATCTGAGATGATTCCCGAGCACAGGCAAGCAGTATCATATTGCTGCAAGAAAATCAAATGTCAAACTGGAACTTATAAAGAGCAACACGAAGCTGCAGGATGTGTGAGCCAGTCCTTCCATTTTACTCAGGTCTGGCAATGCCTTATTATAGTACCATGTCTGGTTTTGTATGCGACAGCAAATGAGTGTGGAGCAGTTGGACTGAATTGAGATATGCTGAGTCACTGTGCTATACGGAAAAATTGGACAAAATGGGATTGTTTAACCTAGAGAACAGGGGGCTAGGTGGTGAGGTGACAGCAGTCTGTTAAGTAAAAACTGGAAGAGAAGGAGGTTCACCTGTTGTTCAAGCCCATAGTAGAGAAGACAAGAAGTAATGGCTATAATTTACAACAAGGAATCATCAGCTTCAATACTAGTGGTTTCAAGTCTCCAACTTGGAAGCTTTGTAAAAGTAAGAATCATCTCACTAAAGATGATCTTGCCTCAGGAGTTTGGCTGTACTAGGTGATCTCTTTAAAGCTCCTTCAGCCCTGTGATTGATCATCTTATTGATGGCTAAATCTCAGCTAGACAGCTAGCTACAGTTTTCCTGTAGCAAAAGCCTCAAGCAATAGCAAAACTGAGTATCTTTGGTACCTTTTTGAGGTTATCCAGACCATAGAAATATTGTAGTCTGAAGCTGTAAAAGATTATTTTGTCTGTATTACTCTGCATTAACTGAATGATGATGGGAACACCTGCTGCTTTTAGTAAGAAGATACTGTAACACAGGCAGTGGTTACTTCATTTACTGCCCTGCTTGGGACCTGCTCAGCCGTGGCATAACCTGTCAATTATGAAACAGAGAGAACTGCTGAAAATGCCAGGACAGTGGCCAGATTCATCTCACTTACCTTCCTATGTCTGCAGTGTAAATGTCTACAACTGCACCACACATCTTAATCTCCATTCATGGTGAACAGAGAAAACAAGGCAATTTTAGGATGCAATTCATTTGACTTATTTTAGATGTTTATATTAGGGTGAGATGAACAGAAGTGCTTATTTTTCTCCATTGACTAGATGCAAACTAGGTGAATAGCTCAGATGGGGAAATCTGCATGGCAAATATCCTCATTTTCTAATATAAATTCTGTCTGGTGTGTTGATTTCAGAGTCCAAGAGTATCCACATAGCAATATTAGATACACAACAGTGCCGACTGGCAGCTGTTTAAAAGAGAAAGTAATAGAGAGAAGAGGTTGTTCCACCTCTCGATTAACTCCTACAGCTGTTAACAGCAGATAAAGCTAGGAGGTATAGATTATAAATAAAGGTCAAATGACTGACCCCATAAGAAAGGAGTATAAGCATGCAAATTATGTTTAAACCAGAGAATTAATATGTAAAATCAGGGCCAATATCTTTTAGCTGCAGTCTATTGATTAAAACCACTGTGTACATGATTACAGTGCACTGGTGTTTATTTTGAATTAGAACGACCAACTGTATTGAAAACCATAATATTTCTTCCCTTTGGCCCTTCAGATGAAGTCTTAAGCTCAGGTTCATACTACGTCTGGAGTTATATATTAATTATCAGATTATTATATTTTCAATCATTAAAGAAAAGGAAGGAGCACTTCACTTCTAGCCCTAAGATTTTTGCTGGAAAATGGCTGCCTTTCAGTAAAAGACTATTTTATAACTGAGAAAACAGCAGAATGCACTCTTTGGCCTCAGCATTTGAGCATTTAACCCTGCCTTACTCTACAAGTTCGGATAGTTTTCTTTTCCTCTGGACCCAACAACTGTGTTAAATAAAATAAAATTGAAATCTTACCAAATACACAGGTTTTTACCAGTGCCACCCTTGAAGGTTCAGGCATCCTGACTGGTTCCATAATCCCTGGCTCTTCCACCTTGCCCTTCTTCCTTTTTCTCACCTCTTCCTTCTTCAGCATTTGCCCCCAATATATTTCTCTCTCTTTGTATTTATTATAGCATTCTGTTCTTGGATTGCCTGTGACAGTCAGGTCCTGTGCTAATGGCCACAGTGTGTACCCAGTTAGCAGAAGCATTTAATTGCCAAGTTCCATTCTCAATATTGCTTTGTATATGGCTAGAATCACCCTCAGTCATTTGCAAGACAAAAATAGAAAAAAACTTCATTCTGGGGCTACTAGAGACAACATTTTCTGAAGTGCATAGAGGATTAATTGTAGTTTGATTGCTTGAGGATCCAGGCTACAGAAGCCAATCAGGGTGGACAAAGACCATCCTCCAGACATTTGCCCTACAGACCCCTGAAAATGTGCACAGCATCAGACTGTATTTCTTTAAGCCTTCTAAAGAAATCCATCAAGTTTTGCAGGAAATAGTTTGCGTATAAAACAGAATAAGTGCCCTGATGGAGTAACTAGGGATCACAAGAAAAAATCTGAGAATTCAATGTATATTACTCAGATATGTTGGAGCCCTGAAAAATCAGGCTGAAGAACCTTTCTCTGAACAACAGGGGGTTAGGCAGCAGTCCCTAGAGCTTCATTATAAACATGGTTTTAGATAGCTTCTTGGGACTCGTGCTGAGATGGAAAAAGACTCTGTGGAGAAAGAGTTACTAGTTAATTCCACTCTTTTTGTAACAGCTACAAAACTTTCCTGTTCTTGACTATGAAATTTTGAATCCCCAAGTTTCCGTGGGTGTTCCAAGGTAAACCCCACAATCTTGCTCAAGGAGGGAAAAAAATAAAACTACTATGCCTTGTAAAAAATATCAAACATTTTTTGCACATTAGAGTGTTTGTAAATATAGCATGCAACACTATTGCATTGTGACTTGATGTTTACATGCCTGTATTCACTAAACATCAACAGCTTACTTTAAACAGCAATACACTAAGTGTGTCTTCACTGAAATGTATCACAAATAAAACTGTTATGTTTCCCTAAAGTAAACTGCTAAGCACTGAAATTCAGACATTCCTAGAGAAATTCATTCATTTCTAAATCGCTTTCATGTCACTGTCACACACAAAGACTGAAAAGACCCTCACACACAAAGGCCTGCCATCGCTGATGAGGTCAATGAAACTATGTACATCATGAAGTTTGTTGCATTGAGCTTTTAGTTTCCTGCTTAGCATTTTAAATACCATAGGAAAAATGATTTATCAATATTTTACGTGCATATTTACTTATTTTCAAGTGACCTCCATATAACTAGTATGTTCCAGACTGCAGTCACTGAAACTGCATTATAAATAAACAACATAGATATGAAAAGCCAAATGCACAAGTGGGTAAATAAGCATATTCCAGAATGCCACATGGTTATTGCCCTCTGGAGTTAACACTGAGGATGACGATGCATCTCCTTACTAAGATTTAAATTGTCTTCTGAAAAGAAGCAGGTGCTTCAACCTAGAGAACCCAAATACCTGTGAGATATTCCGTAACACAGGAGAAACACAAACCAGACAAATAAAACATCAGAGAATAGACTGAGTGCAAATCAGAAGGGAGTGCAAAAGGCACTACTTATCCACCCAGTGTCTGGCTCAGGTTAGAGCAACATGGAAATTGTTCATGTGTGGCTAAGCAAGGACTGCCTTGGAAGCAGATGCTGAAGATCACTTGTGGCTGTGGCCAGGCTGCTCCTGGGCTGGCCTTTGGCAGCAGGACCGGTGGCGGAGAACTCTAACACACCATGCAGCTGGACTTAAAGCAGCCATAGATCAGAGCCATGAGTGACAGGTGAGATCACATGTTATTTTTCCATTCAGTTACTGTTTTCATGCAGAATCTGAAAATCAGCTGTCCAGTGAAGTCCAACTGCATTAGGAGCTTTTAAACGCATGAGAATAGGCTTCAGACGTCAGTGGTGACACCGTCATGCTGTTAAGTGATACTCTTTGTCAGACCCAGTAATCTCTGCAAAATGCTGCAGCTATATGCCAGAAAGGCTCCTTCCATGTACAAACCTAACATCAGTAAAGGATCAAAGATGGAATTGCCACTAATTGACTGCACAGCAGATTAGATTTTTAATGCCATATAGAAAGAAATCAAAAAGCCAGACCAGAAAAAGCCACTGTTAGGTAATAAAAAAAAAAAGGGGGGGGGGTGGGGGGGTGGAATTCAACAAGCTAGCTGTCTGGCAGCAGTCTTTTTTTGAGCTCTGTACTGATTTTCAGCTCACAGCTGCTAAACCACAGCTGCGCACACCTTATGTGGGAGCCCACATGCTATCCCTGCAGCTTTCCAAAGGCCACGCTTGAACTGACCTTAAAGAGAGATACTGGGGAAGGAATACAATGTTTCCTGCTTAACCAAAAGGAGGGTAAAACTGCTGAAAATTATTTAAGGCTTTAACGTATCCCAAATAGAAATTACTAGCCAGCAGTGTGCTGGAGAGAACAGACAGTCTCATCGCACCACAGGTTAAACATTGCTAAAGCTGATGAGCTCTCTACTGCTCTGCTGGTGGAACTAAGAAAAGTAAATCTAATCTCTGCAGCATTACTGGTCTTTATGCAAAGGACCTTTTTACAGGTGTCACTAATGGAATGATTTTATTATCAATTTCACCTTATAGTTTACATTAGGAAATTTTGTTCAGCTTGCATATAGTTTTTCCAAACTAGGGTTTTTTTTCAGGCATATGGCTTGACATTTTCCATACCCAGAATATAGTCCTTAGTGAATTCTGAACATGCTGGTGTTTCTCCTTAGGAAACCCTAGGACTTTATCCTCTGGAGAAGGACTTGTGGTTTGACAGGCAGGTAGTTTTTGTACCATTACTTCTGTAATTTTGGCTCAAACTCAGGCACACTGACTGTCCAAGTGAGTAAAGACTGCTGCTGTTTTACAGATTAAAGATGTAATGGGTCAGGATGCAATAAGCATTACTGAGACTCTCAGCGTATATTCAGGCAAAAAAAATTAAATGTGCCTGATCTCTGATACAGAGACCAGCTGGCCTGGCATTGCCCATGGCATCATTATATTATCTTTCTTCGTACAGCAGGAGGGCCTCATTGCCACTGCCTGCTGGGAAAGGTCCCCGGCTGTGCTAATTTCCAAATAGTGCCAGTGAATTATTTGTCGGAGTGCTTGTTGGGCCAGGGCAAAACTGTGCCATCATCTAAGAGTACAGACAGGTGAGTGTTGGTGTCCTGAGGCTGTTTAATGTATTAGTACAGCTTTGACCTCAGAGCCCCCAATCCCATGTGTCATCCTCACATACGAATGTGGTCACACTCTCCCCATTCCTAAATAAGCTTGAGTTGCATAAGCAACATACAGAGCACATACATTGGCCCAGAATTACCAGTGGCAAGCCAAACTTTCCTTGAAACTTCCTTCCTCTTTTGCCTAACCTTAGAAAAGTCCTCCTAACTTTGGGTCCTGGCATTGTTCTAGAAGCAGCTTGACTCGATACCCACTAGGTTTGGTGTGCTGAGCAAGGGGGTACTGGAGCAGACAGGGCAAAGGAAGACACTGGAGAACTACCACTCAGAGTTGCTGGAGAGATTGGGAGTGCCGGGGCTGAGGAAGCAGCATAACGTGGTGTCCTAGTTATAGTGGCTGGGACCAGTTTATCACTGTGTGGGTGTAACTGGAACTGTGTATTCTATACCCTCT
>JAVJGI010000060.1:49993671-50063618 GCA_035590275.1 Ibycter americanus | reverse complement strand
AAATTGTAGTTCTGACTTCTAAACTCTTTTGAGTTGGGTTCATTTCTCCTGCCGGTTTACTTTTAAACCAGCACACGTGGACACAACTGGTTGAGGCCCTGTGAGCATCATTCCCTATTAAATGGTGCCAACCCATCCCCAGAATAGCCCCATGATGCTACTCTGCATGCTACGTAGCATATGCTCACTGATACACCGTCTTGGTGGAGAAAATAATCTGTGGTCATATCGTCAAAGATTATTATAATCCATACACAAAAAGGGCAAATTAAGCTTGAGCAGAAAAATTTGATTTTACTGCCTTGCAGCTTTTTACTGTTTGTCTTTCCAACATTAATAATGTACTTTAGAAACAGATTTTCTGGCTTATTTGTCATTTAAGATAAAATGCATGAATATGTATTTATCCTTCCTCTGTACAGGGATGCCATGAGCATCCTGGGTACTATGGCTAAGCCAAAACACTCTACGAAATGCGATTTAGAAATCAAAAATTTAGCTAACAATATTTGCAGTTAAGTTGGTTAAGCACTTTTGCTTATTTGTTTCAGACAAAATTGCCATAGACCATCCTTCAAGCAGAACTCTCGGAGGATGGCACACGTACTGTTGCATTGCTTTGTACCTGCAAATGTTACCAAATTATAGCTGTAGTGATGAGCTGCTGAACAGCATATTGCTTTAATTTTGGAAAAAATTGGTTTTGAACAGACAGGCTATAGTTAATTACAAACATACCTGATGCTCACATCTGAGAGCTCTCCGGTAGGAATCAGAGCATATATTCTATATTTGGTACCAGACATAGTGGAGGAATTTGACAAGCAGTCTGTCTGATGGTAAAATTAAGGACTCATTGGTTCTATGGTGTGCTTAGAGTTGTAATGAATTGCCTTCAGATATGTTACTTGAACTCTTGTTTTAGCTTATATATCAGCATCGGTGCAAATTCAAACCTGACAAGTTGTGTTGGTTTTATTCACAAAGGAGACCATCTTCCAACAGCCTTTCCTGCTTTTTTGGTAGGGGAGCTGTGTGAAGTTAGTTCAAAACTTCACAAAGTTTTAGATATGGAAATACAACTGATGACCTCTAACGTGCTCAGAAAATACAAATGAGATCTGGACTTCTTTTAAATATTAATTAAATAAGATGTACTATAAACTAATTAATATAATCTCGCCTTCCCTTTGCAGTAGGGACATAGGAGATATTCATATATAATGGGTCAGATGAGGAGGCTTAAAAGGAGGCAACCTTTTATTACAGAGCTTACATTAATTTGTATTTATTCATCAGACCCCTGCTGCAGTTATGAGATTTGGAAGCACAATATGTACTCATTCTGTCATGATGGTATAAAACCCCCATATTGTTTGGCATCAGTTGTAAATGTATATTAAATAAAAAGCTAACACAAGATTAAAAACAGAGTCAAAATCAGGATGATTACATTTTTTGTCACATCTGGCATTCAATAATTATTTTGGTGACTTAAAATGCAAGTGACCAATTCCATAAGAAATGGATTATCCATGCATGTATCACGAGGCAAATCCAGACACTTCCCAAGTAATAAAAAACCGTTCCCTTATCTCCCAAGAACACACTGTAGATTCTCCACGACTCCACATACTTGGTGTATTTTAGAGTCAGATGCAGTGATGAAATCACAGCGCCACTTTGAGGACACAGGTTTACATCACTAGCAGACATGACCACTCTCCCGACTCCTGACTTTTCCTTGAACCTTTTGGACATGTTGGTCAGTATGCGGCTGAAATAGTCAGCAGGCTAATGTGGGTTTGGCTGGCAGTCAAACAGTGTGTGATGCCTGGGTTCATACACTGCAAATACTGGGCTCGGGGAATTATGCTGATTCAAGGATGAAAAAAAAATGGCCACAATTAAGATTAAAATTCAAAATGAACTGTGACCACATGCTTATTAAGGGAGCAATTAGACAAACTGTGTGGTTTTGCATGACTATTTGTGAGAAATGCTCCCAATAAATATCAGAGATTAGTAATGCAACTGATAACCATTCAAACAAATTATAGCTACATTAAGAAGATATTTTTTTTCAAAGTGTCTGTCCCGCATTAAAAACAGAGATTTTTTTTTTCTCTGAAGTGCCTGTCCTTTTTTCAGGAGATGACTGGTTTTTTTAACTCCACAAGGTCCTTATTCAGGTGCTGTTTGCCACCTTCCTGTCCCAGCTCTCCATGTCATCTTCAGTGTGGCCTGGGTCATAAATAGCTGTTTATGTGCATTGCTAAGCACTTCAGTGCCTCTTAAAATCTGGGCCCTAAACCCTTAATATGCACTGCATGGTCTGGGTTGTACGAGGATGGGGAGAATCTGCAGCTCTGATTTCAGACTGCCTGCAAGGACAAGCTCAGTGTGCACAGGGGCATCTTGGAGGCAGTCCAGACTCCAGGCTCCCTTGGGTCCAGATAGCTCAGCTAAACATAGACAGGATGATGGGTTCGCAGTGAATTCACAGATTTTATGAAAGGGAACAGATATTCTCAGCAACAGGCCCTGTCCCTCACCATCTGCACCATTGTACAGTATTGCAATACTTTTAGGACTGAAAAAAGAGAATAATTTTAGGGTCTAGTTTTCTTTGTTTCCACACAAAGACACAAGAACAAAGAAATATCTGGAAATAGAGTGGTTCTAAACATTTTCCTTGGTTGCTTCTGAAGTTGTGTAGGAAGCTCAATAGTCATCAAGTATCTGTGAACAGCTCTGCAGGTCAGTAAAAGGGAGACAAAACTGGCTCAAAGACAGGTCAGGGAAGGTGCCTGCACATAGAACTGGATCCCATGTAATTTGGGGATCTGATGAGTGTTTTTCCAGCTTTCCTTATGACAGAAGCCTTCTATTAGAGTAATATTTTGTCCAGCACAACACATTCCCTTTATCTACAGAGCTGGCAGTCAGAGAGGACGAAGCTCTTTCAGGCTGTGAAAGTTGAATTTAATAGGATTCACAGAAGAGATTTAAGGAGCTAATCATCCTTATAGCTGCTCAAGTCCAATTTTTATCCCCCAAAGCTACTAAATTTTTTAAGCATGTATTTTTGGCAGTGCTCTCCAGCAAGTATCTCCCCTTGGAGCACACTGAATTGTGTAGGCTGTATTACATAAACGAGCTGCTTTGCCATTTCTGTAACCCCTAAATGCCAGTGAGAAGCATAACTAGGTATTCCCTTGTCTCACCAGGCTGACCCAGTCTTAGTCTTCCACTTACTAAAGCCAGAAGAGGACAGACATTCATCAAGGTGCTTGGGACATGGTGGCACGCAGTGCTACAGTGCTTAGATGCCAGGATCCAGACTCAGAACTGACTGTATGGGGCGCCCAAAAAATCCTGTCCAAATATGAGGAAGGGTCAGGTGTCTACACCAGGATTCAAAGCAATTGTCACTTTCACCCTCCATCAGCCAAAGAAAATACCATAGATGGCAGTATGTTTGCTATTCCATACGTATATCTATATCTATATATTTCCATATAGAGGAAAAAGGGTGGGGAAATGCAAACCAAGCCAACAGTTATGTTTATCCTTCCCTGGGTTGCCCCTGTCTTGTGTTCAGCGTCATTTAAATGAGTGGAATAGGAGGAATATTGTCCACAATTTGAAGGAGATTTTTAGGCACTACTTGGGCACCCCTTATGTCCCATAGACCCCCCATTGTCATTGGCATAATGCTCATCCAGAGGGCTCCCAAGCGCTTTTAACAGGCACTAAACAGGTAGGAAAGTGAAATAACTGTTTTGAGGTTCTGAGGTTTTTATCAACTCATTTTGGATGGGACACATATGCAGCTCTGCTTTTCCTGAGCTCCCAAAATTCCTCTCTTCTTTAGAGAAACACCCATCTCATACAAGCCAACTGTCTCCATAGCACATCCTCCTCAAAACATCAGGGCATTATCTTAGCTTACTAAATGCAAGGACACCTGGTTTGATTACTGTGCTTTCTGAGAAACTGTGAATATCTCAGTTCACAGCAGTTCCCTTCAAAAGAAACACGTGTCTTGTGCCTATATGGCAGAAAATGTTCATTCATCAGTGTCTGGGCTCACAGCCCTGCACTGGGAGACGGCCAAGACTCATCTGAACCTCACAGCCTTGCTGCTCGAGGAAGGCAGGCTCGTTGAGATTTTCTTGTCGTTTGATATTTACTGCAGCTCACTGGAAAAAGAGTAGGGCTGAAATCAGGCAGACCTGGAAGGGCTGAGCTGCCACCACAGTTTTCACCAAGTCCAACAAAGCTGATGGCAGCCCAGACACAGATGTTAGATTCTTTCTGTCTGCTCTGCTCCTGTCTCCAGGAGTCTCAGAGGCAAAACTCCTAGTGGCTCCTGGGCACAGGAGGGCACAACACACTCTGAAAACACTTGAGAGAAAAGTAAGTCCTTCTGCTAACCTCGAGTTCCAGTCTTAGACAGTTGCATACAAAAGTAAGTATCAGGGGTTTGACTACTTCAGTTTTCATAATTAGCAGACAACCCATGCAATGAGCCTTCCAAAGAAGTGTCTTGTTCCTCAAGCCTTCCTAAGGGTCCTTACAGTTTTCCAGCTACCAAATGCTTGGCAACACTTTGTCAAACATTTTCTGTATTCCCTGGCTTGAAACAGTTTGAGTCTTGCTGGGTAAATACTGGGTCAAGGCTGCTAAGGTTGATAAGAACTATGAAGACGCAGCAAGAAAGACCTGGAAGGTATTGAGATGTAATACAAGATTTTGAGTGATTATAGAAAGGCCAACATTAAAGAGACATCTGGAAGAAGAGAAGAGTTATTGAAGGTGAGGGACCACCACTATGTGGGTCTTCCACCTATCCAATAATCCCGTGTATAATAACTGTGGCTGTGCTGAGTCAGGCAGCAAGAGCCAGGAATATCACCAGATGAATGAAGGTGGTGAATTAAGTAGCACAGAGTACCTGGATCTTTTTGGATGTATTTTAATCATCTAAATAGCCCCAACACTGAAAAGTGCACAACCATACTACAGTTATTATCTCTTTTCTGCCTAGGTAGAGTAGTCCTATCACTTCCCTTCATTCCCATAAAAGCAGGTCAGTGCCAATGTGTATCGCTCACACTATCTGAAAATAAGATACATCTTGTTTCTGGGGAATCTCTCATCCTGAAACCTTTATCCTTATGCTTGAAGAGAAAGACATGTAAACTGAGATTGCCAAGGTTGTCTGTGGACTTGGATGATAAATTTTTACTCATTCCTATAGAATTTAGGAAATGGGATATTTCATAGCAACTTTGAATGAGATTATTTTGAAGGGTTTAGATTTATTTTCTTTGTCGTGCCATGCTGATAACATGAAAGATATGCAATATCACATACAATAACAACAGGAAAAAACCCAGTCACACTGGTGGACTACTCAAGGCTTATTTCATCACATTTTTATAACACTAACATCCTAGATTAGAATATCTGGTCATGTTTATCAGATGAATGCCAAAACCCAGTAACCACACAGTCACTGGGTACTACTTCTGCACTCCCACAAAAGCTGCACTCATTTACTTTTGAACTTGTGGCTATAAGCCAGTGTAAATGGGCAGCCTAAAATTATGAAACAAGGAACTGCTTCTTCACTTGTGAGACTCTCTGGCTACAGACCTTTGGTAGCTCCTGGTGCCATGAAATCAAAAGCCTGATCCAATTCCTAGCTTTGTGTGGGAACTTGCTCAGACTTGCTTAATTTCTCACTTGATCAGGGCTGAGCTTTCAAACCTGCACAACTTCTACAATATTTGTAAACTGCTGATGGTACAGAGCTGTATTCCCCAAACATTGTCTTGCGTTCCGGTGAAAAAATAATTAGCATAAGCATATTTCTATAATTACAGTAAAAATCTTTGCTTTCTCATGGTGCTAAAGCGTATTTTTAATTGGATTCACAAACTTAATTTATTTTATATAATCGCCTTGGATTCTGTAGTTCAGCTGTTAAAAATCATTATCCTGGCTAGCCCCTAGCAGTCTTTCCCCACATCTGACCAACCAGTCCCGAATAGACACACGCAAAAGGCTGCCTCGTGCTCCAGGGAATGATGGAAATACGGGAAGCTATCAATAGCCAGCTCAGGCTAATGAAAGCACATCTCTGCAGGGGCTGAGCAAGCTGATGATTGGTTGTTAATTATATGGGACAAGTTTAATTGCATTTCCCTGCAATAGTTTACGTCTCTTTGACCATGATATCTACTGTTTATATCCCCATTTAATTACATTACAGCCTTCGTAGCTGCAAAATGCAGAAACTCTTATTGAGTGAATATTTCAGGAATATATAGATTATCTCATTTTTAAATGAGTTTTGCCAGTCTTACCATATCAACTAATAAATAATTTACACTGTGTATGTATGCAATATAAATACCAAGGTATAAACACCATTTTGGTATCTAATTTCTTTGTTCCAAAAGAGCAGTTCTCACCATGTATCTCGCCTTTTTATCCTCACCTTTATATTTCTACCAAATGAGCTATCTACAGCTGCTGCGTAGAGCTTCTCTGCCCAGCTATTTCCTCGCTTCCACTGGGATTGAAATTTCTCTGCACAGAGCTTTTACAGCATTTTTGGAGGAATAAATACTGTGTCATCGAACTCAGTGTCTCTTCTTTCAGCATAGCAGCCAACATACTTTTTCTTGATATCCCATCCTATATGAGATTTTGTCTGATCCCTCTTTAAGATCTCCTTCTCCTTTGTGACATCCACCTTTCTCCTACACTTTCATTCTGTTTTCTTCCTGTCCCTACCTAGTTTATCTAGTTAGCTGGAGTCAGTCTGAACTTTCAGCCTGACACCTTGGAGATCTAACCCTTTGCTTGTTGCCTCTCTCTGTTCAGACTTGTGTCTCAGCCTGTCTCTCTCCCTTGTCTGGGACAGAGTTCAGCTACAGACCTTGCAACATCTCTGTCATCTTTCCAAAATCTCCCCATGACCTCCTTTCCTTGGCACAATTCAAAATCTTACTGTAGTCTCTCTATCTTTTCCATTACTTGACAGTCATATTTGATTTTCCTTCATATTTTTTCCTTTGTCCAAACATTAGTAGTTCTTCTGTCAAATCTCTCTCTTTGACTGTGTCTCTCTGTCTCTTGGGAAAGGAGAATTATCTTTGTTACAGTGGCATTTCTTTTAAGGTGTTTTGCCCATGTAGTTTTCCACACTTGGTAATGCAGAGCCCATGAAATTGGAAAGGGACACTTTTAGACTAGTAAGGGCATTAGGGGATCCTTTGCCACTGCAGAGTCCAGATTTGTTTAGTTTTCAATGCAGTCATGGAGTAAAGGATGTCTATGCTAGTATGTACGCTTTGAAGTTAGAGCCATGGGAAGCACCTTTTCCCATGAGACATGGTCCGAACCCAGCCAGTCGATAAACAGTGATAAATGGTTCGGCTGCACGTCCGTCTTCCTAGAAATCATTTTCTATATTGCCGTGAAAACATTCCAGTTCAGCAGTCAGCTGTGTTATCATAGCACCGAGATCGGATCCTTGGGGTTATGTAGGATCTGCTCAGAACTAGAGTCTCAGTGTTTTTTTCCTACTCTACTCAGACCTTTATACAGCTTCCAAACCTGAATCACAGTAGTTGTATTCAGTGCCTGGAAACACAGTTCCTATTCATTATCATCCCTCCTCGGTCTCTCCAGTACTCCTTAGGCTGCCAAATTGCCATCACTGCTTTCACTCTTAGTTTGTATCTACCTTCATGTCCCACTGGCTCAGTTTCTTTTTGTTTTGTTCTGTGTTATTTTAGGAATGACAATGAAAAAAATGTATCATGGATTTGTTTGAAATAATACCTTTTTTAAGTGGCATGTCCAGCTGCAGGCTAGGGTGCTTTCTTGCTCAGATTCTACAGCCATTCATCAAAGTACAACACTGTGAAATCGTATCACTAATAGCTATGGACCCTGTGTGGAAGAGAGCTATGAGACCTCACCTCCTACGGGCATCAACACACAACAGACCTGGGCTACAAGGGTGCCAAAGGGTCAGGATTCAGCTTTTTGCTCTGCTGTTGTGTGGACAAAACTAGAAGTTTTATGAAATGTTATTTATTGTCCATAATTCATTGATTTTGGATGGGACCTAGAGGTTCACACTTGATAACTAAAATACTAGGTGATGGACTATCACTATCAATATAATCTTTAAATTTTTTCTATTATACCCAGGTGTGTTTGTAGCCATTTTATCTTCTTGGGTGTACTGTCAGGCTATTTTTCAGATATATATCGTGATTTATGCCCTTTCTCTCGGAGTGAAACTTATTCCACTGTAGTAATCATAGTTTCCAGTCTGCCTTTTATCAATGACATCAACTCACTCAACAGTCTAATGCTCCATTATCCCAGGAACATCACATTGTTGTGGTATTACCTTTCCCTGGAGGAGGCTGAATTGCTTTTATTACTTCCTGCTTGAACAACTGCTAATCTCTTTTCTGGAGTTCTTCCAAGAGGATGACTATACTTCTGACACAACTGATTCAAATTGCCCTTGCCAGGATTTAACAGACTGAAATATCTGTCTCACTTTCTTTAAGGACAGAGGTTTGATTTCCTATCGAATCTGTGATTCAAAAACAAGTGTCGGGTTTTGTGCAGTTTCCCATTTATCCTCCTGTTTTGATGAACTTGACCACATTCTGAGTTTCCTGATGCCATATTGCTAATTATCGTTACCTACAGCCAGACTCTATGAGGGTTTACAACCTGTAAATCCCATTGATTTCTGTTCGTATTCAAAATCTAAACTACTCAGAATTTGTTGTTGAATTCCTGTTTTCCTGCATTAATTTTCCAAACTGTGACTCCTTAGTTTTCTAACCTGAGCTGGTAAATCATTTGCCTACTTTTAAATCTGATGTTCAGTATAGAATAATTTTTGTTAAACCAGTTGCTGAACTTTACTGATGGACAAAGAAGTTGGGTCTAGTTCTAGAGCCAAGAGCTTAACAGCAGCCACAGGACAGACACATACTGTACCCAGCCTTCACCAAGTTAGCACTGTGGCTGTATGCTCTGAATATACTGAAGGGACACTCCCATTTCTAAAGTAACAAATTAAATTCCCCTGAAAATAAGCATTTGCAGCAGTGAACTAATATTCAAAAAGCTTTCAGCTTTACCATTGAATGCAATGCCTATGACAGGGCTCGGGGCTTTCTGAGGTTGGGGAAAGAGAAGGGGTCTGAGCGTGGTGGCAGAAGAAGAAAATGAGAGCCTCTTCCATGACCACCAAAAGCCCTCTCCACCACCCTGCCAAATCCCACAGACAGGTCCTGCTATATTGCTATTCAGCTTGCTTAGGGGTCTATAAACAGTATTACTGAAGCAAGTTGTGTACCTCAACTTCTGCTTTTAGCTTGAAGTGAGTATTTTTTATATAAAAGTCTGTGCTTCAAGCAACACCTTTTCAGTTCTTGGAGAAGTATAGGAAAAAAAACATCTTAGACACATAAGTGAATAGTTGCAAGTCATGCAGGTCCTGCTGCTTCAGCATCTCCTCTCCCAGTCTGTAACATGTCTTTTTACTCTTGGCAGAAGGATTTAAGAAATGGCCCTGAGTCTAATGGCTGGCTGCCACTCAAGGGAATTGACAAAAATCAGGGGAACAGCTTATCAGTGTCTCTTGTGAGATGATAAAGATGAACTTGAAGGCAACACCTCAGTTGTGTTTTAAACAAATTAGATGGGATGGGCCCTATCTCTTTTTTAGTATCACTTAACACATTGAGATCTCCAAAAGCCTCCTTGTGCTGTTGTAACATAAATAACAACCACAACAACTGATTCCTTCTGGTGAAGGATCTGATCTCACAGAAGAAAATCACAGATGTGGCAGAGTAGGAAAAAAAGACATATTTAATTACATTGAGACCTCTTTTCCAGGTTGCCTGTATTCTGACAGTCTAGGTTTTTCCAGACCAGTTTAGTCCTATTCAGCTTGGTGAGAGCAAGTTGGTATGGACTAACTGAAGATCAAGTCCATCCTCTTTTACTACTGGAAGGGTACAGGCACCACAATAGAAAGCTGAACCCATTGGGAAAAAAATAGCAAAGTATATGGTAAGAACAATGAAAATCTGATCTTCTTTCTACGAACTTCACTGCCAAATAAATTTCTATTTACTGTTAAGATTACGAACCACAGGAAGTTACTCGTTTTGAAGCAGATAGCGTACATGTCTATAGTCTACCACCTGTAGTTTGACTATACAAAATAAAAGCAGAATTTTCTTGGCTTCTTTGCTGCTCGGAGCTGTTTTCAGAGTGGTGTGGGTCCCTGAAGGGACTGAGCTGGTAATTGTGCCTGTGTCTGGATTCAGTGACAGAACTGTGTGCTCAGATATTAGGTCGATTAACAATGACCACATTTTTAAATGGAGAGTGTGACTCATTTGATTATCTGTTTAATCAGAACATGATTGCTGAATACCCTTTAGAATAAAGTATTTAAATCAACTCAATTCTCCCTGGATGTCTTATTAACTACTATTCAATAAAAGAGTGGCAATTACTTGGCTTGAAAATTGTTTTTTCCCTCCAACAAAAACATTTTAAGGCAAGACACAAGTGTACATGCGGCAGTGGGCAGGAAGTCTCCTTTTAGGTCTGGGCAATCAGCCATTCATTTCTGCTATTTGTTTCCTCAAGGTTAATTCTTCTTTCATCATGTTTTAGTGGCAGTAAAGTTTTTCTAGGTGGACTTATTCTTGCCTATTCATCGAAACCCAATGTGAAGATCTTACAGATTCATTTCTTTCAAAGGTTTAGAAGTAAAGACATCTGTGGTAGAAAAGTCTTGGTCACTTACGCTTTCCTTATCTCTGCCTTTTTTCTCCAATCTGTTGCTTACCTGTTTACTTAACATCCTTGTTCCTCCTATGCCCTCTTCTTTGGCACTCACCCATGAATTCTATTGAGGCATTAGTGCTTGAATGAATGTATACATGAAATGTACCTTACATCTGGTACACCTACATCCTATGTACCAGCCGCCCTATATGCATTCAATACATTCATGTCCTCTGACCTACGCACTTTTCCCTGTTGATCGCTGCTGTTAGTTCATGTCTTTGAAAATTCAAATATTTTGTTTAGCATAAACCCTGCTGTGCAGGGGATGAGCTGCACCTGCCAAGGCTCAGCCTGACCCTTTTCCCTCCCTAATTCTAAAGCTGTGGTAGTGGTATGGGAGCCCGCTCTTCCTATGGCGTGAACATGGTGTATCCTGGCTGTTGGGTGTACGGAGTGTGCTGAGATGTGCTGAAGGGATCCAGAGCTCACACAGTCCCATCCCTGTTGCCTTTCGGGAGCCGGTACCTCCAAGGCCCTACAGAGGCCTTGCAGAGCCATTCAAAACAGCCCAGTAATGAGCTAGCAGTGCTGCTGTGGGGCTGCTCGGGGCTCCAGTGGTGAGCCTGGCCCGGGGGTGCCTCTAATTAACAGCAGAGACAAACCCACTGGGGCCAGTGCAGAGTCAACAACGCTCCAAACACGTTTGCATTAGGACTCAGCTTCAGTTGTTTGCCCAAATGCAGAATGAGGGAAACCAACACGTTTCAAAGTTACACTGAACCTTAGACAGGAACCATGGAGAAGCTTCAGCACTTGTTTGAGCTTTCTGAGAAATTATGACTGAAAATATCTGGGTATATGTATATTTTAGCGCAAATAGATATGCGTTCTGGATGTGGTTTGAGCACACCTGTTGGGAAGGTAGGGGCGCAACTGGCAATTGCAGTATCACATTACTATCACTTGGTCACACGTGGCTAGGCTATGTGCCATTTAATTTAATCAGTTTATATTTCAATTATATCTGTGGTTTTATTCCAGAACACAGCTCCCCAAATATGATTTGGGCTATCACTTCAAGGTTAGGCATGTGTGCAGCTTATTAGGATTTTAGAAGGTGAAAATATCAGTAGTGCATAGATTAATGAAGTTGACAACCCTTCCTGCAAGGATGCGGCATGGACCTATACCAAGACTGAAGCAGAATGCCTGGGGCTATTCAATCTGGACAATAACCTTCCATGAAACATATTTGTCCAGCTAAACTATATAAAAACCATCTCAGTTTTAGAAGAGTTGCACCATGGATTTTGTGTTTGTTGCCTGTGGTTGTTAGGAGCAATGAAACAGGGAGAGATTTACAGATCAGTCCTGAGCTGCACTGTGTGATTCACAGCACATGGCTGTGGCCAGCCTGGAGCATCTCAGGAATATACTTGTTTTGTATGACACAAGCTTTTCTCAGGATTTAGCTCTATGAGTGTTTTATGCAGTGAGGACAAAATAATCCCACATGCTTTTTTGTTTCATAGAACATAATGGCCTACTCATTTCTGAAGGGTGTTTTGCAGGTGAAGATATACTGTGATATTAACTTGCTTAAGAAATCCATGCTGATATCTAAATTCCTGCTCCTTCATATTTGTCTCAAGTGCCTCTATCAGAATTTAAAAAGCCAAAAGTCAACAGGTTAGTTCTATTTAAGAGTGCTGTTGACCAGCATGTGAGGTAACAGCATAACAACATAACACGCTGTAAAATCATCTGTTTATCACGAGGTCAGTAACAAGTACCAATGGATGGTGGCACAATAACATTCAGGGGTTCATTTTCAGTACTTTGATTGTCTGTCCTACCAACAGCTACTGTATCAAGCATTTATTACACACAACAACGTGAATTAGCAGAAAAACAGAGTACCTAGTGACTTGGCTTTTACATGTCAGAGCTTACTTGAGGGGTCAACCACTATGGCAGTGCAAAAGAGACCCTGAGACACACGGCTCTACCCGCCAGAGGATGTCCTGCCCAGGGAGCCATGGGGCCTTGGCTGTTCCTGTCACCCTCTTTTGTCATTAGCGCAGTTCCCTTCTGATCAGTAATTTCAGGCAAAGAGTAATTCAGTAGGGGTTTAGGCACATAGCTCTAGGTAAGTCCTGCTTTGGCCATCTCCTTTTTTGCCTTGCACCAGAGTGACTGGATGCTTGCTGTAGTGAAAGCTTGATTGCCAGCACCAGCATCACACCAGCCCAGAAAGACCTGGACACTGGGTGCTACTGGTTCCCTCTCTTCTGATGAGGTAGGCTCTTCCCATGCTGGCAAAGGAAACACATCAACTAATTCATTGGAAATAAATGCAGCACTTCCTTTGAATGTGCGAAAGTGGCTGTGCGAGGCCATTCCCCTGATGAGGGGCCTCATGACAGTGCGCAGACAGAGCAACCTGGCCTAGCGGAAGGTGTCCCTACCCATGGCGGGAGGGTGGAACTAGATGATCTTTAAGGTCCCTTCCAACCCAAACCATTCTATGATTTTACAAAATACTCATGTCTCTGTTGATGCTAATCTCTGCCTTGTGCAGGGAAAGGGGGTGATCTTACTGATTTAGGTGGGCGTCTTCACATGTCTTTTGACCCTCTATCAAGTGACACACTGGTCTATTTGTATTTGCTGGCCTGAGTAAAAGGTGTGCAGAGTCTTGGTTTAGTCTCTGTTCCTTCACCTGTTTGTAGAAATAACTCCAGCTGAGTCAGTTCTTTATAAAGATAGCCAGTTATTCAAAATGTGTAATGAAATATTTGTTAAGACGAAGTTAGATCAAGTGGCCGCAGCCGCCCTGTTTGCAGAAACCATTGCCAGTGCTTGCCTGCTCAGGGTGTGGGAGGTTCACCTAGCACTTTGAAAGGGTGGAAAACCAAATGTCCTTTAATCATTAAACTTTCTTTAGCGACCTTCTCCCCACCCCCCAATAACTCTTCCTCTCTGGAGTGGTGGTGGGATTCGGCCCTGGGTGGGACCGTGCCACAGCAGAGAGCCCTGCAGCACCGGGAGCCTCAGAGCAGCGCTGGCTCCTCAAGGCTGTGCACAGGGAAGAGGAAACAACTCTTGGATGTGAACCCAAGACATAAATTAATGACAAAATTTTTAGCAAGGCTGTCATTTCTGCTCCTATAGGTTTCATTTTACATTGTCTTCAATAGAAACCACTCCCCCAGAATTTACTGGGTTTTCATTTGTCTTGAACTAGAGAAATTAATGTTTCATACATTAGCTTTTATTTTGTCAAGTGAAGTAGTTGAACTTTTCAGATCCAATATTTGTGTATCTGTATGTCAATTCAAGTATCACATGAGAAGCTTATTTGAAATTAAAATCTAAGTTACAGGGAAAGACTATTATGAAATGCAGTACTAGGCTGCATTGATTGTCACATCTGATCTATGACAATAGTCTATACAGCAGTTTTTCTCTGAACATCTTACTGAAAACCTCATCATCCAATGATGAGGGGATGTAAATCACTCTTGAAACCTATCCTACTAGATGTATTTAAAAAAAAAAAAAAATTAAAAGCCTGACAGGCAACCAAAACCAGAACCAAACCTGCAGAAAAATCTCGAGATGAGTGACAGGGAAATTAATCCTGTTTCTTCTGTTATCTTTTACATGGAACATCAAATTTCAGCCATTAAAAATAGAAAATTTTATCTACAATTAAGAAGGATGTTGTAATGATTCTCCCCAAGCTTTTGTGTTGTAGAATTAAAATGTACACCTTGAGAGTGAGCCTCTTAAAAACATGGACTATACCTCTGCAGTGGTCCTGCTGTATTATTTTTATTATTGCAAATCTTTAGTGGACAACTGATGAGCAACAATCTCAACAAAATTAGCTACATAATTAAAGTGTTTTGCTTTTTTAATATTTGTAGTAGAATGGTTTTTAGTTGCAGTCTGAAATACGTGACTTAGAAAAAAAAGATCACGGTTCTGCCATGTGGCTGTCTCCAGTATGTAAACTGGCTGCGGCTCTGACATCCCCGCTGAAGGCTGCTGTCATTAGTGGAGAACCCCTGACACTCTATTAGACAGTTATTCACTAAAAAAAAATATTCATTATGCAAACTTCTGCCCAAAGACCTGCCTAAAATGCCACAAACAGAAGTCTCTGCTGGTGTAAATGAACGCAGCTTCAGTGGCTTTGGCCGGGTGCTGACTGCCTGCTCCGACTGAAACCTCTGCTCTGGGTCCCAGCTTTCAGCATCTTTGCTCCCACCACCAAGAAAAAGAAATAATTTGCCAAACTTTCTTCGATGTTAGTCATTAACCTGTGGCTGCATTACCATCTCTAACCTCAAACCTCTTGTACCTATGTATTCTGTATGATGCTTACAAACAATTTTTCAGTAGTAGTGTTTTGAAAACTTCTATTATTTTCTTAACACCTTAGGCTGTCTTTATTCTACCATCTTGATCCATGCACAAGTCTCCTGCCACAAAGCCGTGTGCACCCTGCAGATTTCTTCCCCTTCCACCACTTGGTGCTACCGCAGGGACCCAGCGATGCCAATCCTGGAGGGCAGAGCCTTTGTCCTCCTCACATGAACGGGCCCTGATGTGCCGAGATGGTTCCTGCAGGCAGAGTCCCTCTGAAGATGATGCTGCCTGACAACGCAAATCAATTCTGTTTCTTCATCTCATTTCAAACCAGTGGGGCTATCTGGTGTGATACTGAAAACGTGCTATGTGTTGCCTGTCCTCATCAAAAGGGTTAATAGCGGTCACCCTCCTGGACACACTTTAAAAGGAGTGACTTAAAGAGTGTCAGAGCAGCGGGGCAGGCAGAGCACACACAGCCCGAGCTTTGCCCCCACTGCTGCGGCACCCGCCCCCCCCCCGAGTGCAACCTGCTGCCTGACAGGCTATTCCCATCTTCATGCATCAAGACCTTAAGCCTTTCTTCTTTGACACAGAGATTAAGGGCAATCCTGACAAATTCAAAACCAGATCAAGCAACAGTACTTCAGCGAGATGAACTACTGGCCTCCAAATCACCTGGCTCAGGCTGGACTCCCAGGCTTCCTATGGGAACCCATTCCCTCCGGTCCTGCAGGTTTGGTGGTGGGCAGCACACCTCCCTGTCCTGAACCCACTCTGAGTGGTGGAGGCTTCACGTGAATTGCTAAAGCTGAGTTAATTGGCTACAAACTAACCAGGTCAACACCATTTTTTTAACCTTTATTATTGTACAGGTGCTGAGCACAGGTACCAGCAAACACTGGTCTGGGAACAGACAACCTAGCAAGACATGTGGCTGGTTTCTGATTCTCCCTCTGCCTCCAAAAAGCGCTGTTTCCCTGCACCTTTGGGACCGGGCCAGCTGCCGAATTTCAGAGCAAACACCCCTGTCCCATAGCTCTTACCAATTTACTTTTCAAACAGCAATTCTGCCTGAAATGCCCCTGTAATTTATGATCACTATAACAAATGGGTGAATTAGAATAAGGTCATTAATATTATTCCTTACAGAAACAGCATTATTGCTTTTTGCAAAACAAGCAGATCATTACCAACTTGTGTCTTGTTCCTATTAGCCACTATTTTATAGTGCATTTTATAAATATATATACATGCATTCGCACAGGATGTGACTTCAATGCGTTGCTTTGGGTAGCAGTTTTCCCTGGGCTGCTGCTCACCAACAACTGTGACTTCCCTCTTGTGGTCAATGATTATTTTTAAACACTAGTGATAAAAGACTGGGCTGCCTCTCACATTATAAAAAAAGTAACAAATCAGTTTGTTCTAGAAAAATATATACGAGCTTCCTTTTTGATAACATTTATGGTCATTGCCTAATTTTAATAGAACAGCAGAGACCATTTTCTTATTAAAGCAAAAATGTAGAACCAAGCATCTGTTGGGTAAAAGCCAGGAAGAAAAAATAATCTCGGCTAAAAAAAGGTTCTTGCTGGCTAACTGGCTCACTAATTGTTCAAGTTATATAATTACACCAAAAAACAGTGTCTCGTACACCACTACAAAATTACAGCTATAGTATTCACTTGTAAGCAGTATAACCAGTTCTTTAGTGCTTCCTTATGTGCTGCTTGTGTCTAGAGACCATCAGCCAGCCTAGCAAAGGACACTTTTCCTCTCCTTACTGGAAATGAAAGTATTCCAGTCCATGTCAGCTTTTTTTCTATTCATCTGTCCTCTGACTTGGCCAGAAACTGTTCCAATTAGCAGCCCTTTTTATTCTTTCTCTCCTCAATTTTTTTCCTGAAGTTCTTCAAAAACATTGGTTTTGGTATTCCAGGTTTGGAGTCCTCATCGTGTAGGTTCTTCCATCTACCTGTTTGTATGGCTCCCTTGTATCTTTCTTATCTCAACAGCTTGGAAAATGCCCGCTTTCCTCAAATTACTGGAACAAGACTAACCAAATTCCCAAGGAAGGGGAAAAGGGTCTCTTCAAATGGCCTTGCCCTAAACTTAGCGGAAGCAGTTGCTTCCCAGGAGATAGTTTTAGCTTGCTTCAAAAAGTAAGGAAATTAAAGCAACTGCTTTGTCTGTTGTTCGTCCATCTGACTGAGTAGTCCTCCTACCCCAAACTTACAAACTTACCGGAGATCTTCAGTGAAGTTTGGCAGAAGTTTCTAAGATTAGGTTGTTCTAAGCCTCTTGAAATAATAGCTGGATAAATAGGAAAAAAAACAAACCATACAATTCACTGGAAGGAGAATGATGTCCTACTCATCTGTTACATGCTGTTTGTGGTCTGGACTACACCCAGGAGGTTGTGCTGCTCTAGACTAGCAAGGGCTCCTGCTGCCTCTCCCATGGGGGTGAAGGAGCCTTTGGCTGATTTCCTCCTTTTCACCTCCAGGCCAGCTACCTTACTAGCCGTTTCCGAAATCTTTTCAAGAGAGTTCATATATTGTATTTTTGTTCTTTCATTTTCTCTGTCCCAACAGTTTCACTTCCTCTTCTTCTTACCGCGCCAGACAGGCTATGTTTTTGTGCCAGCACACCCGCAAGGCCTCTCTCACTACAGCGCGCGTATTGCTGACCATCCCTTGGAATATAGTCTGAATACCGCCACTCAGAAAACATAATTTGACCCCTTAGTCCTCCGTAGTCTCAAAGCCCTCTAGATCTTTGCGAACACAAGGCAGAGCAATGTATGGAGTGGGCTGCTGTCTTCTGTCAGATACAATGCTGGGTTTCAAGACCAAAGCATTCCTCTTTGGATGCCTTTGGACTGGGAAACAGGGCAGCAGCCTCTGGACAATGCCTATCAAGCATAGTTTATTATCAGAGGTAAATGCTGCTCATTCCTTAATGCAGCACAAGACCTAGCGATTTTTAAGAAATCATGCACCAGAACTGGACTATCTAAACTTGTCCTGTTTGAAGGCTCAGGTCTGAAACCCTAGCCGTGCACACCTGTACAACATGGCAGGTTGGGGACCAGGTATTTTTCCTCCTCTTCACTTATATCCAAAATGTAATAGAAAGCGAGGCAGAATTAAATCCGACTTAGATTTTCAACATGATGCCATAGTTTTTTTTCAGCTGACAGGGAAACCACACTATCTTCTAAACTTCTTGTATTTCACTTGAGCACCTCAGGGTAAGGGAGAACAGGTTGAAAGGCTGGCTGGGTCCTGGTGACAGAAGTTGTCTCCTGACCTGCCTCACTCTCCAACTTGTAGCATACACAAACCCATTACTTGCAAGCTGGCTTCAGTTTTACCCCACAGGGCTTCCCCAGGGGACAAAGCCAGGGCTGCCAAATTCACAGTTGGGCAAACTTCTCCAACCCCAAAAGGATGATGCATCTTTCAGATATTAAACACGATCTGAATTTTTTATCAACTCTTCTACATCTGAGCACAGTAAGGAACTTTGTGTATATTTTTGTTGCCAACAGTCATGAGATCACAAACATCACGATTTTCCTCCTTGCTTACAGTCACAATGGATCACATCTACTGTCTGTAAAAGTCCTGTTGACATGCATTTATCTTGACAGTTTGGTCTAAACTTTCCACTCCATGTGTACAAAGAGCAGCAAGAGATCGCTTCAGAGATTAAAAAATGATGGCCAGTTGGATGTGTTTGCACCCGAGAGGGCATTATTTGGGGGTAGATTCCTACAAGTAGCACATTCAGTTATTTCCATCTTCCCATGATACCAGTTGCTGCTTCTGCCAGCTCTCTGAAACATCATTTCCTAAGGTAGTAGGAGCGGGAAGACAGAGAGGGAGGGGGACAGAAACACAATAAAGGACAATTACTTTTCAGAAATTATTGAAATCTCATCCTCTTCCAGCTTTTCTCCCTAATTCTTCTTTCAGAGAAGAAAACAATTCCATACTGTAGACAGTATTTCTTCATATATTATTTCTATAGGTTCTGTCTTAAAATGGGCCAGAAAGCATACGAAGAGAATGTGGTTCCCAAATCTTTCACCACTTTGCCTCTGCTACGCGGAGCCACAAGGAAACCGTATTTTCCTAGGAACAATGCCAGAATAGAAGATTGCAAGAAAAATTACCATTGGGGTATCCTCTTTAATTCCCTCAGGATTTATACAATCACTTCAGTGAAAATAAAACCAAAAGCAAAGGTACGTCACTAAAGGGAATATGTAGCAACTATACGTGTTAGTGTACTTTGGGGAACAGGCACAAAGAACGTACGTGTGTCTCCAAAAATGATTATTGTATGAAAACTTTTGTCCCAACAAAGCCTAGGGAACTCAGACCCCTCTTTTCAGGAATTATTCTTTAATCAAAACAGAAACAGCTGTATTTCTTATCTCCCGATCAATGCACATTGCTGGAAAAATCAACAGATACCTGTACAGAAAAACAGGCAGCCCAGTATCTGAAGGTGCCACAACTGAGACTATGCAGATGACAGAAGGTGGAATAGCCAGGGGGTTCCAGTTACACATAGGAGGGCTGACAGAATGGCTTCTGATTCAGTGATAAAATCCCTTTTTCAAGCATCACGGCCAAACATCAGCTTTCTGATGTATCTCCTGAAGCTTCTGTATCTCTTGGAATCCATGGCTCTCCTGTAGTCTTCTCTGCAAAGCAGCTGCCCTCCTGCCCAGTCTGTTTCCATTCATTCACAGAATAGACAAGATATGAAAAGAGCATTGCAATGGATTTTGTGTACTGTGAATGATGTTATTTAAAATCTCCTTACTTCATGTACTCTTTAAAAACAGAGGTCCAGAATTTTGCATGTCAGACAATTCCTTTAGGACACAAAATCCTGATTTGGGATCCTGTCTGAGGGCTCTTAGTTTTGAATAAACATTCTTATTTTCTCTTACTCTTGCAGGTATGGAACATGACTGTTCCGGGTTTTTTCTTTGCAGAAATATGACTAAATAAAGCATCTATGGAAGTAAAATGTAAATAGCAGGAGATTACAATGGGAAATGGTCAGACAAATTCACATTTTTTCAAATGGTAGCACGTAAAGATATGCAACTTTCCATAAATAATTTGGCTGCAGTACATAAAGTCCTATGACATCGTGGGAACAACTTCTGCCAGAGTTGTTTCATGCCTTTTTCCACTTTGAATTCTTAATTACATGGTGAATCAGATGTGATTTTTACTGCTAGTGTAAACAGAACAAACAATGAAATTTTAAAACCACATTTATTTTTAATACAAAATCTGTTGCACTATTACAGAAGTGAGCCTGTATGTTTACCCCCACATGCACAGATAGTTCAGCATCTACAATTAAATAAGAGTAAAATTATATTTCTCTTTTACCAAAACCATTGGCAAATCTTATTAAGAACTGTTTCTTTGTGCTTTGTAATCAATGTTTGTAGAATTCATTTCTTATTTTGGTTCCCATTAAGAAAACTGATCAATGGAAAGCTCAAAGGTGCGAAAGAAGCTTATTATAGCTAGCTTACATTTGTGATTACTTCAGTTGTGCTTTACCTACAATATATACATGAAAGCTGCAAGGTGTACTATGATCTAATGTAACGCACTGGGAAAAGCTCTGAATGGTTCAATTAGGAATCTGCAGTAAATAAGCAGAACAGTTCACTATTTCATTTTCACAGCAAAAAAAATATATATTTAAGTAGATGCTTTAAAATACCATGCACACCGTTGGCTATAGTACTTCTTACACAGTACAACATAAGCTTTCTTGTTGTATTTGTCTGTAACACCTAGAAGCATACAGCATCTACGCTTTAAGTGTATTTACAAATTCAACAAAATATCTACATATAAAAAGCTTACTTAAAATTAAACTTGATGCAAGTTATGAAAAACCAATTTATTGGCAAATGAAACTGAGCATTCCTTCAACCATAGGTTGTTATAAAAATTTATATTTGGAGGTAAACATTTGATTGATATAGTATGCGAGAAAATAATTTTGTAACCGATAATAGTCATCCTTTACCACTAAACCATATTAGCACTTGTCAGATCGAATTCTGCGGTTCCGAATGGTAACCCCCACACTGCTTCAGGGTGCAGATAATTACAAAGCTGCCACACTGATCAGGCCCAGACACAGACGGAGATGCACTCTTGCTGGTGTAGTTGGCTGGTTTGGATTTTTAACAATTTATTTCACAAGAGCTTATACCTTGCTGTGTTAGTAAATAATTTAATTCTGGTTGCATTCATTTTTTTTTTTTTTATTCTTCTAAGGTCATGAAAACATGCTGTGCTACAACTGTCTAGAAAGCATTTATTTTATTTTTAAAGGGAAAAAAATCATACTCTTCTTTGAGTAATTTAAAATATTCAAACCCTTCCATTTTTAGCACAACAGTTTCATAACACTTTTTTTTTCTTCACATTTTTACTTTATTTGGCAATGACAGTAGTCTGCTAATCACAGTTTACTGCACCAACTGATTTAGTAGTACAGCACATTATGGAATGCATATTGTATAAAGGCACTGAATGTATTTTGCCCTGTGTTTTCTGGAATATTTTCTCTCATTTTTAAAGTTTTTCTTTCAGTGACTGTACAAATTCCAAAATGCATTGCAATGCGTATCTTTTATGCCCTAAAATCAATTCAATGTGTTTTGATGTAAAAATAGAACACTGTACTGCTGTAATACTTGATAGATTAAAAAGGCTAGAAAGTAATAGGAGCAAAGAGCAGATAGTAGGGTCTCATTAAGCATCAGCAAATGCAAGTGTCATACTTAAATCATTTAGCAATTATATACTGTACATACTGTTCCTAACTGTCTTGCAAAAAGACATAAGATAGCTAGACATTAAGTCACCAATTTCACAACAATGTCCACAAAGACATTGAAGTTCTATATAATACTACTATAACACTCTGACAATGAAAACGGAATTCATATCCAGGGATTCAGCTGAGGACTGCATAACAAATTGTCAAACCATATTTTTATAGTGTACACGAGATTACCTGTGAATTGTGTAGCTTTTTTTTTTCCCATGCATTATACTGTATTTTCAACAGGAAACAAAATTACAAGTCAATGTTATTGTTTGTGTCAGTTCCTTTTAAAAAAAGTAAAAATACCCAAGTTTTGAATAAAATTGGAATTTTGTATTTTGATTCACACTGACATACCACTTAATGTGTCGTTATGCTGCATAACTGTATTGACTTGCATATTCTCATAGCATTAACATCTTGTGGTGAGGAGCTCCATTACCTGCATGTTCATAGTATGAGCAGGAGGATGTACAAGTGCTTTACACAAACTGAAGATACAAGGGGATTGAGTTCTGTGGTTACACAAATGAATTCATGGCATTTACAGGAGAAGGAGCCTCAGAGCTTTCATTTCCTTCTGCAGGTTCTTTCTCTTTTTTACCACTATATTGTCCAATAAAGGAGCCATCCTCATTGAACTGACCATTTACACCTTCTCCATAGTCAACTAAACTATCATCACTGTCTTCTTTTTTCACCGTTCTGTCTGAAGGTGTCCGGCTTCCTTTTTTTAGAGGTTTATGGTCCTCTGCATCACTGGAGACACAAACAAACAAACAAAAGGCATTAACTGATGTACTGTATAATAAGAAAAAATCAGCCATGCATGCAGAGTTTATAAAAAGCATGTGTGCAGCCCTATAATCCTTTAGTAAACCCACATCACATTGTAGAGACAAATCAATATGATGCAGTTGATATGAATATATGGTGTAGGAATGGTTTAAACAGAGAATGTCTTCAGTGGAAGGAAGGGGGTTTGTGGTTTCTTTTTTTTTTTTTTTTTCCCCCATCGTGCATGACTTTTCAATGATAAGATCTGTACCCTTGGCTTGGAAGCAATTTAGATGCAACTGCAAGCATTAAAAAGTGGGTTGAAAAATTACAAAAAAAATAATTTATTTGTTCTCCAAAGTAACAAGCTTATGATGTGCTGTGAAGTTAGTCTGTTAAACTTCTTAATTTCTTTGACTCCTTGAACATGAATGAAGAATGAATTTGGTTAAATGAAATATACCGATTTTCTTTACTAGTATAAAGAAAATAAAAGTGCTGCATTTCAAATAATTTGTTACATAATGCAGGCCAGACTTGCAATTTTCAACCTTACCTTTCAAGAGACCTACATATTCCATTAAAAGGGTGCAGAAGAAACAAATGAAAATAGCCTAAGAAGAAAAGCAAAGTCCATATCCTGATAGTGATCAGTATTTTATCAATAATACGTTGCTCTTAAAATTGCTAAAACATTTACTGTATTACAGGTAAAGCAACAATTTAGCTTACAGTAGCTAGAACTGAGGAGTTGAGAGCATGCTTAGTCTTTGTCATTACTTATCAGATCAACCTCCCTGCCCTAATCTGTAACCGATAACATGTTCTGACGATGATGATGGTGATTTGGAGGACAACAGAAAAAGGAAAGGAAAGAAAGGCAGGGAGGAGAGATCCCTGTAGCAGTGGTCTTTCCCTTGTCAGTGGAAAAGCTGCAGCACCATCAGCATCCTCTAATAAATTTGCAGCTGTGGTAGGCTTGTGCTTCATGAAATAGATGTAGTTGGGCTCTTTTCAGAATCCTTTACTCTGCACTTCAGTTTCAATATGAAGATTTTGGCAGCAGCTCCGAAACATTTTGAATTAAAAACCACTATTGCCAGCTGCACTTTTGGGTGCAATTATTTGCCTTGTCTTAAACAGAACACGGGACTTTATTTGCATATAGGGTACAAAAGAGTAAGTGATTTTTGGGTTTTATTTAAAGACCCCCAGTTTATGGAAAATATAAAGAAACGTATAGAATAGCAAAGAAATTAAAACATATTTTACAATATCCACAATATTAGACCGAATATATATATTCAGCAAATTATTTGAACCATCTAATTCCTAAAAACAAATATCTTAGTTCTTCCAATAATGTATTTTCTATTTTATTTTCTAATTAATATCTTTGAACACCCACATATATATGGCATATACAAGATCACACAGATTATATTGTTAGCTAACAAATGCCCTGTTAAGGAACATTTCGCTACTGCTAGAAAAGCATTACATCAATTTTCCAACAGGATGTTTCTCCTCATCTCATTACCTTTTTTGGCTTTGGAAGACTCAGTTACCACATTCTAAAAGAAGTATGCCTCTAATATGCATATACTTACAGAAAAAGCATACCAGAGATTTTATCCTATGCTTACACAAGAAAGAAGTGGAAGGAATATCTCTCTTATTAACATGTAAGAAAAAAATTCATGTTTGAAATACACAAAGACAAAAACTCTAACTTGACCATGTCAGTCTTGACTTTGTTTTCAGTTATTGCTGTGTACATGGCATGAGGATAAATATATCATTGATCTTCTGTGCTCACCGACACTGCAAATATATAGTCTAGTAACATTTAAAAGAATGCTACTCCAAACTGTCCAGCACCCAGCAGCAAAGTGAAAACGTTTCTAACACTGCAAACACAAGCAGATTACAGACATTACTGAAGAGAGTTCATTTCGGAAGGACCCTATATTTACAAGACTGAAGATGGAAGTGAGTATTTAAAAATCACACACAGCGTAGTTTCTGCACTGCCCTCACTACAGGGCATTGGAGTCATTACAACAGGCTATTCAAGCCAAATGAAGACCAGAACCTCACTTTGAAATAGCAACCGGTCCCACTCCCAAAGAAGAATGACCTGCGGTGGTTAATGCTTTCTGGGTAATACCATTAAGTAAAGAACACTACACATATGGTTTGCTGCTTAATTTTAGGTGAGTAACTTCATAACTGCTTACACCGTAATATGTAGGAATGCAAACAAATTAAAATTGCATTTGTTCCATATTCCAACTGGTCAAGAAACTGTGCAAATATTCTAAAGTGTGACCCTACCAGTGTAATTCACTAGGCTGGATTATACAGTAAAACCCACCAAAACAGTAAATAATACCATCACTGTATTAAAAATATTCACATTTTTGAGTGTAATCCAAGAAAAAGCTTGATTTTCATTTATAACTTAGATAAATCTGGGTATGGGAACTTCTGCTTTGTGTTGTTCTTAGGGTGTTCTTGTTTGTATTTTTGTAAACAAAGTTCATTTATAAGCCAAACAATGAAGAAATACTTACATAGTTGGTTGCGTTGTGTCTGTCATTTTTCTATATTTTAGTAAGGATGCGGATTCTACTGTGTAATTAAAAAAAGCAAAACAAAACTGCAGATTTACCGAGGAGTGTACATGCATGTAGGTGGGCACTGGTGTGAGAGCACAGTTACAGAAGATGCAAAAATCAAATCTGAACCTGGGGATTCCCTCCCTTTTTGCACTACACAAGTCCAGGAAGAGGTTCTGCCAAGACTCTGGCAGTGGAAAAACAAGTAGGATTATCCAGGGTGGAAAAGGAGACATATGTCATAGTAGCATTTATTCTTTATCAAACTGGATTATGACTTTTGTATTTGATGTATATAGTATTTTGGGTGGAAGGGAAAGAAATTGAGGAAGAGAGAGGGAAAAAAACCAAGCAGGAAAGAGAGAAAAAAGGTGAAGACATCAGTGTTTTGGACAGCATTTTTGTTACCCTGGGGGTGCAAAACAGAGAAGGGACTTTGGTGCTCTGGGGAAATGAATGTATTTTGTTTGCCACCAAGAAGCAAACTGCAAAACCCGCTGAATTGCATTATGAATATGAATGCCCAAGTGCTACAGAACAGTTTACACTGTAGAATATATAATACCATATTGCAAAGACATTTTGAAGCCATAAATTTTGACACAGTATCTGCAAGATTGGCTAATCTTGCTTACAATTGTTCATAAAACTATTCCAAAATGCAACCAGGATAGATTTCTTTTAGTTTTTGTTTGTGGTTTTGCTTGCTGGCTTTTATACTTACTTAGTGTAATATTGTGAAATAAAAAATAAAGTGAAAATTGGGTTGACCAAAATTACAGTGGAAAACTGAAGAAGTTTTTGAAAAGTGTCATGTATGCAATGCATACAATTAATAGCGAGACAACAAGTACTGGGAGGAAACAAAACAAGAGATGAGAATGAGTATGAATTCTATATTTAGATCACGCAGCCATGAAAGTTAAGTGTACTGATACTTTCACTATTTGTTGTCTTATAAATTAATTCCATACTAGTAGCTTTTTAAGGATTAAAGCTTCTCAATGAAGACTGATATGTGCCAGTCATTTTGGTAAGTATGTGTACCACACACATTTCTTGCCTTTTTAGTAAGAACAGTATTTAATATTAAAGCATACTCCAAAAGTATGATTTACATATTTTGCATGAATGACTGCTAATATGTGAATAAGTTTCTTTTTCTTCTTAGTTTAATGAAACACATATAAAACTTGCAGCTAATGATTAACAGATATAAGAAGTACGGAGATGACAACAACATGTGAAAGTGCAAAGTACAAACATTTTTTGAAAAAAAGTACTTCCATTTCACAAGCTCATCAGTTATTGAAAGAAATATGTACCTTGAAATCTCCTTTCTTCTTTCAACTTTTCAATTTTTCTTCCTTAGATATGGGTACATGCAGCAACCAGTCAGAATGGGGAAGACAGTTTTACGATGCCTCTGCAGTCCAGCAGGCAACTAGTTCCCACTAAACTTTGCCACATTCATGGACATGCAAAAAGACTCAATATATGGTTAGCAATATACTACTTTTCCTTTTAACACAACTATCAGACGAAAGGCAACATAAACAAAATGGGTAAAGCATTCTGCGCTATTGGACACAAAAAGAGGATGCAGAAGATGAAAACTGTTGGTAGTAACTGCCTTTATCTGTGCCCTCAGGCCAACTCCCCAGAAATATGTAAGTATAAGCAGTCACATAGAGCCACAGAAGGACCTTACACTATTGCTTCCCTGCACACTCCAGGAGAACCCCTGCCCCAATATCTAAAAGGTTTCTGCACATGCTCCTAAACTGACAGGACTGTCCAGACAAAAAATGCTTTCCCTATACACTTATGCACCTGCAAAAATCCAAACTTAAAAAGATTTAACTCTTTCTTATCTAGCTAAGACATAAGCACATCTATATTAATTTTCTGAGTAATTTTTCTTTAGCATCTCTATAATACTCTATCTTCAATCCTGGCAGAAGCTGGAAAAACTGGGCGTTTAAGCTCTGGCTTTAAACGGCAATGGGTTGAAAAAAACTGTTGTTAGTCAAACCACCTGACACACTTGTGAAAATTTTAAAGAAAAATCTGCTTGAGAGAAATTCAACCAACTTTCCACCTTTGCTGTTTCTGGTGGAAAATTATGCAAAGGGAAATCAAAGCACTGATTTAAAAAGTAGTGACACAGATGTTGAAGAATTAAAATAAGAACCATCAAAGAAAGCATGTGTGCATAAATGAGGACACAATAAGACCACTGCCAAATCCAACTGCACTGTTCAGAGACAAGAATTCTTCAGGCAGTCCATTGACATCATCTCTTGCACTAGAAGGGACCAAGAACTACAGTGCTGAGGCACAAATCATTGCCAGGTCCCCCTGGAAACACACCTAAGCTGCAATAAAACTTGAATAACTACAAGAGAAAAAAATCCTGTTGTAGTTACAAAGGATATTCTCATTGTTAATCAACTCAGAACAAGAAGGAAGAGTAATATATAATCTAGCAATCTCAGAACTCTCCACCAACCATTTCCAGAAAGTCTCTCATAGCATATATCCAACAATTTCTGGGAAAAACATTGTGTATGTCAAAATGTTGAAGAGGCAAAATAATTCAACAAAATGTGCTAACATCCTGCATTACCACACTAGCAGTCCTACTACTGTAGTTGCCTTGTCCTGTTTGATCTTCCTAAGAAAATTCTGCAGACTGCCATGAGATGCTAAACTTTCATACTTCCTGTGAAGTTAACTAAGAAATGTGTGCTTGCAGTCTGTTCCTACCCATGAATCCACAGGTCTGTACATACCGTAACTTCTTAATTTCTCTTGATTTAAGGCCCAGGATGGAAATTTAGTGATTTATACACCTATACTGATCTGAACAGGAGCTCTAGATAGTCTTTAGCTTTAATATAAAAAACGTACATTTGTGGTACTTCTTGCATTTCTTGCAGTTTCTTGGTGTAAGCACTGACTGCCCACAATTTATTATCTCCGTCTTCTAGAACTCAGAAAACCACTGGGACTGTAATACAGTTTGTTAGAGGTACTCTTTTCCCTTCTATGTAAAAGTGTAGGTAATTCCTCCATTCACAGGAACATAGTGTACCCCATCATTCTGTGGTTCATGAAACACCTGCATTTCCTAAAGCATTATTTCCTTCATTAGATTGATATGGCAGGAAAAATCCAACGTTGGCTGGTTCTGCAGAAAGTATGCTCGTACAGGAAGTTGAAGAGTGCGGAACTTCAAACAAGTCCAAGCCACCCCAAGAATACTGGGAAGCCTTGAAATTGAATGTGACAAAAACCTCCCCTAAAACTGAGAGCTATGACTTCTCTAGAATATCTTAATTAGTCATTAAGATTTGAGTTATTTAATAATTGAAATCTTATATTGAAACAACTAATTTTCTAAGCATTGGGCTTACTTGTCCAGAAATATTGAAGTCTATTGGGTATAAATTTTCAAGTCTTTCACTCTTCCAGTTCCTGAGAAAGGAGGAAGCAATTCTATGTTCTTAGAAAGTTCCTCTTGACGGTCTGGTGTCTCTCTGAATGTGAGCTGTCCTTTCGTACTTGGCATGAAATGACTGTGAGACCTTATATTTTCCCTTCCCTCCTTTAAACTTCGGAGGAGAACGAAAGGAGCTCAGACACTTGTGAGGATAAGAAAATGAAGAGCTTCCATCAGAGCTCTTTTTTTTCAGCTGACATAAGGAGTGTTTGTGTTCTGTGAAATCCTTCATGATCTGGACCAAGGATTCACCAAATAGCTTGCCGCCTGTGTATGGTAAAGACAGCAGTTTACATTTTAGATATAACGATGAGGTCCAAGAACGCAGCCATATAGCTCTCCAGGCTACAGTGAGGCATGCCATATTTTTAACGGTGAGTCTAAGAGAATCCTCAGCTGCATCATGGATAAAACTTGCTGCAATTTTACATAGCCTGCGTTTCCTCTGCATGGCACCAGATGGGACCCATTTCTTTTTGAATCTGGTTTGCTCTTCCTCCAGCCATATTAGTAATGCTCTAGAAGCATAAGTGCAGTAGATAGATACTCCAAGCTGGGCTGCAACTAGCTTGAAAGCCCTTTTAATTGCTTCCTCAACCTTTCTATCAGTAGGATCTTTAGGGAGAACATCCATATTAGCAGGCACTGATAGTACAGAATCACCAGTAAGCAGTGCTCTGTCTACCTGAGGCAAAGTACCCCACAAAGCAGCTTTATCCACTGGAAAAGGATAAAGCTTATGTAAGACTGCTGGGGCTTCATGCTTTGCCTCAGGATTACCCCAAATCCTACTGACAAGATCTTCCACTGCTGAATGGATAGGAAGTGCATTATCTACCTTGCCTTCTTCAGAGGGGATATGCAGTTCTTCTGAAGCACATTCAGATTTGGAAGATGTTAGCATCAACACTCTCTTTATGTGCCTGAACAGATAATTCTGATTCTCCATGTCAAACTTACGCAGAGGATCTGGTCCTTCTTGGTGTTCTGTAGGAGACTCAGACGATACCTCTCCATCTTCAGGGGATGACTCAACTTCCAAGGCCTTGTCAGCCTCAGATTTCTCCTTCCCAGAAGCTGTTTGACCTTTTAAACTGTCCATAGGGTCAGACTCAAAAGTTTGGGAACTGCTCCCAGTTGCTTCCCAAGGAACCACTGGAACTTCTGTAACTGGTATCCTGGGATGCTTTACTGAATGGGACCTAGCCTGTGCCACAGAAGTTATACTTTGTCTGGCTGCTGTCAAAGCATCCTTTAAGACAGTAGCTAGCTCAGGCAAAATTACAGATTTCATTAATGAATTCTTTTCAGATTCAGAGAAGTGAGTAGTAGTAGAAGGTCTTACCTTCCTGTGGTAGGAGCTCTGAGTGTCTTCTGAATCTGAGCTGTAGTCTGGGGTCTGGCTGAACAAGTGCTGGAGAGAATGCTGCCTTGCCAGGGAGCCACGAATAGAGTTGCAGCTGAGGGGTTGCTGGAAAGGGGATGGCTGTCCTGCCTGAGAATCTGAGCCCTCCTCCGACCCCATTATCTGTTGCTTGGAAGCATGATGTCTAGAGCCATGCCTGTACTTCCATTCATCTGACCTCTTTTCCTCTTGGCAGAGGGAAGCAGAGACAGAACTAACCCTTGTAAGCTCTGAAGACTGCCTAGCCCTCCTCCTGGAGTAGGAGGTCTCTGACCTGGTGCTGGAGTATTGATCCCCTGACCTTCTGAAGAAGTTGGATCTGTCAGATCTCACAGACTTTGCTTTGATAAAGACTGGGTCTGCTTCAGGAGAATTGGCACAGCTACCTTTTCTTTTCTTTTCCTTGTCCAGTTTCTTTCCTGTCCAAGCAGACATGGACCTGAAGTGATGAAAAAAGTTCAAAACACTCGAATTCCTTGATCTTTCAAAAATTACTTTTTTTTTTCAAGGGAAACCCTATACCCTTTTTCCTCAAAGAAGCACTGCATCAAGACCAGTGCCATGTGAGGCAGGCAGACTGGGAACTGAGTGACTGCAGTGATGCTGGGCTGCAGAGAGGGTGCCAAGATATCTTCTGTAATCTGACTGGTTGCTGCTGCTGCCCTGTCTCTAAGGAAAAAAGAGGAAAGCCCAATATAGACTAATTACACAGAAATACATTTTAGAAAGGAGTTTTTGCATGGTAAATAGGATGAGCTCTTTCATATGAAGAAGTCTGAAAGCTTGGCATGTATCTGTCCATATTCACCAGACATGAGGTGGATAAATGCATTATAAAATAATTTAATAAAGCTCTAGATGATTCTACAGATTAACTCAAGCCACTTAAATATGGAGACATAAATTCAAATCTTGCTACGGGTCACACATGAAAGCAGACTTGAACAGCCTCATTCTAGGCCTGAGAAAACACGTATTGAGGTTATATCATTTGTACGATTCTGTACTAAGATCAGTTCCTGCTGCTGAAAGTTCCAAGTATCAAAAAATAGTGGTGCAATAAAGGAGAATACAAACTGGACTGCTTAGGAAAGCTTATACAGTACTTATTTACCCCTGCTTCCAAACACTGCTTCACACTTCCCTTTTTTATCAGCTGAATTTAATTAATACATATGCATTTAATGCTGTAATAAAATCCTATTCGGAATGTATTAACCTAAAACCAGATCATTGTATTTTTTAAAAATCAAGGAAGAATAAATAGGAACTGCGCTTTGGCGTTCAGAACTGTAAATCTATTCCAGTCAGATCAAGATGCACTTTTCCCTATTATGAAGAAGCTATGGCAACAGTGTAGATGCTTCTTGAAAAAACTGATTTCTTATGTACATTTGTAAATGTCATATCTTTGAAATAATAAAGGGCTTTTACAATGCTTTTGAACAGGAACGCGCTATAAAATCTACTAGAACACCCATGTAAAATATAATGGTATTGACATATTTAGAAAATAATAATATTATTTCCTGTACTGATAAAAAAACCCCAACAAATTAAATGCCGCTTATTTAATAAGCTATACTCATAATTGTTACATAAACAGACTTGCATGCTTTTTTTGATGCCAGAGATTCAGCTAGACTATATTTACAACAAAGGAAGAGAGTTAGCAATAAGAGCTGTGTTGCATGCTTTGAAGCTGCTTGCTATATATCTTACACTGAAATACATGAAAGGGATATTTGTTTTTTCTTGTAGAATATTCCTTCATCTCTGTGTACAACATCACTTCCTTGTTATTGGATTAGGTGTTAGTATTGGGAGCGATTTTAATTGCATTTGTTTTCCAGTCAATGTAACGCAAAATTGTCTTTATTAGGCTTCAATGAGAAATGTATTTTCAAAACCCATAATGCTAAATGTGCCCTAACTGAAAGGACACTGTATCTGGTATTTTAACTATCTAAAGATGGGTTTTTAAATAAAGATTCATCACTTTGAGACAACTGTGTTTGAATCTGGATTTCACCTTGCATTAGTGAATAGCTTATTCTAAGCTTGGATATTTGATTTAATTTTTCTAATGGTATGGTTGAAATGCTATCTATGGTTCTATACAATACCGGATATAGAATCTTTGTCAACATGGAAAAAAAAAGTTAGTTTTGAATTAATAAGTGTGATATTATATACAGCATATATGTGATATGAACAGTGAACATGACAAACCCCATCAGTTGCTCACCTGTATTCACCAAATGTTCCATCATCTTCTTTCATAGGTTGTATTTCTGGATCAGCATGTGCATCCTCTTTTTCTTTCACTAAAATATTTGAAATAGTAATTTTCATCATGAAACTGCAAGGCCGTGAGACCTTAATTTGTCAAACTGATCAAATCTGATTAAATGGCAGGAACGTGGTGTGAATAAAAATAGTTTTTTGAACTGGGGCCTTGCTGTTACATTTTTTCTTTTGAAGGAAAAATCTGTTAATTAGTTATAGAATTTTATTTTCATTCAAGCACAAAATACTATATGTCATTCTGCATTAGTAAAACTTTTTCTTCCTTTCATTTCTAGCACTAAAGAGAAACTTTTCTTAAAAATCCAGCTAAAATACTTTCTTTACTTATGTTAGTTTATTGAAATTTGAATAATTTAGTTTTACTTAATCTATGCTCTGTATTTCCTCTTGATATTCCTCTCATACTGATTGATAAAACTGAATCAGATTCACTTGTGTTCACTGTCAGTTTGTACACTTTCTGCTTTCACTTCATGCACTAAGACTCCAGGGAATTTTAAAAAGTATTTTAAGAATTATTAATATTGCAAAAAATAGGCTTGGTCTGTTAATTTCTTCTTTTCTATAACATGATCAAAAGCAAAGCAAAACCACCCACATTGGAACCTAAATTTAACACAATTGTATCTCTTGCACGTACTTGTTGTAGGTTTAGTCATCATTCACTGGTGGGAATAAATCCACACGTGTAACTTGTCCTTATAAAAACCCTATGTAGTACTGTGTCCTTTGACACAGAAACCTGCTAGCACCTGAGAAGACAGATGTTTATAGAAGACATACATTCCTATAAGTTAAGATTGCTGGCAGAGTAAAATAATGTATTGACTTCTAGAATTACTTTATGGTTCTTCCCTTTGCCTTTTCATTTCTGTTTTGCTGGCTACTACTCAAATCTTCCCCTTGTTTAGCAGATACAGTTATATAATCCAAATACACAATCTCTTACCTTTTACTCTGGTAATTTCCACACTTAATTTGTACATGATTAGTTTATATGCTGTTATTTAAAATGATATGAATAATTCCTGACAGTATTTTCTAAATCTAATTACAATAAAACTTAACACCTTGAAATGTGTCTGGCTGCTATAATTTCATACTGAAATAATTTATTACTTTTTTTAGACTACAGGCAATGTCAAGATGACATGTTAAAATTACAACAAAAAAGAATTAACAACGGTGCTTTGCACTTGTCACTATCTGTGGAACAGTACACTTGCAATGACAGAAGAAATACAATTGGCTCTAGAGTCACTGCTATAAACAAGAGTACATACTGATCCTGGAAAACTTACATACAGTCAAGGTCTTTCTTTATGTAATTGTGTGTGTGTATATATATATATGTATGTATGCCTGCATTAAAAAATTAATACCTTACATCTAGTAATTCTGTAGAAGCAGAGAAAAGAAGGGCATAGCAGGGATCTCCGCAAAGTAATGACAACTTTAACATTCAACTGCCCTCTACACTTTTACTCAAACTGTGTTTTACCCTCTTCTAGATGGTGGCTCACTCCAAGTCCTCCCTGCTCTTTTCAGTTTCATCACTTCACTTGTTTTGTTCTCCTAATTTCCCTAATTTCCTAATGAGGAAAGAGAATTCCTCAATTCTCTCCACTAAGAGTCACTTTTCCTATATCCTCTGTAATCTCATTTTCTCTCAAAAAAATTCAAATATTAGGAAAAAACCTAAGATGATGCCTTCAGTCTGTCATTCAACTCTGCAACACTGTGTTCCTTAATCACCTGTCTTTTTTTCACAGGCATAGGCAGTTGGGACAGGAGCTTCTCTTACTTAATTTTTGCTGTCACTACAAATCTTTGCTCTCTCCATAAAACAATTATACAGTTAGATTGGGCAGAGTAGGATTCTTGTACTTAATAGGGTGATTTTATCTTCTTATAAAAATAATCTGCTATGTTAAGTTCAGCTATAAAAGATTTGCCTATGAAGAGGAAAGGTTTTTAGTGTTCACCGACACTACTTTTCAGAAGTGCACTGGTCGAAAAAAGCGGGAGAAATTAAAACACAGTATGGATTAGTTTCTATTTTTGTACTTTTGTAAGTGCATCCATCTTTTCCATGTCCAAATTAACAACATGAACTTCAAGAAGTTTTACTTTAAATAAGCATTCTAGAGTCTCAACATTTATGCAATTTCCAAACCTTTGGAGTCTGTAATACAGAACGGAATTTTTTCATGAAATCAAAATTTTACATGAAAATTAGCCATTGCACTTTCTATTGCAGCTAGGAGAGGAAAAAGAAAAATCAAATTATCCTTGGATGCCTACTTGAAGTTCGTTCATATCCACTCATACCTCAACAGCTGCTCTGAGATCCTATCAGGCAGTACTATGCAAACTGGTTGTCACTATTCTTTTCAAAAGAGCTTTAGTCTATGGTCCTAAATGGGCTATGGACATAAACAGAAATATAACACTGGGGAAAGATATATACATAAGATACATATATGCACACATACATACATACACACAGATATGCCTTTTATAATATGTACACCCAGAAGAATGAGAGTTTTGATAGAAGACACATTGTATAGTTCCAATTTTTAATTACAAATTATAAAATATACTTGGCTGTTCCTAGGCTTAAGACTAAAAAAAACCCAAACCACAAAAACCTAAAAAAGAGAAACTCATAAAGAAAAAAACTGTCTAACTGAAGGATGGTAACATCAAATTTAGCTGCAAAAATGCAGAGGCTGACAGAGGCTGAAGACACAGATTCTGAGAAGGAGGGTAACGTTATTTCAGACAAAATAACGTATGAAGGGATTTGTCCTATGAAACACATTCCCAATACTTTAAAGTAACACGGTGGCTATGCTCTGGTCTACGTTTTCACACCTTCTGACCAAATAAATTCTAACTCATCTCATTTTAGTGGGTTAAACCCACCTGCGTTAGACTTCAGAAAGTGGAGCGTGCAGTCCTGGCGGGGGGACCAAGTATCTCAAAGCAAAGCTCAGACCTTTCTAGAGAGGTAAGGTAGCAATACGACCCTCCAGGAATGAATGAGATACTCTTCTTATGCTTAAATGGAATTGAGGTTTTCTACCAATAGGCAGATTGCTCCTGACAAGCCTACCAAATGATAAGACTGATTTACCATATACACAATGTAAATGTAAACCTGCAGCAAATGTAACTTGTTCAGTAAACCTGAGATACACCTTAATGGATTACCAGTAGATGTTTTTTACTCTCATTGTTATGTATCATACCTGGGTATTTTCCACCCTTATTCCTCCTTATGAAGCAAACAATCAGTAAAATCAAGATCAGAAGAGCAACAGCACACATAAGACCAATGAACCATCCTTGAGTAGCGATGTCTACCTGCCGACTTGCCATTGCTAGAGAAAAAAAGAAGAAAAATGAGATGTTTTGCTGCATTTAAATGCTATGCTAATTCAGATAAATAACAGCCAGTATACACTGTTCATTAATTAAGGAACGACACTCACTGTGAAAATTAGTATTAAGAAAAAGTGACACTGTATTTTGTGACTATTTTCATTATTCAAAATGTTTCCAAGTACATATGCATAGAACTTACTTTTGAGTATGTAAGAATTATGCCAACGTTCAAGCTTAGCAACTAGTTTGGAAAACCTGTGCACATACTACATTGCTTTCCACAAACCTCAAAACTGTTCTCAACCATTTTACATTAATTAAACTACTGAAATTAAATTGCAAATTATAATTCACACAAACAAGTCGATTGCATTCTCAAAATGAACAAAAAGCCAATACTCATCAGCTAATGCACTCCCACCAGCCTGAAATGGGGAAACGGATGGGTCATTCAAGGCCCTAACATTCAATTTCAACTAAAAATCAACAACGAAGCATCCTTTAAAGCCTTATTAAGCATCATGTTTTCTTCCTCTCCTCAAACTCATACCTCATCCTGCAATTTATCATGATTGCCATGAGGCACTGTTTCTCTCCAAATGCTGACTCTAGCTGGAAGATAATGTAAGTGGTAAGCAAACTACAAAGGACACATTACAGTCACTAATAAGGACAGGGCTTATCTGTGCAGTCTGAGGGCTGGATCCTTCCTACTGGTCTCCAGCACAGTAGGAGGATTTTCCTGGTGAAGCTTACTTTCTACTCCCCTGTTTGGAAACACACTACAGGCAACTGTCCTTAGGATTTGCTGCTGGGAGAAAGTGGGAAGGGTGAGGGGAGTTAGGGATGCATGCTACAAGCAGAAGATGACATGAAGTGGAGGAAGATGGACATCATTCAAACCTATCCTGTTCATTCTTCACCTTCTCTGCCAGCCCCAAAACCCAAGAGTTTGAAACTCTGTGAAGAGTTGCCCCACAGACCTCTCTCTGTTTGGGAAATAGAGACAAAAATCACCTTCCCACAAGAATAAGGGAAGTGACATCCAAAACATTTCCTATGCATAACTCATGGCATTTTGGTTCAGCATTTGTTGTTTTTCCTGGCTTCATGAGATAAAGTATTGGATGATTCACAGCCAGTACATTACCTAGGATTTTATTAAGGATCAATAGTACTTCATATCTCTGTTCAGTAGACACTTTGCACTAGGACTTGATTATATTTGAGACCTTCAGTCAGTCTCTTTGTTCAGATGCTGTGAGTACATCAGCCCTCATGGCATGATATGTTTCACCCATATATGCTAGGGAAGGTCCGCAGACTTGCTTCCACTGAAGTGGAGGACACGACACACGAACAGCTTTACACACAGAAATGTGGAAGTCCCAGAGCCCCATAAAGATTTCCAGCTCTCCTTACAGAAGATATGCTTTTAAGGGAAGGCTATTAAAAACACACCAGAGAGAATCTATTTTCAATGGATCACAGACTGTTTTATAGCCACAATTCTAGGTGCTAAGAGTATGAATTCTTCTCCTTAGAAAACATGTTGGATGACAACTGGGAACAGTCCTGTGCTGGTGCTGTCCCTTGAACAATACCTGAGCTTCCTTGGCAGACAGCTAGCTGACAAGAAACTGCACTGGGCTGGCCAGCACAGCGACAATAAAATGTAACAATAATCAGTTACAGGCCAGAATTCAAGCCCATGTCTCAATGCTATGTACTAGTTAAGACAGAGGCTGAGACAGCTTGGAAACATCAGCTCTCAGTGGTCCTGGATTCCTGTGGGTTTTCCATGGACTCCATGAGAATTCAGAGTACCTCTGACATCTGTATCTACCCTCCATTCCATATGGAAGACTGATGCGTATTCCACTTTAGAAGTACTAGGCTACAATTAACTATTTTGCTACATCTCTTTGGTCTTACTGGGCAAAGTTTTGACTTCTTTTTCACTGAAATAGATCAATGAATTACTGTGTCCGGTTATTGTGGAATTACAATTAGATTTCCCAGCCTTTCTTTAAGAATATGCTTTCTGATTATTTTAGAAACTGACTCACTCTTATATGCACAATAACATAAACTATTTTTGCATTAAAATGTCTACGTTATATAAATATATAGCTGATGTACATAAATATTTATACAAATATATAAATATATATAAATGGCAATCTTAAAAACAAAATCACAAAGGCAATCCTCCCGTGAATTATAAATCAAATTAAAATAAAATTTTGTTTCCACATTAAAGGTTAAAATTATTTTGAGCTTTGCACATATGCATTTATAATAAGGCATTAAAGGCTGTATAATACGTACTGTGACAAAATGCAAAAGCACATTTCCCATTCAAATGTAGTAAGAAATACCATCAAGCAAAACGATTCATGCATAAAAATATGGAAGACAGATGGAAAAGAGTAAAGATGAAAACTTACTAATGCAGCTTCCTGTATTCTTTAACTTATTGCATATCCAGTAGGAAAGTGTTTCTAGATCTCAGTGCAACTTTAAAAATGGCATAACATTTCCTGCTTACACTGAGAAAATTATCTGCTCCAGACATAAAGAAATTTACCCTTGGTGAACCACTGATGCAGGAGTCAATGTAATACACTGTACTGGTATGCTCAAAAAGATAAACCCACACGCTGTGAAGATGCTTTACGGGCATGCTTGTCAAAGAAAAAAAATGTGGCAAAAGCCTCATACATGAAATATTGTATTTTCATTCCTAGTTAAGGACATATTTCATGTTCCAATATTTTCCTCTTCATCCACTTCAAATTTTGAAGTGTTTAAAAGCTTGGATCTACGCTAAGACAGTGTGGCATAACATTTTTCTGTAAGAAATATGCTATGTATATAATCTAATACTGGACACTGAACCTTTCCATTATCAAGAAGCAGAAAAGAGTGTCTTTAAACTCCCTTCTTCCTTAACTACTTCAATGGCACAAGCCAAGGTGACTGGGTACATACAGATTTCCTTATCTACTGGCTTTTTTGTACGGAAAGATGCTCTTAGGAAGGTTTCCACTCAGCTTGTTCTACACTATACTACAGTCTTGATCCTTGCTTTACTGATGCTTTATGCTTTGGATGTGTATTTGCATAAAATTTTACAGATCGGCTTTTATATAACTAGCTGTCTCTGGCATAAATAACCTCTGCATTTAGCCCATGCGTATTTGCTTGGCACTGTTATTCAGCACCATGTTTTCAAAGCTTTCCTGCAACATGATGAACTGTGAACAGAAATGGAACAAAGCAAGCAAAAAATTATGATTTTAGAAAGTGCTCACTTTTCAAACTGGCATGTTCATCATTTAGTTTGCTGTCTGATAATTATTACATATTGTTCAAGCATATTTTCATATTTAAACTACTTTCTTAAATCATAACAGTCTGGAGTTGGTGAGGTTACTGCGAAGTAACTATGCACTGACCATAATGATTGGAATGAGCAGAAGTGGCTAGCAAATACACAGCAAACAATAACAGCTGACCAAGAGCATGCTGTGATGGCAATGACGTATTCAGCGTAACATCAAAAAATTTCCAATAAAGCCCTTTCTCTGAGTTAAATGAACAAGCATTACTGACTTGCTCATGAAGAAACATGATTGAAATATGTACATAAGGAACTTAAAACAGCCTTACAGATCCACAGGATATAGTTGTAGCATCAACATCTATACAAAACCAGTATATGACAGGAAAAGAAACATTTACAAGTAGGAATCTTTAAAGACTGGTACAAATAGATTACATGAGATATCAAATTGAATCTGCACTTCTGATTATGCAAACATGCAAACATTTTAGCTCAGATTTTTTTGTATTAAAACTGATCATATACAGATTGCTAGCTTTAAAAATATACACTTGGCTCTATTAAAGCACACATTTAAATAAAGCCATCTAATTATATTAATTAGAAATAAGTGAAATAGGTCATCTTCAGCGCACACCACACAGATGGAGTATGAGCAGTGAGTATCTTGCCCCTAACATAAACATCAGACAAGCAGAGTGAATTGAAAGGATGAAAACATTTCTAATCTACGTAATAAATGTGCTGGCATTATTCAGGAGTTTATAAAATAATTCAACATTGCTTTATAAAAAGAACATGCAAATACGCTAGCTGCATCTCTTAGCCAGAAGCAGTTCCAATATTTCAGCACTTGGTCTACCACAATTCTGACTACGATACAGTGTGTGCCTCACCTGGACCTGTCTCAAACACATCCTCTGAACTCCTAAAACCAGACAGGCCCTCAGCACCAACCCGGACTTTATACGCTGTTCCTGGTGTTAAACCCTTTAACACAAAGAAGCTTCGAGAACCATTTACAATTTCTTTTTTCCAATCTTCTTTGCCTACAAAAATTTTAGGAAAACAACACATTGGAATTTCAATTTTCTCTGTATTACTGAAAGGTTCTAGACAGAATACTATCAACAGTTACTTGACTAAAATAACGGTTCTCAAAATAATAAGATAATATAAAATTATGACTTCAAGTAATATATTGCATGCAATATATTGAAGAAGACATTGTACATGAATTATGAAACTATTTTAAACATTTGTTCCATTGTACTAGAGAAATACTATTTTCATTTATTTTTGTAAAAGGCTTCTTGAACTTGCAATTATAAAATAAATTAAAATAGGTTTGAATCATTTAATTAAATTACACTTCTGTAGTTTCAGTCAATATTTACTTTAGTTGAGAAGTTCTAGTTCAAAATCTGAACCTGTCTTATGTCTTTTTCTAGTACAGTCTCAGCTGCGTCTTTGACCAATATCCAGAAAAATGCATTTATATTGCAATTTTCAGATTGGTCATCTTTAGTCATAACTTTAGGATAGATTATTTAGACAGAATTATCCTGGTTTTATTAGATAACCATGTTTTAATTATTATCAGTATTATCAATGATTAAAACCTGGTTTTATGCCAATAGAAGTACATAAGTTGGTTGATACCTTATTTTAAGGTTTAATTTAACGAAGAATATTGTTTGGTTCTCTAATTTAAATCAAATTTTTCCTGAATTTGGCATAATTTAGGAAGACTGTTATATCCTATTTTAATGGAAGTTATCATATTTTTACATATGTAATCACTGCATGATACAAAACTTCCTGCAAACTACATTTTTAGAAGTTCACATTCAAAAGAATTTATAAAATAATACAAAGGAACAAAGGCTGACATTCTATCTAAACATCAAATACCTGCTACGCATCCATGTTTATTAAAATGAAAACTCTTTGATCTTCCTCACCAAATTAAAAAATAATTCTTCTAGACATTTAAGAGCTAATATTAACACTGGGTCAATTTAAGACCACATTTACTATAAAAATATTTGAAAATGTATCTGAACACTTTAGCAAAATTTAATGAAATGACTTCTTACTGCCTGCTACACCATATTCAACATAAAAGTTCGCATGATCTGGTCCCTCATACTCCCAACTGATATTGGCATAGGTCTCAGCGGCAGCTGTTGTAATATTTCTGATCCTTGGATAAAGTGGTTGCACTGAATACACAATAGAAAAACAAAGCAGAATACGAAATTGTGACTTCATACGTTAAAAAAATTTTTTTTAAAGAAGTTACTATGTTAATTTACACCATACATAGGGAAAGTATAGTACATTTGTCATTTTTTCCATTACTGACTAACGTAGCTTATTTGGTAATTGAATCCAAGGCAGTTACTACACCATGACATTATAAAGTAAAATTTATGTACTCTACCAGGCATGCCCTGTACCACAAAAAATGCCAGATACTTAAAAATACCTAATCGACAAAATTCTGGAAAACATTATTTCTATTCATCTAGAAGCAAAACGCAGACAGCTGGCAAGTGAGATCACTGTCAGGGTAACAGGGAATGGCAGTAGAGAGGGGAGGTATGAAGGTGGGACACACCTCCCTTTACGCCACATGCCACTGAATGGACTGCAAATGCCTCAACTGCAAGCCCTTATAGGATTTTGTCTCTAGTGCATTGATAATGATAAAAAAGGAAGACAATACCCTTATAGAATGTTGGACGGACAGTGTGCATGACTGGGGAGGTTGCAAAAAGGGTTTCTGAATATCCTTCACCATCAGAGATAGTAGGAAAGAAAAAATAAAGAGTAAAAACACTTTGCATCAAAAAGTAACATTTAAACAATACAGTAAAACCTTACCTGTTAAATGAGTAACACATGCATACTCTAAGTTCATGCAGGATTCAAGTAGTTTTACTTGTTAAAATATGAAACAGCTAAGTGATACACAGGTATTTGAAAAAAAACCCTGAAGTATGTGTGTACTAACACCTTTACTTTCACAGAATGTTTCTGAAATCAGCTTCATTAACATTATGGATTCATGGCACCTTTAGACATTGGAACGTTAGACGTCAGATATGAAAGCCAGTATCAAAATACTCTAGTGTGAAGGACACAAATCACTGGAATGCAAGATGCTGTTCATTTTAAGGTACTGTGCCTTACGCTGACATTCTCCTTAGGCAAGAGTACTTTTCACAGACATGCGTAATGCCCACATTATGAAAAGAAGCGCTTCTCTCTTCAGCATCCTATAATTAGCCACTTTGCTCATACCTGAATCCTTTGCTCTCCAATTATACTTGTTACAAAAGGACATCTATTTTTGTATTTTTGTTTGCCTAGTATTAATGAAAACTAGATTTTAATAGTTCTAATAGTCTAATAGTGCAGATACAAAGAGGATGCTCCTCAAAGGCATGAAATTATTTTTTCATAAAATGCCTCACTTGATGTGCCACTGACTTTTCTATCCTGCTAAAAATATCTTTTCTGTTAGAATAACATCAAAAATATTTCCCAAAGGACCATGAAAAATCAGAGGTAAAAACCTAGTCCCAGTAAAGGCAAGTGGCAGAATTCCAATGGCTCCACCTACACAAGAAAATAAAATGGGCAAAAGCCTGTTCTCAAGGCAAGAGGTGCTGCACAGATTTTATCTACATACTTAAATTATTTTCTCCTCAAAACAGGATGGCTTTGTCCATATGGCTGACTGGAGGAAATTCCAAATTAGATTCAAAGAGAAAATGGCTTGCTTTGGCATAGTAAAATAAATAAATCTGTATAGAAGCCCCTAGCAAAGACCAAATAATATGAGTACCATGTCTAGAAAACTATAGGTTTTGAGTCTTTCTAAAAATATACCTGATTATGCAAATTCCATCAATTCTGAAAATGTATTATCATGATTACAAATTTTCACAGTATCAGACTTTTTATCTGGTAGTACTCATTCAACTCTTCAATCTGTATAGAACTAATGACTCCCGTGTTTGATATCTTTGCAGGTAAGTTGTGATTATATATTTTACATATAATTTCTTTCATCAATCAGAAATAATAAGGAATATATTATTTTAATAATAAAGAAGATATTTATTGCTTGGCTGAAACCACCTGAACAAAATCAAATAGAAAACACTAGATTGAAAAAAAGCTATCTAGGTTACAAAGTCAACAACAAATCCCCTAAGAAATACCAAAACTAGAGCTCACTATGGGAAATCTAGCATGTAACCATATACACTATGGTAATGCAAGGGGATTAGATTCTGCTTTTCTGTGCCACTTGAAGGCAGCAAGAGGAAAGAATAGCAGGCTCCAAATTTAGAAAGGTGCAGAGTCTGAGACTGCAGAAAGGATATATAACTTCCTTCCTCATTTGCCCATAGGAACAGGTGCTTGTTACAATCAGTATCCAAGCATTTGTTCTGTGCCAAGAAAACAACTGCTTTGTATTCTAATTACGACTTTGTTTTGTTTCATTCAATTGTATTTTCTCTAACCCATATTTTCCTCATATTTTCCTCTTCCATGAAAGATGTCTAATTAGCAGCACAACTGTATGACTGGTATTTGTCACCAATGTTAAAGAAAGAAGAAACTATCAGCAATAACTTGTTTCAAACTCTTGCAAACAGATGCCACAGAGTTACACCGAACTTCTCCCTTCTCATGCCCAAGCACTGGGGATGAAAGAAACTGTCTCATCTTGTGTGAAAGACTCCAAATGACAGACAGCTGCTGTAACACTAAGCAAATTTGATAATCATCTTCCCTGTAAAGCCTCTGTCTTATCTTGTATTTTATTGGGGTTTTTTGCATCTCCAGTTTCCAGTTTCTGCCCTGATTAAAGAGTTGCCTGCTTGAGTACAGAGTAGATTAAAGAGTAAAAGATAAATGTCCTTCTGTTCGTGTGATCGTACATAACAATTAAGTTGGCCTTGAAAATTACCTTCATTTCCTTGGTGTCTTAGTTTCTGAATGCTCTCAAGTGACTGATTTATGCTTACATTTATCAGATGTACTCTTATCTGATCGTTACCAATAGCTGTTTGTATACATTTATCCATGTGTAGTATTTGGTCAGATTTAAGTTCTGGTTGTTTCCTACTGAACACAGTGCACCGATTCAGTAGCACATTTATTTTCATAAACATTATTTGTTTAATTCTTCCTCTTTTTCACTACTGCTTGATCTAATTTTCCAGCAGGCCTGGGAAGTTTTAGTGAAGTCTGTTAAATGTGCCATATTTCCAGCACGAATACACACATAAGATGGCTGGTGGATCCTGAGGTGATGAAAGCCTAGAGTCTTAAGTGGTTGCAACATTTAAAGCTTGTCTCCAATCTACCCAGACTCTTGTCTTCTCAATCAGCACACCTCTAATTATAATTAACCTCTTAGTTCTTCAATATGTTTCCCAGCATCGTTCACAAATGCAAAACGTGTAACTGTCAGTTGGCAGCAACTCTCAGCGTGTGTAAGCACCAGTTGGTAAAAAGGAGGGGCAGAAAGCTTTGTCTCAGGGGGCGGGAGCTCTCAGCAGTGGAGCACTGTGCTCGCTTGATCTGTAGCCATACGTGATGCTGTGCATCAGCGCTGGCAAAAGCATTGCTCTAAAACTGATGGGAATGGATTGTTAATAAGTTACAGTTTTTATACGTACTGACTCTTATTATCCATTAAATTAATCTCTTTTATTCATGCTATGACACAACGCAAAATTTAGCTGGCGCTTCTGAGTATGGTTTCATTCCTGTAGCGAGATACGGTATAAAAGCACTTGCTGATTGTTGAGAAAGAGGCCCAGGCTCAAAGTAAAATTTCCCTTTCTTTTCAAATTAATTCCAGTGCTTTTTTAGTGGAGTTTTGGGTACAGTTGTATTTAATCTTCCAGTCTTTCAGGAACACAGTTCCTCCAAATAACACAGTTATACTTAGGCTGCAGATTCAATAGCATTTAATAAGACATGACATGAGATATGAATGGATTTTAACAACAGAATAGGCACTCTCTCTCAAGATTTAATTCAGCAGAACAATGAACAAAATAATCCCCAAAGTGACTAAACTTTAGGAATTTTCATGGGATTCACCTATCTCCAGGAAATACGGCAGGTAAGTGACAAGTGCACATTTGAGGATTGGTGTCAAATGGAAAAAAAAAACCCATAAAGCAATGTATCATAGACAGTTAGTTAAAATGCATATATAAAGAGAAAAATAAATTCAAATGAAAAAACCCACACCCAAGCACAAGAAAAGATGAAGGATAAAGCTAACAGATTTTGCCAAGAGGCTGTAAGACACAGAGAAGGGTTTTGCTTTTGTTTGCTTTTTAACCTACAACTTTTACAGCATGAAATTCAAGCCTTAGTATAACTGTAGGAGTGAATTCCATTTCTGGCAATGAGAGATGGGCATTAGTCACTTCTAAGATTATTTAGGCCTTTGCAAGAGCATTCCTGTAGTGTAAGAAACACAGAAGACAAGAAACGCAAGAAGTCGTTTCACTGACAAGCATTTAGCATGGCATGGATTTTGCATGACATCTATGAAGCAAAAGTTATTTGCAGGAATTTTTGCATTTCAATCATCAGTGTTCCCAGGAGACGTAAAAGAGGACAAAACAGTGGTCCTGCACAGCAGGCTGTACTGAAAGAGTCACACAGATCTATCATGGAGAAGTCTGCACGGAGAGAGCGGCTGAAGGAGCAGTACAAAAATACTACAAGCAACTTGAAAATAAAAAGCAGCTTGAACTTGTTAGCAAAAAATATGGAGACATCATGTGAAATGATCCAAAAAGGGAGGAAAAACAGATGGTGGGCAGGGAAAATGATTTAAAGAACAGCATTTTGTACAGAACAAAGAACACTGAGATGGATCCTAACTTCTATGAAGAGACAGAGACAGGGACTCAGCTGAGAAAGATTTCTAGCCTGCAGTGAAGAGCTACATATTGGAGATTCAGTCAGGAAAAAAGAATAGTTTCAAACCCAGAGGCTAGACTACTTGTTTTTCTCCCTTGCAACAAAAGTATTTCTGTCAATTGTACTTGAGATATGAAGTTCACATGAAGGCGGCAGACCAGACTAAGTAACACACTGGCAGAAAGGGTTAGCTTCAATTAAAGGTAACTGTGATCTCACAACCTTATTTTAGTTGCAGTTGAGGACTGCCAGATACCGGTGTCTGCATGCATGCAGACTACAAGACCTTGCTTTCAAATAAAAAAATGTTGACTAAATCAAAAAGAAATTGAAAAGTGAAACAAGAAGGCTTGTGACATGAGACTGACACATCATGCCGTGACTCCTTACGCTTCAGCTTACAACAAACACAGTAAAGAGCCCCTGTGACTGACTGTTTATTTTAACCAGCAACTTTCATTTCTACCACCAGCCAAATTTGTATTCTCTTCCTTACTCGACAGACTGGTTATTTAAAACTTCTAATGGAAAAGGGGTAGAAAAGACTTGATTCCACTGATCACCTGAGTCACTTTCCAGCTGCTACTATAACTATTTTACATGTAACCAGGTTCTTATTCCCCAGTCTTTTTCACACCTCTGTCACCTCATGCTTGTCATCAGATGTCAAGACACAAATGGCAATATAAATGCATACTGCTGACCTAATACTGGGTATAATACGTTAAGTTTTACATATGCAGTTTTCAGACACATTTAGAATACAGGTTGCTAAGAAGAAAAACAATTATTTTTTCTTTGCAATGCATAATATAATGAAATTTAAGTCATTCATAACATCACAGTATTGGAAAGGAAAAAAGATCAGCTAAAAGAATATCAGCTATAACAGGATAGCTTGCCCATCTAATAAAATAGTGTGTCTCATGATTTACACATGTGGGCTTGAGAGAATGACATGGATCTCATCTGTTAAGTTTCCCTTAGAGAAGAAAAAAACCCTCAATTCTTGTAAATTGCCAAGATCAATTGCACTTCTGCTATTTAATGAAATGGCACTGCCTAAAGAACTTTTTTATTAGGACAGTGCCCATATTACAGAGAGACAATCATTTCCTCCTTATATGGTGCCTGATTTGAATACAGCTTTTAAGTTCTCTTCAGGCTACATAAAAAAAATATTGTTTATCTAAATCCCTTAGCTTTGACCTCGTATTTCATGTTTTCACCTAAAATTGTTATTTAGCCTTATGGGGAAAATGCACAAAACTTGCTTCTCTCCTTACTGGTCTAGAATATATCTTTACTTAATCTTTACTTAATACCAGTACAGCCATTGCAATCAGCCAAACTCAGTTTTACTAAAGGTGTCAGGTGCAGCAGTAAGCAGACTGAGGCTATTTTCATTGTTTTTAAAGTAGTAAAAGACAATGAAGGGTCGATGCCTGTGTAAAAAGATAGCAAAAGACACATGCTGCCAAGAGACAGGGAATGTATTTCAGAACTACAATAAAAATACTGACACTCTCTAAGATCCTTGGATTTACCATAGCAATATTTCCCTCTGCACTTTAATATATAAAGTCAAATATGTCCCAAGTGGCACAGCTTGCCCAGGTTTAAACAATTTGAGTTCCTCCAGGACCTTGTGTCTAATGTTTCTGACTCGGCAAGCTGCAGGTCTTCAGGGGCAGCTAGCCAGTAGAAAACACGAAGTACAGAAGTTGCAGTGCAATTTACGTTGGCTGAATCTGGGACCAGTTGTCTTAACTTCCAAGGTGAATGTGCTCAAATTGAAACAGAAAGAATAATTACATTTTTCTGGTAAGTTCTGCCCTTCAAAACAAAAAACTGAGATGTTTTTGATAGATCACAAAAAGGTTGGGAACATCTAAATTCCACCTTCTCCTCGGTTTGGCTTTGGGTCCACATTAGTAAAAACTGTATATATGTATAGGCCCTCCTGCACTTAACAGAGGAGTAAGAAGTCATTGCTGGGTACAGCTTCTTCTTGAGTAGGCTGAGTATTTCTATCTTCCAAATCCACCCACTCATGAGACCAAATAATTTTGCACTTGATCTTGATAATATGATCCTCCTTTTCCTTCCTCATAGTCCCTGATCAGTAGTGCAACAGTTAACACGTTAATGTAAGTAACTGCTGAGAACGTTCATCTCAGACTTGCAGCAACTCAGATGTCCTAACAGATGTCATGGCTTCAGTTCCGTCCTGTTTGCAGTTCCAAAGTTTTCTTTGCAATTGTAAGAGCTAGATGCTACAGGAATATGTGAAAACTTTGAAACCATAAACAACACGGAACCAAACAAAGACATCTGCTTGGTTTTCAGAGAATCTGAGATGACAGCTCTGAAATGTGAGCTGCTCCAGCTGATCTTACAAATAAGACACTTTCTGCTAGCCACAGACTGTGATACAGCTATAATTAGACCTTAGCTTCACACAGAGAATCCATTTCTCCTTGCATGAGTTTTATAGTCGACTGTAAATAATGAGAACTTAATTTACATTTCTGCTATTAATGTCCAGGGCTACAAGCCAGTTTATTCCAATCAGTGCTGACTCCTCAGCTACAACTAGACTAAAAACCAGTATGAAACACTTGTCATTAAACTAAATTCACAACTCCATTCACTTACCAGAAATGCATGTGATATTAGAATACACATATATACATACATAAACATGTACAGTATATACGCACTATATATAGTGCATGCATACATATATATAGTCTGATTTATATCAGACTGAGTGAATTAAGCTACTTTTTATTGCTATTATCATTCAAAACACCTGATCATCAAGTGGAAAGAAAATATATGAAAAACAATTTACGCTGTCTCTTCCAAGTTTGTAAAAAATGTTAGGTATTTCATGTACAGAGTTTGATTTTGGATGCTTATGGTCTGACAATCTGAAGCACACGTTCACTAGTGTTAATATCTTCCCTGTGATAGAATGACACATACGTATAGAGACACCTTTCTGACTCATAGCTACCTAACAGTCCTCAGGACAATTTTTGTTTCTGACAGTGAAATTCAGTATCAAAATTCATAAAAACTGTGTGCAAAAATGTGAAGAACACCTTGCTTGACAGAAGAACTGCATCATAAAGAACTAAAAATTATTGAACTCAAGAATAAGGATGATATTAGGTTGAACTCAATGAAATATCCTCATGCACTCACTCACAAGATCTGTGAACCTAAGACAGCAGGAAGCCGTTTGCCTGTATATTCCATCTGATACATGAACTAAGAAGTATACAGAGGGTATTGTCAGTCATCTGTCTCCTATGTACAGTTGGCTTGCAAATGAAATAAATGTGATCAAATGGGTAGCATTAATCAGCAGTGAGAACAAGAACACACCTACTTTTTAAAACAAACAATGCACATGGCCCAGGCACTAAAAAAACCTCCTTTGCAAAAAAGCTGTTTTTTCTACTCCAGCTAATCAATGCTAGTGCACCTGGATTCTGAATACTTATGACAGTGACATACATCTGTTAAATGTTCAGAAATAATTAGACTTTGCTGAAGCAAAGCTAATGAATTCCCCTGGAACTCTGTGGCAAAATAAACAGATGAAAGGTATTAATAAGCATTCTGGATTTCTTTTTAAAAAAGCCAAAAAAACCACCAACAAAACCCACAAATGTTTTCTTCCAGCACTGATTAACACTTTGGATAGTAATGTGTAGCCCGAGATTTTCTGTCCTTACCACTGCAATTTCCCCATTTGCCACACTGCAAAATCCACACATTAACAAATCATGCAGTTTCATTTTACCTTTGCCTGCACCTACAGCAGGACGGAGAATACCAGCTTTAATGGAGGAAAACAAGAATAGGAACACTATATAATTAGATACAACACCAAAGGGAACATACATACATAATTTCATTATAAACCAGAAGAGCATGCAGACTAGATAAAATGTATTAATTCAAGTAAATTAGAAACAACCCGATTATGCTGAACACTGACAGACTATTACAAGACAAAAAGTAATATACATGCATTTACAAAATTTTATTACTCATGCTTGTTAAGATTCACAATTTAAAATAAATATAGTTCATATGCAAACTTAATACACTATTAGAGAAATTGCACTGCAGATAAACTCAGCTATGGCAATTCCAATAAACTATAATTTTACTAAGCATAAAAATACGTGAAAAGATGGTATCACAATAGACTTTTAATATTAAGATGTGCAAAATCACAAAATACTTTTCCCCAAAATTTCCCCTTTAAATTACTACTATTTTATTAAGCTTTCAAATTTAAATAAATACCATTTTCAACAAAAGAATGCAAAAATCAGAAATCTAGAATGGCTACAAATGTAAAAATCAATAGCAACAGGATTGAACAATATACTTAAAGAGTTTTTAAATATTACACAATGTCACCAGTTACTTGGGCCATAGATGACAAATTTATTTCTAGAGCTTTTTTGCCAGCTCTGTAAAAAAACTTAGACCTCACAGAGCTGTTGCAGACTTTAAAAGAGAAATAACTCCTTCTAGCCATAAAGCTGCATCCTTCCAGTATTGCTCTCTGTGACTAGATCACATACATGAAGCAGAATAGGTGAATGGAGAAAGACTACTGAAAATGTAAAGTTACATGAAAATTTGAAGCCCAGAAAAGCTGAAATCTTAGAACTTGTAAGTTTATATGAAAAGGGAAAAGGAGGGGCTTTACACCTCTTTTGGGGCTTCCACTACAGTAGAAATCCTTTGCACATCTCTTAAAAAATAATTAGAATCTTTCATTAGTGTATAATACAGTTAAGAAAGCTCTAGAAAAAAATTTATGAGGAGCTATTTCCTTATGTGACGTGAAAAGGGGGGAGGGGGAGGAGATTTTCTCAACCTTAATGGAAGGAAGTAGTAGCAATACTTCTAATAAAATTTGTAGTGGTTTTTAAACTCAGTGGGTTTTCTTTATACATACCCATCTTACCTTCATCCATAATTGTTACTGCTTCCTCAGTTATCTGACTTCCTGATCCAACTGAAGTTTGTGCATTAAAGTAGAACTTGTACCTTGTGCTGTAATTTAAATTTTTTAGTATCAAGCTGCTCTCATTGGCAGGAATTCTTATCTCTACCAAGGGACCCAATTCATGTGTGTTGTTAACTGTTGTTACAAGAAAAAAGAAAAAAAAAAAAGAGTTAGGAAAATTGCCTACATTGTCATTGTGTTAAAACGGGCTTTTATTTGTTTGTATTTATTTGGTTTGTCTGCTGCATTGTTCATTTCAGGTTACATGAACGATAATCTATAATTTCAAAAGAAAGCCACCTTTGTGTAAAAAGAATCTATGCAAGGGGCTAAAATTCAACAAGGAGATAGGAAATTCCAACATGTTAAGTTCAAGTTCCATTCTTGTAAATATCTGAATCCAAGGCAACTGAGTCCACATCAAATGATGTGAATTCACATGCATTTGAAACACTGATCGTTAAAAAATTCTGAAACTCTGAACTAGTTGCCCCATAATAAATTCAGTATGCATAGGAAAAAAAATAATACTATAGTGACTTGTATCTAATGTCAAGGAAAATGGAAGTTGGTAAGTGGAAGAAAACAGATTTCCTTAATCTGTTCCATGCACATCAAACTTAAATTTTGTGCATGCACAAAGTCAGCAGTGTCATTGCTGACAAATTTCTGGGTAAGCAAGCAGTGGTATGGGGATCCTAAGGAAGTGATTTATAGCTGATATGAGCAAATGGCACATTTATGAATTTTTTATTTTAAAATTCAAATACTGTGAAAAGTGAAGAAGCAGGAAACAATATAATTGGATGTATTTTGAACTGCTTCTAATGATATTTTCTCTGCAGTTAGAATGTAGGATTTGTAAGTGGTAGTATCTTGCTTCTAACTTGACTGTCAATTAGATGTAGGACTTCACCTCCATTTTTCTGTAAAGCATGGTCTGAAAAAATAAAAGTAATGGAAAAATGCTAACCTTGTACTTGAGCAAGTGAAGTTTTCTAGTCATCTATATTGTCAAAATACATTACTCTCTCAAACGACATCTACAATGCAATCATATCCTTTCTACATTATAAACCTAATGTAATTTTTTCTTAATAAATGGATTGCTATTTGGTTAACGTATTTTCTAAGTTAGAGGCATACATTCATAATTAACTTACTTGGCTGAAACTTCAGTGTATACGATGTCAAAACACCATTTGGATGGGTAGGTGAACCCCACTCCAGAGTCAGAGAGTCCAATGTTGGGTTAGTAATCTTCAAAAAGGAGGGTGAGCTAGGAACTTTTAAGAAGAACATACAGTAAATACAAAGTAGATTAACTTAAACCAGCTCATGAGTTATTACTTCTTAAAAATATTACCGTATTGAGCCAAATTATTCTTTTATAATGTCGAAGATGCAAATTCAGCAATTACACCCTTAGTGCTCTATTTCTGAACATACAACATTTAAGTTTATTCTCTAGCTTTCTCATTTCATACCTCCTTCAGGGGTCTTAAATACTTTGTCTGGACTTGCTGGTCCTTCTCCTTTACCATTAACAACTCTAACATTCAACTTGTAAGAACTATAGGGCTCCAGCCCTGGCAACATTCCAAAAGTCTTGTTCCCCCTGAAAGTCAAGATCTTTTTTTCTACATGCCGCCTACTCCTTCTGGATAGACTCTGCACTTTCCAGTAGTAAACCTAAAGACAAAAGAAAATCTACAGTGAGTGTTTAGGTGTTCTGATTTTACAAACTCTAAGCTTTTCCATGAGTATCTATTAATTATAGGTAGGAATAATTGTAATTTTAATAAGCTCAGGTAAGACACAGCATAGAGCTTTCCTGCTCCAGAAACAGACCTTGTCCAGAAACAGTCATGTCTACACAACTGGTTGAAGACTATCACCTCCCAGTTCTCCTAATGCTCAAAGCAAGTTTAACACAAGTCCTGGTTTGGAACTGCATTAGTATGTGATGGTTCTCATGTTAGCAAGTCCATCTGAGAAGCAGGACTCATTCATACCACCCATTCTTTCAGTAAGATGTCTACACAGCTTCCAAAGCAGACTTGCACTTTGATACCTTGTTATGCCTCACACCTGACCATGCTATTCCCTGTGATGTGGAAGTCAACTAGGTATTTTTAAATGAGGAAGAAACCAAAAGATTTGTCTAGACTGGAACACAAGTTCTGAAAGGACTCTGAGATTACAGTCATGGAATGATCTCCACCTAGGGACAGGAAGACTATTCTTCCATTTATGTGACAATTAGATCAGACCACAAAGCTGATTCTGGTGTCCATTTTGCTGATTGCATTTCTGAGAAACTACAGATGAGCCTCAGAGGTAATTACCTTACTGCACTCTCCTTACTACACAGTCTGTCTACCATGATATCTGTAAAGATATTAACAGTTGACCCTACAAAGACGTATGTTACTCCTAGGCTTGTCACCTTCAAATACATCATTGTTCAGTTTTCACAGCATAATCTTCATGCATGTATGATTACACACTAAAACTGATCAAGCAATAGATAAAATTCTGGTTCCATTTAGGTCAACTACAAAACACCTTTTTAATTAAGGAAGCTGGGGTTTCACATATGAATTAAAAAAAGGGAACTCTCAAGACTTACAAAGCCCAGCTAGGTATCTTATAAAGCACTGTTACGCTAACACCAGCTTTCTATTGCTAACATACCATTTCACTCTAATCTCTGTTAAATACCACTGTGGTTTACATGGCTTGAGTTAATGTTTTTCAACACCACCAGCTGTCATCCTGTAGCTCACATCCTACCAACTAGTGTAGAAAGCCATTTACAAGCTAACAAAAGCTTAAAGTGTTGGTACTATTAGTATTGAAACTCTTAAGGTATAGTTCATGATATTTTAAGAATTGTTAGCAGTTAACGTTTCACAAAGCACGTTAGTATAGTTGGGTCACCACTTTTCATTAGCCAGGCTGAAGTTAAAAGACAGCTTTAATAAGTTGGGTTTGATAAGCAGTGATTTGGAAGAGGAATATGACAATAAAAGAGACTGCATCACATTTTTCACATACTGTATTGAATGACCGTTGAATTTGTAAGATTAACAGGAAAAGTGGCAGCAGTAACAGTGAAAACAATTCTTTTTTAAAATTTCTTCTCATGTTTGAAACACTTCGTAGTACCACAGTGTACTGAGTATTAGTTAGATTAATACAAAAGCAAAATATAAGTGATGTGCTGTAAACTGCTGCTGGTTAGATGTCTTCCTGCTTTGTTCATACATTTGTCTTCATCATGTGACTCTTTATAGAAATACCCCTCTCTTATTAAGAAAGGTGTCCCTAATGCAACACAGCGTACTGGGCTACTGTCTGAAATAATTTTATTAATTAGGAAAGCCTGAGTTTGTTAGTAGGATTTTCTAATGTGTTTAAAAAGAGCTAGTCATGTACTTTGTAAGCTATGTTAATAACTGAGATGCTTAAAGCATACCCTGCATCCATGAAAATTTTTCAGCTTGTATTCAGAGAAAGCTTTATAATAACTATCCACCACATCTTAGGGACTTGTCATGCCTTGTCTAGCTTTTGACCTATTTTAGCTTGATTTAGCTGTATCTGCAAAAATTATGTAAGAAACTTTTTCTGCATCTGCAACTTATTCAAGGATATACCATTGTCACATTTGTCCTAGCCATAATGTGTGGTCAGGTTTGTTGTCAAAACTGTGGTCTTGAGCTTGTTTTATTTATGATCACTGACTAACATATTAGCTTCAGTTTTGCTTAGCTTTGTGCAATTGTGTGGTTCTCCTCCTCCCCAGAGAAAAAAAAATCATACTGTATACAGAGAAAGACTAACACACTCGACAGAAGTAATCATGGCTTAACTAACTCCTCACACCAACTGGCGAGAAAAGCGTGCAACCCATTAGTAAATACAGGACAGAAAATAACCCTCAGAGACCCTGAGTCTGAGGAAAAAGAAATCTCCACCTAAGCTTGGGATGATGACAGCTCACTGTAACCATGTCTTTGAAGGGTGAGAATACCTGATGTATGGGCAGATGTTGGTGTCTGTGGATTTTTTTGTATTATTAATAATCTTTAACAGAAATTTGGTGATTTGGATTATAAATATTAGTGTTACTGTAACTTGATTAATAATAAGTATTAACTTCACTATATTGTAACTCTTTAATCCTCATTTAATGGATGTTTTATTTTGGTTACCCATTTGTGTGTGAAATACCAGGTTAATAAGAGACTGTCATCTAACAGACAAACATTTAACACGCTTCTGCAATTTCCACTCCTGAGTTTCTTCTGATGGGTTTCTAGTGCAACCTCTGAAGCAGCTTTTGCCATCAGATTTTCCCTGTCCTCCAGGGACATCAGTGCCCTCAGTTTCTAACCCTGAAGTCCTTCTGTCTCCCATTCTCTAGTAATTGCATTCTTTTGTCTCCAACACAGCCTTCTCAGTTATCAAAGCCAACACATTATGTTACACTAAGCTTCCTTCAATTACATGTACACTCCAAATCTTCTGCCATTTCCTATCTCCTTAAATTGAACTTTTAAACTGAGCTTTTTCCTGGCCTCCAAAAAGACACAGCACCCAGCGTAAGGCAGCAAGTGGCCAGTTACTTAGAATTAAAGATGTGATCAATTGTATTATGGCAGAAGATGAGAAATCTTAGCATTAGACCTAGAAGAAACTCCTACAGAAGCTACTTCTCCTTACCCTCTAAGTATTATTTTGCAGTAAGACCTGTAAAACTATGATCATTTTTTAAATCTATATAATGTGTGGAAACTTAATTGCAAACACATCCCATTTTTCTTCAAGGACAATGTCACATGAGGTTAGTGCTACAAGGCTGGAACATTGCTGAATTTTAAATTAATTGTATCAATGCTGTTGCTCTTGTCAGCAAAACTTGTGAGCTCACTGAAAAGCAGGAGTCCTCTTATATGTCAGTTGCTTCAATCTGGATACAATATCATATAGGAAGAGTGATCTATTTTAATAAATGAGAAACAGAATGCTTTTGACTGTACTTACTTTGTACCCTTGAAGGTGTCCTCGGACAGTTTTTAGTGGAACTGGGTCCCAATGTACCTTTGCTAATGTGCTGTTAATAACATGAACCTGCACGTTGCCTGGCGCAACCATTGGCACTGTGTGGAAAGGATGCAACAAGTGCCTAGTTAGAATAAGAAACCATACGAACGCACTTTTTCAGAATGAGTTTTTGCATTGCACTCAAGAATTAGGTTAAAATGTTCCTACGTTAAAAAGCTGACCTGAGGATTAATACTACAGAGTATTATGAAGCCTTATTATCTTCAAATTACTTCATTTTAATTAAAAACATAACCATTATTCCCCCATCTCCAATATTTTAGTATGTTAAATACCCATTTAGGTTACACATTTAGTTGCTTTTAATTAGTACAACTGAGTCAAACTACAAAACTTACAGTCTTCTCCTGAATGTCCAATCACCTCTGATGGCTCTGGTGCATATCCCAGGTCATTTAAAGCTTGTACTTTTATTTCATAGGGAACAAAAGTTGGAGTACCAGACACAATATATTTAGATACGTTTGCAACTATAACAGATGTCCATTCATCATCAACATCTTTCTGACGCCAGCTGACTTTGTATTGAAGCCCTGGTCCGTTAGACTGAAAACCTTTTAAAGACTGAAATGAAAAAAAATATTTTAAAAAATATTCTGAAGCATCTGAAAAATCCAAAGTCACAAAGGAAATAAACTGATTCTTCTTCAGAATTTTACTGAAAATTTACCACTGTGTTCTGTGATAGAGAAGCACTGCAGAAATGTCCAAGCTATGCAATTTAGCTTTTACAGGAGATCAGTTCAGTTGCTTTTCATTCATTAGTAAAAATCACATTGAATCGTGCTTCTGGCTAATTCTTATGCAACCAAACGTTGTGATTTCTGTATACATATTTTGTTTTCAAATATTTCTTAAGAAGTGGAAAAGTGAAAAACAGACTTATACCAACTCCTTATAAACAGTATTCCCTAGACAATGCTTCTTGCCTGGGATGGGAAACCGGTTTTACATAGCTCTCCTTGAGGGCCTGTCATGATGGTAAGGGCATCGTAGAGAAAACTCTTCCACAAAAGTTTTTTAGTGGAAGAGTGCACAATAATTCAGTTTATCATAAAAGTTGAGGGTACAATTAGGATTCACATTAGGATTCATTCTAAGAAAAATACTCTACTTGAGATAAACCGCAATTTACATATTTAACTTTTCCTAAATCAGCAGCAAAACATCCTGTATTACCAAATTAATGACTTATCTTGAGAAATCACTCAAGGAAAATACAGCACCTTGATTTATTGGTTTTTTTTTCCCATAATGCATGCAGCTTTTCCCTGAAAATGAAGATGGGGAAATGTCTGGATTTTACTCTTTCAACGTCTTAAGCAAGCAATGCATTGAGCATTCTCATAGCATGTTCACAGTTAGATCATTATTACTTCTCAAAAATAATGCTCCTCACAGACCTGAAAACAAACAAACGAAACCTCAGAAAAAACAAACTTACCTCCCATGTTATTACCAAATTATCAGGTTCTGAGCCTATCCCTTGTACATTAGAAGGATTTTCATCAGGGTCTAAAAATAAAATATTTACACATGAACAAGAATGACTTCTGTTTGCATTCCAAGCAAATTCAACACCATTCGTAGTATAAATCAATCACTGGTAAGCAGGAATAGTTATTTACTTGCAGATTTTGTGAGGTACTGCTCAGATGGTTCGCTCGGCTGACTTCTGCCAATCTCATTGACAGCTATGACACGGAATGAGTAGTTGACGTACGGAGACAACTTCAACTGTACTGTTGTCTGAGTTCCAGGAACTTCCGTCTGGTAGTGCCATACCCCTGGTTCATGCAGCCCATCTTCATATTCAATCACAAAGTCTGTAAACAGATAATGAATCCAACTTTATGTCAAAACTTACAACACCTTCCTAGATCAGTGTAGGCATTTCTGAATGAGCTAATCAGAAGTGAGTGATCCAATCAACATTTTTTAAAATCATGGAAATTGAAATGTAAGTACATAAACCAGAACACAGGTCTATAATGCGGATCTCAAAAGCACTGCCTAGGTAGAAATGTTATAGAAACAGTCCTACTTTTATGATTTGGTATTCTCGCTAATGCAGCTACCTGTCAGGTAACATGTTACCGCAAGAGCTCTCTCTTAGGTAACGGATTTTAATGTAACAGGAACCCTTGAGCTATCACAGCAAGACAGTGGGACAAGATTGGAATTTTGATGTAAAAGCAGCATTTGGCTGACAAATATATTGGTCTTAGTTGTATCAAGTTGACAGTAAGTAGTACGTGTACAATACTAAAACTTTCTGAGTATTCCATTTTCCCCACTGAGACTGGCTTAGTGAAGAACTATTTAAAGTCAAGAACCAACACCTGAGAAAGGTTTATAAGAGCACTTTTCAGTATCTTCAAATTAAGCCAAGGAATGTATGTTCAGAGGCTAAATTTCTTGAGAGTTCTCTGTGTGAACATTACAATGATTACTGTCAAGACCTCACAGACTATATATCCTCAGGGATAAATAGGTTTGTAGAATTTCAAAAAGAAAATAATATTCATTATCAAAGACAAAAGGACATTTTTTTTCAGCTGTGAAATAGCCGGAGAAGCTTCCTGCTCTTAGGTATGAGATATAAATTTTGAAACACTTAATAGGAATTGTTAGGATATGGTAAATATATGGGAGAGGAATGCGTAGTCTGAGTACCTTCCATGGAACCTTAAGTTTACATATATGAAATCTACATGAGCATCAAATGCTTGTGTGTTGTGTAACAAAATTTTTCCCCTATCTCATATATAGCTGGGGACAAGAAACCAGAATATGACTCCGAATACATCCTGTTTGCACTACTAAAGAAATTTTGAGAGGCATCTGGAAATTGCTTTTAGAATACTTACAGTACCACATAGAAATAATGCACAACAATTTGAGAAGCCAAGATGGTCAAGAAGTAAAATAAGTAAGTAGTGCTAATCACAGTTTTCTGGACTTCAGGCTTGCAGATTTCATCCTGACCCGAGTAAGAAAGAGGGAGAACTGCCCCCAAATTACTGCCTGACTTATAGCTCGTGTGCTCAGAGATAAAGGTCTTGGGATGGGATGTTTTCTGGACCAAAGTCTTTGCTGAAAAGGTGAGAATATTACATACTGTAAAAAAAAAGCACCCACAGAGTTTTCACTACTGCTTTTTGGCTTCTCCAGTAACTAGCATTCTGCCTGCAACTCTAGTAGAACAACTTACAGGAGACTTCAAGGAAAAAAATTCTATTTGAGCTTTCAGAGAGATTCTAGCATGTCAGTCATGTTACTTGTGTAAAGGGATCACTCAAAATGAAGTCCTATCCTTGAGTCTTGATCTGCACTTTGAAGTGATAGCAGCAGCAGCAGTAACAGGCTTACTTATGAAGCAAATGCCTTATTCTTCAGGCTCTCAGGGGACAATGCAGCAACACAAATTGTACCATAATTAAAACCAGCATTATTTAGTCAGAAGAGTTCAATTTCCAATATCAGAGTGCATGCAATATCTCACTTCTATAAAAATTCTGACATGAGCCAACACCACCTAGTATCATCTCTTTTGAAACAGTGTGATCTCATTCCTATAGAAAGGCAAGGCTTGTGTCTTCTGGTCTGGAAAAAAATGAAAATACTGATACAAGAGTATATGAAGAAGCCATAACTTGAATACAATTCAACTATTTCCATTAAACTTATATATATTACATATTTTTAAAGTATATTACTAGATTATATACATTAGACAAGTCTGGAAGTGTAAAACTTCAGCAAAATCCCTTGGTGTTTTATTAAAACACAATCAAAATCTTTGATGTGTTCTGAAATTTGTGAAATTCTGTTTTTACAAAACTTCCTGTCAGATGCCTGATCCTTATGGTTTGTGTTTAGCGTTGATACTGACCAGCATCAGACCCTGGAGAGCAACACTCAGTAAGTGAGCCTAACTCATTCATTCCAAATATAACGTGTAAACTGGTCTTGGTAACTTGTGGCAGTTATTAACTAAAAATACACTGCATAAATAATAAAATAATTACCTTAAGTTGCTCATAATGAAAAAGTTGCTCCAACAAATCTTTCTGATCCTATTATTTTTTGGAAAACAAACAGTAACATCCTTCTTTCCTCCTAAATTCCCTCTCCACCCTCTCTGCTCAATGTAAGCAAGAGCAGCTTTCATCATGTTCTGCCGGAAGGAATAATAGCATTTAAGATCAATTTCCTGTCTCAAAAGTTTATGGAAGTTTACTTTCTCTGTCTTATGGACATGCTTTATTCCTTCCACTGTCTGGACTAGAAGAAAACCAGAAAAACTTTCTGCCTTGTATTTTCATGAAGAGTACGCTTCTGTATCAGTAGTGATAGAAATCTCTAAAGATACTGGTACTGATGCTACTTCAAATACAAATACAAACGAGTTAATGCAAGATGTTAGTAGCACTCTCCTTCAGAAGCATACAACTGATGAACAAGTCTCTCCTCTACATATTTGTAAGACTGGACCTTGTCAGGCAGAGCTCATATTGGTATCAACTTCTATGTTAACTAGCACAGTTTCTTGGATCAAAAGCCCAGCTCTTTAGGGCAGTAAATAAGTCTTTCTGCTTGGCTGTACAGTAGAGGATATTCAGTGAATTTTTATTATGTAAATAAATGGCAACTGTGGCAAATAAATTTACCGTTCTTCTGTGCTGCACACAAAATTCATCTCAGAACACTTTGGAATCTGAGAACAGTTAACATAATGCTGTTAAGGTGGTGCAATAAATATAAACAAACATACTTGTAATGGGACTGTTATTTTCATCTCCTGGTATCCATGAGAGTTCAACGCTTCTTTCTAGCTGACCTGTCAATTCCAAGTCAAAGGGTGGATTAGGCCGAGCTGTAAATCAAACGAACACAAAGTAAATAATCACACCAGAACATGTCGTTTCATCTTTGAAAAAATCCTTACATTCCAATCAAAAGAATTCCACAAATACAGCACGGCAGATCTACTCATGTAAGCATGACTTAATGACCATTAGCATGCAGTTACTACAAAACAAAGATAAAATGGAGAACTGATGTATCTGGAAATTTCTATACTTTAACAAGAATCTATATGTGATTTTATCTATGTCTAATTGAACTGTGAGTTAAAAATGTAATTAGCTTCATAGAATTATGAAATGCATGTTCAGTTTATCTTTGAATGATGATGGGTGGTTATCTATTGTAACCAGAAATATTTAATAAAAGATGGAAAACAAAGAAGCATTCATATCAAAGAAGCTTTTCCAGAATCACTACAAATATTTTGCATGGGAATTCAAAACAAGTATAACTCAAATAGAAACTAATTGCAAGTTACTAAGGCATTTATTTTTTATTCTACTTTCAAAAAATCCTGAAATACCATGCAAGCTGTTAATATACATCCTTATAATGCATAAAGATGTAATCGTCCATTCCAAATTGCTGAAAATAATTCATTGTATGATTTGTTACACTAAAATCAAGATTAATGAGTAGGTTCTTTTAAGAATACATAAGCACTTTCACTGAATGTGATAGGATTTACATAAAAGTGTTTAAGACGTTCATACCTAAAAGTGTCTTTGGCATATTATCTTGCATTTTAAAACACAAAATCAGAAAAAATGCTATGAAATTAAAGGTTGCATACTGTCAAATTTAAGGCTGTACCTGACTGACAGATTTTTGGGGCAACTTCAGCTTTAATTTTAAAATCCTTACTAGCAATTTCATCAATCATAAACCAAACTGGTCAATACGGTCCTATCCATTTTATGAGTGAAATGAAATGAAATGAAATGAAGACAAACTATGAAACAAATTACATCAGGCCTACAAAGCTGTCATCAAAAGCAATGCAAAAACAAGCCATAATTTGGTTGGTGCAAGTTCTTTGATAGTGAATTATCTTTCAACACAGTTGGATTTACCGTTTAGATCCTTCATTTATTATGTAACTGACTTGCATTACAGTGTACTCTATGAGAGAAATATTATCACACTGTAACCAAACTTAATTAAAAATAATTTATCTCTGAAAATCATTTATTCCCTAAAACACAAAGCAGCCTGCACTGTAAAATTCCGAAGTCCAGTACTCCAGTAATGAAGCAGCTGGTAAAATGGGATGAAACCACACACACACAAACACAGGAAAAAGGGGGAAAAATGAAAAGACGTTGCACTTTGCAATAGGCACATGAGAAATATATCTGGCAGACCACGTAGTAAGAGAACTTCATATTAGTTTACCGTAAATGATAGCTGGAGTTGGGGGAGCAGCTGAAAAGAACATTAATATAAAGGATTTAATCAGTTAGTAGCCAAAGAAACAGAATACTGTAGGCAGTTAAAGACTATAAGTATTAGAGACAAACAAAAGTTAACTTATTTAGAGTAAATGGTTGATTTTAAATAGTACGTTGATAATTTTTCATTGAAAATTTATAAAAGTATCCTCGAATATTTTATCTTTTTTTTTTTTTAATTAAGGATAGATCAAGAAAATAAATAAAGTAAGCAATCTTATAAAAACTTTTATATAAGTACTAGAAGTTTGGTGTATGTCATTCCTAGATAGGCAAAAGATTACAGCACAATTTTAAAACAGAAGCATATTTGACTTTGCATCTCAGCTTGAATTCAGGTAAGAATCATTCAGGACATCTACTTAAAACTTTCTTACAAACTAGGAGAAAGGGCAAAGTAATATATTTTACAACAATCTGCAATTATATAAACTTAAGAGAGAACTAATTTAAAAAGAAAATCCTTGAAAAGTCACACAACCAAGCATGCTCAGTTTTTCTGAAGCATAATTTAGCTGCAAAAGAGATTCCTGAGAAAACATGTTTATGTTCAGATACTCTGCAATATGTTATCTACTGTGTTAGCTCAGATGTCATCCAAATAAAAACCTATAGAGCATGAAACTGAATGTGCCCTGTTGCTACTGGACCCTTTTCTAAGTAGCTGATTCAAAGGTAAACTTTAGAGTAAGACTGTATTTTCAAAAAACTGAAACATGTTTACAAATAGGTGACATTTCCTTTGTCTTGTACCAAAACTATGTTTGTGCTTTTCATTTTAAATCTCATGCTGTTTTCATATTTAACAGTAATTAAACACTGTTCTGCTATCATAGAGTTTGAGAATATTCTTACCAACAACAGTAAGCACAGCACTTGCTGAAACACTGTCCAGAGTAGTATTAACTATGCAAGTGTATGTTCCATCATCTTTATCAGTTACATTCATAATGGTCAAGTTGTCTTTACCAACCAGAAACCTGTAAATACAATAGATTCAGCCACTGATTTTTCAACAACTGGTAGTGTTATAAGAAACTTGCTAAGACATTACCAAATCCCATCTACGCATTTATTTCAGCAATTACCTGGACAGCAATGTAAGCTATCGGACTATGTCAGCCTCTTCTGCACTGCTCGACCATCTTCTCACAGCAACTGTCTATCCTAATGTGCTTTTATTTCCAAATACACTCAGACAAATTTTAATTATCTGTGATCTAGAGCAAAATAGTCTTCCATTACCTGTTTAGCTTCTTATGCCTATTTTCTTCTCCTTACAATTGACATACATGGTCAATATGCACAATTAAACATTTTTACATCTCATTTTACTTTGAATTCTGTCTTAATATTTTCACAATGCTAGTTAAGTCCTTTAGTCACCAGACATGGGATAGCGATGGTATTTATGAGTCTTCTTCAGAAAATGTCAATAGGTCAATATGTTCCTTCCAAAGATCAGGAAAAGGAGCAGACAAAAGAAACTAGAAAATTAAAAATAAAGGAAAATTATTTTGTCCATACCTTTCATCATCTGGCAGTTCATCATTGTCCTTCAACCATATAACTGTTGGTAATAAGGTAGAATCATGTTTTATTATACACTCAAATGAAACTTGGCCATATCTCTGAACCACTTTGTATTCTGGCTGTTTAATTATCATTGTTGGATCTGAAATTTAAAATTACTGTTAGATATTTAGAAAGTCTGACATTCTATACTAACTTATGATGAAAGAATTATTAATTTCTTACCCTTAACTTCCAACTGCACCTCATTTTGTATCTTTCCTAATTCATTCCTTGCTACACATGTGTATGTACCAGTACTATCCTTTTGAGCCACCGGAATTTCCAAGGTTCCATTATCATGGAAAATGTATTCATTTCCACGCAAGATGCTACCTTTCACTCCCTTAAACCTGTATGTAAAAAGTAGTATCATTATCCAACACCACAGATAAATTTTGTTGCATTCTATTACCAGAAAACGCAAACTTGGGACTGTCACGTTAGAAAACACAGACAGAACCACAAAATGAAATTTAGACTTGACTCTGCAGGGATAACTGTTGTTATGTTAATTATATGTAATAATGTATTACCATATTGTAATCAGCATATATTTAAAAATACACTATTTATAGAGTAAAAATAGTTTTAAAGCTTTAAATGTTTGTTTCCATAGATATAACTGGCTCTTTTTACATAACTTAAGCACAACAACTATAGCTTACCACTCAATTTCAGGCTTAGGTGAACCAAAATAAGCACAGTCTAGCAATGCAGGACTATCTGAGATGACTTGATACAGTTTATTAGCAGAAGTTAGAATTCTTGGAGGCTCAGCTGAAAAGACAAAGATATCCGATATCTATAGATACAAAGCTGCAAATACAAAATACTAAGACATCAAGAATGTCCTAAAGAATTATGTTAACATCCTTCTCTGAAGCGATTTCTGGTCTCTGTCTAGGTCCAAATATGTCGTACTGCCAGCAGCCTGAGGAAACGTTAATGTACGAGAATTATCTTGTGAAAAACAAGTGCTTCTTCCTTGTTTACAAGTAGTTGTGAAGGGCACCAAAGGCAATGATTTCAGTTGGAACATTTAAATCAGAATTCAAGAAGAGAAACTCCTGGGAACAGACTGAACTACATAATTCTGAAGAAACCTGCAGGCAGAAAGAAGCTAAGATGTATTTTTGTTGAAACATCTACATTTTCTTTCATTTAAGACAGTGCTTCTCAATCAAAAGATCTGCCAGTTCCTGCAAAGAGTTTTTAGAGGCCATTCTGCCTAAAATTTTGCTACTAGCTTTGTTAAATTCAGCGAGAAGAATAGAATGGCCACAATATATCGCAACTAAAAACACATTCTTGGGAGGTCTTTAAGTCAAATGCATAATCATGTCCCCTAGCATCAGCGATTTAGAGATCATCTATTTAACCGTTCCAAAACATCCACAATCAACGAAAGTGTACTGAAACATACTACCTTAAAGAATATTAATTCCTGCCTGATTTGTTATCCTTCCATTTGCTTGATTTACATAAACAGGAAAACAAGAAAGAGATAAAATTTATTCCAAGTTTTCTCCAGCTGTTGCAACTAACCTTCTTACTTAGGAATAGTGAAAGTGAAATTCAAGAATATCCTACAAAAAACAAGGTATCAAAAAAAAGCAAGGTACATCCTTGCCTTTTACCGGGCTCAGGAGACACATCCATTCCCAATGAAGACCTCAAGCAAGGCTTGAGTATGCAATCCGTGGAGTAGCAGAAGACAACTGAATACCCATGAAAACTGAAAAATATAAAATCTGTTTCTTACCCAGAACATTCACAAATGCGTTTGCCAGCAAGTATCCATATTCATTAGAAGCATTGCACTGATAAACAGCACTTGACCTTTCTTGCACATGTGAGAAAATAATGGTATCACCATCTACCTTTCTGCTAGGATCTTCTGGGGCAACTGTTGGTGCAAAGAAAAGAAAATAATTGCGTTTCCTAAACTGCTGCTGGGTGATATGTTTCACACTTCTGAAAAGAAGAAACAATTCCAAAGACTAATATGCTCTTTTTTCTATTGTCTTGGGTGACTGTTCACTGGTTAAGATGTGAATTTCAACATGATTAAGGAAGTTCTTCCAATTCTACAAATACTTAACTCAGGATGGCAGTGTTCCCATTTTTGGAGGGGTTGTTTTGTTTGCAAGGAAATATTTCTGTATGTCAAAAGAAAATGCTGTTAGAATGACACAGTCCTATGCGACTTAAAAGTTTCAGCTTTTTGGATCAATCGATATACCATAAATAATTATCCAAATACAAAAATAGCCTTACTTAGTTGAAATCTATCTCAGAGTAAAGCATAAGCAATTCTTTCACATAAAATCACCTTCACAAGATCAGTGACAGTAATTCAGCAGGTGGCACTATTTCCCTTATGTAAGAATTATACAATGCCATTTCCCCAACTGTTCTGTAGTAGCCTGAGCTGTCTAACAGCTCTTGCATCCCAGAAGAATTGAGAATATACGGGAAAATAAAAATCCAATACATTACTGATGAATAACAGCTATCAGTTATGTTACAACTGGATGGAGTTAGAGAGGTAAAACGGAGAAAAACTTACCTTGTAACACTGGACTGCATAAAAATGCACAAACTATAGCTTAATATTTTAAGAAAATATTAAATAAAACCAGATCAATGTATTATATAATACTGAAAGTAATAGTAAAATTATTCATATACTAATATGAAAAATAAATGCATATATCTATACATAAATGCATCACAGTTTGGTTGCATCATCAAAATTGACACCCTTATATTTTATTTGAGCTTGAGAAAAAGTATATTTGTGGAAGACATTTTCATATAAAATCATTTCACTGTCCTTTGGATTAATATAAAATATCAATGAACTAAATTGACATCAATTTTCTGTAAGTGAAAAAACCTTTTGATTCAGACAATGCCTCAGTACTCATCTGCAAAGAAAATGGAGAAATTTCTCCAACATTTTCTCATTCTGCTGCAGTATCTATTACTGAATTCTCTGACAAAAGAAACCAGACGAAGGGGACCACAGTTCTGTGCTCTTGCTTAAGGGTATTTCCATTTTGGGTGAACTCTAAGGCCATTTTGCATGTACAGTAATTACATCAATTTCCAAACACATGCCTCAAGAACAGATTTCAACTTCATTTTTATCTCTTTCATTACTCAGAGTTAAAATCAGTATCACAAATTCAAAAATTTTGGAAAAGAAGAAAAAGGTACTACTGGAATTTTAAATGCTTATTGTCCGGACTTCTGGATGGCTGGCACTTACTTTTTCCTCTTTTGCTTTACTTCCTATTGTATTCCACATTTCACATTGCTTCCTGTTCTATGTAAATGGCATTTTCATTAAAAGATTCATGGGCTGAAAATAGATGGAGCAGGTGAGTAGCCCAGCAGGCAGGCCAGTCAGCTGTGAGAAGTGGTCTGTTTCTGCATACAAATCACTGTTAAATGAAAAATATGCACAACCACCCTCCCAGGAGGTAGATCTGCCCACAGCCGTTCCAATCACAGCTCCTCTCTGCCCTGGGCTCTGGGCTTCCCTCCACTCCTGTCCTCTGAATCCTGCAGCATTTTCTGCACTCAGACAGATTTTTAATGGGTGCACAGACTCCCTCCCTCACACACTCCCATACATAACACCTTATGGGCTGATAGTACAGTCCCTTCAGAGAGACGGAAGCCATTAGTTCAATTGCTTATGACTGCAGAAGGAACTGGATCTTAAAAGAATGATCTAACCATTAAATTATCATATAAAAAGAAAGATAGCATCTTCCCTTCCCACTGCTGTATTTAAGGAAAAAAAGAGATAGTCCTCTTCAGTTATTCGAAGGAAAAGAGGTAGGTGTCTGTTCTCAGAAAAGGGCTTCAATCTGTGTGTCCCAAGAGGAAAAAAAACAGAGGGAAGTGTCAGGTTAGTCAGTGCTTCCTTTTCAGTGGTCCAGCCATTTGCATGCTGAAGGACACTGGTTTTAGGCAGCTCCCTGTGGAGATTGGCCTCTATTCAACAGTCTGTCTTCTGACATGCCTCATCCTCCCACGCAACACCAACAGAACCTACCCGCCTTTGCCCATGCACCACACTGTGTTTTGCAGGGCCAGGCCCTAAAAGTTAGACGCTGTTATCATCCAGCTGCTTTAATGGTCTCAAGCACACGCTGATGCACTCACACACACAGAATCGTTGAGGTTGGGAGGGATGAGGTCATATGGTCCAACCCCCTGCTCAAGCAGGACCTAGAGCCCTTGCCAGGACTGCGTCCAGACAGTGAAAGGATCACTACCCTCGACCCGCTGGCAATACTTTTGTCTAACATAGCCCAGGATAACATTAGCCTCTTTAGCACAAAGGCACACTGCTGGCTCGTAGTCCACCAGGACGCCTTTTGTGCTAAGCTACTATCCAGCTGGTTGGCCCCCAACATGTACTGGTGCCTGGCCTTGTTCCTCCGCAGGTACAGGACTTTGCACCTTTTCTTGTTGAACTTCATGAGGTTCTTGTCAGCCCGTTTCTCCAGCCTATTGAGACCCCTGTGGATGGTAGCATGATCCCCTGGTGTATCAGCCACTCCTCCCAGTTTTGTGACATCTGCAAACTTGCTGAGGGTACACTGCCCCATCACACAGACCATGAATGAAGATGTTGAACAGAACTGACCCCTGGGGTACAGTACACTGTTAGCTACTGGCCTTCAACCAGACTTTGTGCCACTGATCACCACCCTCTGGGCCTGGCCATTCAGCCATTTTTCTATCCACCTCACTGTGCTTACCCAGCCCATACATCAACAGCTTGTCTATGAGGATCTTATGGCAGACAGTGTCAAAGGCCTCAATGAAGTCCAGGTAGACAATATTGACTACTCTTCCCCTCATCTACCACGCCAGTCACACACATCACATACACATCACAGAAATGTATCAAGTTGGTAAAGCATGGCTTCCCCTTGGTGGATCCAAGTTGACTACTCCTGATGGGTTTTCTTGTCCTCAAAGTGCCTGAAAATGGTTTCCAAAATTAAGGAGAGGCTGACCAGCTTGTAGTTCCCTGGGTTCTCCTTCTTTCTTTTCTTGAAGATAGGAGTAACATTTGCTTTCCTCCAGTCTTCAGGCACTTCTCCCAGTTATCCTGATCAATCAAAGATTATTGAGAGTGGCCTTGCAATGACACCTGCCAGCTCCCTCAGCATTTCTGTGGGCATCCCACCAAGACCCACGGACTTACATATGTCCAATTTGCTTAAGTATTCCCTGACCTGATCCTTTTCCACCAAGGGTACATCTCATTTCTTTCTCTCTCATCTCTGGGACCTGGGATTTCTGAAGGTCAGTTTTGCTAGTAAAGACTGAGGCAAAGAAGGCATGCAATACTTCAGCCCGCTCTGTGTCCCGGTTTCG
>JAVJGI010000060.1:49970970-49993661 GCA_035590275.1 Ibycter americanus | reverse complement strand
CCCCCCCTTTTTTTTTTCTGGGGAAAGAGAGTGATGGCAGGGCCACTCAAGCATTGCTTGTTTGCCTTTACAAGGATTCTGGTCACATTACAGAATAGCTGCACGAAAAGGAGAAAATGCTTTTGACACGTTAGACAAACCTGAATTTGGCACTGATAGGCAGAAGAGCAAAGAATTACATAATACTTCAAATGGGTTTGTACAGTTCTGCTGCTGTAACAGACAGTTCAACATGTGCCCTGCAAGAGCCAACATTTACTCCCAATAACACTGAGTCTCAGCTTATGAACTTGTTTATGTCCTTTCTGGACCTGATTGCCTGGTTTCGCCTAATTTTCCCATCATTTTGTATGATAAGACAACTTCACTCTATAGCCACATACAGCATATTCCCACCCAAAGAAGGTATAGTCTCCATCAGATACTTTTGTCACAGTTAGTCATCAGCACCCTGAATATATCTTCTGTTCATCTGAATGCGTATTTCCATCTGTTTCATAAACTACAGACAGCCCAAGCAATTATTTTTGTTAGGATGTTTAAATAACCACTGTGGTACCATTATTACTTTTTTTCCTGGAAAAAAAACCCTAAATGAAACATGCTCTCTGAACAGAAGCAGTTAAAACACACTATTATGTTAAAACTGGAAGGAAAAAAATCCAGATTTTGTTGAGATGTTTTACCCTTTTCCGTTGAAGTATTTTATTTTCCTGATCAATTTTAATTGCTGATCAATGTGCATTTATGCAAATTAAGGAAGCTAAACACAATGAAGAACAGAACAATTGTCAGTCAGTGATCCACTATATGAAGTTATCAGTCCAAATAAATGATACAAACTCCAGTCTGATCTGTAAGAAGGATATGTATTTTGGGTAGAAAATTATTAAGGCGTAAAATTGGTCTACCGACTTTAAATTCTTTAGCTCAAATCTTTAAGCTCTATATAAAACTTGGAAGAAAAAACCCATTCCTTGGAGTTGAGGGTTTTTTAAACTTAAAAATAAAAAGAAAGTTTTTATTGTGAGGGTGGTCAGATCCTGAAACAGGATGACCAGATCAGGTCTCTGCCCTTGGAGACAAAAAATCTTTGGCATGTGTAAGAGCTATCTTACCTACATCAGTAAAATGTCACAGAAAAAACAGAATAATTTCTCTTTAGAAAAGAGCAGAAATATTCATTACTGTCTTTAGATGCCTGCATCTTCTTTAGCAAATCAGAGTTATGAATCAAAAGTAATCAGTCCTGCTATGCATTCACAGTGACTATATGACTGTGGGAAAACAAATGTAGTAACATAAAGTCTGTTGTTTAAGCGTTATAGTGCTTGGTCACTCATTTCTTTAGTAAAGCTGAGCTATCATTCTGCATCAATAGCAGAATAGTAATTTCTCAGAGAAGCTGAGACAATCACTTGATTTAGATTTTGTGACGGATGCACTCTTCCCATTTGAACTAACTGAACTTTGGTCCAGGCAGAGGCTCAGCAAGCTGCCCTAATCAAAGTTAATCCTATTGTGTGAGGCTATCAGTGAGGACTCAGTACCAAACCCCAAAAACCGGTTTGGCTGGAGACTGAGCTGATAAGCAGTGGAAAATGCATTAACACAACAGAAAATCTGACTACAAATATCTGCAGCCATCAGGGCCCGTTGAGCTCTCCCTCCATAGCAGCTGGCTGCCCTAGGGTGATCTCCCCTTGAGTGGGGACGCCTCTCAGGGTTACTCCCTTGAGGCTGACAGACCCCTTACCTGACATGGATGGGTTCATGATATTATTTTGCATGCATGTGACATTTAAGATACTTATATTAAGCTTACATGACAATCTTTGTATCTCATACTAACTTGAAGCGTAGTAAATAGTACTGATCACCAATACATCTGTATTTACGTACCTAAATTTACTGATTAGAACTCAATAAACTAAATACTAGATCAGATCTGTCTGAGTGATCTCTGACTTTTCTCCTGCGACAGATTTTTATACTGAACATTTGTTTCTGTAGTTCTACTACTACTATAATTCTGTGCTTAAGTTTATGCACAAATAATAGTGAATGTAAGTGGGAGAATGAGATCAGTACTGGCTCTTAAGCCATTACTTTCAACAACTCTAACTTCAGAGATAGCTTTGAAGACCCTGTTATTGTGGAAATATATGAAGAAAGCAAAGAGAACATTAGGTGCTTTTTTTCTGATATGAATGTAGAAACATGATCCTTCTACACTGATGCTCATGTATGCTTTTCAAGTTCTGACAGGATCACAGGATCATTTGTATTATAGTAACTTTTGCTAGAAGTATCCAATCATTCCTCTTGACCTGCTTATTCTTCCAAAAACTCACATTCATGAGTCATTTATGAACACAGCAACCACTTTCAAAACTAGAAAACACGTTCTGTTGTTAAAACTAGCTACAATTGAATGATCAAAATGGGATTTTTTCAGAATTATTTGTGTAATTTTGGACATCTGTTTTCAGATAATTAGCTACGACAACAGAAGAATGCGATAGAACCAGGACTTAACATTATCAACCACCCAGCCAAGAAAACTGGGAGGAACATCCAGTGTGTAGTCACTCAGGTGGCTTGATAAGAATATATGTCCCTTATGGACAGACCTCTTGCTTTTTGGTGGATTGTAAACCATATGGTCTATGAATAAGCATCCAGTTAACATTCCTCTGGCTACAGCTGACTTTCCTCGTAACATCTGAAAGCCAAAATCAGAGGCTATTATGCAAGGCAGACCTGTTCACTCACACCTCTGATCACGCTGCCTAAATACCGTATTATGAATTTAGAGAACGTTATGTGACTAGAATCCTTTTTTGTTCTAGGGGGAGTGTGGGGGTGTGGAAGCTATGCTTTTGGAGTTGAACACAAAACTGGTAGTGAAATAGCAAGGGTGGGCAGTATAGCACATCAGACACTTGAGAACCTATAGGGTCAAACCAAGACTGAACCTAAGCAAGAAAAACAAGAAACTTAAAGTAATCCAGGTTTGCCTTACTCTACCTCTTACAGTGAACTGACAAAGACTTAATTCTGGAAGAGGTGGGACATGGAAGAAGATGCCCTTTTCCTTTTCTTACCAATCCCACTTGCTCCTCAGCAAAGTCTTTCCCTGTGATCACTGAAATCCTTGTTTCTGAATTTCCGATTCTGACAGTACTATTGCCTACAAAGTGACAGCAGGTTATTATCTGCACTAGCCACAACCATCCTTTGACTATCTTGTGCAGAATAAAAAAACCTGATTATCAAAGGTTTTCATATCTGCTGCAGTTGCTAGGCCAGATGCACAGTTTCAACACAATGACAGCAGAAGCAATGGATAAACGTCTGCCCTGGCAGACCTCTCCTCTCCAACACTGAAATCCTCAGGGCATCAGAGTCCTGCAGATTTCTCCCCACCCTCCCACGGCTGCAGTGAACAGCTTGTGTGTGTACTTGCAGAGAATGCGATGGACGATGAATCTCTGAGCCAGGGATTATCAAGGCCTTTCACGAAGGAAATCTAAGGGCTAATGTTTCTCCCTTAAATTCAATGTGATTACTAATGGAGACTAACTAAAAGGTTCAATGTGAAATGTGATATAAACAAGTGAAGAACATGTTGAAAGAAGATAAACAGCGCCTTTCAGTGCAGTACTTTGTATAAATTTAAGTGTGTGTATTTAATATTTAATAGCTCATCATGAACTATAAACCATTGAACCAATAAATTAGTCTTTTGTGCAGTATTTGCAATGCCTTTCTGAGGTCCAATTATGAAAGTGCTTCCCCTTTCCAATTAATCTGGGTTGTTACTTTTTAAAAGTTGAGACACTTTATGCATGGTTTCCCTTTTGTAAAACCATGCTGAATATCTAAGCAGTAAAACACAATGGATTATGCAGCAGTATAAATAATGCAGATCTTGAGTGTTAATTGAAGCACACGGCAAGGCAGAGTCGTGGCCTGAACTTTCAATTGCTACTTGCCAAAGTAATTCTAATTGACCTCAACCGTACTGTGCATGCGAGTTCAAATCACTCCTGTGAGTAAACATTGGAAGGTTAGGTCCTTACCACTCCAGCATGTCTGAAGCCTCTTTCTTTTCAGGTATGCTGGAGTTTTCCTTTTAAGCATTATTGTTGAAGAAAATTAATTAAAATATTTCAAAGAAATCTAAAATCTTAATTTATTTTTTTTTTTTTAGTGTAATTAATATAATCTGGAACATAATTTATACCATTGTAAATTTTTTCATAGGTGCTTAAGACACACTACATTTTTCTTTATTCTTCGCTTTTCCCTATTGGTATTTAAGCCTCACCCTTTGACTGAGATATGGACGAATGGCTCTTTCTGTAACATTCCCCCTTCCTTGTCTGACTCTATTATGGAAAAACAAAACTGGAAGAATTAAGCATCTCCCAGTTGTGCTTCCAATAGAAAATTAAAGTATTGCAAACAGATTACTGGGCCACAGGAGGCACATTGTGGGATATATGATGACAGCAGGGCTTTGAAATTCAAATGTAGCTCTTTTTCTTTGAAATCCTGCCATGGGTGTAGCTCTCAGCACTGCCCTGAAGCTGAAACAGCTGCTTTAGTTTCCTTTTACAGTGATTTACTAATCATTCAGTTGGAAGAAGAGGGGCTCAATTCCGTAATTTAGTAACAAGTGAACAGAAAGGCACACTGTACTTGGTAGTTTCCAGACGAGCTTTTGTTAACTCAGAATGATACAAAATCACAAGAACCTTAAGAACTGCACTTTCTGTGATCATGATGCTCCTCTTTCTTAGATGCCCTGACAGACTCTGTACTGGAGCACCCAATCAACTTGCACTTAAATATTTTAGGTGACTAAAACTTCACAGTTTCTCAGCAGTGAAAGTGACCTTTAACATAAGGCTGAGCTATCCAGTTATTTATTTCCTATGTTCTTTTTTTTTTTTTTTCCTACTGAGGTTGAGTGGGTAATTTAATTAAAGTCTCTTAATTTTTACTGAGTTCCCTTCAATAAGACTCTGTGTACTGACTCCTCAAGGCCACCCAGCCAATTTATACTGCCCTCGTATTTGGGAAATTTGGTGGCATCCTGCAGCTGCTTCTGAAAACCCTCTGTTTCTTAATGTTTTACTGCTATCCTGCAAGAACGCAGAACACATCATTGCTTTTCTGGAAAATGTACTTGTCTGTCATTTGAACAGCATGTCTACAGCTTTGACAAGGAAGCAGTATGAGGCAAAGGTGAATCTCATAGGTGAAAAATATTTTACCAGTCAGGAGACCTGAAAAGAAGTTAAACAATGGGGACAGATCATAAGGCATGCATTATGATATATTTATGTACAATATACAAAATACAAAATTACACTGATATTTTCCTGGTTTTCTGTGATACCATTGTTTGATGAGGTGGTTAATGTCAGCTTACATAACTTATTTAACCAGTGGAAATGTCTCATTTTAAATCTCAGGCTAGAGATCTCAACTTACATTTAATTAAGATTCCTGAAACAGGTTCTTTGCTAAATATTTCTATCTGCTTCAATATATACCCTTACTTTTTCAAAAAAAAGTTGCATATTTTTCCTTCCAGTTCAGTTTAATCTCTCTTGTATCCCAAATATTTTGAATATATCTAATGAGGGTTCTCATTTACCTGTCGTTATTTGCTAGATTCTCACTGCAGAGAATCCTCCTCCATGTCCCAAACTCTGTGACATTTAATTCATCAACAGACTTAAACATCTCCTGAAACTCCTGAACGTTACACTGTCATACTTTCAATAGGTCAGCACAGACCAATATTTTAGAGCATGTTATCTCTCACGAGACAACAGGGTAGATTCTCTGTTTTTATAATATTGTTTTGTAAAAGAGGAAGAATAAAGATAGAAGAACCGAGTGTGATTTTACAGTACAGGCTATGCCAAGTACAAACCCAAATGACAACACACTGCACTGTCCTCCAGCAAGTTCCTCCCGAGTACGGTTGTGCTATATATAGCAAGCTACCTTGTGTCTGTCATACAGCGTTGCCAGTCATAACACTGCAACAAATAAGTGACTCAATCACCAAATCTGGGTTGCTCTTCTTACCCATGCACAGAGAAACAGCTGTTTCACTGCCCTAGGGGTTCCTTTTCTTTGATACCTACTTGGCACAAGCTGTTTTCCAGGCACTTGCTGACATGTTCAGCCAGTTTTGCTGCTGCTGCTTTTTCGTGCTGAAGCCTGGAAGGCTCAAACATACTCTAAAGCTGCAAATCCTGCACAAGTGCTCTGTACATCTACAGACATGGGGACTTGACTTTTTATGTCACCTTTACCATTCCTAGACAAAATTAGTGTTGCAGTGGGGTGGCAAAGGAGAGACCTAGCAAATACAACTGCCACGGCAACACAATGGTAACAATTACACTCCAGCAGTCTCTCTGTAAGAGGGGCACGGTGCTGCTCTGTTACTACAGTCCCATCTCCACAAGGATACTACTATCTGAACACCAGACAGAATAACCAGGCATACGGACACAAATTCTAGTGCTCTCAAGTGCATTAGAGGTGCATTTTGTTGTTCCACTTTTATGAACTACAGTATTATTATCACATCATTTATAATTTAGTATTATCTGTCAGGCAAAAACTATTCAAATACATGCTCCTCATTTACATTTGAAAAAAACACCCTGCTATTCCTCATATTCTCTTAATCATCCTCCTGTAAGGTAGTTAAGATTCTTACTTGCTATGGGAACGCCATTTGCTAACCAGCTTATATTAGGCTTTGGGTTGCCATTAGCTCTGCAGATCAATGTCCCATCTTCTCCAGGAGACAAGACCAAGTTTCTGGGTGCTGTTATCCAGTATGGGGCAGCTGGGGTTAAGAAGAGAAACATAGCAATTGTTTTCCAAAATTATGTACAGCAAATCGTAAGACATAGTCATGGTAACCAGAAGATAATTCAAACAAAGTATGTACAGATATTGACTTCCACTTACACTGCTACTTTTTTAATATAAATATATATATGTGTGTGTGATACTCAATGACTAACTAGTAGATTATACTTCAGCTAAACTGAGCGACTGGCTACCTGCTGCATTAAAATTCTGAGATAGTCAACAAGAAGTTCTTTGCTTTATTTAGGATTACCTGCTTTGAATCTAATTTGCCTTTCCTAAAGAAAGCAAAATTTATCTGAGTACGACATCTGCAGAGACTAGAGTGGTCTTTTGATTAATTTCAGAGATATCCATGCTCGCGGTAGTTATGTTGTTAGAAATGAATTTAGGATTGATTACATAAAAATATTTCATGTCAATGGTGAAATTTAGAAATGGAAAAATCTTTGGTCTGACTGAATTCAATGGGTGACTGCAGTGGGGCCAGATGTTTACCTGAGACAGCTGGAAACCCAGAGATCAAAATGGATGGAACACTGTCCTTACCAATGGATATTCATCTATGTCTCCATCTCTTTTACAATGAATAACCAAAAATAGCATATGTTACCATATCTTGCTCTTAAATTTCAGGCTTTGGATTGATGGACAGATGCAAACAGAAAATTAAACTTCTGCTTTTAAAAAGGAGATTGAATGTAATCATAAAATGATGCTGGTCTACAACAAAATAAATGACTATTTAGCATGCAAAGTAAGCACTACAGCTGATTATTTCAATGACTAATTAGCTGTCATTCCAGATTTTTTGTTTCACAGTATTCAAAACATACTTACAATTCCTATTTGGACAAACATACTGTAAGTGTTTTTAGAACTAGCAAGACATCATCGTGGGTAAAAAACATGAAGAAGATAGAAAACCAGAAATGTCAATTAAGATAGAAAAAGGAAGAATAATATAAGACTGTAAGACAACAGTTAAATAGAGAAGAGAAAGAATCTGGGCTATATGAATAGAGAGCAGAAAAGATGGCGAAAATAAGGAGGAAATGAGGAAGTGAGATGGAGAGGAAGACACAAAAACAAGAGAAAGAAGCAGTCTAATGACAGATAATCAAAGGATCTAAAACAAATGTAGCACTGGTACAAATTAAGGAATTATGTTACTACTGTTACAGTACCATCTCAGTTTAGCCTGATGCTTTACAACCTAACATTAAAAAAAGAAAAAGAGATTAGAGATAGCAAAGTCCTTCTCAGTGCTAGAATTCAGTTGGTTTAATGATCATTTCCGAAGGGCTTTTTTTTTGCCATTATCTTTTTCAGCTCTATTTTATCCTAGAAAGCTTACTTCAATCTTGCATTCTGGACCCTGACAATATTGCATGAAGGATTATTTTAGTATTACCTTTCACAGTTACTGAAATGACATGATGAGCAGAACCTAATATATTTCTTGCTATACATTTGTAGTTCCCAGAGTCAGCTTCAGAAACATCTATAATCTTGAGAGTTTTCTTAAAGTTTTCAAAAAAGGTTCTGTTGGCTGGCAGTTCCCCACCCTCTTTAATCCAGCGGATTACCGGCGTGGGCCTGGAAAAGCAAAAGCACAGATCAAATGTAGGGACTGGAGAAAAGGAAGATGAGTTCAATACATTAATTATTTGAACATATGCTTTACAAATAATTATTTTAAGAGCTTTTACCCAGATTCTGGGGCACATCCAGCAAATGTGCAAAATATGGCAGCATTTGTTTCTTGGAAATGACAAGCCTCACTAACACTGTCAATGGCCATCTGTTTGTAGGCTTAATAATTACAGAATGGATTTGTCTGCTGATTAATCTAAAACCCCTGATGGTTAATAAATTAATACAAGTGTATTTCAAATCTTACTGCACTTATACTATCAAACTGATGCTCATGGTGCTTTAAAAGGTAGCTTCTAGATACAAGTTTGTAATTGTCCTTCATGTGAGCAATATCCTAATGCTTCATGAACGTCATGAACTTTACAGCAGAGCTGTAAGGAGACAGAAATATTTCCTATGGGAAATCAAGAAAAAAATGTCAGTGCTGAGTCAAGTATAGCTACTTGTCACTGTACCATGTCTAAATCTTGGCTATGTCCTATGTTATCCACTGAAGTTGAAAGTTCTCCGAACACACGGAGTTATACTTTTTAAATTACAAGAAATTACAAGGTGTTGCTTACAGAGTAGAACGTCCTCTCTCAGATAGTAATGACTCAAGGCAAATATTCCCTTAGCAGTCTAATATCACATATTTTATAACAGAGACACCTAGCAAAGTTGACTTTTAATTACAGTATCAGTGATTAGAAATAATTGTTTTAAACAAAATCTGAATCTGACTCTTTGTGGACAACTATATAAGCCTCCCTCACTGAATTGTTTTGTTTTAGAAATACATGACAGCTAAAGACACAAACCCATATAATGTATAATATTCTATTTTTTCCCCATTTTTATCCAGCCATTTTACTGGGGTTTGCATTGCTGAATATTTTTATTGCAAGGTTGTCAAACCTATATGTAACTGTACTGCAGATGAAGATTACCTGAGCTGATGCTACTCCCACTCTCATGTGTGGTTTTGCTAGTGGGGCTGATGCAGACACCTGAGCAGACCACAGCTGAGACAGAAAACACGGCACTGATGTGTGTATCAAGCTGCGCATGAATGTGGCCTGTGGAGCTTATGCAAGTGAACATGTGTGCATGATGCTGTGCTGCATTATTTGCCATTTTTGGCTTTCCTCATGGCTACCTCAGAGCACTCTGCATTAAATGCTTTTGTGCACTGTAAACATGTTTACAGTTCCTGAAATAGTTACTAAGATTTTCCACTCCTTCACTAACCAATCTATTCTCAGATTTCTTCCTGAGAATGAAACTGACTTTAGATCAAACTAATTTATGAAGTTAAATTGCTCTTTAGTCATTTTCTACTTGCACAATAACCAGCAGAAGCAAACTTGCACTACATCAAAGAAACAAGTACCAATTAAATTCAATTACAATGAGAAATTGGATGTAAGGAGCTGAACGTATGTTCTAACAACTCCCACCTAGTTGATCTACTAAGTAATTATTAGCATATGTAAGCAGCTTTTTGAGCTTGGATGAGTGGATTCTTATCTCTTTTTATATAATTTGAGAACCCCATGATTGTAAATCCAGGAAAAAACCAGAGGCTTGATTCCTGAGTGCAATTCTGTAGATGTGTGTCCGAGTTTACCATACGGCATTTCTTGCCTGTGTCCTCAAAAAAACCAATGGTACAACCTGAATCCTGTGCGTAGGATTTGGCGATAGGAGAAGGCAAAGGCCATACTTACGTTCATAGTCAGTTTTAAAATCTGCTGATACCCAAGTAAATGGTGGACTTCCTTAAAAGAGCTCTTTCTATTTTCCATTTCTGTTTCTTTGAAATATGTAAACTTACACAGTGGTAATGTTTTAAGCATCTCTGAAATGTCTCCCTCTGTTTCAGTATTTTCATTTAGAAAAACACTGTCTAAAAAGTAACTCACAATCCTGCTGCAATGCACTCCAACAAAAGCACATTTCCTCTGAGTTCCACTTTGGTACTTGTGCTACCTGTTGGTGTTAGAAGAACTGGCTGTCTTTCTGTAACTGGCTTTGCTGGAAAAAGAAAAAAAAATTAATTTTAAAATTTTATTTTAATACTGATCAAATGCATACATCCATTCTCACTTTTCGGACAGAGATTTTGCTCCACATTGGCCATTTAATTAAAAATCACTGTGTTACACAACTATACAGCTCAACAAATTAGGTTTTTGACAGACGTAACATATCTTAACCTGTTAAATGCTGTAATTTTGAACACACACATGAAAAATGTTATTATTAAAGACAGGAGCAATTGACACGTAGTTTTTAATAGGCAACTATGCAGCCTTAATCCTAAGCAGCCCCTATTCACTTCAGCAGAACTATTATGGGGAGTAAGAGGTCACTGTTGTGAGTCATAGTGCAAAACTGAAAGTTACCAAAAATTTCTGGGCTTCCATTACAACACAAATAAAGCAAAGTTAGTGTACTCAGAAATATAAACCAAGGAGATACGTACACTCCACTTTGCAGTATGCATTGTTTAGTATTTTCTAGGCAATGTGGAGCATCTTTTCGGAAGTTAAGCCTTGTATTCTCCTCTTACTATACATTTAACTAATTCAAGCTGTTCCCCCAGTCTGATAATAAAGAACCACTGATTAACCCGCAAGAAATAATCACAGTAAAAAGGCAGCTATAAATATAAGACCCATTTCTGACACTATACTCTGTTGACTTTTGAAGTATTGTGGTATTTCATGTGCCTTCATGGAAGTCAGAATAAGAGTGCTTTCTGTAATAATAAGAGTGCTTTCTGTAAATACTCTAATGGTTTTTTATAGCAGTTTTAAAATAAGGATTAAATTGCTCTGAAGTGCAGTATCAGTCTGAATCTTTAAATTACCGCATTTTTTAAAAATGTGAGCAGAAACATAATAACCTCTTGTTTATCAGGGTACAGGATTTACTGACAGATTAACATAATTTTAATAAAGTATGTGCTATGAATTCCTTAAAAACTAGTACACAAATATCATAAAGTTGGGAGAAAAGTGCAGTCTAGAATCAAGAATGCAGTTGACAGTCAAAGGCAGTAACTAATCCACCCAGTTTCAGCACTGCTAACAACTGCTGATGCATTCCGCAAGATTATGAAAATTCAGAAGAATTACCTCTACTATTTCTGAGTTGTGAGCCAACTGACTGGTGTTTTCCTCACTAATTGTAGCTAACATATCATTCTGTGTTCAGGTACATATTTCTTGTCTGTTCCTGAATGACAGCCTATTTTTATGCAAAAAATTAAAATATTCGGTGCCCCTTGTTTTATTTTAGATTCCCGTAAATTATGGTTTAATATGTACAAATATGGTTTAATATGACAAGGAAAAAGACAGAAGCAGAATAAATATAATGTATTTTCCATCTCACACAATATCAAATGGAACGTCTAGAACCTCAAGTGTTACAGTATCAGTGTTGCTCCAAAGTCAGACTCGCTAAACACACATACACCTTCTTGGGAAGATTTAATTCCATATACAAACATATACACCATATACAAAAAACACCATATACAAAAGACCATTCAACACAGATCAATGTAAAGATCAGCTTAAACACGAGACAAATAAAATCCATCTTTCCCCTACAAAGTTATTTATACAGACAGTATTAAAGTGTTTAGATTTTAATTAATTACAGCTTTACACTTATGATGTATGTTAAAAATGAATGGTACATTCAATAAGCTATTAAATGTGAAGTGCATCTGTTAAATGCTTAATTTTTGTTATTTATTATGCAGCATGTAACGTTGAATAGTCCTAGTGATAATGAACATATCAAACTACTAGGTAAATTGGAGGAAAAATATAAAAAAGCAACACAGTATAGAGACCATCAAATAGACAATTTTTAAAATCTGCCCCAGTGTGGAAGGACTCATTTATTGTAAGAGTTTATATTTTTTATGAGCCATATGCTACAATAACATTGAAACATTAAATATTTGAAGGGATCACACTGTAGTCTCTTTCTAAAGTATGTATTATCACCAGCACTAATAGATACCTTCATTAGAAACTGAAAAAGAAGCAAAATGTTAAGTAGCCATGGACGTGAAGTTAGTTAACTAAATGCTACTGTGAAACAGGGAGTATCAGTGGGGACCAGTGTAACTCACCACCATAAATATCAGTGTCACTCAAATTAGCAGCTATAGTGTCATTCAATGAATCCACTGAAATAAACAGAATATCATGAAGAATGCATACAAGAGGGATAAATCAAAATACTGGGAATCAAAAGGTGATGATATGGCCACAGCGAGTTAATCAAATGATTGATTAATTTGTTTCAATAGTTACAATAATCATAATAACTTTATACTCTTGGACATGAAAACCACCTGAAAACTTATTTTTTACACTGCATTTTTTCAATATTTCAAATCTTACAAAACATTTTTTCCAAAGACAAAGCCTTATAAATGGAAAAAAATGAGAGCATTTAAAATTAATTGTATATCAGGAAAACTGAAGATTACATTTTAAGTTTATACAGTAATGTGATTTCTTATTCAGAATTCAAATGACAAAATTCCCTCGTGTAACCCTACTTAACTTTGGCAAATAACTTGAGAATTCTGGATAAATATTGTGTAAGTATGTAATTATATAATGCAATACCTACTTGAAAAGACTTTTACAGAAATGGGTTGCTTCTGCTGTATAGTTTGCGTATGATTAAATCTGGCATAGCAGATATAGTCCTCCCGGGTGTCTTCTGGTTGTACATTAGAAAAATAAAGGTCTCCATTTAGACCTTGGGAAACTCTTTCACTTTGAGGCAGCCTTTGGAAAGCTAAGGGAAAACAAGAACACATTTATCTCAATTATAATACACACTCCATTATTATGATCTGCAGACTCCATGTTCACTCAATTATACTACTTGTGGATTTGTAAATACACAGATCTTTTCCTACTTTTCCTCTTGAACTCCCTTGTCTTCCCATTCTTCCACAGTGGGTTAATCTACAGTTTACATCTCCAGCTGCTTTTGGCTTCACGCTTTTGGGCTGCATGTCTGCTTGTTTCTTCATTTCTACAGAAACGGAAATTCTCTGAATTTTAACTTAGAGGGAAACTCCACCATCTGTGGTCTTTGTAAGCAATGATCAGCTTTGTAGAAAACCTGCAAAAAGTAAATTAATTCTGCATAAAAAGCTAACTCACCATTATCCATCCAAAATATTATAGGTGGTGGTAAGCCAACAGGAGGTCTGCAGTGTAGTACTAGTGAATCACCTTCTCGAACCTGATTTGGTTCTAGTTTTTCTTTCGTCCACAAAGGAGATCCTATACAAAGTAATTTCAACACACATACAAACTATGGATTAACAAAAATTCCACAATTTTAAGAAATGCACATAACATTCCAGAAAAACATGCATCAGAATGTGAAGTCCTATTAAGTTTCCTAAAGATTTAATTTTTGTAATTTTTTTATGTTTCTTGGGAGAAAAGTAGGTTTTCTTTAAATCATTTTGTACAGCAATGATTTGTGGAATTTATAATAATTATTTTGGCTACTCACTGAAGTTTCTATAAAAATATCTTGGAAAGTTTTAAATATGGTAAGGAAAGAAAGAAAAAAAAAACCACTGATGCACTAAATCAGAAAAAAAAGGTAGACCTTCCTGAAACAGCATTATACACATACAGTTTTATCAAAACATGTGAGAACAGAATATTTTAATATGAGAAGCTTGAAAAACTGCTCTGAGATAAAAATCACATGAAAAGCTGCAGAAAGAGACTATTATTAATCAAAATTTTTTAGCTTTATCTTCTTTTTGGTCCCAAGCTGTTCTGTATTAAAGCTATTATAAAAACTATCAAATACATGAATCAGAGAATAAAAATTGTCCTCATCCATGATGTGCATTAAGGTTTTAAATATTTTATTCTAATTGTAGCGTCACATATAAACCCCAATTTTAAACATGATCCAGACATACCAGAAAAACATCATGAAAGCATTTTGGTTATTAAATTTTCTAAGGAATAATGCAGAGAACATGCAATGCATTATTAAATTTGAGTATCAGAAGCTACACAATACCTTCTAACACGATCAGTTTGATGATTAAATTTTTAAGACAGGAAAAAAGAAGCAAAACATTCATAAGAGAATAAGCCAGCTGAAGTGTTTCACATTTTACTAACATTAAGAGCTTCACTTACTAGAGGGCCTTATGACAATATTGTTGGAAATGGCTGCTCCTCGTTCATTCCTTGCTGTACACTGGTATACTCCTTCGTATGCTTCTGCCTTCCCACCATTCATAATATTTATGACAAGGGTCCCTGAATTTGGTTTCATTGTTACCTGTGCATCTTTATCTATATCAAAATGAGTCCCATTGCGTGTCCAGGAGAAGCTAAAATAATAAAAACAAAAAGAAAAGTTTCTTCTTTAGTTGCCTTTTGTAGATTGTATGGAGAGAAAGAAGAAAAAGTAATTTTCAAAAATACATGGTGTTTTTTCTTTAGCAGATAAGTAAGACTTGTTCCCAAACTAAATTAACTAATAAAGTAATAGAGCACTTTTTAATATAAGAAATCTGGCAATACTTTAAGATAAAAGCCTTGGCAGAACTTGTTAACAGGAGCCATTTCAAAGTCAGTATTTTTTTAAAAAAATTACATTACAAGATTCTGAAGTTAATCATATAAGGAAAAGAACTGATTTGCTTTCCACCAAAGATGATACAGTAACATCTGTGAGAACTGATATTGCTAAAGCTGCATTAGGATTTCCATTATAAAGCCTACTGTTGAAAGGGTTTATAAACCTGCCTTTAAAAACTTGCTCTGGGCTGAAATGTGTCATCTCAGGTCCCAGCAGGAGACCATTTCTTTTAATTGGTTTGGCCATTTTAAAGTTATGCAAGTGAATTAAAGACTGTGTGGTGAGTTTTATTTATTTTCACTACTCTAATACAAACAACCACAATTCTTTAAATGAAATTTTGCAGTCCGATAGCCCACAATTAAACTAGTAAATTTATACTGGTGTTACTCAAAGCAAGAGATGTTTTGAAAAGTAGTCACTAAAAATTAAGACTATTAGAACTCATTAAAAAAATGTAAAAAAGCAGAGATTCAGTCTGTGACCTATACTACCATGAACACCAATTTCTTACTTATGCTTTGTTAATAGTATAGATACTATTAAAACTATAAAAATATAGTTACAAGAGCTAGATCAACACTTGTGAAGTGCTGAGCACTCACAGGTTCAAATGCTGTGAACAGTAGGTTTTGCACTTTTTACATTTCAGCTTCATAACGTTAATCATAAACACTATATATGATTATGGGTTAGAATGCTTCCTAAAAGTATAAACTTACATGGTACTGGAAAAGCTTAAGTTCTAAGTGACTCAAATCATGTGCTGACCAGCAGCAGGAGGGCAGGACTGGACATGCTGGTTGCACTTTGTAGTGGCAGAGAGCAGAACTGGACCTGACCAGCAGTACTGGACTTGGCCAGTACTGTAGCGTTTTGGGGAGGACTAGTGTGCACAGTGAACCAATAATGAACTTATTTCTTACGACCTTGCGGATGAAGCAGGAGAACATGGAGTTTCTGTAATCTTCTGCTACCAATAACACTGAAGGATACAGGAAACTGTAATATAGCTTCAAATGAGAGGTGGCAAATGTGGTACAAACCCCTGAATTTGAGATACGTGAAAGTCAGAATCTTTGCTGCTCAAGCTATAGGTAGCAGCACATCCATAAACCTTTTTGCAACTGCTCTCACCAATAAGAAGTTATCCTGTTCTAATAAACCATTCACGCTCCAGGCTGAAAAAGTTCATCTTCAACTTCAGAGCTTTGAAGCAGCTCAAGTTCCAATATGCATTTGTAGGTCATCAAGACTGATGGACTGGAGTAACTATTAAAATAAATTATTTGGATGTCGTATCTTTAAAAATAAGCAAAACTAAGCACAAGCTTATAAAACTCATTAGAAAATTCTGCACTTAAATCCTGTGTAGCAGGGGAACAAAGTGAGACACAGGCTTGATGGGGAAGATGAGGCTGTACAGTAGAGAGCCCTGGCACATAATTCAGATATATTAAGTCTCATGGACAGTGCCCTTGTTCTCTCAGGTAAATCTAACCCAAACAGGTGTTCAAGAGAAACATCTGCAGAAGCAGTACAGTTGTGCACATAGTGCCCAATGATCATCTGATTCTCCAGGTCAACACCCAGACTCCTGACAATGGCATTGTGCCTGCTAAATTAAAGTGCTGGCAAACACAGCAGCTTTATGGCACTCCTACCATTAATAGAACACTAGAAAGGGTGACAGTATCACAGGTAATCCCCCATCTTCTCCATTCTGCTGCCCAGCATGATAATGACCATGATCCCAAGGCAACCAGAAGGAATAACGTAGAAAAAGTCATTAGTCAGAAGTACATTTAATGACCTCTGTGTGTGTCTGAACGAACAATTATAGACTGACCTCACTAGTAAGCTGTAGGATAAACACCACTGAGAGCAGAGATGCACATTTCTCTTCATAGTCTCCGAAATCAGAAGCAGTTACTAGCAATGCCAGAATGTATCATAGCTACTGCTGTTTCCAGTGCAGGTACTCAGCGTCTTGAAAGCAGTAATTTCAAATATTTCAAGATACTCGAACAGGGCCTTAAACTGAAAAATGATCGGGAAACTGACCTATACTTAGGGCTACCATTTCTGCCAAAATCAAAACTTAAGGCTATTAAATACGCTTGGTAAATCATGGATACTGATAATTAAAACTGATACACATTACATAACTTCTGGCCAAATGCTTATGTATTTCAAGATGGGCCTCATAAAATGGAATGATCTACAAAACATTAAATTTGAATTTATTAGTGTTACTCTGCATTTATTCAATGTCCATTCTTCTTAGACACTCTGCCTAAATCTGGAATGTGACCCAGTGCATAGTATGGCATGCCTCTTGGTGCCTTCCATGGGCAGTTACCTATCTGCTTTTGTAATAATCAAGTATTATTTTATTGTTTGAGCTTTGAGAAAAAAAAAATACTACAGTTCCTTGATGACTATAGAAAAGTTTAAACGTCAAGTAGGAGAAGAGCCAAATTTATACCACTACTTGTTAGCTGTTTAAATTACAAAGGTAGGAGTGCATGCATGTTTCTGTGTGTGCAAGCACATACATATACATATACTTGTTAGTTTACAAGTTACGTTATTTCCTCCTAGTTTTCCTGCGCTGTTAGGCCAACAAAAGCAGAACAAAATGCTACTAACCTAGGAGGTGGCTTTCCTTTTGCTTCACACTGTATTACAATATTCTCTCGAGGGTCAACAATGTAATCTTTTGGAGATTGCTGCGTTATTGTAGGAGGTTGTGACACTTCATTATGGAATATAAGAAACAGAAGAATTTAACAATATTTTCAAAATACCAGGGAAACAGTTTTGTAAGCATAGAAAGCAGAATTGCAATTAGCAATCAAATCATCAACTGAACAGCGGGATTAAAGTAGTCTTTGTATTAGGAGGCTGAAGCCCTCTACTCCTGTAAATCAGTGTAGCTATAGCAACTTCCAACTGAGCTATGCTGATTTACAGCAGATGAAGAGCTTGGCCAAAAAGTTTAATGAATATCAAGCATTTCTATACATCATATTTCAACAGATTTTCACAAAATCAAAGCACACTTAGAATTCTAAGTTCAATATATCCTGAATGAGGACTTGTGAGACATACACCCACATAAAATGCTTTTTACCACACAGAAGGAAAAAAAATACATTGCTTTGTGTTTCTAAAAATTTTTTGTATTTCCAAATTCTCTATGGATGTAAACTTTTGAGACATTTAGTATGTTCAATGTATTGAATTAATCTACAAAGCATGCTTTTAGAAGCTACTTTTCAGGAGTAAAAAATGTCTTATAAGACTCTGTTAAAAATTACAAAAATAGTAACCAGTTTCCAAATAGAGTGAATGTGCAGAAAAAGTGTAGTACTGATTCTCCTTAAAAAAACCAACAAAAATATAGTCAATCTTGTGAATTGCCCCAGGAGAAAAAACCATTTAACATCTATGATGTGTCAAGTACTCTGGAATAAGCAGCACAAAACCAAATTTATTCATCTAACAAAGTGGTTGGTGCCTACCTATTTAAAATAATTTATAAACTGTTAGCATTATCTTTGCTCATTCTTGCATTAAAAAAAAAAAACCGGTTATGATATTAAGACAGTGAGAAAGTTGTCTTCCTAAAGATGATTCATCTGTTTATAGTTTAGTGTCACCTAAAGGAACCAGTTTAATAACATTCCTGTTTAAATGTTGTAAATTGTCCAGCAACACACTTTGCTAGCACTTTGGGGTCATTTCCATCCACTTACACAAAATATTTCAATCATGAGAGTTAGAAGTGTTCTCATACCCCACTCTAGCCAGTTAAAATTGTAAAACTGGGATTTTTATTTTAAGTCTTCCCTACCATTATGCATAAAGTACTCTGAAGCACAGAAAGAGCTAGCTGTCTGTAAAACCCTACCCACAAGAAATAGCCAGGAAAAAATTCAGATCATGGAACCATAATGAGATACAGCAGCTAAGCAGAACAGGCCATGCAGAGCTGGGTTTTGCTCCTCTTTCTCACTGCAGAGAGTGCTTAAAAGAGGAAGGCAACACTTTCACATAATGATGACATTTTCTGTATTTCCTTAGAGTGGCACTTTGAAGACAGTCCTATTCCCTCTCAGAGGCAGTTCTCCAGTCAGTAATGTCAGATGCTTACTCGGGAAAAGCAAGCATATTCTGAAAAGGGACATGCCATGAACACTGCCCAATATACCGGAGATTCCACCCGATGCACATCAAAAACCTGAGGTCTCCACTCCTGTGCTATGCACTGCACTTAAAACTTAATAAATTAACCATGACACTAGCGCTGTTAGGAGAGCCCACAGAAGATGAGGTCTACTTAAATATCAGCTGTTTTTGAAGGATATAAAAGTATCTCCAACTCAGAGGTAAAATAGTTTGCAAGTACATATATTCCAATGAATTCATTTTTTATCAAATATATTTACTCCTGAAAGTAGTAATAAAACATTGCTCATGCTGATATTGAGTAAAGATTTTAATGTTCAGATAGCACACAACCAAAAATCACACAATTAATTTGTTCAAAATATCAGAACGCTGATTTATGTACAGTAGTATTTTCTGAACACTGCATGCACAAAACATCTAGCTACAGCAAACCAAGTTATCAACAAAATGTCACACATTTTTGGACTGCAAATTCCATTTGCAACACAATCAGTATTAATTTTCAGCAGCACACAGCCTAGTTCTTGTGGACAGGAACTTACATTCTTCTAGAAGTTTTGCTTTTATTCCCCCATCAGAATCAGCAGTTGAATGGACAAATGGAGATTAAAGAGAAACATTTGTTAGTCAAAAGAAAATTAGCATTTTTGAGAGGGAAGATAAGTAGCTCTGACAAGTACATTGGTCACCATTAAAAAGAAAACATTTAAGACATTTAGTATTGTAACCCATGCAGTGATGCCTGAAATTCCAGCCATGATTTCCACTCTGTCAGACATTAGTACATTCATCTCAAAGTCTGTGGTATGAGAAACTTTTTTGAAGTGTTGACTTTTTAAGGGCAACCATGGCATGTGATTTTGGCCTTGCAAGGCCACAAAACACTGATACTGAGAGACAGCAAATCAGAATTAATGGAGTGCACTGCCCTCATGCTGCAGTCAAAATCAATCCACCCATATGATCGTATGGAAGAACAAAGAGAATGCTTCAGGCTAAAATTCTTGCAAAGAGGAAGGCACCTAGTCCTACTCAACAGACATGCAATCTCTTTTGGTCCGAAAAATAACTAAACAAACAAAAAAAAATCATCCTAGTTGTCACATCTTTATTGCTTACTTCAAATACTTTGCATATAGGTCTTCTCATCAGTAACATTTCAAAGCAAGTCAGACTTCTTTTGGTCAACTACATAGTCATCCTACTTTGAGGCACTGATGAGCACAGGAACTGTTCACCTGAGTGAAACCTAAAGGTTCAACTAATCTAGTGTGTTCTCACCACCAGGTCTCAGTGGGGGGTATGTAGGGAAGACCCACAGAAAATACAAGTCCTTCCCTTGTGGTGCTTTCCCACAGCCCATTCTAATCATTATTTATGAAAGCAATAACATCATTATAGAAGTAATTTTGATTAACATGATTTTTGGCTAAAAATTCAAGTGTGGAACTTTATCAGACCTAACAAAGTTATTAAACATTATGCAGTAGGGGACAAGTTAATTGAGAGTTAACATGATGCATCTAAAAGGGCTACTCATTTTTGCCTACTGATGCTCTATACAAAAGATAGCAGCGGTGTGCAATTTACATTAGTTCCTAAACTACAAGATGTGTTTAAAACACTATTTCTAGCCTGCAAAAACATTTAGAGAAAACTTAAGTTTAGAAAAGAACTTTTAAAGTCCTCTTTAAGCCACACTTGATTGCTCTAAAGGCACTCACAGCACACCAAGTCTGCTGTGATTCAGATATATTGATCTTGTTACAGAAACACAGGTCATTGGTTTGAGAAACTTGTACATATGCACAGAGAAAAAAACACTAAAGCAGTGCAATTTATGTCAATGATTATTTAAAAAAATCATGTGTTTATGGAAGGTAGGAACATATCAAAAACATGGGGGTAATGAAAGCCATGTGAATTAGAATTGCAGGCAAATTTACTGATGTATTAATCCATCAATTTAACACCAGCCCTAATGTTCTCTTCTCTGGTAATTAGTTTAACAAATGAATAGTCACTGTGAGGTGCAACATGGTTCATTGGATTTTGAAAATGTGATCATGCTTATCTTAAGAAGAAAATAACAACCTGAAGCATGAACAATTTCATAAAAATAGCTATTAGGGCTATAAAACACAACAGCTACCATTGCCTCCTTTTCAGCATGAAGCGCTACCTTCAAGGTTCCCCACCAACACAGAATTTCAGATCTTGGGATTTCCCCTCTTCCAGATGCTTCCTCACTGTTTGATGCTAGAGTTCCCTACTCAGCACACAAGCTTTGAACTTAAAGTTAGGTACTTAACTGTTTCCAGGCACTGCTCAGGAAATATAAGAGCCTAACTTACTCTTCGGGATCAAAAAGTAAGATGCTTCCAGTGTCTGAATTTTAGGTATTTGAATCTTTTACCAGAACTCATATCCGCACCTGGAAACCTCTTACATGAAGATAAGGGTGACTGCTTACAGAAGCTAAGAATTGTCCTGGGGTTTCCAGCAAATTGTCAATATGATCTTAAGTCCACAAATAATTAGCATTTAACTGGGCTTCTCTGCCCTTCTTCATCTTCACCAAATAAAGTAGTCAATCAAGACACACCAAAGGGTGAGTATTCATGAGATACATAAGTTAACCCTTCTCAAGTGAACAATGCAAGTCATTTTACATGCACAGGTTTTTTTTAATTTTCAGTAAATTAGTGCAAATAATCATAACATCCTGACCGAAGTGAGCAAACACAATCCATGTTTAGCTTCATGCTGGAGTTACCTTCATCTTCCTATACAGAAATTATGTACTAAACTTCCATTATTCTGCACTTATTTAGCAGGTTAATACTTACAGTCAAGAGGTACTTCCAATGCAGAAATCATTTGGCACAGAAAGAGGACCAAGGAAGCTTTGCTTGCAGATATGCTCTTCTTTTTCATCATGATTTTAGGCTGTATCAAGTAAATCACACTTGAAGAATGAAGTTCAACTTCATCAGACTAGGTAGCTTGGAACAGTTATGTAGACATAGAAAAGGGTCCTGGTAAACAAGAGAGTAATGATATAGTGAAAAAACCTAAAAACTCTGCTGCAGACAGAAACTGCATAGATAACAGAAACATCGATACCTGAGAAAGAGCGAAGGGCGGGAGCCAACTTCCTATTGAAATGACCCCCACCCCGGAGAGGGTGGATCCTCGGCCCGAGGATCCTGCTGATCTAGATTAAAACCAGCCCAGTGGGCATGTGTTAGCTTGGCATGTTTAGGGTGGACAAT
>JAVJGI010000060.1:49951079-49964249 GCA_035590275.1 Ibycter americanus | reverse complement strand
CTTTAGTGTTGTTCTTCCCTCAATATTATTAAAATTTTTTAGCTGCGAACTGCAGCTCATTGGCAAATCACTATGAGCACTGGGATACAGCTAAAAAAGCAAGGATGCAGGTCCTTAAGAATTCCACTCAGCAAAATCTTATTTCAACTGTCTGCTCTAGAAGTACAAGTGCCACATCCTAGAAGTGCCCAAAAATGCAGGGTGAAAAAAAACAACTAAGGACAGAGTTCAAATGTCTAATTAAGGGCTGCAGGTTAGCCTGTAAACTCAGTCATGATCTGCAGACTCAGATGTTCTCTTGTGAGCAGCCACTTAAGAGCTGATTTTTAAAAAACTGAAGCAGGGCTGATCTGTCCTTTTACAGTTGTGTTACGTATTCCCTGAGGGCCTATACTGGATTTAGGCCCTCTGAGGATTTAAACAGAGGAGCAGTTCTTCTCTAGATCCTGCTCAGTTTAAATTATAAACTGCTTTGGCTGGTATGATTACATACCTGGCAGAGCAAAGCTGTGGACAGCCCCCAAACAGGGAGGTAAGTCTTGTAAGCCCGGCAAGTTTAGATGCCTCCAGTCAAATCAGCAGCTGAACAGCATTTTTGGATTCCAAATTTAAACACGTACATCTCAGTCTTGCTTGGGTGCTTTTTGGTGTCCTGAATTCTTGACTGGATTCAGACTTTTTTACCTCCTCTCTTAGAACAGAAGATGGAATGGAACATAAAAATAATGGTTTAGTGCTATTTATTTCAGTAGTCCTTTAATCATTACAGCCTGAACAAATGTTCTTCATCTCTTATACATATATGCGTACTTTGCAGTCTTTCAAAGACTTGTAGTGCTTGAATTGAGTGCAGCTTTGCAAATCTGCTGAAGACTATGGGTTTACGCAGGAGGGAGTAAAAACATAACTTGCATAGGTTTAGAGAGATATACTTCGGCTTGTAGCAAATCACTAAATATGGTGATTAAGGAGAGTAAAGAATTCAGCTTGATTATTAAATTTTCAGTGAGTTAGAAATCATTCAGAGTGAGTGAGAGAAAGCAAATTAAGAAAACACACTTTTATAGCACCTGGATGTTAAACACAGGTACCCACATTTAGGACAGCTCTTCATGCTATGCTTCGACATTTTTAGAAGCATGCAAATGATCTAGTAACTCATTAAGTCCACTTTCAGAAGATTTAATTCAGGCTGAACTTCAACAAGACTAAGGTTTTCAAGTAGCCATCTCTTTCTCTCTGAAAGGTTTTGCATTAGAGCAAAACAGTGCTTATGAGAAAAATATCTATGAATCATCAGACTGCTATGACAGCAAACAGAACCAGAAGGAAAACTCAAGTGGGCAGAAGAAATATGCACCATCATCCTGAGTGAAGACTCCCAGTTCAATGACTACAGTTAGTGCCTTGTAAATACGCAAAAGAGATGCTCAGCTGAAACGCCCCCTGAAATGTTAATTTCTTTGCCCAGGAGATATGATGAAAGGGATTTTTTTTTCCTTTTTCTTCTTACTTGTATTTTTTTCAACCCACCAGAATTCAGAGCAAGGGCTTCAGAGAGCTCGCTTAGTAGAAGGTAATACATTCTGTATTACTCTGGTTAATTACCTTCTTTGCATCCCTACAGCCAACCCCAAAAGCACTATCTGTCCAGAAGTATTCCTACAACACTGGAGACATTCTTGTGAAAAGCATACTGTGCAAAAGAGCAGAATCTGATTCAAAGACAAGGAAGCTCCTCCCTTTGGGAAGTAGAGCAGAAACCACTAATATTAGCATGAAATGCCAGAATAGTTATGTTAGGGAGGAGGTCACTCAGATTAGGGACAGTGCCAGAGACTGAGGACTAAGGCATTCTGTCAGACACAAAACCCTGACAAGTACATGAACAAAGGAGGGTAAACAGTGCAGAGGGAACAAACTGTACAAACTCCAGCGTGCTGCCTTGGGTAGATTTTTTGGAGATGGGAGTTGGGGACTGGCCACCTATGTGTAACATCTATTTAACAGGCAAAAGTTAGCATGTTTGCTGATTTAGTTTTAATTAATTGCATCAAAGGAGTTACATGTTTGCTTGCAATCTCCACCCACCATTAAAAACTGAAATGAACCAAGAGCTCAGGTACAAACACTACTACACTTTCGAAATACCCCTGCCTTTCTCTCTACAAGTGCTAATAATGTTCACGGTGATTATAGCTGTTCATATCAGGTCTGTCCCTGCTTTAAACCACACTAATTCATGCTGCAGCTGTTCTCAACAGAATGATGTGAGACTGAAGCAAAACAATTTGTTTGCAAGTATCATCAGTGTTGTGCTACATTTCACAAGCAGGTCACCATGCTCAGGTATACTGCTGAGGATCATACGTGTAGAGATGACTAGTGCCCTAACAACAGTGAGAGAGAACTTGTCGATTTTAAGATTTTCTGACTTTATCATTTCTCTATATGAGCCTATCTAGTTCCCCCTCACTCTCAAATAATTCATAACAACACACAAAATGCTAACTAGCTTTGTCACCTTCATAAAACCTGCCTGCTGCAGCTGGCCACCAAAACTCTATAAAGCAAAGCAGGGAAGGTTGGCATTCAAGTCTCCTTTTTCTCCTGCTGCCTTCACTTTCCTTCTTTTTTCCCCACTTTTTCTTCTTCCTTTTTTTTTTTTTTATTTTTTATTATTATTAACTTGTGGAGTTCTGTCTCCCTGAATATATAGGCTCTTGTGGACACTATGAAGCTTTAAGTGGGAGTACACAATAGGGCATGGCCTGAGGGGACATGCACTTGCATCTGTTCAACACCAGGCTGTGAACAATGACACAACCTCACTGCTTGTCACCTTCATTAAGAGCTGACTCAGTCGCTGGCACTTGAGAAAGCAAAGGAGACTTGGTGTCTGCCCTTGAGAGCTCACCACCACAGCATGATGTAACTTCTGCCAAGGTTTCTCCCCTTGTCCATGAGCAGGGCACAGAGCAGTGTGGATGCACTGTCTTCTGCCTACAAAGACTAACAATAATGTCGGTCCTCCATTAGGTGGCAGATTGACCCAGAGAGAGGATAGGGCAGGCACTTCTCTGACCTTGGAGTTGAGGGGAGAAGAGGGCGAAGGAGTGGGGCAGGCAACTGTTGAAGCAAAACACTGTGATGGGATTGAGAAGATACCAGATACATAGTACCTTCTGGGTTTTGTTAGGCAGAGGGGAAAGGGAAGAAGGAAAGTGTGCACACATTTAAAGGCATTAAGGTTGGAATTACATGTTAAAATTTTATATACATAAAGTCAGACGTAGAGAAATGGAAAGTATTCAACATGATATTAACATGAAAATAGAAAAGTAATTTTCCAGCAGTGTTGAAACCCACAATCTGGAAGATCATGGGGGAAAAAACAGACCCTGTAACAGCCTAGTGGTCTGAACGTGAGTATTTGCTATAGCTCTGCCCCCTTCTACAGTGAATTCACAGTGACAGATTATTTCAGCATAGATTTCACCTTTCAACAAGGGCTACAAGAGCATTGCAGATATTTCACAGAAAGAAACAAGGGAAAGGTGAAAAAACGGTGTTGCAGTGATGAGGGAATATTTAAAATACTAAGGCCTGAAGGCTTCAGACACATTGCGGGTCCACTGCAGATCTGTCGTAAGGCAAACTCTAGAAAATCTGAGTTACACAGAGAAATTTCAGCACAGACCGCTGTGACTCTGTCACCACCCAGGCTCTCACTCTGAAGTACAAATAATGGGCATCCTCCTCACCATACAGCTTCTAGTCAGTTCTATTCCCAGCTGGACATAAAGTGAATGTTTTCAGTTCAGAGCAGGAAAAGCACCTTGGATGAAACTATCAGAAGGAAAGATGACATTTTGAATGAACCAGAATTCCACCTCTTATTACTCCCCCCTGGAATCTACTGTTATCCACAACTATGACGTTCATTCCATTTATTACTATATTTTCCTTCTTGTTTTAAACAAACTGTGATTTTAGCCAGTTTCACTGCCATGGACTGTTAAAGCTCATCTGTCTAAATACAGAAATGGATACACCCAATGTTGTTATTTTAGTGGGACAACTTCAAATAATAGATACAATGTAGTAAAATTCATAATTTTAGGAATAATCCCTCATTTTTCTGGTGTTATTCAACCAAATCTCCCACTGGCTTCATCTGAACTTGGCTTGATTAAAACTCATACAATTTGTTCTATAATCTTTATTGCAGTTGATTCTGTTAAATCTCTGTTCCCCAGCCATTTCCTTGTATCTGCTTTATCAAAGACCAAAAAAAAAAAAAAGTAATTAAAAAATAGAAATTAAGGGCTTATTTTTATGCATTTCACATTTATGTAAATGCAGAAATTTTCTCAGCTATGATGATGTTAAAGGATTAATATGGCTTTTTAATTGAATGTATTTTTTATTTTAATGTATCAAAAATAAAACCCTGCAGCTTAACTCTCACAATAAATCTTGCACTTCTAATAGTGTTTTAAAACACCATTATCAAACTGAAACCTTCTAAATGAGATATGCTAACCTACATCCCTATACTGTTGCCCTTTCATTTGAAATATATGTTAAGAATACGTTCAATTTTCTGTTTGAAAGAATCAGAGAAGGTACTTTACTAAATTAACGTAATTTTAGGTGCCATTTCAGCAAGCAGCAATAGGACAAAGCAAATAGCTACAGCCTGAGTGAGCTTTTTTATACAAATCATTAATTCAAACCTTCAGGGTAAAAAAAAGCTCATTTATTCATCAAAAAGTTAATCCAGTTGGTTCCCTAACTGGGAAATAGCTTTCCCTGCACTCTTTTGTATGTGTATGGTATTCATTAATGAAACAAAAAATCTTACCCAGGATTTCATATCTATTATGTAAGTAAACATTACACTTTGATGTAAAAATTTACATTGTTCACAGATTAATTTGAATTTCACATTACCATACCATACACATTCACTTTACAACCAAGGAGATAAAAGAAATTTCTTTCATACTGCCATGTTTACTACTGTTTTCTCTGGCTTGTTACAACTAATTTATCTCTTAAATCAAGAGCTCAAATGCAAACAGCACACATTGCAAGAATAGTAAGTTTTTTTGTTGTTTAAAATAAGCTCAGTGCAGTTCTGCACAGTTGCATCAACGGATGAGGAAAAACTTTTTTCCATTTAATGTACTCTTTCAAATAGTCTATTTTCTCATTGTCTGAACCCTATTCTAAACACATATAATATCCTCCCACAAAATTAATAATAAATACTGAATTGAAGAAAGACTCTTCAAGGTACAGGAAAAAATAACATTGCAAGACAAAAACATATTCTAAAATCCCAAAATAACTACAAAAAACCTTTCTGAAATTCTGCTGATAGTACTGCAAAAGCACTTTACTAGATAACTTGTAATCCAGACTGCATGTTGGTACTAGCAGACTGAAAAGCGCACTATTTTACCCACACTAGAGAATGACTACGTTTAAATAATCAAAAATAAAATTGGCTTATTAACATATATACATGTATAATATTTGTATCACACAACGAGTATTCCAAAGAAACATCTGCTTTTTATGACAACACATCTAGACACAGAAACAATGCAGCATGATTTTACCCCACAACTGAATTCTTACTCTCAGGAAAAGTCACTGCTGTATAATTATGCATACATCTTATCTCCAAACTACCTTTTTTTTTTTCTTAAACCAGGTTATTTGCTAAATTTCTAGGCATGTACAAAAAATGGAAAACAAATTTCTCTCCAATAATATGGGCACACTCAACTGTAATTTCTTGCAGCACAATTATTAGAAATCATTTCAGTAAATTCTGCCAGTTCTAGTTTTTGCATAGTTGTAACATCTAATGCATATTTTTCATGTAAATGCATTAGAAAATATGAACATTTCAGAAGGAACGAATTCGAGATACTATAAAAATGAAGACATTTTAAAAAGTGAAAATATATTCCTAATTAGCTTTGATTACTTCAAACACTTGGCTATGCTGTATAGTTTTTATAAATTATCTTACTCTTTGAGGCAATTTTCAGTCAATCCAGTCATAGTTAGAATAACAGTGTATCAAGGCAGCTTGTCAGTCAGACCCCTCTCCTTTGCACATCTTGAAATATCGATCCTTCAAAGAAAGTACAAAGGACTGCTCACTCGACTCTCAAGCAACACTTGCAGGTGACACGGCCATATTAGCATAATACTGTTCTGGATTTCAACACATAAAGAATGCAAAATTGCTATAAATCAACATTAAAGGCTAAAATGATTTTCTCAGCCATGTTAATTTGAATTGAGAGAGATGCTGTTGTCCAAGGATTTTTCATTTTACATTAAATTGCCTTACTGCTTATACACCAGAGAAACCATAATATAACTAAGACCAGAAAGTACTCTTTAATCTTTAATATAAAATTAAATTTTGCTGGGTTTTGAATTTATCCAGAGACTTAGTACCACTTAAAACTGTGCTTTGTTGTATTCATTTTAATCAAATATTATTTTAATTGGGTCTGTAAGGACACATACAAACTACTGCACCATAGGGAAGAAACTGATTTTTAATCTCCTGCTCTTACATCTCTAAAACCAGCCTGGTTTTTAGTCTCACCTTTAACTTCCCTTCAGGCATTATTCCCTAGGGTTCCACAGCTTCAATTCCCAGCTCAGATTTGCTCACAAGAATAATATATCTCAAAGCAGTACTTCTGGAAAGCAAGACTTGTGGAAATGGGAATGTCTTTCCAAATTTTCCATATGGTCTACGGGAAGAAGCTGAAGCCTAAAGTAGGGCTCCTGGGAAATGCTTCACCGGACACATGGACAGAGCAAAAGGAAAAGACAACTCTACCCAGCATACAGTTTCATGGTTGCACTGAAGTTCATGGTGCAACTGTGCAGGATGTGTGCATATACTACAAAATTAGAGTGCCTCTTTACAGAAAGGAGCAAGAAATTAAGGCAGGACCTTAGACAACCAGTTGTGAATGTACTAGATCTCTCCCTCCCCGACCCTGATCTCTGCCTAAACATCCTTCCTGCTTGAAAGCAGACAGATGCTGCCTTTTCTTCCTCCCTAAAAGCTGTAAGCTAGCCGGGTACCACCAGACTAGTAGAAGAGCTGTTCTCCATACTGCTGAGAGAGTAGCTATCTATGAAGGAGAGTGACGGGAAATAAAGTCCATCGAGGAAAGAAACCTCAAACAGACTTTGAATACAAACAGTCTGTCTCATACTAACATAGAGGCTTTGAGATAATAGCTTTTCTTACTGTCAGAACAATAAAATACTGAATTAATAATACCCTCATACAGAGGGCAGTTATAGCAGCTGAGATTGGCTAATAATACCAGGCAGCAAAATTAGGGCAGCCCTCTGCCAGCCGTGATTCCTTCCCTCCTTAGCAGGAACTTGACTCAAGCTGTTTCACTGCAAAGATTTGGTAAGTAGTTCACCAATTTCTAGCATAAACTACAAGTTAAATTCGTAACTATATTCCGCAATTAAGTCAGGTTCAATTTATCCAAACAACTGAAACAAATAGCTTCGCTCCCCATCAGAGTAAAATTTAAACTAGCAAATCAACTTCCATCTCTAAGTGCATGAAAGCAGTGTTTTTCATAACGAGACCGATACTAAAATGCTCAGGGATGAGGGGTTTTTGTATGTTGGGAGGTGGTGGTGTTAGTTTTTGTGAGCTTGGTTTTGTTTCTTTGTCATTTGAGATCCTGGAGCAAATTTTTTGTACTATATTTTAGATAGAATTGGATCAAGTCCATGAAAGGGGTTATGTCACGTCGATTGCCTGTGCAGCAATCACCAGACAACAATGACCAAGGAAACCCTTGCAACCTTCCTCTTCCAGAAGGAAAAAGCAGAAAACAGGCATCAACATATTTAGGGCTTGTCAGTAGGGCATAGGAATACTCTTCTTATAACCCTGAATAACAGAAAAGGGAAAGAGTCTGTGTCTTCACATCTTAAGGTGTTTTGTTCTTCTTACGTTTGAACCAAGAGCGGAACACAAAGGCAACTGACCTGTTTGCACTCCTTATTTATTTTAAATTGTTACAGGTTTTCACAGGGATCTAGGCATTCACACTCATGTCTCGTTTTTAACTTCGTAATTCATTCTGTAACAGGAGTTGGCTGCTCTAAAAAGGAGTTGCCTGGAAGCATCTTCCACGAAACCGTGGAGGAGGTAAATATGAAGTAAGACCTTTTCTCACTCTTCTTTAATCTTGATAGTGGGTTCCCAGCATTAGGCTGGGTCCAACAAATTACATGCATTTTGACATATAATGCTTGCTGCTGGGTAGTTGCCAGGTAAGATAATAAAATTTCTGCTTAATTAAACAACATTCCTTTTTTCCACAACGGCTCACAATCTTGGCTATTTTTAACATTGCAAGATTAATTTACATCAATATATGCTGGGAAAAGTGTGATATACCTTTTGTTTAATATCAAAAACCAGAATTTCCAGACATAAAGCCAACAGTTGGCATGACTCAGACGCTCTGAACTTCACACATATGCTTTCTCACATGTTTAATCAGAGAAAGTTTAACTAAGTCACTGCACTGGTTTGGCAGAGATATTGAACATCGGGGGGAAACAAAGAGGAAGGAAAGACTCAAAGTTTTTAAAAGGACAGAAGTATAGTTAAAAATATGTTTTAAACAAAGTGAACCACTCCCAGTATATTTGGGTCAAGGCACCTGCACCAAATAAAAGCACTCAGTGAAACCTGAGTTGAGAAGACAAATACAATTAAACCTGAACTAACTTGACTGCTGAGCAGAAATGAAGTTAGCCATATAATTGCCTTTGCTACTATAAAAGCATGAAGGACCATGTTAGAAAAGTAATTTCCTCTTCTTTGCCAGCAATCACTGTAGTCTCTTGATTATCGAAATACTGTATTAGAAGGTACATTTCAGTACTTAATATTCCATATATCCCAAACAACTGCGGGTATGAGAATGGAGGTGCATGGAGACCAGAACAACCACTTTCCTTCTTTGGTTTACTGGGCAGAGTCACAGAATTATGCAGCTGAGTTCTACAGATTAAAATAGAACCTGGCTGAGGGGGTGGAATTAGGGCTATCCATTCACTGGCCATACTCCCTGTTTTGTAAGAGCAGTCCTTAGAGTTCTCTCCAACATTGCCTTTCTCTGGAGTGAAAAAGTTGGTACTTTAGGGGTGGATTTTCACACTAGGTTTGCTCTGATCTAATGACAAGTAGCTGTCAAGAAGATATGCAGAGGTCCTGAGCTCTTCTTCTATTCCTCACTGAAAGTTCCTGCCCTCTCTCCTTGCATGTAAGAACTTGCATGTAAGTATCCCCAGTAAGCTACATTAGTTCACTGATCCAAGAGAAAAACCTATGCAAGAGAAGATTAGGTTCTGACATGTTAAGAGATTTTCCAAAAGGAACTACCTCTTTTGGATGACAGCCTGAAATTAAAAAAAGTAAAGCATCATGTGAAACTGTATCCCCAGCCTGAGTCTTCATGGATCTGGGCTGGCTGAATGCCACACTGAGGTATTCCCATCACTCTTAAGTTGAACCTGTTCCTCCTGAAGCATTGGTGAGGAATACTCTGCAAAGCCAAGGAAAACTACTTCAGAGCAGAGTCAAACATCTAAAAACAGGTATGTATGCACAGTATTTTTCTTAAAAAGAATTTAAAATAAAATAAAAGAAAGATCCCAGTATCTCTGACTTACTCCATTTGACTCAATAAATGGAAAGTCAACAACACCCATCATGATTTTTCAAATCTCTACAAAGTCCATAAAGGTTAAAACATGTTATTCGAAGACAGCCTCCCAAATAGGCTTTCTTTTCACCTACTTTGCTATGGGAAAGAATTAACTTCTCAGAATTGCAGACTTACTGCATTTCCCAAGGAATTCTCTCATGTTGCTGTCGCAGTCTTCAAAGTTTACTTATACTTAGCTTTTTCATTCAGACTAATCAGTTGCTCAGTATGACCATTCTTTTGCATGGCCTTCAGCAAGGACCCAGTTTCTTCATGTCCCTGTGATTCACAGCCATATTTTCTTTTTAAACTAGTTTTCAATTTAGCAAGCCACTGCTGCAGAATCTTACACCGTTCAATCACTTAAAGCTTAATAGTTACGGAAAAACAAAAGATGCATTTTATTTTGACGTAACTTGTTGGAATCCTTGTCTCATATTAGCGACTTCAAGATACACACAAACAGTCTTTAACGTTTTTTCGAATGTCCAGGACAAGATGTTGGACAAAACATGACACAGGGTTAGACTACAAGCAGCAGGCTACCAACAGATCAACTTGACAATGAGAAAGGGATACTAAACTTCTCCCTACCTACTGGACATTTAAATATGTCCAGAATATGTTTTGATAGCTTCAGATCATGTAAGTAGTAAGTCAGAATTGATCTACTTCATCTTTAACCTCATCTCATCTTTGAATTCCTCCTGCCTTCTTCCATAAACAGCAACGGAGATGTGGCCTTACCATTCAAAGGCTTTGGGACTGTGTTCCCCCCTTTCCTTCACAAAGGGAAGCTCTTTGGACATATCCCATTTCCTTCTAGATGGTAACACTTTTCAGGTTTAAACACATTCAACTGCAGGATGCAATAAAGCCTCTATGCAAATGCACACAGCATGGGGAATAAACAAGAGGAGTTAAGAGACTTGCATGTGCCTGCAGAGCTATGATCTTACCGGCATCACAGAGATGTGGTGAGATGGCTCGTGTGGCTAGTAGTGTTGGAATGGAAGGATACAGGAATTTTAGGAACGACAGGCAGGGGAGATGAGGAGAGGTGCTATGCTGGACCTTGTCCTTACCAACAAGGACTGACTAGTGGGGAATGTGAAGCTCGAGGGCAGCCTTGGCTGCCCTGACGATGACATGGTGGAGTTCAAGATCCTTAGGGCAGTGAGGAGGCTGCACATCAAGCTCACTGCCCTGGACATCAGGAGAGCAGAGTTTGGCCTCTTCAGGGATCTGCTTGGTAGGATACCAGGGGATAAAGCCCTGGAGGGAAGAGGGGCCCAAGAAAGCTGGTTAATATTCAAGGATAACCTCCTCCAAGCTCAGAAACGATGCATCCCAACAAAGACAGACAAAAATGCCAAGAAGCCTGCATGGATGAACAAAGAGCTCCTAGACAAACTCTGACACAAAAAGGAAGCCTGCAGCGGGTGGAAGCAATGACAGGTAGCCTGGGAGGAACACAGAGAAACCGAGTAGTCAGGGATCAGGTTTGGAAAGCTAAAGTCCTGATAGAATTAAATCTGGCCAGGGACATCAAGGGCAACAAGAAAAGCTTCTATAGGTATGTTGGTGATAAAAGCAAAACTAGGGAAGACATGGGCCCTCTCCAGAAGGAAAAAGGAGACCTGGTTACCCAGGATATGGAGAAGGCTATGAAGACTCAATGACTTTTTTGCCTCAGTCTTCACTGGCAAGTGCTCCAGCCACACCACCCAAGTCGCAGAAGGCAAAGGCAGGGACTGGGAGAATGAACTGCACACTTGTTATGGTTTAACCCCAGCCAGTGACTAAGCCCCACGCAGCTGCTCACTCACTCCCCCCACAGTGGGACAGGGGAGACTATCAGAACAATAACAGTGATAAAACGCGTGGGTTGAGATAAAGACCATTTAATAGGTAAAGCAACAGCTGCACACACAAGCAAAGCAAAACAAGGAATACATTCACTACTTCCCATGGGCAGGCAGGTGTTCAACCATCCCCAGGACAGCAGGGCTCCATCAAGTGTATCAGGTACCTGGGAAGACAAATGCCATAACACCAAACATCCCCTCCTTCCTTCTTATTCCCCCAGCTTTATATAGTCAGGATGATGTTCTATGGTATGAAATATCCCTTTGGCTAGTTCAGGTCAGCTGCCCTGGCTGTATCTCCTCCCAATTTCTTGTGCCCCTCCAGCTCTCTCACTGGCAGGGCCTGAGAAACTAAGAAGTCCTTGACTTAGTATAAACATCACCCAGCAACAACTAAAAATGGCAGTGTGCTGTCGACATTGTTCTCACCAAATCCAAAACATGGCACTGAACCAGCTACTAAGAAAAAAATTAACTCTATGCCAGCTGGAACCAGAACACCACTGTAGAAGAAGATCACGTTCAAGACCATCTAAGGAACCTGAAGGTGCACAAGTCCACGGTTCCTGATGGTGGATGAAGTGGCTAAGGCACCATCCTTCAGATTTATGAAGCTGTGGCAATCCAGTGAAGTCCCCACTGACTGGAAAATGGGAAACATAACCCCCATTTTTAAAAAGGGAAATAAGGAACAGTCAGGAAACTACAAGCCAGTCAGTCTCACCTCCGTGTCCAGCAGGATCGTGGAGCAGATCCTCCTGGAGACTAGGCTAAGGCACAAGGAAAATAATGAGGTGATTTGTAACAGCCAACATGGCTTCACTAAGGGCAAATTGTGCCTGACAGATTTGGTGGCCTTCTACAATGGGGTTACAGTGTTGGTGCATGAGGAACAGCGACTGCTGTCATCTACCTGGACTTGTGCAAAGCACTCAACATGCCATCCTTGTCTCTAAACTGGAGAAACATGGATTTCACAGATGGACAACTCAGTGGATAAGGAATTGGCTGGATGGTCACACTCAAAGAGTTGTGGTCTACATCTTAATGTCCAAGTGGAGAACAGTGATGAGTGGTGTTCCTCAGGGGTCAGTACTGGAACTGGCACTGTTAAACATCCCTGCTGACAATACAGACAGTGGGATTGAGCACACCCTCTGCAAGTTTGCCGACAACACCAACCTGTATGGTGCAGTCAACACACTGGAGGGAAGGGATGCCATCCAGAGGGACCTTGACACGTTTGAGAGGTAGGCCTGTGAGAAGCTCATGAAGTTCAACAAGGCCAAGTGCAAGGTCCTGCACTTGGGTTGAGGCAACCCCAAGCATAAATAAAGGCTGGGCAGAGAATGGATTGAGAGCAGCCCTGAGGAGAAGGACTTGGGGGCATTGGCAGATGAGAAGCTCAACATGACCCAGTGTCCTGGTTTCAGCTGGGATAGAGTTAATTTTCTTCTTAGTAGTTAGTACAGTGCTGTGTTTTGGCCATGATGTGAGAACAA
>JAVJGI010000060.1:49896750-49948519 GCA_035590275.1 Ibycter americanus | reverse complement strand
TCCGGCGCCTGGAGCCCCCCCTGCCCCTCCGCCTGCACCGGCCTGGGGGGCTGCAGGGCTGCTCCGCTCACAGTCTCGCTCCTCTCTCCGGCTGGTGTAGATTTCCACCCCCCACCCCACCCCCCTTCTTAATACGCTGTCCCAGAGGTGCCATCACTGTCACTGATTAACTCAGTCTTGGCTAGTGGTGGATCTATCTGGGAGCCGGCTGGCATTGGCTCCATCAAACATGGGAGAAGCTTCTGGCATCTTCTCACAGACGCCACCCCTGTAGCCCCCCTGCTACCAAAACCTTGCCCTGCAAACCCAGTACAGTGGGCAGCTACCACACAATGTACACAGTCTCCTGCAAAATAATTCTAACATAGTACCATCCTTCCAATATATTTACCAGGATGTACTTAAGTAGTGTAAATTCTGTATTTGAAGGCTTTTACTTCTAAAGATAGGAAACGTAGTTGTATACATAATTGATATAACTATATAATTTTAGTAATTAGCAAAATATATGTGTGTACATATATATACACACACACGAAAATAGTATTTAGTCTGTCCAGTGACAAATTAGAACTGTATTCTCAACTTAATCAGAACCTGTTGCTTTGATGAAAATGCTCCTTTAAAAAGGCTCCCTGACTGCAGTTCCTGCGCTCACTTGCATCTCAAATACATCTGGCACAACAGAGCTTTTCAATTTGCACACCAGTTTGCAAATGATATAGAAATAATTTGCAAATTATATAGAAGTCAAAGCAGCAATTAAAAAGGAAACTGAAAAGTCATACTTAAGGCATTTATGGAAAAGGGGTGCAGACAAACACAGGTACTTGACAGAATATTTGTTAGGTTAATATAATGCTCTAGAATGTGACACAGAGAGAGAACTAACCCAAGATTCTCCATCAAAACTCATCAATCTATATCAGAATTTTAAATCTATTTTTGCTAAATAATCAGTTAAACTGTGTGCCATGTTAAAGAAAAGCTCACAGGGGAAAAAGATTTGCAAGAGGGGTTTTTTGCTACTAATTTAATTTCAACTGTTGGTATACTTTCAGGAAGAAAAAAAACCCAACTCTTAAAGAACTGTCAATACAGTAAGATAAGAGAAATACCACTTTTGACTTGAATACTGGCCAAGAGGCATCTCAGTATGTAGGTTATTCCAAAGAGCAGATTTTAAAAACAGATTTCATTCATCTATAGTAGTCTAACGTGACATTGTTTCAAAAAGAAATCAAATACTGGTTTTGAGCTCAAAGCTGCATAGCCTTTTCAGGCAGCATCCTGACCAAGCATCCTGACCTGACTTCTCCCTCCCCTCTCAGCATGATGCTGTCTTAAATGGATTTCATTCTTACCTGTGTGAGTGAGCACACACATACAAACTATCCTTTTTTTCAAATCTGTAGGAATCCTTTATTTATTTGGGGTTTCTGAGCGGAAGGATGTTTTTGAGTGGAAAAGCATTTAGCTCTGTTCAGCTACGTCACAACACACAGCAGTAGCTCAGTCTGTCAGAATCAAGAAGCTTTATCTGATGGCAATAAAATACCATTCATTTTGTACTCTAAAGGCAGTCAGGTACTTTAAACATGAACGAAGTACCAACTGCATTACTAACAATCACAGGAGGATGTCATTAGGCACATGAACTTTTGCAGGAAATCTTCTACTAAACTAGTTATAGCTTTAAAGGTACTCAAAAATTCATAATTAATTTATACATGATATTATTGATTACAGAAGGCAATGAAAAACAAATTAACCTTTCTTGTGGAAAGAAAGTATACTTTTCCAACAGAGGTGAAGGCACTCCTCTGATAGTGAGAGTAGGCAGAGCCTTTCCTTTTGCCACTTGAATGAGATCCAAGTACTGCAGTAGGTAGACACAACAGAACTCTCTACTGTTCCCAGAGCTCCTGCCCATCCTTTTTCCAGGCTGTCATGACTTGCTTTAAAGGAATTACAAAACAAGGCAGGGATAAAAGAATTTTGTGAACAATCCACAGATGCAATTTTTATTGTGTTTTGCCAGGCAGAATATTTAATATATTCTGTTATTTTGCCACTAGATCAGGTCAGTAATTTATTTACAAAACTCTAGTATAAATCTTAACATGAGACAGATATATCCTCTTTCCAAACAACTTTTCCCTTTCTAATTCATGGCTGCTTTGGTGGCATTTCAAAAGTAATGAATATACTGACAGATGACTGGATGACAGGTTTCAAAGAAATGTTTTTGCTTTCTGTGGCTAAACATTTGACAGTTTTCTTGCAGAAATGTGTTCCCTGAATAACACTTTATGGAAAATCAACAAAAAGGATTTATACTCCAAAGTTGTAAAAGCCAAAACCACATGAATTGTAATTATTTTAGAAACTAAGTGGCCACCAACATTTGTACATCCAGCCTTTGTTGTTTTGTTCTAGCACTGTACACTGTCATTATCTGTTCTTTCAGCAGTATTAAAAGGCTTTACAAACTGCTGATACTCAGTCATTTAGTCTTCAGTGAAGCCAGAGAGCTTTACAACATTACCGGACCACGTCACATATCAAAAGACACTCAACTACTGCAAAAGGGGGCTCCTGATGCCAGACAGATGACATTATTAAGCTACTACAGTACTCACATCTGCTATTTTTTAGAAGACCCATGAGAGTTCATGAATCCCAAAACAAAACCAAAAGCCTCTGTGGAATAAACATGAGATTACATATTCTTCAGCATGCATTACTGAACAGTATCTCTGCTTTATATTCCACAAATTCTAGAAAAATTTATCATTTAATAAAAGCCTGAAAATGTTCATGCTCCACAGATGCTTTCCCAAAGGTAACAGTTTTTTTATTTCACAAGGGACTTACAAGGGTTGCAAAAAAGGCTTAACTGGAGAATTTTCATACCACAAATTTTAGATTTCACCTTTTGCAATAGAGAGAATGCAATCCTCATATTTAATCACCCGCTACATTTTACTATCCTAATACTAATCCCAGCTGAATGCAAAGTGATACTGGAAGCATTTTTTCCCCTCTGATGATAGTGCCCACACAGCTCAATCTAGTACTTTACTGATCATGTTATAGCGTCAGTGAGATTTTAGCTCAGTTCTATTCAAAACTGAGGCTATTCTTCCTGCCTCTGCCTAGGAAGTTTAGGGCCAAAGCTTTTTAGTTCTCTATCCTTTGACTTATACATGCTAGACCAGGTTCCACAAATACACCTGAAAAAAACAGAGCCACTACCCCTAACTCTTCATCAAGTTATACTGGCTTCTAGTCCACCACTGTAAGTCTGTGCCCAATTTAATTTCATCACTAGCATACTACGAGTTCTGTAAAATTACAGACAAATGTCCTCTTCCAGATGGTTCAATTAACAAAGGAATTAACAAGCTTGAAACAGGTAAAATATCAAATGACTAATTTACCTTGCTCACATAGGAAGGCAATACACATCAGCAGAAAGTCAGTCAAGCAGGCTGATAGGCTGTAAGATCTTTTGCTGGCTTAGCTGTTTGAAGAACACCCATCTGTCTACGTTGAGACAGTTGAGAAGTTACCATGTTAGAAACCAAATTACATTGACACAGGATGGTGTGCTTCTTCAGCCATTTCCTATTGTGAATGAATGGTGAAGAATTACAGTATCATAAAAAACAATGGCTTCGTAACTGCTGTTTAGTCAAAATGTCCAAATAAGGACCAACTGTATTTGCTGCATGAAATGTCACATACTATGCCACAGAAAACTTTTCATATCCTGTCATGGCCACTCTTCTTTCAAATGAATTGAGCTGGAAAAAACATAGATATCTTTGTATGGATCTTCCTACCCCTGTAGACTAGTACAGATGAAAAGAGCTTGACAAAAATCAACTAGAAAAGTAAATTAACCTGAACCTAATTCCATCAGTTTTCACATACCACTAAGAATGCAATCTCATCACAGATACCCAGTGATAACAAATGATATCCTAACTTATTAGTGTCAACAAGAATTCTGCTGTTGAGTTCAACTAGACACAATTGCATCCAAACATGTTCATCAAATCAGATAAGGTTATTACCTGGTTGAGTACAAGTACCAAAGGAACTACACACCCTGATACAAAGTGAGTGCCTCCTAGAAACAAAAAGGAGCTTACGCTGAACTAACATGCTTTAAATTCAGGAGAAGAATACAGCTTTCTTGAGGTCTGCGAGAAGAGAGCGGGGTGCAACAGAGCACCTGAGAGCAAAGGTGTTGTGCAAACCACATCTTAGTTTCCACAGAGAGAAGCTCCTGTCAGACACAACATGTCACAGGCAGTTACTGTACTAAACAGACAAGGAAGGTAACTGCATGCATAACAGAGATAAGCACTGACATCTGTCAAGGTACAAACACACATCCCACATATTGCCCTTACAGTTTGTTTGTGTCCTAAGTCTGTGTTCTCTGTAACCTTTCTCTCACATGCTCACTTCTCTGTGCAACATCTCTTCTTCTTGAAGGTTCCCTGCACCCCTGTGGCAAGATCTACAGTCTACAGCAGAGACCTCCACAGAGCAACAGATGTTGGAGAAGAGCTGAAGCTTTCTAAGAGGAGATGTTGTGCTGCAGCTGCAAGAATCAGAGTGCAGAAAACCTTGTTCTTGACTGGGTAGGTCATTCATTGCTGGATACTATGCAACTTGGGGATGGATATTCAATAGGTTGATGATGAACAACCCAGAATATCAAATACTGTATATGCAAGCCACAAGATTCTACTTCAACACCTTGGACCAAAACCAGAAACAGCAGCAACAGACTTCTCAGTACTGAACACCATAAGGACATAAGCACCTAGCTCCAGAGAAGAATTCACATTGTTGGTTTGGGCATCTAAGTTCCCTATTACATTGAACACAAAAAGAGACAGATGTTTGTGTACAGTATTCACAACAACTAGCAAACTCAGTGAGGAAATGCCTATCACAGTCAACAGGAACTACTGAAAAATTTTAAATTCTTTCTCCTGAGAGTTCAAAGTACTGTTATATCAGTATGAAACCACAAATCAGAGCTGAAAACCTGTTGTGCAATCATGAGACCATACCATGACTCTGAGTACGGAAGAAGGATGCAGCAACGCTTTGCACAGTACTGTGGTAATGCAACTATGGAATAGAAGGAAACCTGTATACTAGGCTTTTTCCAGTTCAGGTCTAAGCTAGCAAAAGGCCATAGTTCACAAGACTCTCAGGAGTTTATATCATTCCTGAAGGTGGGCCATTGTACAGTCAAGAAAATCTAAGTAACTGCTTCTATGGAGTACATAAAGCAAAGACGCAATAGCAGTATGCTATCTTCCAAAATCTAGGTATATTCTTGTGTAAGGCTGCCCTCTAATAGGAACCCAATAGTCTGATATGCTAGCTGCTGTTTTGTGGAAGCTGTTTTGGATCCTGAAGAGTACTCAGTCCCACTTGGTAAAGAGTAGACCTTGTTACAGCGTGTTTGTGCAAAGAATAAAACAAAGTATCCTGCTTGGACCTTTAAGTAAAACAGTTACATCAACAAAAAATATCTTTATTCAGTTTCACATTGCACAATAAACATTCAGAGGTTTAAGGAAGCGTTTTTGTGGCTCCTCCCTTTTCAAGTACTGGAGTAAAGCTCTTCACATCAAAATGCAATCACTTAAATCCTCTCCAACTTCACCATTCCTCCCAGCCCCTCCAAAGATATGGCTTTAAATTAATAAACAGATCTCATTTCAGTTTCAAAATGCATTATCTAAATGTTGCAGTAATGCTGGGAAGGCACAAGGATGATGATGACTGTCAGTATAATACATTTGTTTGTGGTAAGCCTTTAATGTGATTGTTTCAATAAAATGTATGGGCCAAACACCCTTCCCAGTTTTACCTCCTACTTATCAATACTCCTGCAACTTCACACAGGTCACCCACACGATTTTTAACAGCAGCAGTATGGAGAATGAAGCTCTCAAGATCCTTTTCCTAACTTACTTCTGGGATACCAGTGAACAAGAGTCGAACACCTTGAAAGGACTGCTACTTTGATTTTAAAAAGAACAGGTGTGGAACCAGTTTCCTTACTAGTTTAGGCATGAGTTACTAACCACTTTTCTGCATTGATGCCAAAAAATGAGTCAAAACACCCCATCAGCTCTTCTAAACTTGTGTTAACTTTCGACTAAACAAAGCATAGTTCTGTAGTGAGCAAATTGATTTTACAAAAGCTTCAGCTTAAAAAGCTTACTTATAAACTAAGTTAAAATCTGATAGCAGCATACATATGAAGACATTGAGAATCACAACTGTATTTCACACCAAATACTGTTTTGTGGGAACTGTGTAAGGAAAGAAACAAGATTCAGCTATAAACATAGAAAAATAACTCTTTCATGGTTCCCATTAAATCCCACAACCACCTTTATCATCTGTAGGCTGCAGGAATATTCTGTGTCTTTCCACTGTTTTATATCAACTAATTAAATTCATGAACATTTCACTAACCAAAGATCCAAAGTGCTGCATCTAAAACGCTTATACTTTTCCACATTGCCAAACGCCCCAAAAGAACAAAATACTGTCTTTACTCTTTCAACAGGAAATACTATGCTAGCTGAATCAATGAGACATGGAGAAGTATAGTGAAAAAACATTTAAATGTACTGTAAGAAACTCGATCCATTTACTTTGCATGAACCTGATTCTCCAGGGCTCTGCAAACAGTCCAAGGCAACTAATACCATCTTCTAAGTACGTGACTAATCTGGAAGAACTTTTGCTGTATGCTATTCCACATCACCATTCAAGATACAGCTCTAGCTCATGAGTTTTACAACTGCTTGAATTATATTAACAGGTGGAAGCATGCTATTTGTCTGCAGTCTGCTGTTCTAGATGTGAAGGAGCTTTGATACCTTTAAAACGTGTGTGGCCTGAGAGCTACCACTTCACATAGAGGTCTGCAGAAACTTGTCTGAACAAACTTAAACTAGTAGGAAGATCTGACAGTTGGTGGTAGGTTGTTTTAAAAATACCTACAGGGTTTAAATCCTCTTTGCAACATTTTTCTCTTCTTTGTCTGGAAAACAGCCATTCCTGCCAGCCAAACATCCATTTTCCTTTGAAGTACTTCCTGAGAATTTAATTGCCCAGTAAATTGCCAACAAAAGTTTCAAGCTGTAGACCAGCCCTGAAAAACTCCAGAGGGAACAGCCTGTAATACTTAATTCATCTTTTCCACAGTCACTGAGGAGGGCAGAGTTCCTCCACAGGCCTCCAGCCACACAAATCAATTTTTGACTGGACGAAATTCACTGAGCTAAATACAGCCATACACAGGAGGTAGCAGTTCTCACCAAACAATCTGAAGTTCCATTGGAGCAACACTTTTAAGAACCGGGATAGTTATTCAGCTAATTAGTGGATCTAGCTACATTAGCACTACAACTTAAATTTGAAAATGTTTCATATTTGAAAATGTGTTTCTTAGACAATTTAAACTTCTACAGTTATTTAGCTTCTCTTACACAGTTCTTCCATTATTGGCAGGTCCTCCAAATTGACTACTATATATTTCAAGTTGGCAAGGTTCAAATGATGACAACAGAAGAAATACAGTGGAGAGGAGCATCAAGTTACTGAAATATTTTTTCAGTAACTGAAACAATTTTAGATTCTCAGTTTCAAACCTACTCAAAATAAATAATTTTCCATAATAAAGCAAAAGGACTCAAAATTCCAGCAAGACAGGAAATACTAAGATAACAACAGAGTAATTGCTTTTTAAAGAAAATGCCAAATAACTGCAGTAAACACCCTGAAAGTGCTGACATCATTTCACAATACTGTAAGCCATGTACCTCATGCAGTTCTTGAAACTCTATTATCTGTCAGGAAGACGTAAACTGAATTGCAGTCATGCCTAGCATGGTGTGAATAACCTATTTATTTTTTATTGTTTGGAAACAACTGTTTGATATTAAAAAAATGTTTACATAGAATACAGTTCCTTAACCACTCATGACACATTTTATTAAAATATTTTAGAGATTACTTTTAAAGTTGTCAAGTCAGAAAAATCAAGATTTGTAAACATTAGATACTCAGGCCTGTTAAGGGTGTTGGAATGTATTATCACGAAGGGCTAACCTTAACTTTATTACTTCATTTTTAAAGATAAGCTTTTTCCATACAAATTCATACTAAAGGTATTAATTCCATAGCTCAGCTATTATTTCTTTTATTTTATTTCAGGATCTTCATACAATTTATTTTCTACTGCTTTTCTGAGAAGCTTCTCCCATTAAGTGCATTGTAACACTTCCATCTACTTGAGCATGTCCTAGCAAGACAGCAGCTACAAAAGCACATTAAAAAATAGAGGAGCAGATGAGCAGCACACATTGGAAGACTTGTAAAGAGGGTAAATTACTTAGGAGAAACAATGGAAACGAAAAATATTTCGGAAGCTCCAGTCTTTCCAGCTCTATATTCCCCAGATCTTTGTATTTGAATTCTTCTATCATTTTTGTCCTGGTTCCAGCTGGCACAGAATTAATTTTCTTCTTAGTAGCTGGTGCAGTGCTGTGTTTTGGATGTGGTGTGAGAACAATGCTGATGGCACACTGATGGTTTTGGTTGTTGCTGGGTAATGTTTATACTAAGTCAAAGACTTTTTAGTTTCTCAGGCCCTGCCAGTGAGAGGACTGGAAGGGCACAGGGATATTGGGAGGGGACACAGCCAGGGCAGCTGACCTGAACTGGCCAAAGGGATATTCCATACCATGGGACAGCATGCTCGGTATATAAACCCGGGGGTGGGGGGGATGGGGGGCAGGGCGTGTTGGCCAGGGTGGGCTGATCATTGCTCAGGGACTGGCTGGGGATCGGTCAGCGGGTGGTAAGCAGTTGTGTTGTGCCTCATTTGTTTTCTTTCCTCCCTTTACCTCTGGATTTCTTTCCTCTCCCCTTCTCATTATAACTGTTATTATTATGATTATGATGATGATTATTGTTGTTGTTCTTTCTTTTGTATTTTATTTCAATTATTAAATTGTTCTTATCTCAACCCTCAAGTTTAACATTCCTTTCTGATTCTCCTCCCCATCCCTCTGGGTGAGGAGGGAGTGAGTGAGTGGTTGTGTAGTACTTAATTACCAGCTGGGGTTAAACCATGACAATTTTTCAAAATACTGAAATATATGTACACTTGCAGGATAAAGGAGCAGAACAGAGATCAAGAAGGGGTCTCCTAAGTCACACCCTGAATAAAAGTATCATTTACTTTAAAAATTATGACACTATTGAAAACTGCATTTAAAAAAAAAAAAGTACTGGATTCAATTCTATTTTATTTTAAAGTTCAAATTTTTACCAAATTCTCACTTATTCTTCCACCCAGAACTGGACTTACACTAATGTAACAGTTACATGACGTGATGGCCCATTAGAACACATCCAATTTTAATCCTAGGATTCTGTACAGTGTCTGCTTGGGTTTCTGAGACTACAATTAGGCAATACAAATTAAGTTTGGAAGTAATGTTTTTTAATTATCCTCCAAAAAGTGTTAATTTAAAGAATCTGTTCTCTTAAATGGTTTGGACACAAAATGAGATTCCTAAAGAACTAAGAATGAATATTTCATTTAAAAAAGACATTTGAGAGACTGTACAAGTAAAGAGAAAGAGACAAAGGAACCCTTACTAGTGAAAAATGAAATTAAAATCTGGAAATAGAAAAATCAGCTTTCTACCACAAGGAGCAACCAAGGAAAGGGTCAGATTACTGGTCACAGGACACAAATATGAAACAATGTCTGAACAGCTCCTCTTACCTGCCTGCAGCAAAAAGCTGAACATTAGTTTTCCGTCCAGTCTTCCATCCACAGACAGCATCTGCATTGCTGGGACTAAATTTCTCATTTTGTTTTGCAAATCATATTTAAGAAAGCAGACTAAGTTATGAGAACCCTAGTGATGCTAAACCGTTATGTTAAAGTTTGATCTGACCTCCTTGCAGACACACATGTGATACAGTCAGCGGAGAACAAGTTAGGGTACACCAATAGTTCTCCCTCTGATCACAAAAAGGAACAAGAGATACTAAAGCTGCTTCTCCCCTCTCCCTGCTGAGCCTCTTAATTGCAAACAGGCCAAATTCCTCACTGAAGAAGAACTACATGGACAACTGTCCTGAGATCAGGCACCAGCCTCATCCTCTGAAGACAACAGGGGTAGGCAAGGAATTAGTCCTGGGTGATGTACCAACATCATCATGTTGGGAGCAGTGCAGAGCATGAGGAATAAATACAGTTTCCACCCTGTTACTCTTAACACTTCTAGTTTCAGAAGGTTATCTTCAGTTTCCTCAGGAGCAACTGAGGCTCAAAAACCATAAGCTATTCAGACCCTAGTGAATGGACTGGTATTTTTTCCTGGACATAGCACAACAAAATACTGTTCGGGATTTGAAGACTGCAACAAAGTCATGATTAAAGCCCATTCAGTGGCGCAATTACTATTATTTTCAGCAGTAAATGACCTTCTATCAATTTCTGTGCCTTCCCCGGTGTTACTAGATGCTTCTGATACAGGGGAACTAACTAACATGGATATTTCTGGGGAGAAAAAGAGAAGGGGGAAGTTAGTTGCAACCCATTACTTGCCTTTATTCTTTCTATCTTAAGCACAGATCTAGATCTGTTAGCCCATTACATCCCCAGCTTCTTAGAAATTACATTCCAGATACCTCTTCATGTACTACCAATCTGTAACACTAATAACATGAACATATTGTTTCTTAAGCTTTTAGAATACAATTTCCTTGAAATAAATAGTACAAATCTAAAAAGAAGTGTTACACTGTATCAGTCACTTAAATATTCATATGCATTTAGACATAATACACTCCTGTTGCAAAACACTAGAAAAGTATTCAGATAATTAAGGGTTATCCACACCCTTCCACAAAAGGACATGGGCCTTCAACAAAGGCTGAGGCCCTCCAGATATTAAAATGCAAATTTCATCCCTTTATTACATCCATTACATTTTATTGATGCATAAATCTGTCCACGTCATCCAATAATATTATATCTGTTCATTACATTTCCTAACTCTTCTATAAATTTATAATAAACCCAAGAAACTGTATATTTTTTCTTTTATTATAGACTAACAAAAAAATACTGACTTAAATAATGTATCCCTCTCCATGCTGAACTGTTACCCTTTGTCCTTTAAATCCTGCTGTAATCCATACCCAGTGGTCTTTTCCTAACTGATTTTGTAAGCTCATCTTTTGTGTCATACAGTATCACAAGTTTTTCTGAAATCTCGATTATGTCCTTTGTTTCAGTTTCTTTATTTAGTACTACACACTCCTGAAAATGTGGGCATGAGTTTACATGCTGGCAAACCATTCTATAAAAAATTCAGTGTTTCCAAGCCTTCCATATGACATACCCAGGGAAAAAACATGTATTCTGGGATTTCATTACAAAAGGTACAATGCTGCAGTCATTTTCAGTACTATGTTTCTTTGCCCGTTTCTCATGTAAACTTGTGCCATAAAATATATAGTAATATCAGACTTTAAACAAGTAACCATAATGCTTCCCAACAGTATCTTAGTATTTTATAAAGTACTGAGTCAAGGTGGTGCTCAGGCTTTTCTACATTCCCAATACGAATCCCTGAAGTCACAGCAGAAGAGGGGCTGCAGAAAACACGCAGCCAGACTTCTTCACGGTGCACTACAAAAAGCCAAGAAGTGATAGTCACAAGTTACAGCAAGGAAAAGTTCAATCAGACTTAAATAAAAAAATGCCCAAGGATAGCAGTGAAGGACATACCAAGTTGCCTTAGGAGGCTGTAGAATCTCCGCCCATGAAGATTTTTAAAACTGAATGGGACAAAGTCCTGAATAATCTGCTCTGACTCAAAAGTTTGCCTTGCTTTGAACAGGAGGCTGGATTGGATGACATCCAGGCCCACCAGAAGACCTCAAAAACTAAATTATTTTATTATTCTACTAACTGCATAATTTGAAGCATCTTTAAAGTTTAAGTGATATATATTTGCCATACAGAGTAGCTGCAATAAGTAAAAATATGTGTATTAAGTTTCACTTAAACCTCCACTGAGGCATCACTGTTTTATAGGTAAAAAAAAAACAAACCAAAGCTATATAAACTTCACTGTCTTCCAAACTTCAGGAGGCCTTAAGTCACAACTGCAAGTTACATGCACTCATGTAAACAAAAGATCTTCAGTTGGAGCTTAATTTTTTTTTTTTAATATTGGTCAACTTAAGCACTTGCTTTATTCTGTCAGATCTGTAATAACAGTTCATGGTAGCCTTTACTGTTTCATTATCTCTCCCCTATTCGCCCCTCCATGCTTCTTTATAAAACAAAGATATGCACAAGCTGGTGATAATGTATTAACTGAGAGAAAACTAGACAGGACCTAGTAGTTGTTCTGTAATTAAAGCAGGATCAGCTACAGGGAGTACTGTCAACCACTGGGAAACTTTCAACTAAAAAAAAGAAAATAGCATTTTTGTTAAAGAGAGTGCCTCATCTTGGCTTTTGGTTCTTCTTCTATCTAGTGACATAACAGAAGATGTTTGATTGTACCAATTTAGAAGTACGTAAGTGACTTCACCAATATTTAAAATGGTTTAAATTGTTCCTCTTACTGATCCAGAAAAAGAGTGCTTCCCAAGTTTCACATAAGTTTTGAGTGGTGAACTGTTTCCAAGCTCGGGAAGGCTTTCTTACTACTGGACCTAGCCCAAGTATTCCAGAGAAACGTCTGGTATGTGGTTTTCTTTCCCAGTTTGTACACTCAACAGTGTATTTTTAAATAAAACGCTTGAACTACAAGCACTCAAAGGTAGCTTTGAAAGACAGCAAAGGTGCAGTCACAGATCTCTGAAAATCAAAGCTCTGAGATCATTTGGGCGTACTGAGCTCACTCAGGCACAAACAAATTGAAACCCACGAGGTTCCCTCTGAATGTCAGGAAACACTTCTTTACCGTGAGGGTGACTGAGCACTGCCACAAGTTGCCCAGGGAGGTTGTGGAGTCTCCACCCCTGAAGACATCCCAAAAGCCGTCTGGACATGGTCCTGGGCAACTGACTGTAGCTAGCCCTGTCTGAGCAGGGAGACTGGACCAGATGATCCCCACAGGCCCCTTCCAACCTCAGTCATTCTCTGTTCCTGTAACCGTGTATTTTGTTACAAGAGTCAAAACATTTGGAAATAAACATAACTAACTATTAATAATAAAAGCTATTTTAATGGTGCATAGAAAAACTTAATTCTGATAAAAAATTCCTATCTGGTAACAGCAAAGTGCGTTAACTTGATTTACAAAGATCTTTACTGAGAGTTTTAGCTTTTTTCAGTAGTTTCAATATCAAGAAACAACAGTAACAAAATATTTCTCCTAAAGCTGCCCACTTTATACTAGCAACAGTAAATTTTAAAAATGGACAAAAATAGTGAGAATGGGTGCAACAACATTTCTAAAGGAGAAATAGTAATTCTAACTTGATTAAGAGAATTGGAAAAAAAGAAGAGCTGAAAGCAGCAGTGAAATTCATAGGTTGAAGTTCCACAAACAAATGTTTCTGCAGCAGCTCACCGACCTCCTATTTCCCCTCATTTCTACTTCCTACTGCCTTCCCTGCTCCTTATTAGCACTTACGCACCAATTATTTTTTGTACTTGCACACATTTCAGTAGACATATAGGTAGGCTGATGAGGCAATTTTAATTCTTTTTTAATTTACCTATCAAAAATTGTGTTCCTTTTTAATTGGATCAATTCTCATAGGTTAAACAACTCTGCTGTTAATTTGACTGTGGTATCCAAGCACCTAAAATGAGGTGGAATAAATCTGTGTCTTAATATTTGTGGTTGCTGCCTTCTATGTTTCACAGTCAGTTGGAATATTAGTGAAGACGTAAGCAGCAAGGAACAAAAATATGGCACTCAAATACATTCCCAAGATCTTTCACCATCGCTTTTCTTGCAGGAAGCTGAAAGCTCAGAAAGCTTTCAAAGACACCGGAAAAAAAAGAGCAAAAATTGGTTTAATGTTTCTTTTCCTTTCTTTACCTCCCCTCCCATTTTAGCATTATGTTAAAAAAAAAAATTATAAAATGTTTATATGGTAACTGTGGTTGTATTCATCATTACCGCAGGAACTGACTCAAATTTGCAATAATATATGTAGGATAAAAGTGATACTCCTAAGTCATCACCAAAAGTTCTTGCAAAAAGACTATGCATCAGTAACTGAGCAACTGAGGATTTTACATTTTCTTTACACACTGTCCTTTTTTAGCATATTGAAAAAAACACATTGCAAGAGAGCTAAAAAGATAACATCTGAAGAAAGAGGTCCATTTAATTTAATCAATTTACATATGAGGAAATCAGAGATTGTAAAGTGAGAAAAAAAGCTGGGCAAAACCTAATGTTTTATACGAACACTACAATTACCCTAGAAACCATACACTTACTACATCTGGGCTGGTTTTAATACAACTACAGTGGCTGTGATCCCTAAATAAGTTACAACTACTTCTGTTTAACTAACTGTTTAGCTGTAAATGAATTTATGGAACGCAACATTTATTATCACTAAATAAAAGTTTTGGCAGGTATTTTTAACATAAATGAATTCATGTTTTTCCACAGAAGAAACCAACAGTGTTTCCTTTCTACAGCCTTCCATTTTTCAATCCATTAAAAATGTCTCTGATTTCTAGAGGGAATTTCTGTCACTTAAAAATACTTACACTTACATTCTTGAATAAGAAACCCTTTTCATCCTCTCTTTGCTGATGTTAAGAAACATTATGTTACTGAAAATATGCTTCTCTTTTCCAGATGATTTCTCCTATCAAGCTTCCTAAATTAAACTAGATGATATGCCAGTCCTGTTAGAATGAGGACATTTTTCACAATGAAAGTTTTACAAGGAATAATATAAATTTGAAAAATTGTACTTCTGTTGCTGATCTTATTACAAAGAATTCCTCTGATTCCTACCAATTCAAAGTTTCCTTTCTTCAGTTTATTTATCTCATAGCAAACAGCTGTAAAACATTGTGTCAAACCTTTTTTTGTCTTCATTTTCCATCTCTGTCAGCAGGTCTTTTTATTAGTAAAGACAGCAAGGTAGGAACATAAACAGTTGCTATATAAACAATGTTGACAACAGTTATGTAGCTGACTTCATACCACTTAGAATACTTTCAAACTTGACAATGTTTAAATGACTACTCTTCACACTTAAGTATACACCATCAAAAAAGCACTATTTTAGAAACACACAGTCAAGTCAGCCAAAGCAAAAGTGACAATATTGTTTTAAACAAACCTTGAACTGGGGAGACACTGATTTCATGGAGCAACCCTGCCAGCAGCACCTGCTAGGGCTGAGACACTGAGCGAAACAGACCAGCTAATGGCTGCCTCAGTGGATGACAGGAGAGCCACAGATGTTGTTTATCTTGACTTTTGCAAGGCTTTGACACTGTCTCCCACAAAATCCCCCATAGACAAAATGATGAAGTACAGACTACAAAAGTGCACAGTAAGATGGGCTGAAACCTGGCTGAATGGCTGGGCTCAAAGGGTTGTGATAAGCATGAAGTCCAGCTGAAGGAAAATCACTGCTGTTGTACTCCAGAGATCAATACTGGAGCCAGTATGGTTTAACCATTTTATTAATGACCTGGACAATGGGACAGAGTGCACCCTCAGCAAGTTTGCTGATGACACAAACTGGGAGCTGATGACACAAATTGGGAGGGGATAACACCAGCTGGTTGCTGGCATTCAGAGGGACATTGAAAAGCCGAGTAATAAACCAACAGGAATCTCATGAAGTTCAACAAAAGGAATTAAAAAGCCTTGCACCTAGGGAAGCATAACCCCAGGCATCAGTACAGGATGGGGGATGACCAGCTGGAAAGCAGCTCTGCAGAAAAGTACCTGGAGGTCCTGTTGGGCTCCAGGTAGACCATGAGCCAGCAGTGTACCCTTGCAGCAAGGAAGGACAATAGCATCTTGGGCTGCATTAGAAAAAATGTTACCAGCAGGTTGAGGGAGATGATTCTTCCCCTCTACTCCACACTGGTGAGACGCATTTGGAGTGCTGGGTCCACTCATGGGCTCCCCAGTACAAGCAAAACATAAGCATCCTGGAATGAGTCCAGTGAAGGACTGCAAAGATGATTAAAGGATTGGACCATCTGACGTATGTGGTGAGACCAAAAGAGCTGGGACTCAAGCCTGGAGAAGAGAAGGTTCAGGAAGACCTTATCAATGTGTAGAAACACCTGAGGGGGCAGGGGTAAACAACACTTCTCGGTGGTGCCCAGCAACAGCACAAGAGGCAACAGGCACAAATTAAAATAGATGAAATTCCATCTGAACAAAAGAAAGCTCTTTTCTACTGTAAGGGTGGTCAAGCACTTGAACCAGTTATCCAAACAGCAAGCTGCTCTAGTTGATGCTGCTTTCAGCAGGAGGGATGTTGCACCAGACCATCTCCAGACACCCTTTCCAACCCCAGGTATTCTATGGTTCTTTGTGGAAGGGACAAAAGGAAAGCAACCACACCTGAGTAATATGGACCATCGAATTAATGTCAGTTGCTTTCTCTGCACAGACCACGCCTTCAATAAAACAGTTCCCTTGCACTTCAAGTGCCTATATCTGACTGCATTCTATAAAGACAAGTTGTTTGTTAGACTTGGGAAAATCCTCATTGTGCAGAAACAACAAAACAAGTTCTTTTTCTCTCCCATACATTTCCTGATGTCCAAGACTGTAGATCTAACCCGTATGAGAACTACCTAACATAGAGATTAAGATGACGTATTTGTTTTCACTAGTCAAATAAACCACTTTTTTGTCTATTACAATGTCCATTAGTATCAGCAAACTTCCAGCACTTTAATGGATTTCTTTGCCTCGCCTCCAGTCAGTATTCAAGTGGTAAAGCTAGTTTAACCAAAACAGGCTAATGAGAAATCACCCTTCTCCTTTTGTAATGCCTACTCTCTCACATCAAAGTATTGACAGTTTTGTTTTACAACTGTAGGAAAAATGAGAGAAACCAAGAGAACATCACAGAGCAAAGCTAGAACATCTCATTCATAAGGAGCAGGCACCTGTGTGCTGACCCAATTAGACATTCAAACACTTGTCACTTTGGAGCTGGCTGGTTGTCACTCATCCAAGTAGCCCCAGGGGACCTATTGTACGGTGGCATTCCCTGACAGGAGAACTGGAACTATGGAGGCAATGAGGACACAGTGATAGGGTGCCAGGATCCTGGTGAGTGAGAGCAGCCAGTAGCAAAGCCAAAGAATCTCAGAGCTTCCTTAACTTGGTTACCATCCAAAAAGCCTTTCAGAGTCTTCAATGGTTATCTTTTTTTCAGAGCAGTCTAGTTTAAAAACCTTACAGTAACAGTCCTCTTTATCCAAAGCTGCATTTAACTCTTGAGTGACTAACACAAGAACCATTTCAGAAGAGACCCTTGAAAGATTCTAAAAAAAACAAACCACCAAAAAACACTTCGTTGCAGTGAGAGGATGCATTAAACATTACTTCTAGTAACACCACTGGCATGTAACTCAGAAGTCAAAGCGTTTCAGTGCCCGTCTCCCCCTTCTCTGTTTTAAACATAATCATTGATGCTTTCAGATACTCTGTCTGCTCGAACACTTGAATCAGGGATAAAACACTGTGCAGCCATCCACGCCTACGCACTATAGATAGAAAAGGTCTGTTCTAGTAGACTGTGTACAATATTGTATTCAAGATCCCCAAATCAGATTTTTCATTCAAAAAAATCAAATATTAAAACACAGATGACTATTCAGCAGCTACTATTGACTTCAAGTAAGGCCATCTCTATTCTTACTCTAAAAGAGTTATGCAATTCAAACACAAGAGCGGGGGCAGGAGTAGGAAGGGGATTGAAAAAAGAAAAATCAAAGGTTACTTCAAAACTTCCGAAACAGGCATTTTCACCTTAGGACCTAAACCATGAGAGTGAAGAATTCAGAATGTCCCCATCACCATATTTGTGAGCTATACTAGAAGAAAAAACTTCAGGGTTTTGGTACAAAAATACCTCAAGTTTCTTCTAAGTCCGTTTTTCCAGACTCACTTTTTTACTAGTTGACTTGTCCCAACACCTGGTCTCTCCAGCAAGGAACATTAGAGATGATTAAGCCTGCCTTCATTTATGGGAAGCTGTGAAATACTTCTAGCTGCTTTTCTAGTTAACATATTTGATATGGGCCCTTCAGTTGAAAGTTGAACTGACATTTAAAAAATTATACTAATCACAAACTGTTAATTCAAACAAACACAGAAATGCAGGTAAATGCAGAACATGTTATATGACTACCGTGATAGTACTTAGTAGAAACTGAATAGAAAGACAGAAACTTAACAGATAGAAACTTGATACCTGTAGCTTTTTTTCTCCCCAGTTAGCAAGGGAATTTAAAATTTAGAGGGAAAAATTATCTTACCTTTGTACAAATAACTTCTGAGCAAGATGGTCTATCTCTTTACTTTTCCTTCTTTCTTATCCCCTGTACGACAGGTCTTTTATCTTACTGCCTTGCCTGAAAAAATAATATACAACCTGAAATATTTATAGGGCCAATAATTACGTTTACTGTTTAACTACAAACACATCAGATATGTCTTGATACAGTTGCAATGATAAATTCAGTTAAGTGGAATGATATTTTAATAGGAGTTAATCTATCTATGTTGGGCTGAAGAAAAAATAAGAAGCATTAGGAACAAAAGAAGCCCCCCTAGGTTTCAAAATCACGTTTTACATTTAGCTCTCCAAAATAATATAGCCAGTCACATCAGATCAAACCAGACCACCCATATAGTTATCCATGTTTGCCGTACCATCAATGAGAAACAGTCAGTGCTTCACAAAGCTGGAACAAGCCAATAGGAAAACCTAACCACATCTTTCTAACGTGCAGCAACCTAACTTAAGGTGCATTGGTTTGTCTCCTCAGGACTAAGCACTTCAGAGTTCTTTGGGATATGGATACCCAAGCTTCTAAAAAGACATCTACTGGAAGAGGTCATAGCAGCTGACAGCAAGCCTCTACTGCAGGAAAAGCTTTTGATCACAGCACTTGCTCAGAAAGAGAGAGATGCAGACTTAACAGTCAATTTGCAATATCTGATCTCCCACTTTCTAGTAGAACATCCCAAATTCTAGTTGAGGGACAGAACTCACTCCCTCCCCCCCACCCCCTTAAAAGCAAAAGTCAAAGAAAGAAGAAACAGCAGGAGATGTTTTCTTTTGAATTCAGCTTCTACTTTCTGCATTTATTCACAAGAATTCTGCATCCAGATCCTCTCTTATTCTTTGTTACTTTAACTTATTTTAAACACATTTGAGGTTTTGTTGAGAGGAAGGTTGCTTATTTTTCCATGGTAACACATATGTGGAGTTGAACTTCCAAGTAAGCAAGGTTTGAGTAGGATGACGAATTTTGAAAGTGAGCTTCATAAAACTTCTGAGGATTCCCCTGAGAGTCTTCTAACTTTACAGTAAATGTTGCTCATCTGCAAACTCAGCTATGCTTGTCACTATATGCAGTCCTTATTTCACTGACCTGGTGATGAAGTGAAGCTAATAGCAACAGATTAGCATCACTGTAGCACCTGTTATTCTATATACTGTACATAAAATAAACATATTTTATCTGTAGGAAAGTAATTAAAGTTTATCGTTTACTCTTAGCTGCAGATTGGCACTATTTTGTAAAGTAAAACTGGAGAGACTGCAAAAATCTCAGTTTACAACAGTGATACAGTAAGATCAGTTTAATTTCCCATCAAATTGGTAACACAGTTGTACAATTTCTTTCAGTATACTTTTAAAAGCTTTTTTTATTGTTAAATTGGCCTGCCAATTGGCCGAACCCTAACTGCTAACCAGAACTCTCTCATGGCTGTTCCTTCCAGTAACAGCACTTCTCACAAATTGCTCTTTATCATACTCTTTCAAATCAACTTGTTGATCTTACATAATAAAGCACTGGAAATAACACATTATCGTTGTAACTCTGGGAGCTTAGGTTATATAATTTATTTCACTAGGGTGAAATTCACTTAGGTAATTCACTTCATTGCCTTCATCTTTATTCAGGCACCCAAATCCCTTCCAACCCGCTGCCTCTACATTCAGCTGTAACAGCTGCCTGCAGACCAGCAGGACCTGGATGAGCTGAAGTCAACACGTAACTTGCATTCAGAACTGCTACATGCATGCAGCTTCTAATTGACCAAAACACTGGAGTATGACAACGATCGCACATATTCTGTTATATAAAGGTAATGGCTACATTCACCCTGCCATTGATGTTGCTTCCTGGCTGGTTCACTCCACCAATGCACTGTCTCCAAGACAAAACCAGAGCACACTTTAGGGAACACTCCAGCGCAAGGGACCCTTCCAAAGGGCAGTATGGGTAAGACTGTGTCAATTTTGACTGTCTACTCCAGACAGTCCTGCCATTTTCTCATGCAAGGCACTGCATCCTCAGCTGCACGCTCTACCTGCCTCCATGTGACACGCCAGAGCACACACCACAGACTTCAACTACTAGGCTGCAAAATTGTGATTTTGATGGGCTGCAATACAGCTCTTACTGTTTCAGATACTCTGAACTAAAACCACTAGCTTCCTACTAAGGCTGCAGGAACACCACAGTACTCCAATAAATCTCAGATTATGGCCAGTCCATTTTGTAAGAGACTTAATTTTCTAAAACATTAACATGTAGAGGCAGGCCAGCCCTTGCCAACTAGCCTACCTTGATGACAGGAATTTGTCCCTATCTCGCTATTATTACCAGTAAATAACAGCTGTAGCCTCAAGGGCTACGTTTAAAAGTTAGGCATGATCTTAAACCCAGGGATGGCTTGTGTAAGACCTCACATGCAGCAGAAAACCACAGCTCTGTTGACAATGCAGGTACTCTCGCCCAGACTTCTAACACTCAGCAAAAGGGGAAAAACCTCATGACACTGTTCCACTTACTCTTTTGAAGTGAATACAGTCACGTAATAGTATATATGGTTTGGGACACACTATAATGAACTACACTTTTCAGTGTTTTATTGGGAGAAAAGAAACTGTACTACAAACAGTCAAACAGTTTTTAATTGCTGGGTAAGAAATGGTCAGAATATCAGTCTCTTTGGATGCCTGGACTACACACATGCTGCTCCAAAAATAAATATTTGCTATAGTTCTTCTTGACATCTGCTGCTTTAATCTATTTGCAGTCCATGATCAGATTCTTTTGCTGCGACGTTATTTATTTTCTCTGACAGTCTCTTAGGAGGGAGCTTAACAAAAGTTTGAAACTCCAAGGGAATCATACCCATGAGGGGTTCTATAAAACATGTACAGCAGAGCACCGGAACACCCAAAAATCAACTCAGAGGGAATGAAGAAGCAGGGAAGCAATCTTAGCTTTTTTTTTTTTGCTAACAGCTGACATAAAAGCTTGCACTGTCATTCACAACACTAACTGCATGCAGAGGATACTCTGAATGGCTTTGTGGCATGATCTTACAGAAGTCAACAGGTAAAGTCCTATATATTTCATTCTAGCCAGGAAGCCATCATGTCCAAACATGTAAATTAATAAAAAAATAACAAAAACAGATGTCTGGTTTTCAAAGTGAGAGGAGCATTTGTGCCCTTACAGGAAAGTCAAGTGAGTGAGGCAGCATGAACTAAAAAATAAAGAAAAAAAAAAGAAATCAAGGAGAAGGGCAAAAAAGATGGTTTAAAAAAGTCTACAGATTAGAGGAAACATTTTAAAATTTATTTGCTTGGCCACTAGCATTTGTGGAAACGTACAGCACACTTTTTACTACTTATCTGCACCTGACATTATGGTGTGTACTTATTAATTTAAAAATGTGTGAAAACTAAAATTTACATAGTTTTGTCGCTTTACAAACTCTTCTACTAATACCATTGCTAGACTTCGGGGAAGCAAAATTTAGAATGAAAAACACACAGATTGTAATACATAACTATGCAAAAAGTTCAAATGCAAAATTCCAACATTTTGGTTTTATTTTATAATCTGATTGGCCAAATATAATCTGTATTCAAAACATTAATTACACTTTAATGTTTTAATGTAACCTTAAAATGCAATACAATGAGACAATATGTGGCTTCCCCTAAAATTAATAATATATCTATACACACACACACACATAAAATTCAGTTTCCTTTTACTTCACAATATTGTAGAAAGTTATTTAATACAAAATAATTTCAGGGGACCTGGAAAAATATTTGCTTTGTGACATAAAATTTATTTAGTGTATTTAAGCACAGTTTTATGCAATCCTATACTGCAGAGCTCCATTATTCACCCTCACGTCACCTCTTCTTTCAGAACTAAGGAGTAATGAGCAGACCTCTGAAAAGGAGAAACATCCCTGTTGGTTGATGAGGGCAGTGATCCATCTTCCTGTCGTATCTATCTTATTTCTGGTAGTGCTCAACCCCAGATGATTCTGACAAAATAATAGTAGAAGATAGTAGGAAAAAATATCCTAAAAATAGTAGAAAAAAAAAACCACCAAAAATACCTGTTCAGTTTTTCATTTCTCATACACACATCCTCATGAAGACATTTCCTAAGGCAAGTACTCCAGCCTAGATTATATTAACATCCATAAGAACAATGCCTTAATTTCACACATATTATAATAATAAAAACAGAACATAAATTTCATCTGATCATCAACATGTTGCTAAGTCATGGCCTTCTCTGCATGGATACAAATTGTAACTGCATTGATTTCAATTCCTAGACTGTTAACTAAAGTCACGTATTTCAGTAAGTTACATGGAATAGGTTTATTCTCTTCCTCAGAGATATAAACTGCATTTCCTCATGTTACTTCATTCCAATAAATCAAACCAACTAATAGTAAGGCACACAAATCTCAAATATGGAAGTGATTGAGAAGAATCAGAATAGAAAAGTGAAATCGACCATTACCTTATGCATACAGCTATACAGTCCTCTTAGTCGTCTTCCCTTTTGGTGGTTTTTTTCCCCCCTTTCTTTTTTTAGCGAGAGGTAAGAATTTGTACCATGGTCCCCTTCATGTTGTAATCTTGACAAAACTCTGCTGCTAAGCCCTGCTGTTGCAGGACTGTGTGCAGAAGCACAAAGAAGAGGAACCGTTTCCAGCAGCCCGTCGCTTTGTCCTCAGCCCTCCCAAGCTTCTGTGTGATCAGCACAGGCTTTGTGGCCATACAATAGGGGTTAAACATTTCCCTGTACTTATTTAAAAGCAGAGCTAAATCTGCTTAGCTGCACGAACCTTTTAGTAAAACGATGCTCACTCTATTAGGGTATTTTTTGATGTGTTTGTTTGTTTAAGAGTAATTGGCTTCTACCAACAAAAAGATAAAAGTATATAATTTCTTTTGATTATACACAGTGCATAAACAATGCAGCCAGTCAAATCAACAAAGATTTTTGTCCAGATCTTACTTTACCCACAATTTCCTCCTACACAACTACCTGCGACTTGCCTCTCAATTTAGGGCTCTAGTTTCATTTTTCCTTTATGTTCATTGATGACTTGCCAGCAGGGCAATCCTCTGGTCTCCATTGACAGTGTCTGAGAAGCAGACTATTGCAAAACCTACTATTTATGCTGAGTGGTGAAATTCCCGTACAAGAAAAAAAAATATTTAAGTGTACCAAGAAATAAATCAAAACGTTTCCAAAGAGCTGAATGTGCTTGCCTGCTGTACTAAAGCCACCAATTTCACACACCACATAAACCTCCGGACCACCTTTGCTTTCCAGGGAACTACCTTGAAGCACCACAGGTACAGAACGGTGACTTTTTTTTTCAGCTCCTAAAGAAAGAAACCCTATTTAAAACTTTTTATGTCTGTTCTGCCATAAATCCAGATTTATTTTTTTTTTTTTTTTAAGTCCAGTTAAGATATTTCTAACTTTAGGGGATTTGCATCTTTTTATAGGTAGCAGTAAGAATTCTGTCAGCATTTATTAGCACCAGCATTAGTTCAGAACAATAACTTCATCTGCTCCTTTGAAACCTAATCTGTTCTCAAGGCTTATTAGAACAATGCTCTTCACAAAAGCACAATCTCTATTTAAGAATGTACTTTGAAGCAGATTGTCAGTGAGGTTCAATAGTGACAGCATCCACCTGACCTCTTAAACTTGCCGAAATAGAACCACAGTATCTTAACTGAGCTCCCACTTCATGTATGTCCCACACTTCTAGAGCTGCAAAGGACTTAGCTGAGAAGGCTAAAAATCTTAGAAGATTACAAGTTACAATTACAGGCGATTTATTTTTTATGTGAAGATTTACCATCAAATAATGCAGTGTTGATTAGGCAAAACCTCTACCATTCAAAGTTATTGCTCTTTAATTGCACATTTACAACTGTATATTCTAATGACTGCAGCTGAGATGAAAATGTAAATAAGAAGCTACTTATCATGCCACAAACATGGCACAATATTAGTCTATTATTTGTATTTAGTAACATTTAATTCTTGTAAAAACGTATTTCTCAAAACCACTATTTTTGTGGTTTTGATCATACCTTCCAAAATGAAGTCGTAGATGAAAAAGGCAATCCTGCAATACAGTAGCTTAACTATTCGCTCCCCTCCGCATTTGACAGCATATTACATCAAGAAATCAGCTAAAATATAACAAATTGAACAGATTTTTGTGTTCAACTGTGTTTAAACAGAAATTGTTCTCTGAATTTTAGAGCTGAATTATGGAGGGGCAGGGCTCATTTTGTCATCTGATTGACCAAGCCTATTCAGAATTATTTCTGCACACTGCATCACTACAGCCGTAGATCCATTAAACACTAAATGCTCCAGAAGCCCGTTCCCCTTCAGCTTCCCACTGTGACTCCCACTTTTCAGCCAGTAGCTACTCAGTGGGCTACTCAAAACATTAAAAAAATGGAGGTGCTATATTTAATGGACAGCTCAAAACCCATAGCAAAATCTGTCACTTGACTGTCAGGACAACAGCTACCATAATAAAACAGACTCTTTGTGATGGAGATTTAAAAAGAAGCCTTTGAACTAGTTCTCTTACCTCCCAATACGTTTTTATTAGGAGGTTTTCAGTCATAGCAGCTATTTTTTCTTCAATAGAAATAATCATATCTGCCCCAAAAATGTTCGCTGAGATATGCACTTTTTTTTTTTTGGTAATCATAATATTACCTGTGGCATCTTGTTTTACATCATCTTACTGTTTTAGCCTCTGGATGCCTTTAAACTAACATAGCAATTAGGAATGTCTTACTGCACAATTTACACATTAACAAAACTACTTTTTAAACTATTGAACTGTTCAAGCTGAAAGTAACTGTGATATGCACATACAGAGCACAAATCCTTACTTTGAGATCTGCTCATTAGAAAAGATGAAAAACAGATTCTGAAAAATATATAGCAATTGCCTGACAATACTGACTATTAATCCATCTCTTTTTTTCACACATTTTTGGCTTTCCTTTCCAAATATCCTCAACTCTCTCCAGACATATGAGAGTAGTCAGGAAAAGCCACAAATCATTTATGCTTTCTAAGGACAAAATCATACTTCCATCAAAATTTAGTTAGCGTTACGTTCAGCTGAGATCTTCAGGCAGCTCAGCAGCTAACATTGTCGTAGATTTTAACCCCAGATGCTGGCCTCAGACTATGGTAGGTCAGGCTGTGCAAATAGGGATGGGATCTGTAACTCTAGAAAGACAGCATGGTTCACAAGTAGCCAGTGCCCAGGCACAGGAAGACCCGAGATAAAAGATGCTTGTTATGCAGTTAGGCCAGCGCAGTGAAAAAAATAGAAGGCTCACAATCATAGTACTATAATAAAATAGGCTGATTGTTTCACCTGTTGGCTCAGACACTGAACATTTGTAAGGCTCCCGTATGCCTAAAAATTATAACTGAAGACATGTAAACATTATTCTTTTTAGAGTAAAAACTTATGTATTGAAAAGTATGCTTGGGTATATCATTACCTCCACTAAGTCTTCTGGCATGTCTGCCTGGCTAGGCCAGTATTTGATTTTGATGATCACACAAGGACCAAGACTATGCACACTGGAAGATGTTTATTTATTATTACTACTATTACTCTTTTTTTTATTTGAAAAGCGAGAAGGAAAATAATTCCATTTCCTACACAGGACTTCAGGGAATGCATAGCCTTGATTTAGCTTTGTTCCTTGCACATGGTTTGGTAATCTATCATTTATTTTTCACATTTTTTGCATATGCAAATTAATTTTTTTCTTTTCCATTTTCCAGCTTCAATTTCCTTTACTTTACCAGCAAAGTTTTCTGCGATCATAATTTTGAGTGCAAAAGTAAAATCCATATAGTTTCCAGTTTCTTTATGAAAAAATGCCTTCAGGATAAAGGAGTCTGCAAAGACTTTAAAGTGCAGGTGACATTCACAAACACAGCTTTCACGTGCGTATCAGGATATATAAGGTGACTATTCACTGTCACCTGTGTATCCGCCTCCCAAAAAAATCATTCCAAATAGTCAGGTTCAGAGGTGAATTTTAACGGGTATCTAATAAGTTAAGCACTATTATGAGGTGAAAATTGTGAAGATCATGATCCTTTACTTTAAAACATCATCATAACCACTTCCACTGGTTTTTAGCTGTTACCACTGAAATTTCATGGACTTACTTGAATTAAACTCATTGCTGTCACGTCCTCAGTAATAATTTGTTCCTTTGGGTTTTTTTCCTAAAAACATACATATGGATGCTCTATACCAGAACATAGCCAGTTATTTCTTACTAGTCACCAACAGTTTATGGTAGGCAAAGCATATTTACATAATTTTAAACTAGACATGAATAACCTATTATTTTTGTTCCAAAACCACTATAGCATGTACTTCCTGACTATGATTCTTAAGACTTCTCTGTCTCCTTTCTACATTTGCTTGATATTCATTGTACCAGCCAAAGCTGGCTGTCCACCAGCTACAGAAAATCACTTCTCAAACACTTTGGGGATACAGACTCACTCTGCTTCAATTTTTCTGAACCTCTTACAGGCAGAGACTTTGTTCCCACACATAAGGCATATAAGCTGTTTATCACACAGAGGAGTTGTCGAGGAGAGTGAGGTTTCCCAGAAGTAACTCCAGCACAGCAGACTGAGAAGAGTCCTCTTCAAATAACTCAAGGTTCATTCACTTTATTATTTTACCAGCTATAGCACATACAGATTAGTATTGCCACAGATTCAAGTACATGGACTTTCTGCTTTCATGTTACTTTTTGATGAGGATGTTCCAGAGTAAGATTCACAGCATTAACTTTAATTATACTAAGACTTTCTCTAGTACTGTTCTCCATCCTTTTTCATAAAGGAACAAATGCTTTGCCCTTCGTCTTTGTGCACAGTGAGTGTCCTTGACTGCTGGATGCCTAAAGCAGTTTGAATACATGGGTCAGAGATTCAATTTAAAGTGTAGACAGATGTATACTTCCTAACCTCAGGATGAGGATATTTATCAGCAGCTAGAACACCAACTTCAGGAAGAAAACAGATTTGCTGATACTGTGCTGCCCGTAGATAACAAGTGAAGAAGCTACTGAAACTAAAACTCTCCTAAACACATCTAGTCCATAGCCTAAATGAATTTACATATTCTACATAAAAAAAATTGAACGGAATCAAGCCTGAGGGAAAATGGGAAACTAAATCTAGTCACCTGAATCTCCTAAAGGGTTGTTTTCAGTAAGTACACGTAGAGCATGCCTAGCATACAAAAGAACCAGGCTCCCCAAAGCACTGGTACAGCTGTGAGTTTCTTTAAAATAACAGCCAAAGTGCTGTATGGCAGCACTTTCTCCTTGACACAGAGCGGGACTGGCTGTGGTTCACCCACTTCAGCATTTTGTCCTCAGTGGCACAGCTTCCGTAGAGAGACAGAGAAGATACTCTCTTCCCCCTGCAGATCACATCTGAGGAACATACTCCAGTAAAAAAAGGCTCTCTTTTCTGCCCCTTTGTCCTTGCTGTCCAAAGATCCTAAAACATGACAAATAAGGGTCTTCCTCAGAAGTAAAATATGTGGGCTTGAATCTACTTTGAAAAAGGATGTATTTTACCTCCAGTCTCTCCTCAAGCAAGTATTGCAATGTCATGGCTGTCTGTCAGAAATGGTACTAATCTGTAATAATTCTCCCAATAAGTTTCAAACTTAAGAGCTTCATTCAAAATAACAGCACCCAGCAGTAAATAAAGCACAGCTCTTCATAGCTACATGCTGCTGGCCCCACAGTAGGGCCCTCAAGGCACCAACTACATTAGCAATTGGTGCAGCACAAAGTAGGAAAGGGGGGGTGTTATAAACTGAGCAGCTATACATGGTACCTGTGTGCACATGTGCACACCCAGACTTGGCAGAGTTAATGCAATGTAGAAAGCCCTCATTTTGCTGTTTTGATGTATTTGCCCATTTAAAAGGGAAGAGTTGCACATTGTAGAGAAATGCATTTCTGGGCATCATCTTCCATGACCTTTCACTTCAAACCTGGTTTCTATTTTTGAGGCTAAACCATTAACATTATGCTATTCACACACAAAACTGCCTTCATGTTTAAGTTCTTAAAACATTGCAAGTTTTTCACTATGACAGAGTCCTTTCATACTGTATGATTAAGACTTTAAGGTCTAAATTCTAAAAATTTTTGTCAATCGTCTGATAGGTAAATTAATTTTGATGACTACTGATCTGGAAGGAATTTCAACTCTTGAACTAGAGATGAAAAATTTAAAAGCTTTAAACCATTTGTTCCTGCAGTCTAGTCAGAAATGCATTTGTTTTTAAATACATTTGAATAATTTGGTATTACTTATGGGAAGAGAACATTTGATGTTTTTCTTTGTAATTATACTCCTGATTTCCAAGTACTGTCTCTCAATGTGCTATCTACATCTGCACAAAGACTACATGTTATTATATTTTGTAGGTTGTCAAATGACAGTGTAGCAACTAACTTCTCTGAACTTGTGTTTCATGAATGGAGTAAATATTTCATTTTTGGGATAGCCACTGAAAGTGTTAAGCGGTAGCCACACAAGCATAATGGCTTCTTCACCTCTGCAACAACAGAAAATGGAACTATTTGCATTTTCTTTAAAGACAGTGTAACTCCATGGCAATAGAGGTGAACTGAACAATAAAATTGCACACTCAAAAGATAGTTTCAGCAAGAAAATGCAGTATGCAAATACTAGCAATGGAGGAAAAAAAGTAGTAGGATATACAAAATAGATATACAAAAAGACCAAAAAGGAGGGTATGATTCATGTAGAGATACAGTCATTATCAAAATATTTTAGTATGGAATTGTTATTAAAATAATTAACATCAGATTCATTATAGCCAAATTCCCACACATCCAAACTCACAGCAGGCTCAGTTTTTTATTTGCATGCACTGCTTGATTTTGTTCTGTACAGCAAAAGGTAAAATATTCACACATACATACAAAAATGGGATTTATCACTGCTTGAAAACCCAGAAAAGTTGCGCCCTGTATAGTTTTTTCTTTACCTCACACATTTGTCCAATGACTTACTATATGCTTTAAAAAAAATAAAAAGCCTAGAAGTCTCCATAAGGAACCTGACCATTGCAGATGCATGTTTTGCCGGTAGCAGTCTGATGAACAGCTGATGCACCCCTCCTCTCCTAGCAGCTTGAGCAGAAAGGTGTTTGGAACCATTTCTGCACCTAGGAGGCTGGAGTTGCCAGCCTTCCAGTTATTTACTATCTGCCTTCTGTACAGCAAGTCTGGTTTGGATCAGCCTCAGCTAGAACCACTGCAGACACATAACTGGAGCAGCTGGAAAAATGACAGAGCTGTAACTCTGTCACACCAACAGGAACAGATCATTGGATTACCTCCTCAGGCCAGGTAGTCCCCCTCTGCAATAACATAGTCTCCTCCTTTCATTAGGATCATATGACACAACTCCAAAGGTGTTATTATGGGGGACAAATTATTTTACTTTTCAACTCAAGAGGAAGGAAGAATGTAATTTACATATAATTTCTATATTTAAATAGAATCCATTTTAAGCATTTTTTGCTTACCAAATTGTAGGCCTTATATAGAACTGTAAAATAGCCACGTTTTAAAAACTCGGTGGAGATCTCCATCTCTAGGATGGGTTTTACTTGCAACAAGAGCCTGCAGTGCCGGATGCCAAATGGCTATGGCCAGGAAATCAATGTGTTTCCAGCAGGTGGCTGAGGTAACAGAAGTGTGCTGTGTTCCCTTCCAAAAGTGCAGATAACACATGCATGTAACAAATGCAGCCTCAAGGCTCAAAGTTCAGTGAGTTTACAACATATATAGTAATCAAATGTGATCTTAGAAAGTGAGTGACTTCTAAGGACATGACTAAAATTGATGTTGTTTTATTCAGAATACTAGTAACACTCGCTATTTTGACACACAAAGAAAATCATGGTATAGGAGGTATCTGTGAATACCCCATTAAAGCTGTAACATCCACTCATCACATGGTTTCCTAATTTACTTTTCTGTCTGTACTGAACACCTCTCCATACTAATAAAACTCCAGTTCCAATGAGTTACATTTGCCCTTCTTCTCAACAGCCTTAATGTCTTTCTGTAACTTCCTTATATACTGGAAAAGTCAGTCTTGGAAATTTAATCACAGATGTTTACTTTAGTTATACTGTTATGGTCTGTGTATATCAATATATACCTTCCTGAAAGCATATCCTGATAGACAGAGATGTTACCTCATTATCAGGCCAGGAATATTTTGGTTCAGGAGCTGTGGTGGGTGAAATGCCAAGTTATCATAATCCCAAGTCTTACCGGAATTCTGAAAAACATATTTGGAAACTACCTTAGCAAATATAGCCTGTTACAGATAATGAATTAGCCTCAAAAAACTGAAAACATTTCTTTTTGATCTTAAATGAGACATTATTCAAGTAGGCCACCCCTGACTTGGTAAAATAAGCTTTCAGTAATTCTTTTCTATAAATAGAGAAAGAAAGATCTGTTTCCATTTAGCTAAGCGTTAGGGGGTTTTGTTTGAAACTATACTTAAACTTAAAACCAACCAATTTAAATATTAATTACTTTAGCTACTATATCATTTTTATTTAAAGGACAGTAAAGTTTATTATGAAGAACAGAAAAGCAATAAATAACTAAAGGATGACTATGTAAAAGCAAAGACTGGGGACTTAAAGACGTACTATATTAATCCAGTAAATAAAATCCGAAGTGTATTTCATGCCAATGTTGCGGTGGCACTGTGTTCCATGTGCAAATCAGATTACTTTTTTCTGCCACAGCTACAGTGTTGTAGTCTATCTAGGATAATCCATCAGCACAGACAGTGTTGGTATGCATGCACAGTTCTCCCTTTTCAGAAAAATACCACCATTCAGGCAAGGACCACAAGTAGCAAACAATTTTTAAAACATGCTTTTACTCTCAAAATACTACAAACAGCAAGAGATTAAGCATATACTACTGAAAAAGCCAAATCCAATATGGGAACTGGCATTCAAACAGGTTAAAGGAAGGGGGGGGGGGGGGAGCGTAAGAAAAAATAGCTCCTGCAGGTTCTTTAAAAGGATTTATAGGCATATATCGATTGAGGTTCACACTAAGTGCTACCGACACACTTTGAAGTACTGAGATAGCTTTTAAAACACACAGCAAGTTAAAGCTGTTCTATTATTAATATTTAATGTTATTTTGACTTTAAACACTTAAAAGATGTCTATTTTATCAAAATAAAAAAAAATCCATTAAAGAACATCTGAACTTTTTTGAGATACAGATTCAAGTTTAAAGCATGCAGTGCAAAACTTTCAGCTTCCAGTTCCTCAGGACACTTGAAGAATTGTGCCTTCACAACAGTTACATCACTACCAACTCAATGAACATACCTACATTTAAAAAAAAAAAGTGTAAATCAAAATCAACACATTTTCTACAAAAAAAAATCTTGAGAAAATAATGACAGCTTTTGATAATTTAAGAACATCATTCTGGTTTTATGTTCAAACTGAATGAGAACACACACACTGAAACCTTACGCCGAGGGCAGTTCTGTTAAAACAGCTCCCACTATTTTGCCAGCCTTAAAAAGGCCAGACCTCCTCAATTTAACCAGATAAACAATGATGAACTTGAATTAATTTAGGTGACACCAAACAGCAGAGTAACAGTAACTGTCAGTTGAAAAAACTGTATGTTCCCTCATCCCTCCTGTGTTAATATGGAAGTTAATAAAATTCAGATGTGCATATATACAGTGAAGTGTAAGAGCCTTCAATTATTTGGAAAACGCAAATTTAAAAAATTCTTTTTAATATAGATTTAAATATGACTATTTTAGAGAGTATTGTACAAGCTTCAAATCACCATTTAACATGGCAGTCAAATGGCAGCTCTTATTTTACACATTCTTTTGAGAGCTGAAATGACTTAGGGCTACAGAGCAGCAGCAGATGGTATACTCCAGTATGACAATTATACAAGCTTCAAAAGACAAAAAACGTAGGCAATGACAAGATCACGGTAATAGATACTAGTCCTCTCTATTCTGTGTGGTCCTGTTAGGCTTATCTGGTTCTGCTTTTTGTCTCCCTCCCACTCCGCAGCTACCAGGACTCTGCACCCTCTCCCCCAGCCCAATTCTTCTGATCCCAGTGCCCAATACACTGTTCAAACCATGCAGTTATTTTTTAAGTATCAGCAGTGGCCAGAACCTCCACATATACATCATACCCCTTTTTTAGCAAACACTGTAATGTACCTGTGTTAGGAGTGCTTTCTGCTAAACGTATCTGACTGTCCAAATCAGCCTCCCACTCTGAAATCATTCACTGAAATCAGTGCAGGGTACGTAAAAAGGGAAAGGATGTGGCAGAGGCAAGCGACAAATGCATCTGGATTTATGCAGCTACTTCAGGCACCTGGGTACAGCAACACTGAAAGACCCAGACTGACTAGTAACAGTCTGCAGTACTGTCTGTGTAAAATGACAGTAAGATATTTTCATTTTGCACCAGGTACATACATTGATAACACCTGTCAAAGCTACAGGACATCAAATTAATTTTCACCACCTGTTGAGAAGGTGAGCAATCTACACAAACCACCTGGCTTCTCTAATAAGCAGCAAAACTTAACAAAGAAAATAAACACCATATTTCTTCCCTTACAACTCCCAGGGATTGCTTTTGCCCCAAAAGGAGGGGCAAGGAACACTAACAAAACCAAACTTCCACTAGAGATGATTTTGATCTTGGCTACAAGGTTGGAAAACCCAACGTGTTTTTGTGAGCTGGCAGGTGATTAAAGCTGTCAAGCTGTGCGCTCTCCCAAAGGGCAGCGGGAACTGGGGTTTTGTGTGCTGCAAATCCCCACTCACTGGCAGGAAAAGAGCTGACAGAGCATCCGCCAGCACCACAATGATGGTGCTGTCACTAAGCCTGGAAGCTGGGGGTTCAACAGTGCTGCAAAACATTAACTCTGGGAGACAAGAGTGAGAAAAAGACCCATAAGACTATCAGTAGGTATCTGAAAATAGAGCAGTCAAGTTATCCATGCTAGAAGCAATAGAGAATTCATTCCTAGGGAATGGCCGGGTGGGGGCGTGGGGATGTTCTACAAAGTGTTTCTCCAGAAAATGTTGATATTTAACACTCTGGGAGTGTCTGTCAGATCCTCCTATGTGCGCATCCCTGACCATCCAATTCCATATACATTTCATGAACAGCATATGGCAGGATAAACTGTTATCTTTAATCTGATCTCTGTATCCATATCAATGATTAAATCAAATTTTCCAGCAGCAATTTCATCCCTACCCCTTATATAAGCAGATGATTTACTACATCAACTTCAGCATGCCTTATCACGTGACAATTATAATGCACATGTATTATGAGACTAAAGCTCTATCACACTTGCAAATTTATTCTAATGTTTCTGTTGCATGCTTTATTTTGGAGGTTTTCTGATTTCTTTCAACAAAACCTTCATACTAGATTCTCAGAGAAATTTCTGGAGGCAGAAATTCTATCAGATGGCATCATTATAAATAATGACATAGCTTAAAAGCAGAGTTAGGAACCTTAGGTCTGTTACAAGTGATCTAAACACTGACCTTACCTCTGCACAAGTGATCTAAAGAGAACAAACATCAAAAAATGAACTTCTCTTTGCAAAACACCACCAGTGAAAGAGACAACTTATGCTTTTGCAGTGAATTACACAGCAGTAGAAAGATGACCCCAAAATTTTGGCGTCAGCCTTTGAAGCTCTGCAATGGGTACTGTTGAGAAGCACATTTCAGCCCAGATAAACTTTTTGTACATCTGTGTCCCATCTCCTCTTACACTGCTACTCCTTAACCTTGTCTCATGCTCTCTGCTAATCAAGCTTCAGCTTTTCCAGTTCTTTAGGGTTTCTCCTGGTAGCTCCTCTGTTCCCAGCTCTTACTCTTACCTACCCCACTCATCCGTTCCGTCCTCCAAATCCACGTGCTTGTCCAATGCTTGCACATGTCCAATCCATGTGCACAAGCTTCCAGTCCTTTAGGCCAATCCTCTTCTCCCTATCCCCCAACTCCACAGGCCTAGTATCTTTGCCAAATCTGTCACATGAAACACGCGTACTGCTCACAAAAAAGGTATCTGCAGGAGGTTAAGCACTGAGCTGCTCTACCATCCACACCGTTTGGTCCCTTCAGCTAGTTTTCTAAAATACCATCTCACTTGGGGGCTGTTGACAATGGACAGCATTCATAAGACAGCACTCCTTTATTTCATTCAACAATGCTCCAACACCATCCTAGGCAGCTCCTGTCACATATACGCTCCTATGTTCCCCAGGACACAGAACATACATAACCAAGGCCATGCTATAAAAAAAGAACATCCTGCTGAGCTGCACTAGAATCCTGATATTATACCAGACACTTTGAACTGAAGCTTTCAAAACCATCAACTGATTTAAGGCACAGATCACCATGCAGGACTTGAAGAAAATGCAACACCAAATGCCACACGGTGTGGAAGTGGCCAGGCCACAAAAGGCTGTAGCCCTTACCAGTGCTGAGTCAGCCACTTCACCCTGCCTGCAGGATCCCCTTCTTGCCCAGCAATTCCCAGCCCCAGTTTCATCAGCTCCACAGCTCCTCACAGACTCTGGGCCTACCCACTCTCCCTCTTGCTGACTCTCCTCGCTCCACCACATTACCAGCTATTCATCCCTCTAAATTACTGACAAGCAACATTATTAACCAAAGGGAAAACTTCCTTTTCCCCCTAAACCACTGGTTCTTTTGCCAAGCCCCAGACTTGGCCAGCCCCCAATGGCTTATTACTATAATTACAAAGAAAGCTTTTTCAGACATCTGCAGGTATGATTTGGGATACATTCAGTGTAGGTACAGTATTTGTTACAGCTTATACATTGCTACTGAAAATGGGCAAGCTGAAATTTATTGAAGGTTCTTTAACTCTGCCAGTAATAAGTAAATGTTTACAGATATTGCAAAATAGAGAACTTTCAAAGAAAGGTTTCCAAACAAAAGCTTTTTTTTTTTTGAAAACAAACAAACAAACTTCTACTCTGTCATTATCTCCAAAAGTGACTGAATTACTTTAGCTGAATTTTTTCAGATAAATTTAGCTTGCAGCAAAAACTAGCGTCAAACATCTTTAAAAACAGATAGCACTAACAATCCCTCCCTTAACAATAAAGGGTGAGACACAATCAATTGTGACAAGTTATATGTATTTCATGCAATTTTGTATCACTGTGCTGGTATGAATTAAAATAACTCAAAATAGGAATGAACACATAACAAAAAACTTATCTCCAGGTTTGAACAGTGCTCTAATTTTAGCTCAGCACTGTGCAAGTTTCTTCAGGTATAATTTTCTTCAAAGTGTCTAAGCATTAATGTATGAAAGTTGTTCTCAATTACTTTTAAAAACCACTGCAGGAAAGGCTGCATCCAGAACTGGTGCACCATAAAGCTTGCTCAGATGGCTCTGCAGTGTCTGCTGTGGTCAGAGCAATACTTGACTTTCGACTCAGTGTTCCCACATTCCTAGGAGCCTACTTTGGATTCAGGACCTCATCAAGCACCAGATTACACTTAACTATATACATACATGTCATCTACTTAAACAACTGGGGAAGCAGGTGGGATCCAACTAGAAGGCACTTAACCACACCCCCAGGTCCAGGCAGCCTGCACTACAAGACGCAGTACCTTGCAAGAAGCCTAGCCCAAGGAATAACCCTAAACAGCTAAAAGAGATCTCCTTCCCGGTCTATAACATAACAGTGCCAGTAAGAAGAGCTTTGAATTCAAAAGCAGCACACTGGAAGTAAAATTAGTTCAAAGCACTGGATCGTGACTTGGCATCTAATCACTGCACCATCCTACATGATTCACCAAATTGAGAACTCCCAAGTGGCTGACCTTAACAAAAGCAAACCTTCACCATATACCTACAGTATGATATTTTTAAGGATAAGGAACGCTGCAATACATCCTGTTCAGCACAACGATGAAAGTCAGGCTGTTGTGCAAATGCTGTGTGAGCTCATTTTACATTAAATGAAACAGATCAATAGTTAGAAACAAAAGTACGTAATTCTTTCAATTATGCAATAAGCCTTTTAAAAAGGCACTGCAGTATGTGATTGTTTAAGCATGGTGGGCAGAGATTTGTATTTTAAATAAATGTTGCTATATTTCCCACCCCCACTCCCCCAGCTCAATAGGAAATTCCCAGTGTGGGAGCTAAGAAACCACTCTAGATAAAGAAGCATCTCAATCCAAACAAGAACTATTTTTCCATTTTAGAACATTAACCCTGTAAAAGAGAACGGTAAGTGCCCCAGTGCTTTAAAACTGGTTTCAGCTTTCCTATAGAGCATACAGACGTTTTTTCACATTAAGAAGCCAAAGACCTAAAATTAGAAAAGCTCTGAGTATGAGGACTAGCCACACTGACTGCTGGTGCAAGTTCTCTCATTTAGATGCATAAGAGTTTTAAAAGTCACATGTCCAGTCAGTCCTGCACAGACACTCCCTTTTTCTTGGGTTTTTGTTTTGGTTTTTTTTCTTTCTTTCTAATCCTTCTGCCAGCTTGCCTTCTCTGCAGAGATACCTTTCTGTACCCATTCATGGACCACACTGTCACCAGCTCCTTGTGTAAAGGATTGGATGCAAACCAAGTGACTGAGGGAAGAAGGTCTCCCAGGGATTTTGCGTGGACAGTTTCCTCCATCAGTCACCTGCAGATTACACATCAGGACTGAGACTACGTAACCAAGTTTGAGTAATTCATACAAAGTGAACTGCCACATGTACAAATATATTACACATAATGCATTCTTATAATTAATCATTTAATCACTGTAATAACCACATAGGATTAAAATACTCTTAATGTTAACCCTTTTTAAAGGCCTGTATATACACCATTTCCACCAAGTACAGAGTTGAGGTTTTAAAGTAATTCTTTCTAGCTCTCAAATATCAGACAGATGCTAAACTTGTAAATGCACAAATATATTCAAGTAAGTATTTGATCATATTTATTTCTGAAATAGCTGGCAATAATTGTCCTTTTCCACTCCATAAAGAGAGATTACAAAGACTTCTAGTGCATTAATAATAATAAAAAAAATTAAAAATCTGTGAACTCTTTCATTAGTTTATGGTGATGAAAGTCACACTGCTGACAGCTCAGAAATAATAAGGAAGAGACCCCTCAGAATCAATGGAATTAACAGAATAAAGCCATATAGGTCTCAAATCCAATCATTAGACAGATACTCTGAGGAATACTTAAATACTTATTAAATACTGAAATCAGTCAAGCTTTTGGAGGTTGTCATGGCCTACTTAAAAAGTACTGTTAAATGAATACTTGCATTGAATTACCCATTATCCTATCCAGTTTTACAAATTATCTGCTGACATTAAGATAATTTACTTTAAGAATGTTAAATAATTAGAAACTGCAAAACTATTTATTTACTGACATTTAAACAACCAAACCAAAAAGCAATATGGAATGTGGAGAACAGACAACAGTAATCTGCCGTTGTTCAGAATGTGCATTTTTAGAAGTGTAACTAAATACCGTATTTCACATGATGCTCATTTGAGAAAAAGCATCTTAGTCAAGTATTAGTGGTTTGAACAGGAAGATGGCCTTTGAGTTAAAAAAAAATAATAATTCCCTACTACATCATTTCTTGCATCTTTCACTTTTCTGTACTGTCATTTTCTAGGGACATCTGAAGAATATTGTTACCACCCAGTGTAAATTCATCCTAAGAAAAATGAGAAAAAGTAAAATATTTTCTCCAGTAAAAACTCTACACGTATTCTGTGTAAAAAAGAAACTGGGTATGCATCTCCATACACCTTGACTGAATAATTCTTTTCACTCTGCTCCAAAAATAATTTATGGGTCCAGTGCTAGAAGGCAACACAGCTTCAAAGCCACTGGAGAGGCCAGCTGGGGAAATTTACTTAAGTTTGTCAAAAAAACATCTGACAATTGACTAGATATCACTGATTGCTAGAAAGGATAACAAACTAAATTACAGTCCTGTTGCTGGCAAAAAAAGTACAATTGAAGATACAGACAGCTAATGAGGAAAAAGAGGCCTTCCAAAGCAAGACATGCTAGCAGGGCATACAGAGATGAAGTCAAATTTAAGAGCTATCAAATCAGTAGAAAATGATGTCAGGAAAGCATAGAATTTTTAATACAGGACACTTTCACAAATAATGATTGACTAGGAATCATCATCTGAACTGGAGGTTATTGTCATCACTCTCCTTCACATGAAAAAATGCTGAAACCAGCACGCAGGTGCCATGGGTGCTTGCTTTTCTTCCCTGCCTTAGGAAAAAATAAACCAAACCAAAACCGTACAACATTTCACATTACATCGCTTGGCAGAGAACAGCCAGAAAACAAAAAAACCACCACACAACCTTATGCTCCAACAGTGATGCAAGTCTACTGAAATCCTGCCAGTTAAAAACATCAGCCTTTATGTTCAGGTTTCACTAGAAAGACACTAAAGATGTTCCCAAGGCTGTATTGATGCTTTGCATCATCTGTCTGGTGATACACAAAAGTCTTTCCAAGGTCTTTATTGTTAGGGTCAGGAAGTTAAATGAGGCAATACACGCACCAAGAGAAGGGAAAGCAGAAACAAACTTAAGAACTGATTCCAGCTGGTTACTTCAAATGAAGAGTACAATAACAAATATTTCACGTATTCTCACTACAGTGTTTGTACTTGCAGAAAATGTTTCTCTGCATTCTGAAATTAAACTTGGAAAAGCCTCACTTGAAATCACCCCATGTCAGTACACTATGAATCACCCCATATGCTCCCTTGCTCTTTACAGCCCACCCACTGCCCTCGCACGCTGACGAGCCATCCTTCGGATTACGAAGGACGCTCCAACAAAGAGGGATCACCCACTGTTTTCTATAAATCATCTTGAACATCATTGATTGTTTTAACAAAGGTTGTTCAGACACATGCATCTTAGGCTGTCTTGCACAGAGAACAGGAAGAATCTGAAACAATGACAATATTACACCCTGGAATTCAATATGGGACAATAATGACAACTTACTGTAATAGGCTGAAAGCGACAAAAATTATTTAGCTTTCCCTAACAAGCAGCATATGAAATGCAGCAGAGAAAAAAAGGATATTTTTTAGTCACTCATGATTATTTACTGAAGAACTTAGGATGCCTATCAAGCACACTAATCACAGCCCAAAACACTGGTGTTACGTGGAAGCATAACAAGGTATTTCTCTTGATTCAGGAGAGATTAAGCTGGAGGGAAACATGAAAGAAAATCATAAGAAACCCTGCTGAGCCTGACACCCAAGTTCTGCTTTTCATGTCTTACCATATTTCAATAAACATTTTACATTTCTGTAAGGAAAAAGAGCCCACCCTGGAACACCACACCTTTTTCTCTAATGTAAAAGCATTCCACTGTTCAATCTTCAACTACAAATGCATATTTTGAAGTTTTCTACCACATGTTCCAACCATTTTTTTTCCACCTAAAGCAAACTTTTCCTTCTTGGAGCTTTTAGTTTCTTAGACCTGGTAGCTTGAACAAAACAAAAAAACCCAAACAAACAAAAAAAAACCCAAAAAACAAACCACCCCAAAAACACATTACATTGCAACTACTGTTCTTAAAGCTAAGTAGAATGGGTAAATCTAGACAAACTCATCCTTTGCTTTGAACAGCAAAAAGCAACTGGGTTTTCTCTCTCCCAGTTTCATCTAGGCAAACATTTAACCACACATTCTGACTTGAATGAAATGTAAAAGCCTAAATTGCAAAAAGCAGTGCAGAGTAAAAGCTTCTGTCCTAGATTTCAGGTAACTACTTCCCTAGGAGGGGAGGAGTCTTCCTACTTCATGTCTAGTGAAGTTATCATTCTAGTTTTGAGTTGGTGTTGGACAATGGGATGGCAGGTAGTCATGTGGGATCCAAAGATGGTGGAGACTGCAATTATCTTATGCATGTTACCACCACCACATTCCTAGTTTAACTACCACTCCTCCCTGACAGAGCATAACCCATCCTGTTCCCATACCCAGGGCACTGGTCTAAGCCATAGGAAGCTACTCTCTCTGGGAGTATGTTCAATTCCTCTTGCTGTATCTGGGTCACTGCATTTTGTAGCACACAAACATGCATTAGTGCAGAAGCTATGAGATACTCCTCCTTAGGGCATTCAGCAGGTCCAGAAGGTGTCATTTATTCCTGCCTAGGACACTGAGCTGGGAGAAGACAGAGGATAGACCACACAGTAATTTCTATCAAACTACTATCACAGCAGCAGTCCAGGGCTCACAGCTGGAAAACCTCACTACCCATCCTCTCCACCCTCCCTCACTAGAAAAACTTCTCTCTCTCATAAGCAAAGACACACTTTTGACACTTTTTTCTGTTTCCTTATCTCTTATTTCTTATCCCCCACCCCCATTCACTACAGGCTATCTATACTGACTTTTGTTCTTAATACTGAAGCAGTGTTCAGCCTCAGGCAGCCTCACATAACTGCATTACCTCTGACCGTGTGTCTCCATAAAACAGCATGTACAGCTATGCCTGAGGAAGCTCAGGTGCTAGAAACCTCCATCTTCAGGGCAGTGTGGGTCCAGGCATTGACTCCCACAGCAACAACAGAGATAAACTGGCCTCTTCTGAGGTCTGTGCTGCTGCTCCCAATATTTGATGCAATGTGGTACATCACTACAGCCACATAAAGCAGCTCCGTATGAAGATTTGTGTATAACCAGCCTTTCAGATACCCTGTGAGGAACAGTACATCTACTCAGTTTCTCTGTCCTGTCCTTGGGCTGGTAAGGCCTTCCAGGCCTGGGGAGGCTGTAAGCAGTCAGACTAGGTCTCTGAACCTCTTTTGCTGGGATCTCAAGCTGCTTACTGGAAAGTGTTTTGATGCACCCTGAACTCCAAGAGAGCTTGTTAGCTTGCACATTTCATGCATGACAGCACAAGGCTGGCTTGGATCTAATACTGAACCTAAGCCAAACTCCTCCTGGCACCTGCTGGGGATTGCAGAGCAGAAACATCCCTTTTGGAGACAGCAGGAGACAACTCGAATCCAGGCAGGAACAGTGCCGAACCCTGAGGGGGAACCCTTTGTGCCGCAGCATCTGCCCTGACCGAGCTTGTCCAGCCTCCCACCTCAGGTGGGCATTTCAGCCTCGCCATTGCCTAGGCTGAGGGACAGGGACTGCACCAGCACACAGTAGTAGTGAGAGCAGATTAGTATCAATGGCACGGTGGCTGGCACCATCAGAAGGCAGGGCCTGTGAGGAGCCCCAGCGTGCCGCTGCTGAGAACCTGGGCTCTTTGGGGGCACAGATGGGGAGGCAGGGTTGAAGAAATCACAGGATCTTTCTCAGGTATCCCCCAAACTGAAGTATGGTTTTCAATACCTGGAAGTACTGCTTTATAATTTACACTAGGTGCAAGTGTAAAGTGAAGTCTTTCAGGGCTGGAGGACTTCACTATAACCAGGAGAGATTTCAAAGCACAGAAGTGCTTATGCGCATGCAGCCAGCTAGCTGGGCACATAGAGACAAGGGAAACACTCATTCACTCTAAAAGCAGTTTTCCATCATCTTACAAACAAAAAATGCAAAGGTGTGAAAGGTTTTCAGGCATTGGCAAACTGGTCATTATGGGTCGTTAAGATTTTACCATACAAGAACAGACAAATGATCTAAAATGACAAGAGAGCAGTCTTCCCAGTAAAATACTAGGAGCAGTAAAATTATTTCCCATGGATTAGCACCTTCCTAGATGAAAACTTTTACTTTTTTCCTAGATTCATGATTAAACAAAAAGCTTAAAAATAACCATTTAGTTTTATTCTGAAGTACAGTATTAGAAGAGGAAAACTGAGTCTCACTAAAATTAAACCTTGTTTAATAAGCCACAAAAAGCTAATGGCAGTATATTCGTAAGTCACTGAACTACCTTCTTACACCCAAATCATTACCACCATCTGAGGACAGTATATTTCTGTGGCAAATGTCAAGCCAGAAGAAAATTGATAGAGTATACACTGATAATCAAATGTTTTCAGTACCAAATGGAAAGAAATTTTCTGGTAAAGTAAATGGTGAATAAATTCGCACTCAGTGTGGATAACAATATGAAATGTGACACACACATATCCATAAGTCTAAGAGCAAGTTCTCAGAGTTTCAGAATCCAGTGGATCACAGTCAGATATGGATCTCAGGCAGTGTAATTGTCAGTTAGCTTTATTCTAGCCAAACTGCTTTTCTTTTAGATTAATATCTTATCCTCAAAAACAAATAAAACTCAAATTACTAACTTAAATTGATCTTCATTTAGTTCTTACTACAATCAAAACAAATACAAAAGTAAAAATAAATAACATATCTTTCCAAAAAGAAATTACAAATAGACCTAGAAGGAATTCGCAAGTAGACAGAGAACAAAGCCACTACTCAAACTTCAAAAGTTTTTAATCATATCGTCAAAACCATTAAAAAAAACAACCAACCCAAACCTGAATGATCAGTAAATAAAAGGAAAGGTAAATATCTGGATAAGAAGTTGGAGGGAAAGCCCAAAAAAACAAAGACTAAAACCAATCAGTTAATTTTCATACTGGGAAAGGTCAAAGAGTCCATGCCAGACCTCACAGAGATAAGGATATTTGAACATCGCCTGAAACAAGGACGATGAGGTAGGTGAAGAATGAGACACAGGGCTGAGGATACTGCTCAGAGCCACAGGGACAAAGGCAAACTGCGGAGAACTGCAGGCCAGCTGTGAGACTGACCACCAGGGTGACAGTCAGGACAGCAAATGAAATTCAGTGCAGGAAGACCACAGTAATGCACACTGGAACATACCCCATGAACAGATTCAGTAACAAGTTCCACGGGAATCGTTACCAAAAGATGATTTTGGCATTGTAACAGCTCTTCAACAATGTGAGTTCAACCCCCAAGCAATCAAAAAAGGCAAGCCAGAAGCTAGGAACTTGAAGGAATTAGAAGGGAAGGAACAGGGTAAATACTTCATTACCAGACAGTATATTCCAGAGTATCCCTGTATCCTGAGTGATGCACATCATTCTCACCTGCCCAACTCAGAACAAGGTAACTGTTCGAACTGGTTTAGAAGTGATCAGCAGGGATGATTATGACCACTAAACAATTTCTGAAAAGAAAATAGCCATTTGCACTTAATCTTCAGGTCATGGAAAAGGTGGCTAAGGTAGTAGGGACTAGAAGAGATAAGATAATAGATGACATGAAATGGTTGAGTAAGAACTTATTTTGCAATTAATATTTTCTGCTACAGTATACAGTGAACATTAAATGGAAGTTAAGCACCAGACTTAGACACAAAATCTGCAACAAAGCCTACAAACAATAAGTGACTCATTACATAAAGTATAAGTAAGCCAAGACACAGGATGCTGTGAACAACAGAAGTCTGCATGGGTTTTATTAAAAGAAAACCAAAAAAACCCCCAAACAAAACCAACTCCAGAACGCTACCGAGATGAAAAGCTGCTAGAGTGCATTACATATGCTTGCTGGCTCTCACTTACGTTCTCTCAGACATCTACCATCAGTCCCCAGACACTGTGGTAGTGGGACCTCTGGTCTGATCCAGTATGCTGGCTCTTACCTTACCAATGGAAGTAGGACTAAATTCTGGGTGTAGGTATCTGTACTAGTGAAGAAAATATTTGGCAGAGAAGTTTACCACCATGTTCTTCACAACTATACTGACCTTCATTAGCACTAACCAGGCACTACCATAAAAGTGCTTGGTCTAAAAAGCTCATTTTAACTAAAAACTAATAGTCCAGTCAACAGAAGTTAATAAACACAAGTAGGTATCTCACCAGGAAAGGGAGGGAGAAGGGCTTGTTTGCGTGTTAGCCTGATGATGTTAACCATTAGATCTACACAAGAATAGTGGTTAATGTTCTCTGACTGGAGTCTTGGTGGCTCATTGCCCATCTCAGACTCATGTGATTTTTGTTGCACTACACCACAGGCCAAGTTACATCTGAACAGGTCAATCAGAGGGAATGGGGCTCTGTGCAGTCACAGAACAAGCAAGGACTACAGTTTTTATTCTAGTTTGCACCTTCCACAGTAGACCCAATGACAGCTCACAGATGGTGAATTAGGGCTCCTCTGTCTGAGAAAATTCATTTTGTCTGACCTAAATTTGTGGTGTAACACAGAACGTAGGTGAGAACCCATGAACCGTAGGAAAGCGGTAAAGTGGAAGGGTCACAAGCCTGTTTTCTGGGGCAGAACCAAAAGAAAATGTCAGTTCCTCATGCCTGAACTTGTGCATCTCCAAGCAGGACAGCCTCAGTTCTTCTCTGTTCATAGATGCTTCCTAGAGATAGTTCTGCACCCATCCTCATCTTATGCATTTATGATCTTTTAGGAGCTAACTGGTATGATAAACTAACCCCTTTTCATGAACACATAAGCCCACTTCAGTCAATCAATCAACACAAATTTACTAGAATTGCAGGAGTGTAAGATCAACCTTAAACTGCAGATTCAACATTATTTCTAACTGCACCCAAGATATCTCAGTTCAGAAGATGAACATTACACAGTCTGACTTTAAAAAAAAATGTAAAAAATTATGTCTAACAGACATAAATCAACTACAGAAATTAAGATTTTTAAGTCTTCCAAAACATAAGATTTTAAAAAAATATCTATTTTTTTAAGAAACCAAGATTTAGGTAGAAGATATAATTCTCTCCAATACAAATAAAATGTGAATTATAATGATCAAGTAACACCTAGGGGTAATGTGAGTTTAATACTTCATCTTCTAATCAAGTCTGACTTAAAGTTTTGTTGTATTTCATTTTAATAATATTTTAATGAGATTTGCAATACAGCCCAGAAAGAGTGAAATAGGTTACTGTGCTGAGATGAACTGCCTCAGGGAAAGTAGGAAAAAAGACCCAGGACAGAATCCTCTTCAGTACTGCATCATGCTGCCTTCATCTGTCAGCTCTATTCTCTACCAGCACATCTGTGATCACAGAGGCAGTGGTACAACAGCCTGTTACACATTTAATGAATCCAGCTTAGAAGAATATGGGAGGACTTTCCACTGTGTTTTAATTGCGTATTTCTTTGATAAGAAAAAGACTGAGGGAAAACCTCTCACACATGAGGCTATTGCCCTAGAGACAGTGTGGGATCTTTACATTTCCTTGCAAAGTATATAAACATGAGCCTGAGAGCAATAGTAAAACAGAGTGAAAGATACTGCAGGAGCAACACTAGACACTTTTGAAGCAAATTAATATACAAATGTATATTAAACAGACCATTCTTCACAGTAACTCTATTTTCCTCCCAGCTTCACTGTACAACACCTTTGTACAAACCTTTTGACATTAACTAGAATAAAAATCAGAAAACACAGCAATAACAGGCACGTTTTCTATATTTATAAGGGGAAGATTGAGTAATTTAAAAGTTGTCCCACCACTAAATAATGCAATGAAAATATATGACTGGTGCTAGATTCATAAAAATGGAAAAAGGAGCTGAACAAGTGGGTCTGATGCAGACAGAAGAGATGAGATAGCAAGCACCAACAGACACACAATTAGTACTGTTAATTTGCAGGAAAGAAATGTGTACAGCTTTCTGCTCTCCTTTCATCCACAAAGGCAATTTTAATCTCAATTAGCTTTATTAAAGGAAGGACTGATGCTTTTCTACAGCCTACACATGAACAATATGATCCCAATCTCTGTCAGATAACAGTCTCAGAAGCACCATGCCCACACCAGGAATTTTAAGCACAGATTGAAGCCCTTGCCATAACATAGACAATTAACATTTTAGGAGCAGCTGAGGGTGCCCAGCTTGGCCTCAGACTGGAACCATGTTCTCCAAGGTAGTTTTGCCCACTGGTTTCTTTTTAAGCTCTTCTCCATCACCTGTCCCTGACATGGCTGGAGAACCAAACTCATGCTCACTGAACTCCACAAAGTAATTGCAGGTGTGAGGTGGGGGTGTTAATGAGAAAGCTGACAGGATCCCCGAGGCCACTGTTTCCTCTGCAATTGACCATGCAGCTCAGATCTCAAGCATGTCTAGAGCACTAAGTCTCAGTAAAAACATTGGCTGCCCTGCTTAATAAGGTAATCATGGTAAAAGAGGGTTAAGAATAAGCAGGGCATCTGTTGGTAAGAGTAGATTAATTGAGATACAGTATTATATAAAGCCTTAGAGCAACCAAATGAGGGGGGAAAAGGAAATGTGTATCTACAGAAAGTCTTTTTAGACAAAATAAGTTATCCAAAGCAATATCTGATGTCTTAGCCTTATTCATTACCTCCAACACCATTTCTCAGCAATATTAACTCTCTCTGCAAACCTGCCTAACCCCAGTACTCATACTTCCCCAAGCCTTTTTCCAGATGATGCCGACAAGGTCATTTTAATGCAAGCTTTGACCAATATTTAAGCATCTTTTCATGTCATTCAGATTTCTAAATGCACTAAATCAACTGCTTCATATTCTATTAGCCATCACTTCTTAAATAAAACCTACCCTGTGCCTTTTTAATCTTAACTCCAAATACAGCAAAACTGAAACTCTCTCCACCAACTACACTTTGATTAGGCCATGGCTTTGTTTCTCCTTATACATTCAGATATATGTTAGTCTGTAATGACAAACAAAAGAATTGAAACTGCCATTTGATCCTGTCTTTCTATAGAGAAAGAATTTGCACATTGAAGAGTCCACTCAAGTGAGAAGGAATATAACACAGTTACACTCAACATGCTCTATTCCCAAAGTTGATGTTCAATCCCACTTCAACTTATGTGAAAGTCTACATTTCCCTATAAATACATTGAAAAGTTACAACATAAAGGTATTTTCTTGTTCTCATTTAAAATTCTGTCCTTAAGACAACCCAAATCTCTTCACATGGCTTTCCTCTCATTTTTTTCTATAATTTTCTAATCTGCAGACTGTTTCTTCTCTCAATACAGCTGAAAACATTTTCAGTTCTCTGCTTCTTCCACACAACTCTGAAAGAAATCTTTTGATATCTTGCCCTTACTAGTCACTTACCATCCCTTGAGAGCTCTGAGGTTTCATTTTCTGATCTCCTCCAACTGTCTGTTCTTTCTTACTGTCTGAAACCCTTACACTGACTAACGAAAGGAGGGGAGAAATAAAGAACAAAGATGCCTATTTGCAATTTACTGGAAACTTGAATCATAAGAGAAAAAATACGAACCCAAAGGACTACATCATAGCAAAGAATTACTGCCAGTCCAACTCAGCACAACCAACACACTGCAAAACCAGAACAGCCTCCACACATGCAACTATTTAAAAAGAAGTCTGAATCAGTCAGCTTTCTCAACATTACTACACAGAAAGACAATGTTGTCACGCTGCCCTGCAGTTACAGCTATTTTGATACAAGAAAAGGTTGGATATGCATTTAAAAGTCAAGCATGCTCACTGAGAGCACTGAGTCAAACCATCCTCTCCCTGGTGGGAGGCTCTGCCCCACAGGCTGAGCTGCTGCTTTCCCCACCTCCACAGCCCAGTTTTGGGACCTGGTGGCTGCTTACACACCCAAAATGATAGACCATCACTCCACTGACAGCTTGCCATTTTACAACTTTGACACATTTTAGTTTTTCTGCTTTTATGATGCAAAGGTAAGTAACATTTAATAAAAGAATGAGCACAGAATGACTTCAACTATCGGCATATATTAAATCAAACAAATGAAGTGGAACAAGTGTCTGTACGAAAAATTATACAAAAATGTGACTATCATTAAATGATTAAATCTCTGGGCGAGAGAAATCACACTCTTGAATCGTGCATTTATGCCATAAGTAATTACAGCAGTAATTGTAAGTCGGTCTGAGTATGCATCTCCATGTTATAACAAGGTTTGTTTTAAAACATGAATCAAGCATTAAAGAAGCTTTGCTATCAAAGAAGATGGAAAAAAAATCAGCTATCAGGCTTTCAATTACTTTATTAAAAACTAATTTAAAACCCCTAACATATAATATAGTACTAGACCTTGAAAAAAAAAAAAAACACTGATTTGTACCACAGCTATGAATTTCCTATTTTGAACAAGCTACTATATAGAACAGATCTCATCTATATTATTTCTTACACACTCTTCCCCGTTCCCCATTCCAAGTTTCAGTACCTGAGAGTTATTGGTGTCTAACTGCTTTAGTCTGTATTTTAGAACAAAAGCAAGTTAAAACCACAGCAACCAGGAGACAGAGAAAATATCCAACAGCAGTTACTGCTACTGATCAGTGGTTGCTAAATGCAGACTAGGCATCAAGTAATGGAGAGGAAAAAGTACAAGGTTGGAGACTTCATTACTGATTCAGCTTATTATGAAAGGTGTGGCTTTAAAATTCTAACTAGGTAATCACATCATACAGGGAAGGGAGGCTATCCTGAGTCCTGCAGGGATCCATGCTCAGGCTTATGCTGTTCAGTGTGTTCAGAAATGAGCTGGAAAAGGGGCAAACTCTGAGCCTTGTAGTGTTCCCGAACCATTCTGACTGTAAAGACAAGGACTGACTGCAAGTAACTGAAGAAGGGCCTTGCAGCACAAAGTCAAGCAGACAGTAAAACAGCATAAAAAGACAAACAAAAAAATCAGCTATACAACGTATTCCGAGTTCATCACTAAAAAAAAAAATAAATATCAAGAATGAAATATTGGGTTTATGATTAGTGTTTCTAAGAATGATCAGTGCAACCCTCATCACTGGGTGAAAAAACCCAAACCAAGTATTGCAAAAGCAACAGTGAAAAATAACATTTTTTTTTATGTATACACATATCTGATATTTACAGTAGAAATCCATGATACAGCTGCATCTTCATTTGGAGTGTAATTTTTGCTGTCCCTGAAAAACCTCTTTTCTCCCTCAAATCTCAAAAAACCTACAGTCACATTCAAAAACATTTTGAAAACAATCTTCTACTCTTGTTTTTTTTCTCTCATGTACAGAAATTGTTATTTCTCTTATTAGAAATAGCACAGTATCTTAATAGATTACTTTTTCAATAGACAAACAGTCTGCAAAACTGGCCTTAGGATACAGATACTTTCTCACTAAGACTCACCAAAAAACATGATGAACTAATAAAGTCCAACTTCTGTTTTCTCAAAATGATTATGGAACAGATCATGTTAAAGACACCGCTTGCTGCTGAGGAAAAAAAAAATCCGCTAAATATTCCCTCTCTTGCAATACATTTAGCACTTTGATTATGCAGAGATACTAGTTTTTCCTCACATCTCTGACAAAGAGGCTGGAGTAAGCAGTGATCAGCAAATTTATAGTAGCTTGTTACTGACCATTAACAAGCTTGGACATAAAGACAGCTAAACATGCTTGTGCAGAGACTTCCTAAATGCAAGAGAGACCAGCATCAGCTAGACATACACTTACCATTTCAGACTGACTGTAGCAGTAGCTCTACTAATCATGGAGATGAAAGGATACGCAGTCTGTCAGAAAAGGGAACAAAACCCCATGGCTACAGGAGAAAGCTCCCTGCTCACTGGGTTAGGATGCTTCATTTGCATTATTTGAAGCAAAACAGCTCTTGTCGGGAGGTTTTTGACCACCCATTCTCTTTCATTTCACAGCGGAATTAAGTGATATTATCTATAGCTAATTGTTTGAATTCTTAGAACAGGCTGAGTAAGCAGTAATGTTGGCTGGGCCACACTGGTTTAATACAGCTTTGGAAAACAGAAGGCTAGATCATCACCATACTCACATCTGCAGCATAAAACAAACCCATGACCTTTTGGTCAGAGAGCCACGTCAGCCTCTTCAAGGAAAGACTGCGTCCAGAAAGATGAAACACAGCATTAAGACCTAACCTTTCTAGAGCTGCCAGACAAGTGGTTCTACCTTCCCCTGGTAGACCAGCACCCTCCTGCTCTCAGAGGGAAAAACAGCTTCAATTTATGCACTCCTGTGAGATGGAGATAGTAAAGAACTTGTCAGACATTCACTATACTTACTTCAGCTCTACTAACTCACTGCTAAACAACTCTGCCAATTTCTAGCTTATTTGTACCAGTAAGAAGAGCTGTCGTGCCTCAGGCTTCACAGAAGCACTGTTTCTCTCCCTCATTTAAAGGAGCTTATGGGGTAAAGATATGGTGGAAGCTAACAAGTTTCACTGCAGTTATATCTATTACACCTCAGTATGTTTACTCCCTCCCTGTATCAGTCTGAAGAAAAGGAAATAATTTCCAACTCCAGGAAGTCAAACCTCCCCCTTGCATTGTGCTTAATACTACACATGCCTGTGGCACACGTACTCTGCAGATCGCTCAGCTGGATGGAGAGGCAGCTCAGTGCAAAAGAACAAGACCAAAGCCAACACCTGTAGCTCAGTAAGTGTGCAGGCAAGAGAGAAAGCAGCCACTTCTTCCAGGAGCACTCTCCCCCTGGTAAGCAATCAGCACTGTCCTACAGTTCCATCACTGTGCTGTTTCACACCCATTCACCTAATACACATTTCAGGTACATACTGCAAAAGCCAAGAACCAGCAGTGGTAGTCAAGGGCTGTGTCATCTTAGATACTTGGTTTCATCAAGGTGTTTTGCACTTGAAGGCAAGAAGCAGAGAGACATGCTCAGTTTCAGAGAAGGAAGTACTCATGCAAAGTAGTTTGGGACTATGTTATACCAATAGACTGTTCATTCTGAGAACCAGACAGTCCCATTCATTCATCAAGATTACCTGTCATGGTAGTATAAAACTAGCTGGCTGCAACAAGGCTTTCCCACACAAGGTTCCAAAAGTTCATCTACTGTCTGTGCTGTTTCTTCATC
>JAVJGI010000060.1:49876922-49893373 GCA_035590275.1 Ibycter americanus | reverse complement strand
GGCGTTGCTTGCATATATATGTGCAATAGTAACATTTCACAAGTGCTTAAATCCTTTTTTTTTTTTTTTTCTTTTTAACTCTTAAGTTTCTACTTTGTCTTCCTTGGCCTGTATATATTAAATGCACCTTGTAATGCAGGTGCCAAATGTTTCCCTGGGAAAAACTCCAAGGTAATAAAGGTTTAGAAGAAACCTGGTGCTCAAACTAGAAGATGTCAACATATTTGAATGAAACTGGGCATAAACACAGTGAAATATAAAAAATTGCAACTAGTTTGCGGGGACAAAAAAAGCATCCTTCCAGTTAAATCTGTTAATAGGGAACCTTGGCTGCTGAGTACATCAAACATGTTAGCTTTCCAAAAGGAAACATTACCTTTGTAAGAGACTTTCTTTCTCATGTCTGTCTAATAGGGAGTGGCACATTTCAGGCATTCAGAGCATAAAGCAATGACAACAATGCAGAGTCAAATGAAGCTGTTCTGTGCCAGCTGTGTAAGCTTCCTGAAATTTCATTTGCTAAAGGGTCAAGAACTTGTGGTACTGTACATACGAGACCTTTAAGAAATTAGATGGAGTTCGACTGCCTGTAAGGTTTTCCTTGTGGTTCAGTACAAAATTAACATTTCACTGATTTGCTTGGCAATGTGAAACGTCATCCACATACATGCTGCCATGCAGGAAATTCATTTTGGTCTTTTGTGGCATTTTTGGAACCAAGTGGCTCTCTGCCTTAAGAAAAAGGGTATAGGGGTTATGATGGACAGCAGTACTTTCCAATTTTACCTACACAAATCAGATTGATTGTAATCATCCTAAACAAAGAAGCTATCCATCTTGAAAGCTGTTTAAAAAAATAATCACAATTCACATTTTAATTTCATAATTTTAAGTTTAAAAAAAATAATCTAACCTGAAAATATCAAGGATTTGAAAAATGGTATCCTGCTGAATATAATCCTAATGTGCTCGGTTATAAACAAACATACATAACCCAGCAAAATGTAGCCTCTGGCTTAAAAACAATCCTGCATTAAAGCCATAGGTAATCTGTCTTACATAATGCTATTTGCATTTTGTAATCCTGTTAAAAATACTTGTGACATCAAATCAATGTCTTCTGTTCACAAATGCAACATCCAAACCAGGAGTTGCACTCATGTAGTCAAACTGCTTTTGGAGTACTCATAGAGAAAAAGCCCTTTTGTAGCATTTGTGGTATACATAAACAGCACATTCGTATGAACTGAAGTTTAGTCTTTTAGTACAAATATAAATTCAATCAGAGAACTATCACCACAAAGTAGAGCCTGATGTTCCAGTTCAGTGAATTACTCACATCCAGGGGTGGGCTGGTTACACAAAGTTTTATCATTAATAAAACAGATTATAACTTTAGGGTGGGAAGTTGATATTAAACCTTATGCTAACTCACCTTATCCCACTTAAATTCTGAACAGCAATTCAGATTGTAGTATCTAAAAGTCCCTGCGTGTAGGCAGACACCCAAATAGACTACACAAGTCCCAATTCAGCCTTAGAATTTCCTAGAGAGCTGGCTTCATTCATCCCCCCGTGCACAGAAGCACCTATTCTGGGTAGATAAAGACTTTTCTTCTGTGTAACACTCTACAGCTCTCTAAGTGATGTCACCAAGCACCTGAAGTCCTCAAGAGTTCTCTAGGACAACTGAAGAAGTCAGATGTGATCAGGATCACAACTACTTTTGAGAAGCAGAAATGGTGATACTCCTGCCAGCTTTCTCCTCAGCCAGGTGCTAGAGCACATACCTAAGGATGGGAGATCCAACTTCAAGCCCCATGTAAGAAGAGCTGGTTGAGCAGAGCTGCTGATGATTTATTACAGAATGCAGGCTCACCAGAGAGTGTGGTCTGGCACACCAGTTCTCCCAGCCATTCCCTGTTGCACAGGGCCTCAGGGCAGACGGAAACTTTCAAGCAGTACACCCTGGGTCCTGGCAGTGAGGACACAGAACAGAAGTGACTGAAACCCCTGAAGGCTAGCAAAAAAAACAGAACCAAGTTCTCCCACTTCTGTGCCCTGATCTCTGGAAAAAGTGTGTTCTTCCTTCCAATACTTCTGAAATGTACACCCACAGAAGAACTACAGAGAGACTTGTTCTGAAAGAGAGGGAACTAGCAGAATCAGAGAGTAGTTAAGGTTGGAAGGGACTTCTGAAAGTCCCCTGGTTTAAACACTTGCCTCCTACCCTGTTCAGCACAGGAACAAATTCAAAGTTAGATATAGTATGCTAACGATTCCTTAATGCTTTTAACGAAAGAAGGACCAGTACTTCATTGGACTGGTCTTCAGAGAGTTTTTCTTTCTCATCATTAGGCAAAATGCTAAAAACAAAGTTGTATTGGGCAGGCTGGCTTGCTGCCCTATACCAAATAGTTCAAATTCTGGTACAGCTGCGTTTAAGTTAGGAGGACAGGATTTCACTCTTAGTATGCATAAACATACACAGAGCTACATTTACAGATATGTTCAATTATTACACTAACATTTCTCAGAAAATTATTCTAGATAGTTCGGTAGGCTTCCAAGCCCTGAGCCAGTTTAGTTTTAAGTCCGATGGTCTCTTTAAATTTGCAAATACACATGCTGCATGACCTACCAAATCTGACATTCGCTTAGCATAATAACAAAGATCCATCTAGCCCAAGGTCTCATCTCTGACAGCAACTAAAAGCAGATGCCCAAGAGAGAAGGATGTGTTTGTGGCAATAATCTCCCAGCCTTCATCAATTGAAAGCTTAGAGACTTGCTGCAATTTCCCATTGCTCAACTCTACTGCTACACTGTCTTGACAAAGTAATAACATTTTTACACCATTGCTGTCATTAGAATAAAAACCTCCAATTCCAGAAGCTATAGTACCTTATTTGAAACATTACATGCTCTAAGTGGCAATGGCTGTAAAGTTAGCAATAAACACTAGTACAGAAACTACACTTTAAGACATATTGTGCTTCCATAAAAACGGCAAAATACCGTAAAATTTTCCCAGAAGCTTTTCAAGTGTGTATCAGTCCCTTTATCTTGATTCTATCAAATTATGGTCTAAAACAATATACTTTATATTGTGCCAAGGTCTACAGAATTTGTAATTGTGGAGAAAAAAGAAAAGAATGAAATTCAAGTGCATCCTGTAGTTAAGAGTCTTAGGTATCAAGACTACATCTGTGTGCATATCCAGCACACATATTCACCAGCTCCCAGCACAGTTCAGAAACTGTTCATCTGAAATCTCTCAAGTCAGTCCCTTGTGGCCCCACAAAGCATGGTGATTGACTGAACTTCCACCTGCATTTACAAGAAAGCAGCTGGTAAACAGGACCTCTCCAGTTAGGAATTGTGGGCAGTTCCTGAAGTTTTCCCAGGCAGCTCCTGCTGGCCATAGGCCAACTGGTAAGAGTTGCTTGTACACTTAAGTGTCTGAATAGCATCCCCAAGGCAGCCAAAACTGTTCCCGACTATGTAGCAGTTTTCTGTATACCTGCAGGACAGCCAGGAAACGTTTCATGCAGAACTTAATGTAACCAAGAGAAACACATTGTGCACAAACAGCAGAAAATATTTTGTGGAGTCTCATCTAATCCAGCTGAAAAGACTCCCATCACCATCCAGTAAAGGACCATCAGACCCTATCTGAGAAATTAGATTCTCCAGATGAGCATTACCCAACAAAACAGAAACCAGTCAATTACTTTTCCCATCCACCCTTTAAACAAACAGCTGTCTGACTGTGCAACACTATCAGGAAAGTTATTTGGAGACAAAGGATTACATTGTCTTTTTCAAGGAAAACACTACAGTCACTTCCCAACATTTGCCATCACATTAAGCCTACTTTGTCTGCATCTGTGTTGCTTCCTTAATGGTTTCCAGATCAAAGTTTTTGGCATAATACCTAGAAATATATGTTTTATCGAAAGTGCACTGAACTAAATGATGGAAAGTGATCAAAAGCCCAATTCAAGATTCAGATTAATCCTAGAGGCATTACTCCCAGTTTACATAGATGGCAGACCAGAAAAAGCCCTAAAGACTGAGACATTTTCCTGTAATCTTAATGACACCAGATGGAAAAATAAAACCCCAAATACTTCTCACACTTTTTTTCTCAAATACTGCAAGTAAATGCACTGTGTCACCAATGTTCCTGCAAGTACTTCAAAATACTACCCAGACAGGATTTGAACAGTATTACCCAAGCAAAGGTTGTATCTACCAATTACATTACAAGTTTTCAGATCAGTCCAAGTGTAATCAGCTTCACAACTCTGGCTTCTCAAAAAACCCAACAACAACATCCAAGTTTGCTTTTATTTTTATTTCTTTATATACACCGTTAAGTGATTCCAACAGTTTTCCTTAGCTAGGATCTTTATACCGTGACTGTCTTGAACTGATAGTGATGGGTGGCAGCATATCTTACACACAGCTTACACCTTAGGACCAGCTGGGAACTGGTGGCAATATGCCCTACAGTCATCTCCTCATATGGTATCATTCCCACCTTCATTTCCCCCACCCCCCCGAACTGAAACAGCACAGTTACTTTTCAATTATCCAAGACAGTAAAGGGATCAGACAATCAAGAAAAAAACCCACAGGGATAACACATGTGTACATGTATTAAGTTAAAGAAGAACACTCAAAGTTGCCAAAGAGGTCAGTTATACTGTTGACTATGAATGGACACAAACCTCTTGACTAATACTGACCTCAGATCAGACAGCACTGCATAAAAGTGACTTTCCTGCTCTCTGACCTAAGCTTGCTCACAGGAAGCCAATTTGGGCACTTCTACATTTATAGTACAGTTAATACATAACCTGAAAAATAAATACAAATAAATTAACCTTAGCAGAAACCACAGCTTGGAGAATAAACAGAAATACATTAATGGAAAGCTTTTTATTTGCAGCTACTGTATGATGATACTTCCAATAATTAGAAATTGCCAGTGTAACATAAAAACCATTATCAATTCTCTGGATAGTTGGCTGGATGTGTAAGGGAAGCTCCACCCCCCTCACCTCCCACTTCAAAATTTAATGAAATAAAGTCTCAAAACTCATTACCTTTCTGTCATCAAGTTTTGTTAATCTAATTAATAATTTGATTACAAGACCATATCATCCATTCATATTGAAGATTAAGTCAGTGAGGATAACCTGGCCATGGTGGTTCTCCAAACTCTGTAGTGGTGCCATCTCCCTCAGCCATTTGCAGGAGATTTTCTTTGCAATATAGCTGTTAGACTTTCAGTATTAAAGCACTATTCAGAATTAAACTAGCTGTATATAAATCCAAGTTTTCTTTTCCATGTCCCCAATAAAACTAATAGTTTCAAATCCATCTTCATTAATAGCAAAGAAAACTTTTGATGAGTGAGGTACGCTACACGAAATGCTTCTGAAAGTAGACTACTTACACTAAACATGTTCTTTCACACACGGTTTTTAAACCATGGTACTGGACAGTAAAATAATAATATTTTTATGACCAGTGTGAATATATTTAGTAGAGCAAGCTTTAATATTCTTTTACAACGTAAAGCTAAAAAACCATACTGCATTGTACCCATTAATTGTGTCTAAAAGCTATAATCATAAATTACAATCTCATTAGGACTGGTAGTGCTTGAACAGATAGCCACTGCCTCAAAGAACACACAAATTTACAAAATAATTTTATATGAACACTCAGAGGTCATTATACAACAAACAAAGGTTTTAAGATACTTACTTCAAAGTCTGACTGTCTAATTACATTTATGTAAGCCTTCTTAAAAGGAACCTTTAAGTCTTGTTTTACAGTTCTGTGCCTACTATTTATTACACAATTGCACTCAAAGTAAGATTTACATACTAATTACTTGCCTGTGCCTGAATAGCAGGTATTTAAAAGTCTACCACAGGATGGTAGAAACAGCAATGAAGGGATAAAGAAGACAAGGGACCTAAAAAATGTTGCTCTTCTGGGTCCTACTCACAGACTGTGCAAGTCTTTGTTTGAGAACTAGTGTACAGAAATTGAATTACATTACAAAGGTTGAGTTACATTTTGTATTCTATCAGAAAAGTGATGGGTGTCTTTTTCCACTGATATTTAGTGTTAAAAATTACCAATAGCTCTAATTTTGATAGGTAATATTTAATGATTAACAGCAATATATTTAACAGTACATAAAGTGGTTTAAATTCCAAGTCGTATTTCAAGGCAAGGCTAACACAATATCAATTTAGTTCTTTTTTTTGTTAATTATAAAACTAAATTATTATTGAAACTGGGGGAAATTAATGTAATTATAATCAAATAATTCATTATGAAATGCAAATTCATAATTCCACTAATCCTGAGTTCTATTTTTGAAAACCATCAAATATTAGTCAAAGTAGTGCATTAGCTCACCATAGTGAATTATAATTTCCCACAACCACAGATAAAACCTCCCACTAAAAAAGCAAATATTCAACTATTTTTATAGACATGCTTTCAGAAGCAGATGTCTCACACTATCCTTCACTATCCTGGGTAAGTCAGGCACTTAACTTTAGGGATCAGCATTATTTTGCATCTTCAGAGAAATATGTGCTTGTACTAACTTGCAATTTCATTTCAGCATTCTATCACAATTCAAAACTTTTGGTTTTACATATATATATCTCTGTGTGTGTATATATATATATTTTCTAGTGCGTGGAATAATCACTGGAGCCTAGACAGAGACGCCACCAGTGAAAGGTCATTTTCCCACTTGTGAGCAGCAAGACAAGGAACAGATGTGCAGTCTTTATGAGGAGAATCTTACAACCAGGTTTTTTTGCACTATGTTTTTTAACTTAATTCTTTGCCAATTCAGACAATACTTCATAGTCATGAGATCCATTCACTAAAACAATAGCTTGAGGTTTTCTTTTCGTAAACAAGAAATCATCGCCCTATTCTGATAGTAGCTATTTGCATATAATTAAATAGACCTCTTCTGTTTGCTCTGTCTCCCCTCATTTTGTTATCTCCACACTATATTCTGGTTTCAGCACTTTCTTACTCTTATCTCTTCCATTCCAATTAATATGTCTTTTTATTAGCAGTCAAACCAGGAAGCTAGATATGAATGTGTAATTTGAACTTTCCTATCTATAATAATAAAACCAATGGTATATATTTACTTTATCTTGCTGTGTGAAACTTCTTTGTCATGAGTATGGTTAGTAACTGTTGGTGTGTTTTTCAGTATCATCGCACCTAAACTAAGCCAGGGGTGGGGGTGGGACTCATAGAGATCTTTGATTTCTATGACAGCTTTTACCTCAGGAGAAAAAAGAAAACACTCGTAAGCATCTATATAATATAATGAACATAAAGGCTAATCTTCCTACTAATGCTGACTTTTGCATTAATTTCCAACAGAATATGGCTATTGCATGTGTTCTCTGCAATAGTGTTTCTGTCACTGTATTTGAGGGACAGAATTTAGCCCTTGAAGAGTTATCAAGTCTCATAACTAACTGAAATTTTCAAAAACCCAGATGCAAAAATCAACCAACAATTAAGAGCAACCGAGGTTTATTTTTAGATGTTGTTTCTAGGCTTCTAGACATGGGGGGGGGGCGGAGCAGGGAGCTTGTACACATTTGCCAAGTGAACAATGAAGATACAAATCCTAATAAATCATTAATTCCTGTGACACTCCTCAGCATCTGATGCTCTCAATTCTGCTGGTGTATTTGCCTGGATGCAATGAGAAAGCTACTCCCATATTTCAATGCCAAGGGAGTGCGAAGGTTGTGAAGAAGAACATACAACTTCAGAACCCGGAGAAATTCCCACAGACACAAGTTTTGGGGATGACACCTGCAAACTATTTTACAAAGGACTTCTCCAGAAATCCTGCAGTTAAGGTAACCTTGCCTGCTGAAAATGACAGTGGGGAAACTGGAAATCTGGGCCAGCATTTAAGGCTATTTTGATGATGCTTCACTCCAGCACAACTGGTAGAATTGAGACCCCAGAGGGCAACCAAAGCTCTTAAGACTTGCCTCTAAAGAATACTGTGACTTTGAAACAATGGGGTAAAGACTTTGCTTTCCTTTCTAAGAGAGTTTTTGAGGAAAATAAAGACACTACCACTGTCACTTGAGATGATGCATGAACAGTAAAAGCCAACACAGGACATGCTTTAATTAAGCACCTACATTCCTAGCAAGAAAGCTAAATAAAAATTACTCAACATTATCTTTCACTAAAAACAACACTACAGCATTCCTGAAAAAGGCTACTTTACTGAAGTATTTAATTTTAGGCCCATAATGTTAATTTTCCATGACACACTGAAGAGCAAAATTACATGCTTTAAAGCACACAAATCTTATTAATAATAAAAAGGAAAAGAAGAACATGTGAATGCCGAGGGGTCTTTGTGAAAACATGAGCTTTAATTCAGACAGAATTAAGTTATTCTTTAACTACAAGAAAGAAACTATTAAGAAAGGAGTGCATTTTTCATTTTCACATGAAGATGGACATGGTCCTGGAAAACATGCTTGAATTAAAATTACTGGACTCAATATAAAGGTAAATGGGTTAAGTTTAACAACTCACTATTTACAAGTCAAACTACATGATCTGATGAACTGTTCTGACTTCCACTGTAGAAATACAAAACCACAGACGAGTTCTAAGCAGACATATTTACTTTCATCTTAAACATTAAATAGTATTATATTTTGTCAGTGTATGAAACTGTGCATTGATACTGTGTTACTTATTCAGTCGTTATCTACTGTATTTTTACAGGCATAGGCGGCCTTCTTTCTAAGGATTTTGGTTTGGAGTCATTAAACAATGTGTCTGCCCTCTGGTGGTCACACTCACCTTTGTATGTTCCCACATCTTTATCTTTTTTAAGTCAAAAATGCACTTTATACAACTACCACCTACAAGGTCTAACAGATAATTTAGCTTTCAGTCACCTGGCATGGCTTGCTTTCCAGTTATGTAATTGCTTATACTTCATCTTGTCAATGTATAAAAATACCTTAAGGGCAAGTGTCAAGAGGATGGGGCTAGGCTCTTTTCAGTGGTGCCCAGCGACAGGACAAGGGGCAACGGGCAGAAACAGGCAGTTTCATCTGAATATGAGGAAGAACTTCTTTACTTTGAGGGTAACAGAGCACTGAACAAGCTGCCCAGAGAGGCTGTGAAGTCTCCTTCTCTGGAGATATTTAAAACCCACCCAGACGTGACTCTCTGCAACCTGCTCTGGGTGAACCTGCTTTAGCAGGGGCTTGAACTAGATGATCTCCAGAGGTCCCTTCCTTCCAACCCTGACTGTTCTGTGATTCAACTTTATTATGCAGAAATAGCTAGCAGATAGTTTAAGATGTTCCTCATTTTGTCCAAACTACAGGAAAGCAGAAAACTTTCAAAAATTCCCCAGAATAACACCTGAAGTTTCAATTTATATTGAGATTAGATGTTTGGTATTGTCTGGGAAAAGATGTTACACCTTGTAATATATTGAAATGTTGGCTACTAGACTCCAAGTTCCATAAATACATGAAATGCTTCTGAGGGAAAAGATAGATATTTAAAAGACTATTTGCACATTAAAGGTGTCAGAGCTGCACAATATAGAAACTTCTATGATTTTGTATATCATGCAAGATTGATATAGACAAAAACATTCAATAAGGATGGACCAGGGTCTGTAGTCCAGTTATTAGCACTGCTCCTCTGACAGCCACATGTTAGCCCATGTGACAGGGGAGCAGTCATGCAGCTTCCATATGTACTTTGTATTATATATCCAGGAAAAATTTAGAGAAAACTGTTTTCCCAGCTCTATGCCTTCAATCTCAGAGAAGCAGTAGGTGGAATCCTCTCTCCCTCAATTATTTGATGCTTTTAAAGACATCAGATGATGTAAAAACCACACAGACAAACTTCAGGAGGATTCAAAATATAGAACACTGACATCAGATTTGTTGGTTGTTTTAGATGTCTAACCAAAAACCAGCTCATGAGTAGACAAAAGCAAGCCAAACTATACCTAAGGTATGTACAGCTCCAACATGAAGGGTGGGTTCCCTCACACACCCACAGATGTTCCAAACACCCTTGTAGTATTAATTGGACTGGGTTGCGGTAACAGTGATAATAGTTCTCACCTGCTCCATGTCCTAATCAAACCTATGTCTAGGGAAGAATAATGGCACCTGCAACAGAAAGAAGAGCTCAGAAGGCTGGATTTTCTGCAACAGCCTCGAGAACATATGCTCCCCCTTCCAGCTTCATTGCCAAGATATTCCCTATCTTTTGGTGTCTGTGAAATTCACTATAAATAAGAAATGGTGGTAAATGGAAGTAGGACTCTTTTACATCTGGTGAAAAGACCATACCCTGTCCAACACCTCCAGTCACAAGGGCTCTTGTTTTCCTGACTTACAGATTTGATCCCTGCAATACTGATGCAACACATCACAATCCCAACTCCAGCTTTTAATGTTACTCAGAACTCAATTCACAGTGTGGAAAATAGGTTGCCATTATGTCCTGAACAGATTTAACAACAACAAAACCTAATCACAGTGGAACCATTACATTGCTCATAACTGAAAGTGCTCATCATCCATGGAGAACACAACTCTTCACAGCATCTGGGCGCAGAACACAAAACTTACTGCTTTAGGACTCAAGAATGACTAGAGGCCTCAGTTTATCCAACCAAAACTGCATGCAAAAACTCCGTTTCTGTTCTTTTCTCTTTTAATGCACAGCTCCCCTATTGTAAACTTGAACTCAAGTCCTGGACAGTTTTGCAAGGATGGGAAAGGAAAAGGAATACAGCTCCCTTTTCTGAGCTTCAGTAAGAATATCTAGCCAGAACAAATTAAAAAAAAACAGTAAAATGGCTAGCACAACCTATTAACATCTCATCTCACCCAAAGCGAGAACCAGATTTTGTTTGTGGCCATGGAAAAGTTGCAACAAAACTACCAAATTCAGCTGAGCTGAAAACAAAAAAACACCTTCTATCTTCAAGAAAAGAGCAGCAACTCAAGGGAATTAAGCTTCCTACTGTATATTTAGTTTGTCTGGACACTACAACATTGGTCTACAGGTTGAGAGGGCTTACTGGAGGGACCTACAGATTCCAGCTTACTCACAAGCGGCAGTAACCAAGTCACTAAACCAAGTCACTGTTTATCAAACCCAAAGAATTGCCATGGACAAGCTTACCACTTCCTGGTATCACTTGAAAATTGTAATGAGGAAGGCATGTCAAGCACCTCCTGCATTTTGATTCCCCTAGAGATGTGAACAGTGGCCGGGTAGGAAACCCCACTTTTTAATCCTTCTTAACACTGGAGAAGTAGTGAAGAGGACAGTCTCCTGTTACCAAAGGTAACTTGTAGTGTAGAAGCCTACTGATGAACACACTGAATTTTTAAATACTCTTGAAATGCCCTTTAAATGCCAGGGAATATGCCGTGAAGATAACAGGGGTATGTAATGTTTTCCTTCAAACTGCTTGATTTGATAATTCCTAGCAAAAAATCCCTCAACCCTTCACCAACAGTAAGACAAATTCTTGTTTTTCTTCTTCTGCTCCCCTTCAAGTAACACATTTTCCTGCTTTTGACATGCTCTTCAAAACTCTTCTCCCCCTCAAGACCAGTTGCACCTCCCACCTCACACTAAGGAGCTATCCCCTGCTTCATCCCACACTTTCATGCATGAGTTGTATATACATTCCCTCTCAATCTATTCTACTCAGAACCCCCAAGACTTGCCTTTTCTCTTTTAAGATTTGCAGTGAATTTTATTCCCAACTCCCTCACTTCCACCACTTCTTTCTCATGCAAAAGTCAGTAATACATTTTGTTCTTCATCCTTCTCCTTGTACAGTGGTCCTCCTCTTGGATTTTTTTTTTTTTTTTTTTTTTGCATAATTCATTATCTTCTTTCTTTGAATTTTGTTCATTTCTACTACCCTGTCCATGCTACAATATTCAGCAGGAAAACTTCCCTTAGCCAGTGCCTATGCCATGGTATCATTCTCCACCAGCAGAACTGTTCCCTGACTCCAAATCTTGTACAAAAGCTGGCTTTTGCACTAACTGATTATATACAATGCCTTTGCATACACACAGACACACACCGAGCCCTACAGTGTTGTGACACTGTAAAGGCAACTCCTTTATATGAACCCTCAGAATCAAGTTGGACGAATGCAGCAACACTGAAAACACAGAAAAGGGGAAGTTAGAAGTGACAGCCACAGATCAGAAAGACAAAGAAAATATCTATAAACACTGTAAGCTCCTCACTTAGATAACAGTGTAAAGGAAAATGGTATGTTAATATTTTGGGTAGCTGTCTGGAAAAGCCTAATGAGTGGCCAAAGAATAACTCATACAACGAGGAAGTTATGGATTGACTTTTGTTTTCCTCAAACAAGCTGTTAAACAGTAACAATTACATACTTCAAACCAGAAGAAATTAAAAGGTCATATATACTTAACAGTGCAGACAAAGTATTAGGATAACTGTATTCCCACTGGGATACATCCAAATTCAGCAGTCTTACATGAGTATTTACAGAATTCAGAGAGACTACATTTGTACTGATTCTGTCTGATTTAGTTGACGATTTAGACAGCTAGTTCCTTTCTAATGTGGCTGTTTTTTAAAGTTATCACGTCCGCATAAGCTGAACTGGCCCTTTTTTTTCCTTGGCTATTTTTGTGCATCTGAGATGCTCTGCGTGAAATGCTGCTTTTTATATAAAGTTTAGTTGCTTAAAGTAGAATGGGGGTACTGTGAGCTCTTACAGAAACATTTTATAATTCAAGCTGTTACGCTTCCATGCTAAAAAGTTAACAAGGGGAAAGCTGTAATCACATTATGAATTGAGCTATTTCAAAACTGAAACAGTGTAGGAAAACAGTGTATTCACAAAATGAATAGTAAGATACATTTATCCTGATTCATAGAGCAAAAGAAAAAAAATTGAAAGCTTCTTAACAACAGCTAATAGAGGATCCAGATGAACATTTCTGTGCTTATTCAACATTTACTAGAAGGGAGAAGCTAAAGAGCAATCCAGAGGAGTATTTGCAATGCAATTAGGCCAGACAAGTAAGTCTGAATGTATGCCAGCTGCAAAGGTCTGCCCTTAATTCACACAATCAAATGTCTAGTGTGTCGCACAGTGTCTAGCATCAGTATCTCCAGTACTGAAAGTCTCATCAGATATGTTCTTGTTTACTGAGCATCTTAATCAGGGTCTAAACACATATCTAGCTGTACCTTCTAGCAGTCTATATGCCAGTCCATCACCATCTGTCAGTTAAAGCTGCCACAGATAGAAAAAAAAAAATCAATTCAAACAAATGCATTCGGCACTCAAACTAAGCTATCATTCAGATTTCAATATAAGACTTGAATTCCTTTTCAGTGTTCTTCAACTTTGACCCAGCTCTACCCCCTCCTTCACTGAAAAGGGCAAAGACAACAGCCCAGCAAGTGGGACAGGCAAAACAGACCTCCTTTGTTCACTTTTTCCCTTTCAGTTTTCTATTGAGGTAAATAACTGAAAGCTCAGCCAGCCTCCAGTAGCTCAGAATAAGCTCAGAAGCTAGCAATACAGCTAGCTTGCAACTATCCTTTCCTGGTTAACAAATGGCAAGACAAAACTTACGGTGCATCACGTTAATCTTCTTATTGGAGATTAACTCTTTACAAATTCCCTTAATATTATATTTACAAGACAATATTAATAAATGTGTAAGTTACAGTATCTTTAATACTAAACTGAATAGGCAATACACATACTTACCAATTTAAAATGCAACAAATTATCACTGCGTAGAAAGTATAACTGAATTTTTTGAATACTATCAGCCCACTCAGGAAGGCAAAATCAAATTCATTGCATATTGCCCAGCAGACAACCTCCTACATTATTCCCTCAGCTTACATTACCAAGATACACTTTCTCTGTATGGCTTCCCGTTTTACCAACGCTGTTCATAACACATAACAATAGTAACATATCCAGTGAAAACTGAATAGCCCAGCTTTACTGTACTATTTCAATATACTAGAAGGTAAAGTAATTGGAGTTCAAGGTGATTTGGGACAAATGAATGAAACTACAGACTAACTGCAATTCCACAGCCGCAGGCAGAACAGATCTAATTTTTAGGCTGATTGAGCTATTTGAGCTGTGCAATAATCTATTAACAAAACCCCAAACCCTTAATGTATTATGTTTTATGTCCAGATACCATAGAGTCATTCCCCTACAGCAGGAATAATGGGGAGACTAGCATTACCTTTTCCTGACTTGAAATTGGAATCCTCAAACCAATAAAATCTGTCAGTTAGAGAGACACTTCATTAACCCTCCAAAACTGTAACTTGGTTACTAAAGCTTCTGCCACCACCAGAGAGTGATGGCAGAGTACCAGAGGGAAACACCAAAGCACACAAACTAACAGAAGCTATCAGTAAGAAGGACGCTTCTGATGAAGCAAACAAGGATTTGTTGCTTCATTTCCTGAAAATAAAGACCATTTTTAAAAGCCAAATTTTCTGATTACAACCCTTCTTATCAAACAAGCTGTGGTATACATGCTATATATTACGCTTGCTGCAAGAAGATAAGGAACGATAACTAAGGCTCAGATTCTGGTGATCTCATTCACCTTGAACATTATTACTTTTGAGTATTTTTACCATGACCAGTAAGACTACAGAACTAAGATACCAATATGAGTCTAATTAATTGCGGATTTATTCTGCAAGTTGTGAAAAGGGTTTTAGCTCCATCATTAACACCAGCTGGTACACACTACCCCATCATCTGATGTGGTCACACAGCGGTACAGTTTTCCCTGAGCTACGTTGCCTTTGCACAATCCAGAATGTGAATTCATTCTATGGACCCTGAGTGCTGTCAACATCCAGCAGCTTTCTGGTTTTGCTTCTCTACATTCAATACTCTCACAATACAACACCTTCCCAATTCTGTATTGATACAGTCTGATAGCTAATTTTAGACACCCAAGAGAATTTCACAGTACTTCGAAACTCAAGTAACTTTTACAGACTTTAGTATCAAGCTTTTTAGCAACTCTGGTCACTTGCTCTGCAATTCCTATTCAAAACTAAGGACAACCATCAATTACCTGAGGTGTAATCATACAAATGGCAATAACAAACAGATTAGACAAATATTATAAATATGCTGCACCTGCATGTCAGGTTTCTGACTTCTAGGTCCTTTGCGCTAGTATGTAACACTATAGTATCCTCTTTCCAGCCAATATCCTTTGCCAAAGAAAACCACCAAGATGCATCTCCTGGTATATATGCTGCTCTCAAAACTCAAAGTCCAGATGCCTTCTGATGTTGTACAGTGACCTATTCTATGCACAGACCCATATAACTACTATCCATAAATTACCACATCGATTATGTTAAATTATGGAAGAAGTTGAAATGATTAATAGCGCACCTGTTACATGCAATTAAGTTTTCAGGTTTCAGCTACCTTTTCTATAATATACTTAATTAAGAATCAAAATGTATTTCAATACTCAGAAATAAAGAATTATACAGAGAACATTAGAAAAACAGAAACCCAGGCGGTTAATATTGGCTTCTTTGAATAAACCATGAAAAGCTGGACCTTACGGATAAAAGAATGTCTTATCATGATCTATAGGTTCCACTGTAGAATTACATGTCACATTTTCCATTGTTTTATCTAACCATACAGACAGCCAAGAAGCAGTATTCCTTTCACAGAGTACTTGTCAATACCAGCAGCCGTATTGACTGGGCTGAAACATACTATGATCGTAAATATTTAAACTGCCTGGCATTATTAATCAGGTAGTGTTTACACTTAAGACTCCGAAGCCTTGGTTTAAACACATTTCAGACTTCAAAACTAACCCATCTATGCTGAGTTCAGCGGTTGCTGAAGGTTTACTTAGCGATTACTTTTTTAAGGAAAGAGCAAGCGTCTTCGCTGCTCAGACTTGGTGGCAATTTTCTGCGTTCATCGCCATCAAGAGAGAGGCAGCAAAACAAGGGCAAACAGGAACAGCTCGGGATCCAGCCACATTCCAGCTATTTTAACACCTAAACAAAACCGGCGTTGCGGCTCGCCGCAGGAAGCCGAGCGCGGAGAGGAGGAAAAAAAAAAAAAAAAAAAAAAGCTGATAAATAAACGTGTAAAAGGCGAAACGCGGATCCCGGCACTTCAGCACAGACAGCTCCTGCCCGCACACGCCGCCCGCCCCCGCCGGGCCCTCGCCCACGCCGGCCAGCGCACGACATGGCGACCTACCCGCTGAGGGACGTGGGCGCGTCGCAGCCGCGGAGCGTCTCCGGGC
>JAVJGI010000060.1:49843625-49876043 GCA_035590275.1 Ibycter americanus | reverse complement strand
CTCACCCCTCGCCGGCCTGGGAAGGGGTCCTGCTCCGAGGGCCCCCCCTCCCCGCCTCCTTGCTCCGGGGGGGGGGCGTTGGGCTGAGCAGGGCTCCCCTGCCCGCCCCGGCCGGGGGAAGCCGAGCACTCGCCGGAGCACCCCCGCACCCACCCCCATCAGCGGTGCGGGCCCGGGCAAAGGCAGCGTTTTAAATAGACTTATTATTTTAGCCTGGCAGTGCCCCTCTAAATAGATGGTTTCAGCTAGTTCCCAAACTGGAGACAAGGATATTATTTTACGCTCGAGAATAGTCCTATTGAACTCGGCAGCGCAGCTTGCATGTGTGTAGTTAAACACGGGTGTTGGCAGGATTGGAGCCAATAATTTTGGCCGTTGTGGGTACAACAATACAGTAAATGAAACTGACTTCAGAAAGACAGAGGCTTGCATTGCCGGCTTCTTCTGGGGGGCGGTGGAATCCTCCGCGGCATGCCAGTTGTCCTGGGGACTGCCGCAAATAGCGGGGCCGCTGGCCTGCCCACAGCCCGTACCAGCGCGTTCTTCACCAGTCGGAGCAAGACTGAATTAGGTTAAATTTCCAGTTCACAAGTTCAGGAAGTCAGATGCTCAGATGCGATCGCTTAAAGAGAAGCTCTGGATGAGACCGTTTGGAGGAATCTCGGATGAGGGTTATTCCAAACAAGCTTGCTGCTGAGCGTGCTTCTCAATGGAGAGGCACTCACAGTGCTCACCTTCCCTTTTACATCTTGCATTCATTTAATGCACAGTGTCAGAAAGCATTTTAATGTTTGAGACTTCTGTAGGCTATGCTCAATATTGCTCAAAATTAATCCAAGTCTATGTTTAACGTATAGTAAATGTGGTTATCTGCCGCTGCTGAACTTGCTTTTGGATCAGCCATTTTAGGAACAGCCTTTTGTAGATTGCAAGGTGGCAACTTTTATAGTGGTTAACTCTTCATTATACATTTCAGAAAACAGCTCTCAAGGTGAACTCTAGGGTGAGGACTTAATAGTGCAAAACACAACGCCCAAGATGAGCAAAAAGCCCTTACCCTGCATCTCTGCAGAAACCCCATTACGACTGGCAAGTTAAATCTGAACATCTGACCTACTGAGAAACAACACTCTAGATGAATAAGAGATTCTATAAATGATATAGCACATGGATATAAATATCCAAGGGTTAATAAGTCAGACACTACTGCTTCAGACTTTGGAGATACTCCAGCTCCTATCAATCTGAGGCCAGGATATTATGTTTGAGATGTGAATATGCAAAGAAGATCAGATGAATGTGAAGGAAGTCCTTTTTATAAAATGAGGGGAGTGCTTGAATTTATCGTGTACCCCTAAATGTTCTTTACTTCTATTTGTTGCGCTTTTTTGTTTGTTTGTGTTTTTGCTATACAACTGCCATGTTCCCAACTGATTTATTTAATCTTAACTACAAAACCACCATGGTCTAAGTAAACATTCAGCGATGTCTAAACAGGGGACCAAAAATATTAGAATATTGCCTGACTTCACTTCCAAGATACTATGTTCCATAAGGAGAATATGTAGCCACTCCTGGCTTTGAGAAAATATGTGTATAAAATGCTGAGAGAAGGATTATTTCTCAGACAGCTATCTTTTTGCATCCTTGCCAGATTCCCAGGGGAACATGGTGAGCCAGACCTTCAGGAGGTGGGCTGAAGAACTGCAGGACACTTCGGGGGAAAGACTTGAGCTGGAAGTTTAACTTTCTTAAAATGTAAGAGCAAAGATCTAGTTAGTATTTGGATGGCAAATCTGCCAAATTTTATAAGCATAAACCAGTCGGCTGTGGCAAACCACTTGGTGTAAGTTAGACCACAGAAACCAAATAAACGAAGAGATTTCACTGTTGCAGGGAAGGTGTAATAAACAACTCTATACTGGTGTATGATTAGGCTGAAATGTTGTAGCTGGTATGATAATACCCTTATGATTCCCCTAAGAATTAAAACTCCATATTTTTTATGTTACTGAGATAAACAAACACACACATTGACTAGCACAAAGCAGAACTTTCCAAATGGTGGCATACATATAATTATCAGTAAACAAGTAAATTCAAAGGTTTATACAGACTATTACAGAGCTAGGAGGTACTTCTGCTGGTGATGGCATCCACTATTGTGGCCATCTGTACTGGCAGTAGGATGGTAGCACCAAGCAAAAAGAAACAGGTGGGTTTGTCAGCATGATCAACAGCCATTATGATAAGCAGAAGTTGTGTGGCTGAAGGAATATTAGCTTTCGGAGTTCTCTGCTGCCTTGCATCTTTTCTGTAGTCGTTATACTACTTTTTGCAGCATTTCTCCTCACTTTTCCTGCTGCAATTATATCCATGGATGGGCAGTTCCAAATGTCGCGGTTTAGCCTTCATGTTGCTCTAATATCAACTTTGATTCACTTAGCTATCTACCACCTTTTTCTCCCTCTACGATGATCTGTTATGGTTTTTCTCTTTGTTTACGGAAGCATTGATCAGGTACACAACACATTCACTTAACTGATATGCAAAATTGATACACATACACATGATCTCAGCATTGTGACACAGGAAAAGCAATCAAAAACTTGCCTGTGGTGAGTATCAGTCATGATCTGGACATTTGCAAAGTGTTTTTAGGAAGAGGTTACCAAATAAAGTATTCAGAGGGCTGGTACATTGGAAGAGGCTGGTGTTAGCTGAAAAGAATTCTTAGACATTTTGTTCCTAGACCAGACGTTTTTAAGGGATATGGAAAGACATCTTGGGTTGTTCATCTCACCTAACTTTAGATGTCTACTATGTGAACGTCTGCATCTGAGCTAGTCACTCTCTTCACTGAGTGTAAAGGGAACCAGAAATAGGCACTTTTAGTCTATGATTCATCTAACCTATTTTAGATGCCTACGTTAGCATAAGCTGAGTTGCATCCTAGAAATGCCTGTTTCTCCCCGTTGACTGTAACAGGACCAGCGGGTGTCTTGTTCAGCTGTAAATGTCTACATTGTAAGAGTCTACATTTACTCAGCTGAGTGGCACCCAAGTGTTTTTAACATGAGTTATCCCACTGTTCCACTATTGCACTTGTTTTGAGGTCTTACAATGGCGAATGGAGCACGGTGTAGGCCAAAAAAGTAAAATGGTAAGGAATATCCAACTGAACACATAGTCAATATTAGTCAATATTAGTCAATAAAATTTAGAGTAATCATATTCAGTAGATTATGGGGCCTTCCCAATCAAAAACTGAACAACTTTTGAGATTAATTTTAATCTAATTTATTTATGGGCATTTCAGATTTCTTTTTGCAGGATCTTCTGATACCATAACAGTAAAGTAAATGTACTTACTGCTGAACTAACACTTTTCAGAAGCTAGTGTTTATTTACTATAGCAGCATAAAATGTGGATATTTCTAAAGCAGAAAAGAGACCAAAGACAAGATCAAAAGCTTAAGTGGTAACGTCTAATGTTAAAAGCTGCACTACTTGGTATGTGGTAACAAAATCAGCTTTCACAGAGAACCAGACAGGGGATGTGTTTTGATGTAAAATATGTTGAGAACTAGGCTAGCAAGAGAATCGTATGGGAAAGACACTGCACAGAAGTGTTCTGATGTGCTGTCAAGAATTGAAAAAAAATACTTAAATTAAGGCTTCAGAAATACTCTCTCAAAAAACAATTAGTGACTACAGTTAGGTACTGCCATACCTGATATATAAGCTATCACCTAGGCTTCCCGTACAAGAAATCAGAGTTCTTCTAGCACCTAAGGCGGCTAGCGGGCTAAGCAAAGAGCCAGTTAGTGACAGTCACGCAGAAATGCTGTGGTTTTAATCTTGCCGTTTTAGGACTTGCTGGGAGACACTGCCAGAGATTCACAGGGCTGAAACTCCCTTCAGGAATTAGATGCTTCAATGCAATATGGGAGGAGAGGATCCTGTTCTTCGAGGAGCAGATGGAGTGGAGGAGCTGCTGGTGCTATCACCTGTCCCATCTTCCATTAGCTTGAGTGCTGAGAAGGGAAGTAGGAGGTCTGGGTTCAGTTGTTGCCTTTGCTTAATGACCTTTGCTTAGTGAACTTTTAACGTCTCAGGACACAAACAACAGCATCTAGGAGAATCTGAGGATGAAGACACTTTTCAATGCACTCCCTTATTGATGCTTTTCCACCTTGTACAGGATAGTTAAACACTGAAAGAAAGTAAGATCACACACATAAAATACGTCTTGCACAAACACACAGAAACTCTGTAATTGATATATTTGCCTGTGTATTGGGAATCTTGAATTCTAACCCTATGTCTGCACATACTTCACTGCTTTTTTCTGTTGTTGTTGGGTTTTTTTTATTAGATTTGTAACTGGCCTCCCTTCTCGCCAATAGCTTGACTATCTAGACTAATGTTCTCTTTTGTGCCTATGAGTATTTAATAATTCCATGCAAAGTCAAATACCTTTGGGAGGAGAAATGGCACCACCATTTTATTTTTGAATACTCCATTTCTTAGCTGCTAGTTAGCAAAGGCTGAAAAAGGAGTTAAACATACGTCTCACACACCCTGGACAATTCTAATCACAGGAAGATACTACCATCAGCTCGGTTTTGTGTCAAGTTTAATCTATCAGATGGATGTCCTCTGAGAATGCTTAAGAGATCAAGTTTTTCAGATAAAAGAGAGAGGTGAACTTTTTGAAACATCCACAGATACCAAAGTATGCAGACTGCAGTACATTTGGCCATGCTCAGAAGGTGATCTCAAGGAACATAAAGGACCGTTGGAACTTGTCAGAAACTTGAGAGAGAAAGGATTATATAAGCTATGTATTCAATGTGATCCATGGCATATTACAGAAACTACATCTATTTTTGACAGCTGTACTCAACATGGTGAAATGGCTCAAGTCAATGGAAATTTGATATTGATTTCAACAGGACCAATATTTTATCTGGTATATAAATAAAGGAAGTCCTTCACACACAGCAGATTAAACTATCTGCAAACACCAAACACATTTTGTGTGCATGATTAGAGTTCACATTTTTCCATTAGAAGATACTGGATAAGACAGTTAAAAATCTCCCACAAGCCTAAGTCATAGGTCAAGGTTCTTGAAAAACCTCTCCACAAACATCAAAAGTCTACAGACACCAGGAAATTTATCGAAGGGACTTCTACAGAACTGAATACTAAACAGCTCCATTTTCAAAAATGGCTTAGCTTTAAGCTAAGCTTGACCTTATGATTTAACCTGTTATATCTTTAAGCTATGTGTCTCGCAGGTTAAGAGAGTTTCTCTTCAGCGGGGAGTTTTCCATTATGGAAATGAGCTAGGAAGTAACTCCAAGATTCTGGAAAATGCCTAATAATAGCTATTAGAGCTATAACTCTTGCTTTAGTGAAACTTTATTCCAATCCACCAAATGTCCATACATTCGTTTATTGTGCATATACAATTGTGGATATACATCATGTATATTATTGATTCACACATAAAAAAATCAAGCATGCACTTAAGTCTCTTCAGATGACAGAGAAAAAGAGCAGAGCTAGTGAAAGAGTAAGGTCTGCTGCCTTTCCCAGCACATGAACATGAATTTTGATCACATGTAGTAAGGCTTAGAATGAAGAAAAGGTTTTGCCTGGGAAACTGAGAAGAAAGAGAGCAAAACTTTGGTGAAAAATTACATCAATTAAGTCCTTTTGAAGTTACCCTTTAGTCTTGAAGTAGAAAAATGCTCGAAGGGCTTTTCTAGTCTGCTTGCTTAAGATACACCTTATTCTCTAGGTCTGTTGGACCTTCTAAGGATGAGATGAGTTTTAAATTAAAAACACACCATTGCCTCTATGTTGTAATTATGTTTGCTTATGCTTGAATTCCCTGAGGCAGTTTAAGTGAGAAAATCTCTGGATAAATTGACTGGCTTTACTAGGTTCCCAGAGGAGAGACATCAGTGTATGGTCCTTGTAGATTTCTGAAGCAGACAATAGTGAACAGTCAGCTTTGGGGTTTTTCTGCATAACCAAACGTATTTCAAGATTCTCTTGTACTGGTCACCATATCAGATAATTATGTATTCTTAAAGGTCCAGAAAACTGTAATTACTTCAAGTGAAAGGTTTCACACTTCATGTTTTTCTGTTAGTCCCACATACCAAAGAAAAAAATATTTCTGACCCTGAAATGTGCAATTCACACAGGCAAAACACCCAGGATAAGAGGAAAAGCAACACCTCCGCAGCTCATCACCTCAATAACAATGCATGCTGTAATGCAGTATGTGAGTATTCTCAGCTTTAACTGACAGGGAGGTTAGTTAATAATTCATAGGGTCTGTCATAATCCAAGCACCAAATGGTGTTTAGAAGATGTGATTGATGATCACTGCAATAGTTAATCACTAGCCATTTGGGAAGCCTGGAAGAGGAGCTGAGATCCCCTGGGAATGTTCTCGTTGTGATGACCTCTAGGTTTGAATTTAGAAGAGTTTAAGAATCAAATACTTCAAAGGACTCAGAAAAAAAAAAAACACCTGAAAATGTTTAATGTGGAACACAACAAATGAATTAAAACAATTAGAAACAATGCATTTGTGCATCACAAGAAATGTATACATTTAACAAAAGAAAGGAATTTTAAAATGAAAAGATGGAATGTTCCAAATGCTGACAGGTGACATTCTGTTGGAAATAATTCTCCCCATGCTTTTGACATTCAATTGAGGTGCAGCAAATTTGCAAAGGTCCTGTTGCATGTGCAGGTGGGAGCCTCAGCATAACAGAAGGAATACCTTTATTTTATCTCCTCATTGCTCATAGAAAATTGCACTGATACATGAACAGTGTAAACAGATCTATTAAGTTTACCATTCTGTCTCTAGCAGATGAGTTTCTGCCTGTGTTTCTATATTTTGTTTGATCATTTTCAATTCATGGTATACCAGCATAGCACTTCTCAGTAAAGCTACAGCGTGCTTCACAAAGTCCTCTTCTACTTGATCTCCTCTAACCCCCTGCCCTTTGCCACATAGTCCCTGAGCTTCATTATTTTTCCTTTCTTTTCTGGCAAGAGCATATAATTTTCCTTTCACAAACCGAAGGAAAGTGACACAATTTCTGAGAATAATACTGGAAATTACTCTTATCTGTCTCACTATTTACACTTTGCTGGAAGAACTAGTATCACATACAGCAATTATCGTGAAGTTTGGTATCTTCCATCTGTGTGCTGTATGTCACTCAAATACATGAAAAATGTTAGTTAATGATGTATGATCCCTGGTGTTTACACTTTCCTCTCACTGGAAGTGAGCCCTTTTCCAGTTTGCGTTCCTAAGATTGTCAGTCTTTCAGTCTGTGACTACCCTTGCTCCTTCCAATGTGCTCAGACAGGGCTCACATTTAAAGGATAATCACTCACCTCCTTCGGTTCTGGAACCTGCTTCCCTGTTTGCTGTAATGCTGACTGCTACAAGAGTCCAGCAGTTTCCTCAGCTCAGGAGTTCCCTTGAATATTTTGAAAACTTGCAGTTTTAGTAGTAGTATAGGTACCAGCAGTATGCCCTCAAATCAGCTGGCTGAAGTCACAGAGCACAGACTCTGTGCTATTTCGTCACCAACAGTGGTGCAAAGTTTTTGTGGTTTGCTGAAACCGACTAATACCAACTGAATTTTTCATTTCTTTAATAATAAAAGCAGAGTGGAAGCAAGCCTAAAAAGGTAAAGCATGCAGTTTTGTTGCTCCTTAGTGCTGTAAATCCCAACTGACGACAAGCAATATGGTCGGTCCATAGGCTGGCACTAGCTCTCACAGGTGTAGCTGGCAGACTCTTGATACCCAAAGCTGGAGGCAAGGTGAGTCAGCCAACCTTAGGAGAGGCAGTTGAAATCTCTGAAGCTATGGGACTGATTCCCTGACTTTTAAATCTAATATGATACTTTAAATGGCACAAGGAGAATGTCTGTACTCCTTACAGGGAACGTTTAACCGAGTGTGGATACATCCAAGTTTTTTCTGGATGTGTGCCTGTACCTGTTCACTATTTTCCACTACCATGGACCACAGAAACAGCTTTAATTCTGAGTTCCCACATATATTTAAATATGCTAAATAACCATTTTATTTTGCGCATTCAATGGTAATTTGCATATTTGATATATGAATATCTGTGATCAATCACAAATGAAGTTGTGGCTTAATGTTTCAATCTGTGCCTTCAAGACATAGATTACTCTGTCATCTAGATTTCTCTTCAAAAACATGGTATATATACGTTTGACATCAAACTTTTTTTTTCTGCTAACCTCCACTTAAGTTCTGAAGCTATTTTTTGTTGTTGTGATTAGCAAGGAATCTTCTACCATAACCAAAATCAATCCCTTGGCACCATCTATGATCTTCTGTTATTTTAGCTATGTAATAATGATTTTCTCATTTCTCCAATCATCTGTTGTTCTGGGAAACATTTGTGCTCCACTCAAAGGTTTAGAAATGCTGTAACACTGACATTTTTGAGCAGGAGAAACAAGGCTATTGCTTTTTTTGCTGTAACACTTTCATCATTCTTTGTTCTATGGCACAAATTCAAGAAGTAACATGAAGAGAGCTATCTTAGGCAAGTACACTCTTGTCCAGAAATAAACAGAGAAATAGATGAGCACAAAGACTCTTCTACAAGTCATTTAACAATTGTTTATAACAGCAGCATTAGGTTTCAAAATTAGGCAAGGCATGTGATCATTAAAGACAGTACTTTAAAAACACAGCATTAGAGGTACTGGAACATCAGAAGTGAAATCAGGCATAGTCAAGCCCACTGGGCAGAGATAAAAAAAAAAAAAAAAAAAAAAAAAGGTTCTTCAGAATGTGGAACAATGACATAGAAAAAAGCCCCTATTTTTTCAGGGAAAGAGAAAGGGAAGATCTTAAAGCAGTTTTCAGGTAGGAACTCATACAGAAATGCTGTCATACCTTTTGTCCCTAGGGAAGTGAACCTAGACCTTGATTCACAACAGCTGTTGTTCTAGACCTTGAAAGCGAGATGAGAATGAGGCAAGATGACTTGTCTGAGCAAAACTATGAAATCCTTGACATCTCCACAGAGCCGTGGAAGAGTAGATGCAGCTGAGCACACAGCAGACTACTTGCCACCATCCACTGTGACATCTTGTTTTAGTAACGATAGAGACATATGCGTAGAGATAAGAGATACAGAGCTCTGACACATATACCTCAAACAAAGCTCAAAGATCTAAGATACTAACATTGAGCCTTCTGTGATCTGATTTGTTGACCTTCACAGCAGGTGACTGCAGATAAGAGGCTAACACTAAAATACAGACTAGCTGTAGCAGGTATTGTTTAATTCAAGCTAAATGAAGACTGCAGTGCTGTATCTCTATAAAGCTATTTGAGCATGTCTGCATCAGATTAGAAAACCAACTACATTCAATCATTTTCTAATCTGCTGTTTACTGTTGTGGAGAAGGGGTTTATGAGACGCTATGTGTTTGTTTTTACAAATACAGTCTGACAGGGTGACTTACCTTCTTCAGAAACTCTTTATTCTTGTTTCTTTTTAGGTAACTAGGGAAGAAAAGCTGTCCAGGAGCTGTCATGATAAAAAAGAACATATTTCTGAGCACCTAATTAGAAGTTCTATTTGCTACTTTGTACAGACTTTGAGGTTGGCTTTGCACGGTTTCAGGGTCCTTCGTTGTCTTCCCTTAGCGTGCCTCTGGCAGCACCCATAATGCTTCGGGGCTCTGGAGAAAGACCCAACTGATGTCCAGGGCCATGTTCCTCGAGTAACAGGACTCATACAGTACCACTGAGATCGCTTCCTCATGTGGTCTGCAGTGATGTGAGACTGCCAGCACATACTCCATGCCACCTCCATGATGCATGCTTTTGCCCACATAGATGGCACGTCTCTGCAAAACCATGACAGCACAGGCACATGTTGAGACGAATTATGTTTTTCCACCACCAGCAGGAGAGTGTCCTCTCACATGATAGAAAAGTTGACACATGGAATAGCGGCCTGCCTATTCCCATGTCACCCCATGATGACAACCAAAAGTCATACAAGTAGGTTTTGCAGAACAGAACCAGCGCTTATCCTTTGGCTTGCTCAGGAAACGCGCTCCCTTCCTCACACACCTGAAAACCTGCTCTAACACCCCTTAGCCCAACACTGAATCTAGCTTGGGAACTGTGTTGTCCCATAGTGCAGTAGATTTCTCCAGGACAGAAGGTTGGCATGGGATTCTTCTTTTGATAAACTGTCCTGGGCAGAAAGGTAGCTTGGCACTAGCCCCATGCTAAGAATAACTCTCTGCCCATTTCACAGACATCCCTGTATGTCACCTGGGCATTTGATACCAGGTCTGTCAGGGATGCTCTTATAGTAAAGGTTACCAGAACAAGGTACCTACTGTCAGCTGGAGTTTATTTGTTCTGGGGACTCCACACCTCTGAAGTGCTTTTGCAATGAGGAACTTACCATGGGATCATTCTGTGCAGAGAGCTCTTGACACTGCCAGTCAATGGCTGTAAGGTTTGGAGTCTAAGCCAAACTGGAAATCAGACATTTCAAAGTATTTCGGAGACCTGAGAAGTAGTCCTTTCCGGTGCTTTTAGTGACTTTGAGTTGACTGTGGGCTATTGTGACCATGGAGTATTGTTTTCTGAGGCCTGGCTGCCAGAGCTGCTTCTTTACAAGTAGCTATTGTGAGGGAGGAAAGCAAAGGCATTGTGTCCTGGACAGTAATAATGATCTAAGTCTCCTTCCTCATTATCTCCAGCAGGAAGGAGAAGTATCTTTTTCTGTGTGGTTTGATTTTGTAAAGGCCTGACTGGCTGGAGTGACTGCTAATATGAAGTGGCTACAACTGTAACGTGGAGGAAGAGAATATCTGCTGAATAACCTATTGCTGCCCGCGTACGGCTGCCGCAGCGTCCCATGCCGGCAGGGGCCACTTGCAGAGTGACCAAGTGGCCATGCAGCAGAAACTGCATGAAGTAAGGCTGCCTTCTGGGTGTGCCACAGTGACAGTACCTTCCAACCAACTCATACCAGTTGCTGACAAAAGACAGTAGCAACCCCTCAGTCTTGATCTAATTTGCTGGATATATTTGGTTCTGGAAACTAATTGCTTTTTTAAGTTTGGTGGTTTTTTTAATTTTTAAATTTCAGTTGAATTACCATGTACCTGCTGTAAATGTATTGGTTTGCAGAGATGATGTTTACCTGAGAGGCTGCAGTGTGCTGAGTCCTGCATAATAGATGAGGAAAAGCTTTCCTTTTCTCAAAGACAATCTGAAGTGAATGCACTTTACAGGCCAGACATAAAATATATAGGAACAGCATCACATGGGAAGTATTTTGCCTTGATCTTTTTCTTTACTACCTCTAATATACCCAACTATTTTTATATACGTATAAACCCATGCAATAAACAGCTGTCCAGAGCATACTTGCTTACTGACAATTTCATCTAAACTTTCCTTACTGATCTGTAGTTCTTCCCAAGGATTTATATCTAGTGCAAATTATTTAAAACTCAGTCTGCTGTAGAAATATTATTGTCTTTCCTGCTGTATTCATACCTAGATTTGTCTAAGTATTCATACTTGCTTAGTGATGGTTTTAAATCTAATACTTAGCAAGAAATAAACCAGCTAGAAGGGACACAATGCACAAGTTTTGAAGTTTCAAGTTTTGAAGACGAGCAGACTCCATAAAGTAATGCTTTGAAGTCAAATTTAATAGTGCCAATGGTTTTGTCCTTTGACTCCACATTTTAAGTAGTACCTGAGATACCTGCCTTTCCTTGCAGGAAGATAGAAATATTCTGTACTCAGCTTTTAAACTCTCCAACATTTCTGCTTTTTTTCTTTACAGTATAGGTCTTGTCATTTTGTTGTTAGAAGTGTTCCATGGCTGCCTGACCTGCCTGCCTGAAAATATATTCAAATGAGGTACAAAAGGAGGGGACAGGACCGTATTTCTGATTTCTACAGAGCAGCCAGTAAGGAAGCGTGGAACAGCAGTTTTGCTGAAATTATGCCCAAAAGTAGACACAGACCAGGTTTTTAAGAAATCATTTTTGGAGATTTGCTATCAAAATTTTGAGACATTATGGAAGATGGTAATATTGTGATGATTATCTTATTCAACTACAAAATAATGCTGTGAGCACAGAAAACTGTTCCTTTTCCAGTTTACAAGGTTTTGAAAATGAAAAAAAGCTTTTAAATGCTAAAATCATGTTTGCTGAACTCTGCATTGTGCTTTAACAGTGTTAGTAATCTGTCCAGGCCATCTCTGTGGTTTTACATGAAAGTGCTATATCACAGCTTCTTCCTGAAAGGTGAAGATTTCAAAATGCTACTGTATATTTTTTATGCCATTGCAACTATATGGCGAAATAGCCATTGATTATATTGTTATGAGAAACAGATAAATTAAATGAAATCGTAAGTAAAAAGCAAAATTGCATTGCTACTAAGGATTAAACATTCATTACCAGGGATATAAGTACTGGAGTATTTCAGTGCTTGTTTAATTTTTATATTATGCTGAAAATTGCTAATGGTTCCCCCTTACTGAAGTCTGCTGATTTCGTTAAAATAAATAATAGTATTGTCCTTGTTAAATCTTGAAGAAGGAACAATAATAATAGAAGAACCCGTACGGTTACAGAAGTAGCTGCAAACAGTGAAGGCCATCAGCAAAGTGTTAGACCAGGTGACACACTGGAATTAGCCGGTACGTAGCAGGAGCTTGCCTGACTGTAGGTGTGGGAATGAGGAGGCCGGGAGTGAGAAGGCTGAGCAGCAAACAGAGGGATGGGGGGGCAGCAGCCCCCTGAGTTCACAACTCCGCCATGTGCAGCTGGAGCAAAGAAAGAGATGACTCATCTTGTGGCTACAGAGTTTGAGGAAGAGGCATTTGGCATGCTTATTTTTCTTTGTAAATTAATATGATTACACTAAGAATATACATTACTTCTAGCACTGAACCATCCCTTAAATGGAACACTTCTGCAAGGTCTGAAAATTTGTCCCACTTTTTAGGCAACAGTGCAAAAAAGAAAAAGTGCTTTTGCCTTCTTGCCTTACGTAGTTGAGTGTACAAGGTTATGGGTTTATATCACAGCGACACCTGGGAGTGCAGTCCTTAAGCAGAAAGAGGAAGCCTTAACACAGCCTCTCCTGCAACAGATTATGTCTGTATTTAATACTTGTCATTTTGAGAATAGTCTTTTAACTGAAGAAAATCAGCACTATTTGGACCTAGCAGCATTTTAATGTCTGATGAAAAAGTAATGGTGCCAATGAGTAGTAAGCACACTAGATTTTTCCTTCACCTTTCATTTGTCTTGTATTACTTCAGCCTCTCTCAGCTCTTTTCACCAGCAAGGAAAGCAAAATAAATTAAATACTCTGTCAGTGGTGGATCAAAGACAAGAACCTTACCTAGATCAATCCTTATCTACTAGGCCTAATGAGGAGGAGCTGTTAGAAGCTTCCATAAGCCTATGGATTCTGTTTTATATAAGGGGTTAATGAGTTCTTACCTGCTGCATGGGTTAGAAGGGATTCAGCTGGTCATGGAGACTAGTAGCTGTTCTCATAGTGCATTATACAACACCATTTTCAGGAGCTCATTTTCTAAAACTTACACTAAAACAGTTTCTTTTGCTCTGTTAATTGTCTTTACAGCTATTCTGTAATCTGGCTCCTTGGGACTTTAGCACCTTTTTACCTTCTGGCTAAATTTGTTTCTGGTCAGTTTGAGCACCTCTGTTTTTACGCAAGTGTTGTCCTTCAGCATACTCTTCTTGAAGTATTTTTAAACAGCAGCATGTAAGCCCCTTCTAGCCCTTGTTTTGTTACATGAAACAAACCATGCCCTCTTAATCTTCCCTTTGGCAGCCCTTCTTTGCATCTGTTTTAGTCTGAATATCTCTAATAGTAGTGACCAAAACTATAATTATAGTCAACTGCTGCTGACTGTGCCTTGTGCAATAGAATCAGTATCTTCATATCACTGCTTGAATGGACACTGACAGGAAATATACTAAAATCCCTGATCACACTTAACACTTAGAAGTTCTATTTTCTTTCCTTTGATAATGAAATGTCCTTCTGTTAAGATCTCCTTCTGCATAGATAATTAGAAACTAATAGATGAACTAGACGCTTTTTCTGACTTTGCATAAAGGGAGATTATGTCTATAACTTTTCATTTCATGGTCTGGACTCTTTTTTCCTGCCTTTCAAAATCAGAGCAAGGAGATATGTCAATTTTGCAAAGATTTGTTTAGAAAGTTATCACTTAGCCACCTGTGACGTCTGCCTCTTAACATTAGTAACTCACAAGTTTTAATTGTTTAAAAATTAAATGGAAATGTTATCACTTTGATTACTACAGGTAAGCATTTTCTTAAATACTTCTCCCCAAAAGCTAAGATTGCAAACTTACAAATTCAGAATAATGCCTTTGATAGCCTTATGGATGATGCCATGACTTTGCTTTTTGCCAGGGGAAAAAGTATTATTATGTGTGTTGTTCCATCAGACCATCCTATATTGTCTATTTTGCTGGCAACACAGCTTAACTATATACAAGGTGCCTTGATCAGAATAATGACATTTCTTTGTTATATGCTTAAACTATCTCACACGAATGGGAAAGACATGATCTCTTCTTATTCTTTTACTTAGTTCTTAGTAGTTGGAATGAAGATGGGAATTTGTAGGAAGTAGTCACACCAAGATCATAAAACTCCTTTTTAGTATTTATTGCCCTGTTCAAGGAACTACTTTTGGTATTCATAGTTTAAAAAAAAGAGGGGGTGGTGGTGGTGAAAATGAGCAACAGGCATTCTTTCACTTAGGTTTAAATTGCTGTAGCTTTTTAACTTTTCTTTCTCTCTGTTTCTCCTCTTTTCCCTTCCTCATATACTGAATGACAAAGGCTTCTTTTGTCCTTACGCACTGAGAATTTGTTTGCATTGGGAACAACCTAAAAACTTGAAGGCTACAGCTTATGCACTAATGACACTTAGTAGTTTCACTGGCAAAAACAAGCCAGGGAACAGAGGGAGCACCACAAAAGTATGGTCACTGGGGTAAAATGACACATAAAAATTAAAAATCCATCAGATTAAAAAAAGAACAGCCCAAATCAAATCTTTTCTTGCACAGTCACAGAATACTATTTAGCAACTCCTAAGATAACAAAGGATCTCAGCTCTCTTCCTCAAAGTTCCTTTTCTAAAGGCAGCCTAATAACATTTTCAATATTTTAGGACAAGTACAGAGGTTGACTATCAAAGTAAATATTATTTTCAGTAGATAATGCAATGGCAGGTGATTAGTCCCCAAAGTCAAAGTGACCAATACACTGGGTTTTTTTGTGAAACTGGACATTTTATCTAGTAAATATTTTCACGTACTGTAGCTGCCTACTAAGAGGTAAAAACTCCCCCAGAAACCAGTCAAGCAATCTTATTAATGGGAACATGCTCAGCATGTGACAGCAGCTGTGTCTAACTCAAACTTCACTGCAGTCACACTGTTTTCAAGAACTCATGTACCTTCCTGTTGTTGAAAATGTTGTTTCACTGACATACTATATTGTCATAACTTACCATACAACCATTATTCACATAAGCAAAAAGTTGCAGAGGAATGAGCAGTAAGATTGTAGTAATCTCTAAATGTTAACTTCACAACTCTAAGGTAATTTCAAGAGGATGCATATATGAAAAGCAGAAGACAAAAGGAAATGCATTATTTATTATTTCATGTATCAACTGCTAAGTTTTTTTGCTAGAGACACCTTAAGTTTGGCACCCAAAACTGAACCTTCTATAGTAAGCTTCTCACTCAATGTGAACTATTTCAAGGTTTTATTTCCTTTATCCTGTGTCAGGTGTAGCTGCTCAAGTCAAGTTTTGGGGCTTAGGATTATTTTCAAATAATGAATGAACCAACCTGAAGTTATCCCCCCCACCCCCCCCCCCCCCCCCCCCCCCAAAAAAAAAAAAAAAAACGCGGCAGCAGGTCCTGAAAATATCAGTTACTTGATAATTTAATATGCCATTTATAGTCATCCAAACATCTTACTCAATATTGTTATGTACAAAACCCAGTAAAATAAAAAAAGAATTTAGATGTTATCTTTCAAATGTAAAAGTGCAATTAACACAGGGAAAGTTTTTGTAAGAACATTACACTTCTATTAAATACACTGCCTATGTAAGAGCCTAGCAGGTATATCGCCTACGCTAAAGTGAATGAGGATTTTATGTTTTGTTAATTTTGTGTAAGTTTGGTAGTTGATAAAGTTTTACTGCCACCATAATTATGGTACATACATCCAAAAATGCACACCACAATTGTTTTCATAATTTGCAGTTTTACAAACAGACTTTTAACAAATTTAAGTAGACCAACAGTAAGATCTGTAAAGTTCAAAAAATAATTAACACCATAAACCTTTGTATCAGTAAGTGTGCACAAAACAGCCATCTTGAATTGCTTTCTCCAAATTCTGATAGATTTCCGAAGATGTTATTTACCCCCAATAAACATTCTTCTTTTACAGTATTGAATGGATTTTCTGGAACAAGATTTACATTTATCATCTTTCATGCATTACATATTCACAATTTGGAAAGAAATGGAAGGCCTTCATACATGTCAGCCTTTAATCTTATCCAGTCCTGAAGTCTCTGCAAAGTTGTTTTTTCTTGTATTAATATTTTTGCAGCTTTTCTCAGTTTTTCTTCATTTCGTTCTAAATAACGAATTCCATCTGTCTGCAGCTGATTGAGTTTCTCTTTACGACTTTCATCCAAAGGTATGTCTTCATTCATAAGAGGGTTAAATCTGAAATAAGTATCTGGAGGTAACAGCGCATCCAGCATGGTGTGAACTTCTGTGTTGGAAACAAATGAAGGCAACAGCTACATTTACATGAGACAGACAAGTAAGTCATACAGTCTCTGAACAACAAGTGCTCTAGAGTGACACAGGAAGTGTAAATACATGCTGCTTTGCTGAGTAAATGTTGTTCCACCATTGCCTTATCGAAAATCCTTTCTCATTAGAAAGTTTGCAAATGACCTTGTAGCTCTGTTTACTCTGCAAGAGCTCCACCTTTTATTCTAAGACAACCTCACTGGTATGACAATTAAGGCGGCTCTGCAGCTATCCAGGTTTTTAACTACATGTACATTCTATTCATTTACAAGTGAGAGTGCATTCTGAAGAGCAGGAATGTAATTTACATATTCCCCCATTCAGGATACCCATGATTTGCTACACTCGGTACTAGCTGAAGCAGGCATTAAGAAAGCGACAGCTATATATTATATTCTCTAATCTCAAAGATTGCAGTAAAAAATATGTAGGTTTAAATCTTTAATCTTTTGTTTGCAACTAATTCATATTTTATATATTATGACAGATTTGGGGTTTGAATTTAACATTAATTTAAAATATTCAAGTTAAATTACAACAGTTCTGTTAGTTTATTGTTGTCCTAGTTATGTTACATGTATTTCCATGTTTCTCTCTTCCCTTTTTCCTCTTTTACAACCCATTTTCTCTCTCCTTTTAGATCTCTCTCTTTGTTGGCTCCCTTAAAATTCCATTTCCGTTACTTCTTTCGTCTTTCATTCTCTTTTTACTTCCAACTTCTTTGCATTCTGACCACACTCCTCCGTTCATTTAAACATCTACTGTCATACAAGAATTTTAAAGTGAAAAAAATATCATGGGTAAGACCACAGCAAAAGATTCTTGTTAACCTGAAATCTGCTCTGCTTGGTTCCTCCTCCTGTAAATTAGTCAACTGTGTCTTTTCTTGTCTCAACACATCCAGTCTTTCTTGCCCTATTTAATACTGTCCGCTTTTTCCTTCATAATGTAACTTCCCATTTGCTCAAATCTACTCTCCCCTCTTTCCATTCCCTCTCCTTTGGTCTCCACAATGAACTTTCCTTTCCTCCTCTTCCTCATCAAATTTCTTGCCTGAGTTTTTGGCTGCAATGAAATTTTTCTTCCCTTGATAAAAAGTGGACAGCATGTCTCTCCTTCCCACAATTCCCACTGCCTTTCCACAACTGTGCAAAAAACAAAGGCAGCCCAAAATCTAGCTTTTTCTTTACTAATGACAGTCAGTTGACAGAGATCATGCAGCAAGGGATCTAGACCGTAGGAGTATTTCTCGTTCCTTAGCTTTTTACAGTATCAGTTTCCTTTGGGCTGGGGGGGAAGCATCTGCATATAAATATTTCCTGTTTATAAAAACCAAAACAGATGTAAACTGCTAGTGACAGAGTTCCAGTGCACTCCCATCCTAGGAACAGAGTTTATTTTGGAAAACACATGCTTGGCTCCTCCTGACAGCAATGGAAGTCATGACCATTGGCAGATACAGTCAAGTCCTTGGAAAAGTAAATGTATAAAAGCACATATAGAAAAGAACAGAACTAAAATACTTCTTCTGCAGCTGCTGAAAACCAATCAGTGTTATATATTAACTACTAGGCATTTCTGTTTATGGGAAAAAACTAATATAAGAAAATATGATTTTTCTATTGAAATTAATTCCTGAGTATGCGTTTATCCTGAAGCACGGGTAAAACACGTATCACTTTGTATAAATCCTGTTGGATTATCATTGTCATTCTGATAAATTTTAAGCTATCTTTTATCTTTAGTATACCTGTCATCAACCACTCAAACTAAAAGAGCTTAGCAACAACATAGCAAAGATGAAGATTCACGGAGATAAGGCTAAGAAACCCATTCATATTATCACCTCCAGAAAACCTGTAATACTGGTACTAAAACACCGACTATACATAATGAGTTACAAAGAGACTGTTTCAAGGGGGCAGGTAGAGAGAAGGCGAGAGACAAAAGGTAGCAGATCGCTCTCTGAATTGGAACTGTTTTTCTGAGAAACATACAAAACAGTCACAATACAAACATATCTTAAGACACCAACCTTCTGTATCAGTTGCACTGCTGATAACATTTGTGAGTTTGGCTTTCAAACTGGTATACGTGACATTGGTCTTTCCCTCGCTTTCATATCGACCAGTGCCCAGCGATATTAGACACTGCAATGGAACATTTGGCCAGAGACACTTGCACTCATGAACCGCCAGTGCAGAAGGATTATTTAGAAGCAGACCTCCATCCTATAAATTAAAAATAATTACAAATGTTAGTACTATACATAAAATATGGTCATAAAAGAAACTGCAACTATAAACTAATATAGCACGAATGTACTAAATCAATTAAATCAAACAGACATTAATTTCCATCTTTTGTGCAACTGTTCTGTTTGCACTACGCAGCAGCTGTGATAGGCTTCGTGGGGTTATGGACACTGTCAAAGCAGCTCCTGGGTCTGTGGGTCAGTTCTGCTGTTGTGAGCATTGTATAGAAGAGGTAGACTGAAACAGCAGCATTCACTGGAATATCTGAAGAAGTTATGACTTCATCTTGTGAAGACGTTTTAGGTAAGACAGATAACGCATACTGACAATTTCTTAATCAAAAAGCCTGCATCTCAAAATGTTTATTACTGGTATTACAAGGATATATTCTGTAACAAAATCCAGATCAATACCTACAGATTCTAAAAAATAATAATAATTTAAAAAAAAAATCACAAGAGCTAAGCTTGGCCAAAGCTGCTTTATAAGCACAGTCATTAAATAGGATGCTATAGCCTAGATCTAAGACCTGGAAAAATCACAGAATCATTTAGGTTGGAAGTGACCTATTGAGCTCATCTGGTCCAATCCCCCTGCTCAAGCAGCGTCAGCCACAGCACGTCGCCCAAGGCAACATCTGCTCAAGTTTTGAGTATCACCACAAAACGGAGGCTCCAAAACCTCTCCAAGCAACCTGTTTCAGTGTTTGACCACCCTCACAGTAAAAAATTTTCTTGTGACCAGATGGAATTTCACATGTTTTCATTTGTGCCATTGTCTTTTGTCCTGCCAGTGGGCACTGCTGGGAATGGTACAGCTCCCTCATCTTCATTCCCTCCCATCCTTTATCCATACACATTAGTAAGATCTCCCCGAGCCTTCTCTAGGCTGAACAAGTCCCAGCTCTCTCAGTCTCTCCTCACATGAGAGATGCTCCAGTCCCTTAATCATCTTTGTGGCCCTGTACTGGACTTGCTCCAATATGCTCATGTGTCTCCTGTACTGTGGAACTGAACACAGCACTCCAGATGTGGCCTCAGCAGGGTAGAGAGGAAGGATCATCTCCCTTGACCTCCTGGCAACACTGTTCTCAGTGCAGCCCAGGATGCTGTTGGCCGTCTTTGCCACAAGGGTGCATTGCTGGCCCATGTTCAGCCTGTGCACGAGGACCCCAAGGTCCTTCTCTGCCAAACTACTTTATAACCAGTCAGTCCCCAACGTGGGTTGCTGCATGGCGTTATTCCTCTCCAGATACAGGACTCTGCCTTTTCCCTTGTTGAACTTCTTGAGAATTGTCCAGGCTGTTTAGGTCCCTCTGAGTGGTAGCCCAACTGTCTTGTGTACCAGCCATTCTCCCCAGGTTTGCACCACCTGCAAACTTCCTGCAGGTGCACTCTGTCCCATCATCCAGGTCATTAATGAAGATGTGAAATAGTACTGGCCCCAGTATTGACCCCTGGGGTACAGCTCTAGTGACTTGCTTCCAACTGGACTTTGTGACACTGATCACAAACTTCTGGGCCTGGTCATTCAGCTAGTTTGCAATCCACCTCACTGTCTACTTATCTAACCCATGCTTTGTCAGCTTGTCTATGATGTTATGGGAAGTAAGTGTCAAAGGCTTTACTGAAGCTGAGGTAAACAACATCCACTGCTTTCTATTTGTCCACCAAGCTAGTCACCTCATTGCAGAATGCTGGTCAGTCATGAGTTCCCCTTTGTAAATCCATACTGACTACTCATGATCACTTTGTCCTTCACGACTTTGGAAATCCTTTCCAGAAAGATTTCCTCCATCACCTCCTAAGGGACTGGGCTGAGATCAACTGGCCTGTAGTTCCCCAGAGCTTTCTTCTTGCCCTTCCTGAAGAAAGGAATGGTATTTGCTTTCCCAGCCTCTCCCAATCATCATGATCATTTAAAGAAAACCAAAAGTCACCTTGCAATGGCATCAGCCAGCTCCATCAGCACTCATGGGTGCTACCCATCAGGCCCTATGAATTTAGGTCCAGTTTGTTTATCTGCTCCCTAACCTGGTTCCCTTCCACCTACTGTACATCCTGGTTGCACCAAACTTTCCCTCTAGGTTCAGGGGCCTGGGATTCCTGAAAGCTGTTTTTACTAGTAAAGACTGAGACACAAGGCAGCATTAAACATCTTGGCCTTTTCTATGTCATTTGTCACCAGCTCCACTGCCCGATCCAGCAGTGGACCCATGTTTTCCCTAGTCATTTGCTGTTTACGTACTTGCGTAATTCTTTGTTGTTGCCCTTCACATCCCTCTCCAAATTGAAATTCAGGCCGGCTTTTGCCTTCCTAACCCTGTCTCTGCAAGACTGGACAGGAAATCTATACTACTCCTGGGTCACCTGCCCCCCTGATTCCACCTTTTGTACACTTCCTTTTTATGTCTGAGTTCAGTTAGCATCTCCTTCTTGCTCGTCCATGCATGCCATCTTTTCTTGATTTCCTACTAGTTGGGATGGTCCCTTCTTGGAGGAAGTGACCATTGAGCATCAGCCAGCTCTGCTGGACCCCACCTCTCTTCAAGACTATAGCCCATAAGATTCTTCCAAGCAGCGCTCTGGAGAGGATAAAGTCTGCTCTCCTGAAATCCAGGGTTGCAGTCCTGTTTTTTCCCCTGCTCTTTTCTCTTACGATCTTGAACTCCATTGTCTCTTGTTCGCGGTGGCCAAGGCTTTATTTAATTTCATGTCCCTGATCAGTTATTTATGTTTCATATGCATCAGGTCCAGCAAAGCACCTTTCCTTATTGGCTCCTCCATCAACTGTGCCAGGAAGCTGTCATCAATGCACTTGAGAAATCTCCTAGGTTGCCTGAGCTCTTAGCTATTGTCCTTTCATCAGGTATCAGGACGATTCAGGTCCCGCATGAAGATCAGGCTCTGGGAACATGACGCTTCCGTAACTTGTCTGAAGATCAGAATTCAGCCCAAAACCAACAGGAACAAAGGCTACTCTTATAAGTCTGGAAACGAGGAAAGACATCTTTTGCTAGCAACATGTCAAAACCATAGGTGATGAGGCTGGGATAAAATACTTTAGGACTAGTAAGCATCAGTATGACTGATTGTAAGTCTGAGAAGCATTCAGACAACCAGCAAATCTCCAAAAGTATGTTGAGCACTTCTTGGAAATAAAATGATCTTCACTCCACCTAAGAAACAGACATACTTTGGACTTCAAATTCAATAGGACTTTCTATATTGGGAATGTCTTAAAAAAAAGCAGTTACAAAGGCAAAATTTAAGCTGAAAACATTACCAATATCAGAGATGAAGATCTTTATAGTCATTCAAAATCTATACAAAGAAAATATATAAAATACGAAAGAAACAGAATATTGACTACAATAAGTATTATGCAAAAGCTCCCTACATACTAAAGCTCCCTGACCTCCCTATATCATAGACCTGACCATCACATTACAAGAACAATAAACAAAAGCAACTCTACTGAGGAATAGCTTAGAATAAAAAAGGTTTAGGACTTGACAAACATTTTACAGAAACTCCTTTTAACTACAGCTGTGCTAGATAAATAAGTAAAAACACGATTACTGAGCTGAGATTTTTGAGATTTGTTGTTCAGGTTTTTTTTTTTAATTAAGCTTTCATTTCAACCTACAAAAAGCTCTTTGAACTCCTTCTGGACACTGTCCACTTTGCTCAAAACACTGCTAAAATGAATGGTCTCTTCAGGGCCTATTATCCTTTGCTTATGGTTAAATTAGCTTCTACACAGAAAACTAAATACAAGGATGTTTTTGTTCTTGACATAATTCCCCATGAATCTTAATCTAAAATCTTAATAGTTATCTTTGTGGTGCTTACTTTTTTCTTTAAATCCTAGACTAAAAACATGCTTACCAAATAATTTCCGCTGATCTTGTCAATATAATTTAATTAAACATAACTGCCTCACCACAGAAAATTAGTGTTATTAAAAGGTAGGGGGTATGTACTACTAGAACATTACAGTGTTTTTTTAATATGGAAAAATAAAAGATCAAAGGGAGGTAAAGTACACATACCTACATACCCCAAATGTGTATTGTGATGATATCTAACAGCTTTGTGCAAGGATTTCCATATTTAAACATTCTCCAATTTAGGTTTATTGAAATGACAGTAAATATGCATTCATAATAATGTTCAGTTTAGACACCTTTAACATAACTTCTAGCATTTATACAGATACACATAATTTTTGGGAAGTTAGAAGTAGGACTCAATAAGGAAGGCAACTGATTTTTTTTCTTCCCCTCCAAACAGATTGATAATAACCACATCCCAATCACTACTGTGCTTCAAACCAGCTTTTTCTATTAAACAAGGATGTTCATCATATTGCTCTTTGCTTACAGTGATCAACTACTGAAGCAGTAAATAACATTATTTGAATATATGAATATGAATCAGACTATTAAGAAGTCAATGAAGGAAATACTGCAATAATTTGTTTAAATCTGCTGCTTCAGAAACCTGAATTACGTCAGAGCTAATTACGTCAAAGGCTGAAATTCTTGTGGAAAAATATTTTACAAGTTTTAAAATTAGTTGCAATGATTACCCATGTATGAATTCTATGAAAAATGTAAAACAACAAAGAATTTTCCAGTTCTAAGATTAAAAACCAGAAACTAACCTTTCTGATTCTGAATAATTCCTCTGTCTTCAGAGAACTGGACAGAAACTCCTTCCCAAGATATTAAACTAGCAATACAGAAATATGCAAGCCACATCTAAACATTTAAAAAAGTAATCATAAGAATCATGACATATCCTTCTTCATGCTTGTCCTTGAAACACCAGAATACAATTCCAAGTGATCAACTCTGCAGTTTTGTACATAAGATATACCGAGGTCACAAGAAACTTCACTGATCCTTGCTCTGACTTCCTATGTATTTAGTCTGCCAATTTGTTTTGGAGAACTGCTAAATTTGGTATTTTTTGTGTGTGTGTGATTCTGATGTAAATTATTTATAACTTACCAATTAAAATAGTCTTATTGTAAGCACTCAGCTTTTAAAAGATGTTTATGAAAATACATTGACCAAAATGCAATATAACCAAAAACCTGAATGATTAGTAGCAGTATGGAATGTCTTGGTGACTAACAGAATAGCTTCCTTTTCTGTATTACTTTCTATGACCTTTCTTGCCACTTTAAAGTTTCAAGCAGTTAAACAACTGGAAGTAAAGGCGGCCAATTTATCTGATCTATGGGTACAGAGGTGCATGTTAGTCAAAACCTGAATTCTTGTTTGACTATTTTCAGAAGGAAGTAATTCATTTTGTAGTCCATTCAATTTCAAACGTTCTGTTTTCTTTGTACAATCTCTTGTCTTTGATCCACCCATCTCTCAGTCTTAACATTTAAATTTTTCAGTTAGTATGATGGTAGAATTAGGACCTTCCAAGCATGCTCCCGCAGGAGGGAGGAATGACAAACCAAGAGTAGTAATCTAGACTCAAGCCATGGACTGAAAGACATTCATGGCTGGGGAACAAACAAAAGCAAACATTAGTAAAATACTTTTCACAAAGACAGCAAAGCGGATAGTTATGATGTGCTATGGGGAAAAATATGAAAATCACGGAAAAGATTAGGGAAACTAGTTATAGTAATAACAAGCTGCACTACATACACTACGGAATGACTGTGCGGAAGTTTCATGTATCTGACTTTCCATGAATAAATTGTACTTACACAATAATATATTTTAGAATGAATGTAAGTATAGCAATCAGCAAATGCCAACATTAGCAAGATGTGCAAAATGCAAGGACAGAATGCAGTGTTCAAAGTATTTGAATATCATTGCATTCTTTATGCCCATTATCTATTTTATGCAATATATTTTCAGAAAATAACTTGCAATTGAAAAGCATATATTTCATGGACCAGTCTACCATAGCACAATTCTGATCTAAAGACTTCATATAAACAAAACACTGCAAACAAAAAAGGATCTTTATACCACCTGCAATAGAGTAAAAATCTTGATATAAAGTGGTATTTCAAATTATACCATAACCTTCAGATGCAATTTGAATTGCATAAAGCAACGCTGACTTTATGTGCAACCCTAAACCTTTCCAGTTTCTAGTAAATTTATCAGTTCCTTTTTGACAGACTGGAATGTCCTCAAATGTCCCTCCTTTCATCTATATTATTAGATATATTGTTATGGTACGGTACTGTGTGTGGGCACACAGAAAAAGAGAGACAATATGAACTGTATATTAGATAAACTACCAGATTATCAACATACGCTTAGGCTAAAAGCAAAATCAGTAGGTCAAGTGAAGTGATTATTCCCTTTTATTCAGTACTCATGAGGTCAAACTGGGAACACTGTGCACAGCTTTGGACACCCAGTTACAAGGCACTGAAAAACTGGAATACGTACAGTCAAAAACCAAGAAAAGGGTTTGGGGGCTGAAGCACATAACGTATGAGAAGAGGTGCAGGGAACTGGGTTTGCTTAACCTGGAAAAAGAAAGCCAAAGAGGAATCTAATCAGAGTTTTCCATTACCTAAAGGGGGAGAAGACACAGCCAGACCTTTCAAAACGAGCGCAGAGTAAGAGCCAGAGAAGCTGTGGAATCTCCATCCTTGGATATTTTCAAAACCCAGCTGGGCAAGGCCTTGAGAAACCTGACCTAACTTTGAGGTTTATCCTGCTTTGAACAGGAGGCTGGACCAGTTGGCCCCCCGAGGCTTTGTCTTCCTCCGATATTCCTAAGGTTCTGCTGTATTTAAAGAAATACTGTACAAATCACAAACACACATTATTTTAGCTGTAAAACGAAATTACATTTTAAAAGCCTTCTTATTACAAATTTGATTTTGTCAGTCTAGTTTAAGTCTTGTGGAAAATGCAGACATGCATTTTCCACATGCAACTCATGCCTTGGAATCTGTAACGGAAAGGGTAACTTACAAGAACTCTTCAAATGACTAAAACGCTGATCAACATCCTCAAAAATGTACAATTGTCCTGTTCTGACTCAGGACTCAGTGTTTGGCAAACAACTAGAGCAGACCCCTCATTCTCTCTGTTCTCCCATTCTTGTCTGACTCTTGTCTGGCTTTCCCTACATTTCATCATCTCTTCTCATTTAGCTAGTTCTCAATCCAATTGCAATCTCTCTTTTTCACTTCCCAAATATACATGAGTCACCCCTTCTCTTCTGCATTCTTCTGTGCTGCTACAGTCGGTGCTCTGGCAGGTAGCAGATGTTTCTTCCTATGCTGACCTTTGCAAAACCACTCAAAACCACACTTGAGCCAACCTATTTTGCTGGCAGTACAATGAACACAAAGTGCCATAGTAGGAATACTTGCATAGTTAATGCAAGTAAGTGCTGAAAAAGAGCGTATAACTTTCTGTCCTGGTTTTGGCTGGGGTAGAATTAATTTTCTTCATAGTAGGTAGCAGGGGGCTATGGTTTAGATTTGTGCTGAAATCAGTGTTGGTAACACAGATGTTTTTGTTGTTGCTGAGCAGTGCTTACTCTAAATCAAGGCATTTTCTGTTCCTCAACCCACCCCACCCATGAGCAGATTAGGGGTGCACAATAAGTTGGGAGGGGACACAGCCAGGGCAGCTGACCCCCACTGACCAAAGATCTCCCCAACCATATGATGTCATGCTCAGCATATAAAGCTGAGGGAAGAAGGAAGAGCGGGTAGGGGGGATGTTCAGCATCATGGCATTTGTCTTCTCAAGTAACAACTAATGCATGATGGAGCCCTGCTTTCCCAGAGATGGCTGAACACCTGCCTGCCCATGGGAAGTAGTGAAGGAATTTCTCATTTTGCTTTACTTGTGCACGCAGTTTTTCCTTTACCTATTAAACTGCCTTTATGTCAACCCACACGTTCTCTCACTTTTACTCTTCTGATTCTCTCCCCGATCCCACCGGGGGCCGGGGCAGGGAGGGAAGTGAGCGAGTGGCTGTGCAGTGCTTAGTTGCTGGCTAAGGTTAAACCACAATACTTTCCTAATCTCATCATGCAGGTAAACAGTAGGGGTGAAGGATTGTTTTAAATTTCTAATAAAAATAATGGAAGTAATCAAATAAATTAATCTTAAAATGGACCTTAATACATATAAACCCAAGCTTGGTAGGGATAGCAAAACAGTGAACTCGGGGATTGGGACGTTATTTTCAGTCTTTTGCCAAAGGCTTTCCAAGTGGTAAACATTGTTTTGTTTAATACTTTAACAGCTAATTCCAAGATGAACTCAAATTTTTTTTTCATACAGATTTTTCCAAAACATTCCCCATGCAACTGTAACCATATTTCTAGGGCTTGCCTGTTGTTAGGCATAAGTCTAAATGCGTAGCTAATATTTTCTCTAAGTTTTTTGATAATTGCAAAATAGTCACGGAAGCCTCCCTCATGATTTGACTACCAGACCATAAATTATTTAAAGTAGGAAAAAATACACCTTTTGTAGGCATATGGTCCAATGAAAACCCTCTGGTGATGATACCTTGCTTGCTCAGTTCTAGGAATAAAGAAAGGCCTGGTTAAACATTACGAAACAGATGGGGGAAAATTCTACAGTCAGAAGGAAAATACATCAGGAAGTCTCAAAGAAAGTGCTTCAGACCACTTGGGAACCTGGTAGCACAGGACCTTCTGAAAATCTTGTCCCATTTAAATGATTATTTATACATAAAGTCACTATTCATATTTAAGTCATGTCCTGGTTTTGGCTGGGATAGAGTTAATCTTCCTGGTAGCTGGTACAGTGCTGTGTTCTGGATTTAGTATAAGAATAATGTTGATAACACACTGATGTTTTAGTTAATGCTAAGTAGTGCTTACCCTGAGTCAAGGACTGTTTGATTTCCCATGCTCTGCCAGTGAGGAGGTGCACAAGAAGCTGGGAGGGGACACTGCCAGGACAGCTGACCCAAAATAACCAAAGAGATACTCCATATTGTAGAACATCATGCTCAGTACAAAAACTGTGGCGAGTTGACCAGGGCTGCCGATCGCTGCTCAGGCACTGGCTGGGCATCGGTCAGCGGGTGGTGAGCAATTGTGTTGTGCATCACTTGTTTTTCTCGGGTCTTATTCCTCTCTTTTTGTTATCTCTCTTTTCATTACAATTATTATTATCATCATAATTGTATTTCACTTTATTTCAATTATTAAACTGTTTTAATCTCAACCCATGGGCTTTATCTTTTTCCCCAGTTCTCCTCCCCACCCCACTGGGTGATCACCCGCAGGAAGTCAGTGAGCAGCTCTGTGGTGCTTAGTGGTCAGCTGGGGTTAAACCATGGTGAGTCAATACTTCAAAAACAGCTATTTAAAATTAACATATTAAAATAAAAACACAGTTTGAACCACACTTTACCACAGGTAGTTGTTCCTAACAAGTTCAGAATACTCTGCACACCCATAGGCTATCACTGCATTTCCTAATTTTGTCAGACTCGAGTTGTGCCTGTTGTAACTGTTCTGTGTAACATCCTGTGTGCTGCACAGTTTCACTTAAAAGATGCTAAACTTTGTGAAGAAAATCTAGCACTGGATGAACGATCTATAACTTAAGAAAGCCAAGGCTGATATTTGGAAGCTGAGTCTGTTGGCTCCATAGTAACTGCTTCACCTCACTGCCTATGCAGACATGCTTTGCATTTTAGTTCACTTTTACAGACTTGCTCTGTTTACTTTCGTTGTCTTTGAAAAAGTGGAGACAGAATTAGTACAAAGCTATCAGAGGCTAGGACAAGACAGGCTAAGATTCTGAATGGGCTTTTGAAAAGTATTTTTTAAATTCTATGTTTAAAGTCAACAGAAATAGAATAAATACGCAATTAAGGATAAGGCCTATTGCTTCAAACAAGGAGTCTGAAGAGCTGCTGCACTGTAACAAGGGGTTACTTCTTAGAAAAACTAAAATAACTACTTAAAAACATTTACTCTAGTTTCCATAAGCAAAATAGATAAGCCTTGTCTAATCATTCTGTAAAATCAGCTCAATACATTTACGAAAGCAGCAGCAACTGTCCCCAGAGTAGAAGACCGGAATGAGAAACAGGAGAGCTCCTTTACTACCTATAAGATCTACTAGTACAGATAACTTCGAGATTCACATCCCAACCCAGTCCTCTCATTGTACTGGGCACCCAGGGCCATGATAAGAATGATAGTATATTCATATATAAGGCTTTAAGGCTCACTCAGTCAGGCATCACTGGGCTACCAAATAATAGTTCGTAATATATGCTTTGTGGAAAAGGAATGTATATATTCAGATTTAACTGTACAATAAGCTAGACCCTATAGTGCTCAGCACAAATATACTCTCCTCAATACAAATGTTACATGATTATCCTGTTCTGTTAAATATATACAAAAATGTTTGAAATAGACATTAATTATGGCTCTCCTCTTTTGAGTAATCAGTCTGGTCACAGTACTACTAGAGAATGAAACCACTGAACAGGAGGGTCCCAGCAAGTAAAGGAAATCTTTATGTCCCTGCACAAACTATTCTGACCCCATAAAATATATAATGTTTTATAAACATGAAACAGTGCAGAAGTAGAATTGTTTACTCTTTATCTTCGTGACAAGCAATGGATGGTGGTACCAATATTTCTAACAAATCTCTGCCTAAATGAACAATTTGTTTTAGCTTTGTTCTAATGGTGGGTCTGATCCACTTTGCTGCATGAGAGATGAGTGAGAAAAGATTTTTTAATAAATTAGATTATTTTCTATAAAGCATACAATGGCCTACAGTTATCTCTTTATACAAATACTTCACACAATTTATTTAGAAAGATTCACCCTTGCTTCATAATCATGCTAATAGGGATGCTATTGGGTCAATTATATACAATTTATAATATATTCTGCACTATGCCGATTCCCAGAGGCCTCAACTGTGACAGATATTAATGCAATCCTCCTATACACCAAATTTCTAACAATTTCAGCATGAACAGATTCCGTTACTTAAGGAGAGGCAGCGATGCTCCTTCAGATTCCTGAAATAAGCATCTGTGCTCATTACTTTGTAAGGCTATCTCAATATTTCTATTCAGACACTAGAAAAACTCTAGAATTGTGACAACAGCCTGCTCAAGCGTGCACTAAAAAAGGGATTCCCCTTGAACTGGCTAAAGGAAAAATTATTTCAAAAATGTTTGTACAGAAAATGAAAATTAAATGCATTTATATTACTGAATGACACTAATATTAAAGTTTTCATTACTGATGTCTTTGACAGTTTAAAAAAAATAATCAGAAGGTGCATTAACTACATTTGAACTACTACACCAGTTGCAAAAAGAGAACACTATCTGAGATCACATTACATAAAGTAAAAACAAAAATCTAATAAAGTCTGAAAGTTTACTGAAGAGCTTCCTGTTCAGTACAACTGTTTTCCCATACAGTATTTACCATTTTTTTCCCTAACAATCACCAACACTGTAACACGCTGTTTGCATGCACACAAATGTGATGCTAAATGCTTCTGAGAGCTATCAGTATTACTGCTATTATAAGTTAGACATTTAATAATATATTTTACATTATTTTACCCTACATTAGCCATGCTTGCTCTTGACATTTCCTTAGAATGAATGGCCAGTGGGGTAGACTGCTAGGTGATTATCTTGAGTTAGCAACTCAGCCCTGCGAGTCATTAATCCACAGAAAATGACCAGCTGCTCTGAAGACATTACTGAATTCATGGGTTTATGTCACATATGGAAAATGTACTCTTAAGACTGTACTGATGAAGATTTGCTAATTTTTAGCAGACATTATAAAAGAAAGAATTATTTGGCAATAAAACACATTGTCAGATATTTTATTAAAAGCATAAGCTGTGCAGCACAAATGAAATAAATGAATTCTGCAATGAGTAACACGACACACTGCCAAAACAGTATGTATTTTAACTGGCTCCCAAATGATGAATTGCCTGTCATATTACAAGCAAGAATCACAGTGTGTAACCTAAGAAAAAAATAACCTGTCCTGTGGTTGAATCTACACTGGCCCCAAACACAGGTTCTTCATATGCTGTTTGTGAAGCACAGGCAAGATCCAAGAGTACTGTTAAAAAAACCACCCCAAAACACAACATACAAACAAAAAAAACCCCCAACCAACCAACCCATGGATCTGAAAAAAACGCTTCTAGATTCAGATGACAGCAGGGTGCTCAAGTCTAGAAGATTTGTCCTTTCTGACAAAATTTAAATTAGGAAGCATACAAAAATCCCTATTTGCTATGACAGAGTGTATCAGACCAACGAGAAAGCTCTGGTAGTTACATAAAAGAATCACAGTACTACAAAACCTCCACAAGTGAGCAAGAAATCCCAGATCCAGAGATATGCTAATCCTTCTGAAAGCTGACGTTAAGATTTTAAAAATTTCAAAATTATTTAAGTTTCATTTCCCAAGCTAACAATGGAAATATTGAGACTCAATACATTTTTACATCAATAGCCTGATTAATGTTACTAATATTAATTCTTGATATTAGTTTTGCTAACTAGTTGGTCTATACTTTTAGCTGCCACTTTATTAATAGCAAAATGTCAGGGAATTCAAAATGCCTTGAGAAAAATACAGAAGACTATGAAGAGTAGTAATGATCCGTAGGGAATCCAGGTGACTCGTATTATTGGATGTATCACTGATAAATGCTACTCAAAACCTGCTAGTCATTCACCTATTTAAAACTGTACAATAATCAGAATGTTGTAAGCTAACTCTACAGATAATTTGTAAAATTAAATGTATGACAGACTCCACAAATATTTTTTTCATATTCTAATTTCAAAATGAAATTGGATTTCCCATAAACCCCCTTTATTTTTAAAACTATGCAAGCTACTTAGATTTCTTAATACACTTTTATTTTTTATTTGTTGACTCAAACATTAGATTTCATTTCATCACAACTGAAACAAAGCAGGTTTGTAACTAAAGTATTTGATCTTAAAATGAAAAAAAAAAAATAAAGTGAACTAATTATCGGAGATAATTGATGTGAAAGGTTCAGGATTTGGATATGAACTGCCTAGTATCCACAGTGGGGGGTGAGGGAAGGGGGAGA
>JAVJGI010000060.1:49826332-49843525 GCA_035590275.1 Ibycter americanus | reverse complement strand
CATCACTCTAAAGCTACAGCACGACTTCCACCTTAAATACACACAAAGCTCTTTGCAAAGCTGGATATCATAAATTCCTCTTTACACATAGCAAACTGAGGAAGAGCAAGGTCTAGGAATGGGATCTGGCAGGACACAAAAGGTTAGTAAGAGGGCTGGGCTACAAATAGACTCCTAATCCCTTCCTACCTACCTCTGAATGAAGACGACTGATGCAGCACTACATCAAAGTCTTATTTTGCCTTCTTGCTTTAATTTGGGGTTGCTAGAGAAGGGTCCTGGAGCTGAGGGGTAGTTATGTTTCAAAACAGTGGGGAAAAATATTTTTGCAAGAAGCTGAACTGTAGTCCTGGAAGAGGCTGCCAGAAATAGTTAAGAATAAGATCACGATTTTAAGAATTCAAAGGAAAATGTATGCAGGATTTTTGTTCAGGTGTGAGAAATCTGCTGCTGATTTAATGAAACAAGAAGTTAAAAAAAAAAGTGCAATTGCCTTGGTGAAATTATAGACGTACTGCATTGTTTTATTTTTTTAATCTTTGAAAGATGACATCAAGCTTTGAACCTCAAAAGAAAAAACACCCACCAATTCTGTCTGCTCTCTCAGTAGCTGACATACAGAAATACACATGTTTGTGTATCTGTGTGTGTGTGTACACTTTGTGGGTGTGGGTCTTTCCGCTACTACCCACGGCTTTTTTCTTTTTGAAAATACTTGGTCAGTATGGCTCTCTTTCCCCAAACCCTGTTCAGGGAAGAGCTGAGAAAGGAGAGGAGAGATATTTAATGTGGTCTGAGAGAATCAGAGTGGTGACTCATGAAATGAACCGGTGAAGTGCTCTCTACAGGGGTGACAGCCAGTGACAGCATGAGGGCAAAACATCGGCGCAGAGCTGAACCGAGGGAAGAAGAGTGTGAACAGCGATGGTGAGAGCCAGGGAAACAGGTCTGTAGTGGCAGAGGTTGGCTACGGAAAATAAACAACACATGAGCACAGGTAGACTGAGAAGGACATTGTGGAAAATGGGCAGTGAGCCTGGAGCGATGCCCGGGGAAGGGACCTGACCCTGGGCATGGATCTGAGCCTGTGGTCCTCGCACCCATGCCTGCACCTGCCACCCGGGGAGGAAGCGTGGGAAGAGAGGATGAGGAGCTGGTCTTGGATGCAAACCCAGCCAGCAAGAGCCCAGGTGCAGCACTTGGAAAGTAAATGCAGGGGCCAAGGATGGAGAACCGAGCCTGGGGAGCGAGCCGCTCACCTGGCAGTCAGACCAGTGCCTTTTGCCGGGTAGCACAGAGCAGGGTCACTGGGCGCGCTGGTGGCTAGGCTATTTCTTTTTAAACTAAGAAGCTGCTGCCAGGAGTCCTGTCCCTGGATCGGTGTAGGGGAGAAGACAGGGAAGTGACACACCTATTGTGCAACTCCTTTTATGAATAAACTCATAAAATCTAATTCTACCAGCACCTGTCTGGCCTTTTTCAATGAGCCAGTCAGTAACAAATGATCGTTTAACAGCACAAAGCAGCCATTATAAGAGAACAAATTGAGGCTAATACAACACATGTTCCCCTCCAAACAAGAACCCAACATTCTTTCTTCAATTTTTTTTTTTCTTCCCCATCTGCAAACACTGTCAGTAAAACTGAGTAAATATATAAATAATTAAACAAACAAATACTTTCCCTGCTGCCCCCAGGCCTTTGAAACTGAGACTTAGTTGGATTTCAGGCAATCAAACAGCATTACATTCACACACTCACACCGCACGCACACTTCCTCTCCACCTTTGACAGAATATCATTGACTTGAGTGCACTGTGATGATTTCAGATAGACTAGGGGTTAGATAATTGACTCTACACACACATATACACACATGCACACTCCAGCTCCTTCATTTATTTCATAAAAGACATAAGCACAGATAGGATGGAAACACAAAGAAAACCCCCACATATGTTACTATTGATGAACTAACTAAGACTGCAACTGAAATAACAAAAAAAACAGGGAGCCGGATTCATTTGCTTGTCAGATCTTCACTGTAGCAGACCACCTGAAACCTTCCTTTTAAATTAAAAGGTTTCTAAATTAATTTTGTTGTGGCTGGATACTTGAGGTCACTGGAATCTTGTTTATTCCCCACAATAAGCTACTTCTTGGGTAGCAGTAGTGAAAACTCCCTTCTGGAGTACCTTGCTCTGCCAAAGTCAGGGACGTTCACATCCCTGCTTAAGGATTCACATGGTGTCTGTCTGTTGTTTGTGAGGCTGGGTCACAGTCTAACTATTGACTTCAGAGAGTTTTGGGTTGGTCCTCAGCAAATGGACGACGACTGCCAATTCCATCTGCCCATACTGAGGGCAGGAGTACACTTGTCTAGAGAGAACTTGCTCTTTTCACTGACCCGGTGAAGGCAGATACCTTTGGCTTGATCCAAATCGTACTGCAAACAATAGGTTTGGATCAGGCCCTTAGAGAAGAAAGGTGGGATGCAGCCCTTCATCAAATCCTTGAGCTTTGCAGCTCCCTCAGTTGCCATAACAATGAAGAGTATGTATGTGATTCACTAAAAGAAGAAGAAAAAAAAAAAATCAAGATCCTGAATCAGTGAATGATGATATTCCTGTAGACACAGAAATTAAAAAGGCTGAATTTTACTCACACAAAGAAAACTGGCAAAATTGATATTGACCCTTTCTTAGTAAAGCAGGGACAAATATGTATTCACAAGTGAAATGAGCAAAGCTAATTTTCCACCTCCCCACAGCATGTTTTTTTGAAAGCGTGTTTTCCTGATCTACACTGAAAGGGGCTCTGATGTAACACACTTGTCATCAGAGACGCACCAAAACCTTTACTGAGAAAAAATAAATGTCAAATTTGTGCCATTAACTTTTCCTTCCTATGAAAAATGAAAAACCCTAAAATTAAATTTTAAAAAAATCCAACTGGCCTCATACTGCAGATGGGCAAATGAAAGATCAATAGCTCACTGGAGCCAATGGGAATCTTTCCATTCATTCAACAGGTTTCAGATCAGGCCTGAAGGCACCGAGCTTAAGTGACTCCATCAGAGAGTGTTGGTGAGTAATTATCCATGCTGTGATTAGAACCCAGGCGTCCTCACCGCCCACCCTCACCTACCAGATAATGCCCTTCCTTTGAATGAAGCTGCAGGCACAGGCAGCAGTTTAAGAGGGGCAGCTCTGAGGTGTATTAGCTACCAGCAAATAATCCAGAAGGAACGGCAATGCTTGCTTTTCTTGTTTATTTATTTGTTTAATTGGATGTTAACTTACACTAACCCATAACAGAATGTAAAACCTAGCACCACTCTATCACCCTTACGTCCTGCAAGATCTTTACCTTCATTTCCTTCCAGTGTTTCTATGAATTGGCTTGCCTTTACCCCCCACCCCCCCACCCCCCCCCGCCCTCGCTTCTCTGACAATGACTAAACTTGGAGTTAAATTATTTGTAAGATACTCTTTTCTTTGGTATCAAAATTGGCCGAATCCTGACTCTTCCAAATAAACATGCAGCAATGGTATGGTTTAAAAGATTTTGCCAAAAGATTTTTGTTAGTTGTCTTGCCCATTCCTCACTTCCACTCCTACCTTCCTTGTTTATTGCCAGTATCTTGAATGAGCTTTCTTTTTCTCAAAAGAAAAAAAAATCCATAATAAAAAAACCCCTAAAACATAGGAGGAAGGAAAACAAAGAAAAAAATTTGCCAGACTCCCTCCAAATGCACAAACCAGAACAAAACCCACAGAATAGCATAGCTGAATAACGATATATCTTTACAAAAGAGGGTGAAAAATTGCGTCCTCATCCATGTATTATTGAAGATGGAATACAATCAAATAAATCACTTTTAGAAGCAATTAAATACTTACAAAATAAAAATACTTGTCCTGTAAACTGACCAAAAAAAAAGGTGTAATCAAACGCAAACCATCTTGAAACTACAATACAGAAACTGGAACGAGACACTTCACGCTGAACCGTATAGCAGAAGTGAACTATCATAGCTAGATAAGGCAGCATATTGCTGATGAGGGAGTAGTTAGGAAATTCAGAAGCAATCAGGTCTGTGTATCTGGATTTAGATGAGTAAGAACCTTAAGGTAGTCACATTGCATATTATCGGTCATTCCTGCCTCAACTAACTGTTTCTTGTAGAACTGCCCGTAACCTAGGGCTCAATCCAAACACTGCTGCGGGCAAGGTGGAGTTTTCCTGAAGACTTCAACAGGCTTTGGAGCAGGTTTGTAGCTGCTCTGCAAAGTCTTTTCCTGTCAATTATAGATTACGCATGTCACAGAATATACGTTACTTCCACCCTCTTTCCCCCCCCTATTTCTTAAATGTTGCTAAGGGTGTGAAAAAATAAACTAAATCAAGCACTTGCACTGCATTGCTGCGTAGAAAAAAAGCTCTCTGGGATTAATCCTGTTCTGATGGGGGCTGAACTGGCTGACCAAAACAGGCTTAGCTGCGTTGGGTTTCTCAGGCCCCTGGCTTCTCTGCAGCTGCCAGGCAAAGACCCGATCCTAGAGAAAGAGGTGTTTCATTTCCATCTGGGTCAGGCGAAATAATGGGCAAGAAATGGAGCCTTGCCTATAAGAGGCAAGAAAACTGAGTTTTCTCTGGGTTAGCTTTCGAAGAGGTGCAAGCCACCTGCTTCAATCTGCTTAGCAGAGGTATCTCCGTCTCCCCTCCTCTCCTCTCTCATGCACCATTTCAAAGAAGTGCGTCTTTACCTTATTATATTATTAGAATCAATCAATAATATTAATATTACATGTGGGCAATTCTGTAAATTCTTCATAGTTCTCCTCCCTGACTGTTAACAGCAGGTACATTAAACAGTCTCTGGTTAGATTGGTCAACCAGGCTATCGATAGTCTTAATAAGCAATATCTATATTGTGACCTTTGCTCACCGAACTGAATCTCTCCTATAGGGCTGTCAGATTCCTTAAAGAAGTATTGATAAGCTCATTACTGTATTGCTACATATAATTTTAGATGTTATTTTCACTCACCCTCAAGGATCTAGTAACCTCATGCGCTTTTTTTTCCCTCCTAAAGTGTTGGCCCTTTTACAATTGATCAAATAGTGAATTAGAGCATTATAGAGAGGAAACATAATCAGGGGATTTCTACAAGCACACTGTGATATATCTTTTGATCTTCTGACAACCTTCTTCCCTCTGGACCCCAGGAAAGAAGCACTGTTTTATAGGGATATTATTAGGCTGATGCTGCTTTATACATCTACCTGCAAGAAGCTACCGAATCCAACAAAGATATTTGTGTGTGTTTGCAGTGAGTGATGCATATTATGTGATGCGAATCTATCCTTAGGGACTGAAAAGGAGAGGAACTATGTGCAAATGTAAGTCTGCCCTTGCGATACATGCGTGCACACACAGTCTCTGCGTATTATATACACAGGCATTTGAATTAAAAACAGGCCGAATATGCAGTCAGATCTCATCAGACCAGCTCTGTCTGCAAAGCTCCATTTTCATTCTGTTTGAAGAAGCTTCATGTCCAGAGTTATCTGCCCCAGCACACTGGGAAGTCAGCTGAGTTTCCTCTGGAATATTTTGGAGACTCTGAGACAATGTACAAATAAACCAGAGGTGGATTAATTAAGTGTGACTGTATCATTAAATTAGTATAATGAACCAACAGCTATGTATCATGTTAAACTCTGCATATAATTCCAGAAATAGCCTGTTAAGTCACCTGCTACTTTAATGCAAGAGTGTGATCTCTGTACTGTCTTTTAGAAAGGAATTATTTAAAGACCTGTATCAGCCTGTCTGTACTGAATGCATGTTTTTGTTAGTACCTCATGTAATAAACGTGTGTGTGTGTGATATACAAACATGGCAGGCACACTTCTATCTCTCTGCATATGCACTTCTCACAAAAATGTTCATTCTCGGTTGCACCTTTCACGCAAGTGATATCTTTTTATGTTTTCCAGACTGAAATAAGGAAATTATAGACCTCAACCACACGAAGGGGAAAGAATAGCCTGTGTTACAAACTGAGTCTGCACTGCACCTTGGTGTATCTGTAAGCAGATAAACTGCAAACTGTAAGCAACTTTCTGGCAGCAAAATACTTTGAGACACCTAACAGCAAAGGCGCCTGTTGCCGGCAATTGTATATCCCTGGAGGCATCAAAATTGCCAATAAATCCATCTATGAAATAGTTAATGTTAAAGAATGATTGTCCATGTTCAACAAAGGAGGGAGAAATAAACAGATAAGGGTGAGGTAGATCGAAATTTGCATGCCTCATTGGCTGAGTTGTCGGATATTTCTGGTGCGTCTGAGAGGTTTGTTACTAAGAACCTGTTAAGTATCTTTAAACCTTTGATCTGTAGCCAGTCTTAACAAAGGTGACAATTAATTAGAGTGCATTGCAATAAAGTCACATCGCGGTCAGTTTATATATACTGTCCAAAGCTGGTTCACAGAAGTCACTGTCCATTAAAGTCGTCTTGGAGTCCGGTTCATTATCAATTTTTCCCCCTTGCCTTGATCAATATTTTTGGTTGCTTCTGCTTGACAAACTTAACACAATGTCTATATCTATATGTCTTGCCATTCATTTACATGGAATAGATGGCCATATATGATTTATTTTTAGCTACTACATATGGTCAGGCACTTTATTTGAGAGGTTTAGCGCTCTCATCCATCTTTATTTTAAGGAGCAACAATAATAAGCCCTCTCTTCCTTCAAGGGGATGTCAGTTGGACATAATGAATGCACATTAAAAGCTGCATTCACCTGTGTGTGCATTCAGGCTGTGGCTCACGGTGACAAAAGCAAACAAATGCAATATCTGCGGTGACATCCAGACTCCAGCCCACACTAGGCGATGCAGCACAAAGTGATTCAATAGGTCCTGCGATCCCCAAAATGCAATGATGCATCTCAAGGAGGCACAGGGAGAGAGAGGCCCCTATAATATATGCCCCGGCTCAGTCAGTGAAGTCGCAGTGGAAGAAAAGCCATAACTTTAGCTCACCATGGTTATTATTTTTCCCTTTTTCCACTGCAGATTTTAATACATAAGGGTCAGTCCGCCATGACAAACCCCGGCGACAGTCATACGGGCATCGGTGGAGCAGTTAAGTGAGTGAGAAATGTGACAGAGTTCAGGTTTTTGTCAGTTCCTCAGCTTTGGTTTAGTTTTAGTTTCACTTACAGAAGGAAAGCTAAGTTAAGGGGCAATCCAGTAAGCACAGAAGCTGGTAACATTAATGGCAGGTGTTGTGGTTTGCTACATAAATCCACAATCCAGAATTTTAAAGGGAATGGGGAACACAGAGTAAGTGCAAGCCTGCACCAGGATTTCTAGAAGTGAACTCACTGAAGCAACGGCAAAAATCTCACTGACTTCTGCCCAGCAAGCGGGCAACGGGCCTTCGCTCCCTAAGTAAAGATGATGCCGGGATTAATGAAACACCAGCCCCTCTGTTAAGGCCAGGATTCAACTTAGGTCACTTAACACCTCTTCCACTTAGCACAAACCATTACAGGGCAGAAATCAGACAGCACTTAACGGACAGGTCATGTTGAGCTCCGCAGCCTCCTGCTATTATGGAATATTATTTTAAGGCTATAGACAATACCTACATGAGTCTTTGTGCATCTGATGCTTTTTCTCTATTTTAAATGCAGGTAAGTGACCCAACAGCCCAGATCATCTCCCCCACTTTTTCTCCCTTGGAACCATTATTGCCTGTCGCATAAACCTGCCTGGGTTCACACTTGATTGACGGGAGGGACAGTAACAGCTCCTTTAGTGTCGTTATGGTCTGTCAGGTCAGTGCGGCTGGTATGCATGCGCACAGGGTATGCATGATAAAAAACATCCTGACATCTTGCGGAAAAATGTGGGTGTGTATTTCCAGCTCTTAAGGCTAAGGGAGGCCCTCCTTGACCATCCAGCCCCTTCTGCCCCTTGCTCTCGACCACCGTGCACAGAGAGTCTGTCCTCTGCCTGCTCTCCCTGATGGGCACAATCCACCTTTCCGTTGAGCACAAGACACTTTCCGCAATCTCACTCACTCCTTACCCTTGCAAAATTTCCAGATACCTTCTGACAACTTCCTTCAAAAAACTATTCCATCAGCTACCTGGCTTTTATTATAGTGTGCAATTTGCATCTTCTACTAAAGAAAGCCCTGTCTGTGGCACTGGCCACCGGCTGATGCAGGATACAGGACCAGATGAACCACGCTTTTCATCCAAGGTGACAAGGATCCTCAATTTTTCCCCCTACTTCAGTGCTGACGCTCCCGCTCTCTTCTGGCTGAATACAGGGGGAAGAAAGAAATAAATAAAACCAAAACAAATTGTCCTCTTGTTTCTGTTATGCTTCAGCAATGAGTAAGTTCCTGATTTACCCTTTAATTGAAACCATGGTTTGGCCAAGCAAATACTATGAAATTTGGTTCTTGTTGCTATTTTTTTTTAAGTAAAAGAAAAAAAGTACCTTTTTTTCCTTCACTAAAATACACAGAGACACCCGGATGCATAGATATAGAAGGACAAACCCAATTGTAATCCAAAAATGCGTAAGAAAATATAAGTCTAACCTGGAGAAAGGCAAAAGAAGAAACAAAAACTCTAGAAATGCAAACTTAAATTTCTTTCTTTCCTCCATGTTATGTAACTTTAAAACAAATCCATTCTTGTAAGGATGATTAGTTGACGTGGTAGTGGGGCTAACTGAAGAACAGCTTTCAGTGCAAAACTTAACAGCCAAGCAAGAGATCCCAGAAAATTGGAGTTTGTATTGGAAATGCTGACACAACTGTAACAACAGCATCATAACTGGCTGCAGCTGCTTTTAGAAACCAGAATCCATGTCCAGACCCCTGAAAAAAAGAGTTAACATATAACCTTCTAATTTATGAAGCAATCTGGGCTATCTGTTTGACATTATCAAAACACATACATGCTCATCTGTACGGGAGATTGTAATGTACAGGGAGTTGCTTTTTTCTTCTCTCTTCCATCAAGTTATCCAATTGCATTTTGATTGTTTTAAAGGGTTGTTCTTTAGACCTTAGGCATAAAGCCTCCTCTGTTTTATTCCAGTTTATTTGTGCATTTACCTCCCTAAAACTTGTTTGGTTTACTACCGTACTAAATGCTGTATGTGTTGCTTTCAGCCAGGCAAGCCTTATGTTTCAATTATGGAGGAGTTTATTCAGCACCTATATTGCGTTGTGCTTCTTTTCAACTAAATTTCTATTTCCCAAAGGCTATATGCATGAATGTGTATACACCTCTTTTTTTCTGTATGTATACAGATACACAAATCTATACATTTATACACATATACAAATATATCATCTTAACTGAACGCTCATTTTCATTGCACCTTTGAATTTCTGAGATATCCAAAACCTTCATAAACATCCTTAGACTTAACAAGGTTTTAATTTTTCTATCATCTATCTTTGTAATCAAACAGAACAGCATACAATGAATGGAATCCTTGTTTACCTACCCCCAAGGTGTCTTAAATTTCAAAATTATTTATACTTTTGAGAAGGTAAAGCAGCAAAAGAACTAAACTGTCCTCTCCATACTGCATTTTTCTAGCTGCATTGAATGCCTTTTGAGTGAGGTTCGGGTCAGGTAGGAACACCGTCCTAACCATGGGATTGCAATGGTGGGTTTCAAGGAGGGTTTGAGGGTTTGTGCCTTTTTTCCCCTGCTAAACAGGGGTTGAAAGGATGTTGTATCTCTCAGGTCTATGGAAGGCTCTTGCCTTCCCACTGCACACTATCTCCACTCTTTAAGTGCACTCACCCGCGTGTGTTTCAGTAAATCTCAGTTAAGTGCGGAATGCTGATTTCTTCTGACTTTCTAAATAGAATATTATGGAGACCTGTGTGTTTTAAATTAAAACACATTCCAGGCCTTGGGTACAAGCAAGCTTTGATAGAAAAGGCTGTTTAAACCTATGGGGACAGTCCTATATTTAGATTACATTAATTCATAAATATTATACTAAATACCACTTAAATTGGCCTTAAATGACTTCAAAGATAATGCATTATAATATGGCTGTCCTGAGAGCACTAACCTTTATGTCTCCCAGTAACTCAGCCTTTAAGCATACTCCACTGCTAGATAAGAAGGGGGGAAGTTATGAATGAATGGCTTGCTAAATTGTTCAAGTGTGATTAGTTAACTCCGTCCGTGTGCGTATGTGTGTGTGTGTGTATGTGTAAGCGCATGGGTGGGTCAGCTCAGCCCCAGTAGATTCCTACCCGTGGATCTCAGCACACAGCCTCTTCCCAACCCTAGAGCAAAGTACCACAGCAGGAGCCTGTTCCTGCCCCGTGTGGAGAGAAGCGAGGATGAGGGAAATATGCAGCAGCTATGCTCGTGTCATGAAAGCTTGTTTTCTCAGGGATCTGGCAAGCCTTTCCTACCTCCTCTCACACACTGCTTCCCCCGTACCCTTTTCTCTCTTTACGTGACTGTGAGAGAATTGTGCTCCCCTGCCCCTTCCCTGGTATCTGGCCTGGCATCAGCCGGGGCTGCTGGTGAGAGGACCTGGGACTTCACTCTCCTTTTGTGGTAGTTTTTTTAGGAGGGGAACATAGTCATATACTTTATCTTCAGGCTCTTAATTCTCTATTTCCTCCTGCTATACAGGAGTACCACAATAGGATGTGTTCATAATATTTTCAAGAGCACACATCCTGTGCTCTCATTTGGATGGATTTACACCTGAAATTACTCTGGTTGCTACATTTTTACTTTAAGCTAATTCCTGTCTCTTCCCTCCTTCCAACAAAAACCCACCTTCTCCCTCTCCACACCCAAGGTTTGCTCTCCGTACACTTAAATAAACTACAGCTCACTATTAACCCTTCAAGGTATACCACTACCACATCCTCATCCCCTGGATTAGGAATGAAATCAACTGAGAGTGATGGATCAATTCATGTATAAGCATTATGCATCACTTATGGAAAGCATCTTGGGGTTTCACATTGCCAACCTACCCCTGAGAGCCAAGTTGGACTATCTTTATGCAATTCTTCACCTATGCCTGCAACGCAAAGCCAAAATAAGGAGATCTGAGTGAATACTATGCTTCACATGACCGCATTTAGGGAAGTGAAAAGGAAAAAAATAGATTAAAAATGAAATAAAATGAAATAAAATAATAAAAAATAAGCCAAACACAAGCCTCTTCCTTCAAAGCCCCATCATGCTTTTTGATTTAATAGTAATTAATCACTACTGGCAAGAAAGTAATTTTTTTCCAGGTAGCCAGAGGCACATTTTTATCAGGATTAGCTAATAAATCAGCGGCATCGCTAGAAAGGAGTTCAAACTCTTCTCGGATGTACTAAATAAAACCGATCTCTGAAACGCTGGCAACTCGGTGTCTATTGAAGCTTCACTCAAACCCTAGCCTGCAAAATAACAATCATCATCATTTTTCGTTCCAAAGTCCAAAACTTCTAGGAGGTTAAATACGACTGTTTCTTTCAAGATGAACTCATGCAATTTGGTTTCATGAGGTGACAAGATTTCCCACCTGGCTTTTTTCCTAGGTTGCAGCTTTAGAACAGAAATGAAATGAAGGGAAATGAAGTTAGTATCTTGCTTAATTCAGGAATATGTGTTAAACACATCCAAGCAAGATAAATGATCCCTCTCTCTCTCTCCTCTCCCTCCCTCCCTCCCCCGCTTCCTGAGTTTGCCTCTGTGAATACAGGCATACAGTAAAAGCAAAACTGAACTGAAAGAGAAAGAATTCACATCTATGAAACAGAAATTAAAGTTAGCGCATAGATTGATTAATTACAGGTTTAAGATAGAACATAACGAAAGAATAAAATCTCATCAACAAATTAAAATAACCACCCCCCACCAGAAAAATCCTTTATCGAGGTGTTAGCCTAAAGATTTCCTCTACACTATGTGAAGTGTTTCTCTTCAGTGTGGCTTTTACTGTTGTTATTTTTATTTTACAGAAACCTTAGATAATTTTTGCAAACACATGCATGCACACATGACCTCAGTGGCTACTCTCACTATGTTTCATCTATTAGACGAAACCTCCCTGGACCTTTCCTTCCCTGTGCTTCTTACTATTATTTTTATTGTTATTATTAATAATTATTATAGTATGGATATCATGTTTAAATGATGCCCATTGGACCTTGATGTGGCTTCTAGGAAGCTAGTCGGCAAAGAAAGCAATGTTCGAAAGGGCTACACTGATCATCATAAATAGGAGAGGGGTGTTTGGAGCAACCGGCAAGAAAGGAAGGAAGAAATATCCTGTAACTTGCACTGACTCCCCGGTCCCCGAGCCCTGAACATTTTCTCTAGCCTGTATGAAACTGGTACTTTGCGCTGTCAGGGTACATTTTGAGTCGCATTTCCTGGGGGTGGAAGAGAGGAGGGGAGTGAGTGGGAAGGGGGAAGAGAACTAAACATGCTGTTAAGTTCAAGATTTACAACTTGCCAAGGCATCTGGAGAGCTGGGAAGCCAGTAATGCCATTACCCGTGACTCTCCCTGCCAGGAGTCCACCAGGCTGGAGTAGACACTGCTACTGAACCTCTCCTGTAACAGATGCAACTTCCACTCCCCCCGTGGCTCCCTGTAAAACCCTTTCTCCTCCTGCACTAAAAGTGGAGTCACACCCCAGCCACTTCTGATCTGATCTTTCTTTTCTTTTTTTTTAATAACTACACACCCAATGAAATGAACACACAGACACATACACAGAACCTGAGTTAATAAAGTGGCTCACTTCGTTCCTGGGTCTCTCCTGCTCCTAAGCGGGCTACCATGCAAATTATCTTCAACTTCCTCCCTGCGAGTCCCACTTTCCTACCCGGGGATCTGAGCTTCTCTTCCCCACTACATACACCCTCCCCCACCCCCAAAACGTAGCATTATCTAATCTGAAATGCACCTCCAGAGAGCCTAAGCTAAGCAGGGAAAGAAGTGGGCAGAGATGGAGCGAGTGAGGCATCGCATGGAGAGTGTGTCTCCACTGCCTTTAAAGAAAACCTAAAAAGTTCCCGGGATGGACTTCGGACACATTAAAGTAGTGCTTGGAATATGCTTGCTCGGGGACTTCTCCCCTCTGGAACTAAACTGCCACCTGTCCCTCCCAGCTCGCCCTCTCCAACACACACACAAACACACACCGTGATTTTGTACATGCACCCCCGCCCCGTTTGAGATAGCCTTTTTTATTGTTGTTTCTAACCCTGTTCCCACGCTGAACAAAATCTAAATTAAATACCCACCCCGGAGCAACTCACTCTTCTCCACCTCTGGCACTGGAGCGGACTACAAATAGTAATTGTAAAAGCAGTAAAAATTAAAATTGAGGGGAAAAAAAAAAAACCGGGAGGGAAGGGGGAGAAAGAACTGAAGGAAAAGTTCTGCATTTTCATGACTCTTCTAGATTAAGAAGTACATGCCTAGATGACAACATACAAGATGGGTTTATCAAAGGCAGACAGAAATTGAAACAGAAATTTTTAGATGAAGAAAACCTGGTTTTATAGAGCACCTTACATACCAGACCACTGGAAGCGATGGATGCTACAGTGGAGAAAGAACTGGCTAATCAGGTGAGACAGCAGTCTCTATTTAATGGGGAACTCTTTGGCTGGGACCATTTTCTATCAGAGCTACTCAACCACTGGTTTGGGGCTCATCCTCTTTATTACTGCTTTCTCAGAAGCATGCAACTGCTAATGAAATCTGTTACTATAAAGTTAGAGGCTTTGCAAATACCAAGGCCTTACTGTAAATACAAAACAACTCTGAGGAAACCCAAAGGAGATGACACATAGCCAAGCAAAGTGCTTGTAAACACAAAGCTGTGCTCTTCAGAACTAAGTTGGGATCAGACCAACCATGAGAAAGATCTGAGTAGAGCACTATCACAGAGTAATTTAAACCACCTATATATGAAGTAGCTTTAGAAAAGCCAACTGTAATTCTCAGCTGTACCTTCCTCTGAAAAAGGAAATACATGACACATTAAGACATCATCTAGAATACAGTGTTCCAGCCTGATCAAATTAACTCCTCTGAATTTTGCTTCTAATTTAGAAATGCTAATTTTGAAACTGGTATATCATTCAACTTTGCACAATATCCCCTGGGTCATGCCAAAACATGCTGAATAGTCCAGTTTCAAGAAAGATTACTCAAACTACAGCAGGTGCCATGAAGGATCATGAGGATGATCAAGAGAACAGAGAGTCTATTCTGCAAGATTGAGACAGACTGGCATATTTAGACTAATAAAATAAAAAAGAATATGAGTGCTTTCTATATACACATCAGAAAAGTAAATACTAGAAGAAGAAAAGTTAATTAAACTAGGGAACAGCACTGGCACAGGGAAAATTTGTATCCATTAGTAGGAATAGATTGAAGAGTGAAAAGAGAAATTTTTTGCTCACGAAAAAAATGAAATACCTTCTTGGAATAACCTTCTACAAGGGTAGCAACAGCAAAGACAGCTTTACATGTTTATGAACTACAGTCTATGATGCAGCTGGTGACCATGAGAGAGGTGTGACTTTGGCCCAAGGGAAACTGTGTCGTTCTATACTCCCTGCCCGCCCCCCCCCCCCCCCCCCCCAAGGAAATACCAGCTGAAATAATTCTAAATTCTGTACCCAAAAAATCTAAAATATATCTGCTACTCAGAACAGCTGTGTAAATATACCCCCTGTAAAAGAAACATTGTGAGGTAAAGAATCTGTGAAGAGACTGCCAACCAATTTGGGATTTGCAAAATTAACACTATAGATTAATCCTTGCATTGAAAGAGAAGCTCAGTACGGGAAATAGGGCTTAGACATGGTGCCCTATTCAACTAATGGGAATGCACTGGGTATTGAACTAAATGACTTTGTGCACATTTTGGTGAAAGTTATTTCTACCACAGTACTAAGACCTGTATCCACAACAAGAGGGCTGTTTCCTGAACTACAATACAGAAGGCAAATTAGAGGCTGGATGGCAGCTGACAAAGCATTAAGTGATTGTTTGCATTAAGCGTCAAACCACTATATATCATAATATAATAATAAGCTTTCATTTACAGAAGAAGCAAAACTATATCCATAGTTCCACTACATTCTTAGGCTTTTATTTGCAATGAATATCACAAGGCTATTTCACAAGGAAATATGGCGCCATTCGAATCATTAGTAGACAGACAGAAAACCTGGGAAAATAAAAATTACAAGCTATCAAGAATTGACAGTAAATTGTTCTTTCTAATCCAAGAAATGGTGGCCAGTAACATCGGAACTTGAGAGCAGCAACCTAGATTGTCTGTACGGAGATTACTGAATTGATTCAGTTCATAATTTTTCACTATACCAGCCTCCTCTGATTTTACAAGATTAGTTATATAGCAAGTATCAGCTGGTAAACAGTGTCACTAAAGATATATGGACTCAGAAGTCTAAGCAAAAAAATAGTTAAATATAACACAGTTCATTTGAGTGTGAAGTTTGGTTTTTTAAAAATAAACTCTGAAAATTACAAAGCATCACTCAATCATTTGAGATAAAAATTACAATGCTTCCAAGTTAAATGTCTAAATAAAATGTACCCCCAATTTCATTTCACCAAACAAATCTTCCAATAACACCTCACTTAGCAAGTCCCTGCAGAGAACCTCGCAAGGAAGTCTGCTCTGCAAAATACTACTAGTGCACTAGCCACAGCAATTCCACAAAGGCTGGTAAACTGCATCATGCTCGTCCACCTTAAGAGCTGCCAACCAAGCCTCTAGAATCCATAAGAGAGAAAGAAACGCATGTATCCATGTAGTCAACACATTCCAGTAAATTCTCTCTTCCTTAAACAGTAGGCGACACTGCCTCGAAGGCTGTAGGAAAATGTGTATGGCAACAAGCAGGCAGAGAAACAAAGAAATATTTGTTTCTATCATTGTGAGAACAAGATACACCTATTAAACTGCAGTCTGTATAAGCTCCAGTGCATACTGATCACCATGGCATATCCTAAGAATGAAAAGAACTTCAATGTGACCTATATTCTATGTCTTCTTAGAGCCTGGGAAGCACCCTTGAATCTAATTTTAAAAGCTACCATGTAAAACCAATTAGGGTAGGATCCACTAAGCAAATCACTTTTGAAGGCCTCTCCTGTAACAAGCTACAAAGATGAAACGGCTTTACAGATTTATTGCCTCATAAAAGGAAGGGAAAAATTTGAAAAACGTAAATAAACTGTATATTATCTTTTTTTAATGAAAGTGAGACTTGTAAATTTTGTTACAACATTTTATTTCAAGGTTGTATTCTCACCACTCATCCTGTTACACCTGCATTATTAAAACTCCACTAATAGATTAACTGCCAATTTAACTGCTTCACTATCTGATCTTGCTCAAAGAAGACAGGATTATTTGAACACTACTGTGAAGTCAACACCAGCATTTTCATAAATGGAACTGTAACGCAGCCATGAAATGGGAAGCTATCAAGGAAAAGGTGATCAAGTCCTTTGTACTGAATTGACTATATTTTGAGAAAACACGTTGGCTCTGTTAAACTTCACTACCACAGCCACCACCCACAGACAATCCCTGCTGCCCTTTTAATTAATCCTGCAGGACAAATTTAGTTTTTGCTGTAAAACCTAGCAAATGAAGTGTGCATAATGATTTTGTTAAATCTTAAATTGCTCTTCTAATTAATTGGTAATTTCCTCAGCATACTGTATTGTCTGCTGAAGTAACATTATTAAATATCCCAAATGCTTTTCATACTACAGGGTAAAAAAGAAAAAAAAAAAAAAAAAAAAAGAAGAGGCATAGATGCAAGAAACACTACCCCACCACAGGAAGCGTGTGTGTGTGTGGAGTAACTGGTTGTAACAAGACTGGGGAGAGGTTAAGAGCCCCCCGTGCTTCATAAATAGATTTTAAAATAAAAAAGCAGACATGTGGCAATACAGCTTCTATATTGTAACATCATGACTTCTTCTCTCTTGACTCACACAGTTCCTGGAGAAGCATGTTACAGGGATTAAATCCTTTTGAATGTTAATGTGTTCCTCTTTTGAACCACAAAGACTATTATTTGGGGGGGGG
>JAVJGI010000060.1:49803612-49826322 GCA_035590275.1 Ibycter americanus | reverse complement strand
AACCCCCCCCCCCCCCCCCTCCCCCCCCATCTACCAACAGCTGCACTGTTTTTTCCTACTTGACAGAGTGGAACCAGATAGCATGGCACGATTGACCTGAATGTAAATATTGCTGTTTGGTTTTGAACTGCTTACTTTTTGCAGAAATCTTAACAAACCTGGCATCAGCTTATCTGCAGCACAAATGAGAGTAAATGTTCAGGCACCTAGAAACCTTTTTCTAAACAATTACATCAGAAGAACTGTAAAAATAATTACCTTATTTAAAAAATGAACACATCTTATAATCCCCTTGAACATTTACAGTGACTAGTACAGGAAGTCAGACTGGAATGTTCCCAGAGAAGGGCCATGCACACAAATACACATGCATATATAAATATATAGATTATGGAAAAGTGAGTGTTAAAGCGAACAGCTACAGTTCAGGCATGATTCCAGCATATACATCTAGAGTCATACATAAAATCTTTATGATTTATTCTGAACTCTATACGTAACTCTCAAGTACTTCATATTGTTTGCAAAGGGACTCCAGTTTCAAAAAAAGCTAGATAATGTAATACAAGAATATGCAGGCTGACAAAAAAAAACCAAGTCCACTGAATTTCCATTATTAAAGTAAGTATTTTCACACATTGAAGAGTCCTAAGTCAGATCAATTGCCAGAGTGCTTTTCATTCAGATTTCAATGTACAACTGACAGATAAGCTAATACAAAACCTGGTCTCTATATACAAACCTTTAGAGTCCCAAACTTCAAAGCCAGGAAAGAAATCTCATTATATTTACTATTCGGAATTTTCAGACATTTTACAATTCTTTTCACATTTTCATCATCTCTGTTTTTTGAAATATGTAGAAATATCAACACTGCAAAAGCATATTATATATAAACTAATAAGAAACTAGCATAGTTTATGTTCAAAGGAGAGATTATGCTGATTAACTAATAGAAGTTTCCAATCAGTTAAAAAAATCCTCAAAAGACCATCCTCTTTCTGACACTCTAGTACAATATTTAAGCCTTTGGCATAAATTATTATTTACAATTAACATGTACTGTGCTGATGTACTTTTCAAAAATCATGGTACTATTCAGAATGTCCATCAGTGTTATGTTTCATTTATTTCTGTAGTTCAAAACCAGCTCAACCTGTTAGTGTACAGGCTTGAAGTGCTATGACAGAAAAGAGCAAATAATTCCATATAAACTACAAATGTTAGTATTATACATGACTTGGCTGAGGAACTTAACGTGACAATTGCAGTACACTTCTAGAATAAAGATGCTTAACAAAAATCTTCTCTCTCATATATATGATATGAGCTATAACCAAGGACTAAGAGTTAAAGTACTTTAAAAATAATCACAAAGCTATTTTAAACAGGAATATGACTGCATTTAGGATTTTATTTATTTTAAAATATATCTATGCATATGTATTCCTTCCAATTCATCTTGGATATTTTAATAGAGATAAAACTCCAGATTACCTTGCATTTTCCACTGAGGTACCATTACACCCCAAAACGTAAGGGTAACTGTCTGCTGCATGCATGGAGGCTCTTACCCCATGGTTAAAACCAGGTAATTGAAGGTAGCTTGAGTGTGCAGTGGTGGATTTATAATCCGAGATAGAAATCTGCTTGAAGACATTTATGCAGCATTTGCGATGCAGCACCTTGCTAGCCATCTGTCCATTAAAAAACCAAGAATACCCCGCCCAGAACAGAAGAGATGTGGTAAGAAAAGTATAATCTGGGGAAAGGAAAGCATGAGACACATGAAAGATGACAAACTTTGGATTCTAAAAGAGTTTAAATATCATGCCTGGGTAGAAGGGAGCTTTTCAGATGAGATGAAAGTTAAAGTTAGAAAATTTAGCATCTAGTTCTACTACAATAAATAGTTTTAGTACTGAAAACATATTTAGTTCTTTATGGCTTACAAAGGCAAACCACATCCTAAGCCCTTGTTTTCTAGTAATTAACATACATCAAATATAAAGTAATGGCAAGTTTGGGAAATCATGTTGGTTAAGATTGTATGAAAAGGCTCTGTCCAATGACCCTGGAGTAAGGAAAAATTAACTAGACTTCATTCTAGCTCTGTGTGTCGGAGAATAGCGGATCTGATCTCTCTTACCGCTAATCATACATTCTCTAGTCTGGTAAATTGGACTTAAAAGTGAATATAGATGAAATGAATACCCACCTCACTGCCTTTCAGAAATTACGTTAAGTAATTGTGTAAGCACTGTGTAGAAGTTAAAAATCATGTTGCTTATTTAGATATTCTTCATACAGAAGCACATACAGATTTTGAGGTACTCTCAATTCAAGGAAAGAGGGAGTGGAAAGGTGAGAACAGAAAGAAAAGTGCTTCACATTGCTTAACACTGACCCATTCAAGCAGTTAAGGAGCAGCTTGGAACGGCTCCAAAGGCTAGAGAAGCTCCCTTTCCAGTTTTGCTCAGCCAGATGGAAGATGAACACGTTTCAGGATTTCAAGCAGTGTTTAGGCTTGGAATACCTGATGTGTTACTCCATTTTCAGCTTTAATAAAATCCAAAAAACTTATATGCTCATTTCAGGTAGCATTTGATTAAAATGTTTTGGGGATAACAAGATGTGTCACATCAGGGAGGCGGGGGTGGGGTGGGTGGGGAAGACCCTAAACAAAAAGGGGAAACAAGAACAAGAGTAAAACGGAAGAACTCTCAGAATCTGGTTGATGCAGTAGCACCATCCTGCCCTCCATGGGAACCCTTCCCCTTCAACCCACAACTTCTTTAGAGCTTTTACATAACTGAATATAATTATTCCATCTCCTTATAAATGTTAATTCAAAATACGGAATTATGCTGACTTTTTCCAGATTAAGTTCTAGCTGTTTCTCTGTATCAATGGTTCTGTTTATTATCTCTTCATCTAATGTTTTTTTCATTGTTTCAACTTATACTCCTTATTTATCTGTTAAACTTCACTGTTACTTATGCACATTACAGTGCTAATGAGATTACACAGCCTTTTAATAGACACCATGAGAAATTACATATGTCATCCTGGTACATCTTATTACCCAAAATATGCTATTATTGCTTTGTAGTAGTTAAGGCTAATGCCATCATATGAATTAATATGATGGAAGTATAGTAGATGCTTTCTTTAAGTGATAGAATCCTATGCTGTCTTTGTTGCAGGTCTCAGGTTCAGCCACCTTTTGTAGTTTTTTATGCCACAGATCTGTATCAGATCTTTTAAAAAATAAATACTAATAATTTTAACTTAGCCTGTACTGTAAGGATTCTTTTAAAACTCTGAGAATTGCAGAACAGTAAAGGTGCACTGGTGGACAAGAACACAATGGTTAAAAAACTATTAAAGAAAGTAATTTGCTTTGCTCTTTACTAATCAGGGTCACCAACAGAAGCTATAATACAATAACGTAGCATACACTGTTGATAGGAGACATTGCTTTATTCTCAAGAGAATTTCTTTTGCAGTTGTCCTGAGTTTAATCTTACTGCCCTGCCATTTCTTACTCTTCTTACTATCTCAGAACCAGGGTAGAGCTTAATATGGTATCAATGGAAAGAACTAAAAGCAGATCATAAACTGAAATTATGCACTAATAAAAGGAACAGTGAAATACATTGATTTTTTTCACACTTTAAAATATTGTTAGATTTTCAGTCACACCATCTGTTTAGGGAAATAATGCTCAATGAAATACCAGTTGTAAGCAGGAAGTCAAAGGCAATTTACAACTCATGTAAGGTTTCCTTCCATGCAGAGAAGAAAGGAACAGCAGAAGAGCTGAGGTTTGCATTAAGACGACTAAGATTTTTAAGCCTATACCCCTTCTAGTTCTATAAGGGCCACACAAGCTAAAAATTTCCCTTCTTACCTGTATCCATCCTAGATTTCCTTTCTTCTACCAACTTACCTGTTCAGTTCTGACTCAGAAATTCAGACTTTTTTCTCGGGTATAATATTGGAAAATACTTACTAAAGGAGATTTCACCTGTTCAGTTCTGACTCAGAAATTCAGACTTTTTTCTCAGGTATAATATTGGAAAATACTCACTAAAGGAGATCTCAACTTACCTGATGAAGATCGTTGCCCAAAACATATTCCTGAAAGTACCCTGGTGCAGCAGATGATGCTCTAATGGCCTGCCACAGTTTATACTGACAGCCTCCAATATAATGAGACTTAACACCAGGAAGGTGATTGTAGTTTCTAAAAACAAATGCTTTCAGTGGTGTTCCTCTGTTCACAATGGTGCTTACTGCAGCTACCTAGTGAGTTAGGAGAAACAGAAGTAGTTATATATGATGATAAAAACAATAACATGAGAATGACAGCTTCTGCAATATGAAATTCAATTGATACATTAAATGTGTCTCTGGAATCCTACTTGGTTCATTGTTTATTTACTTTTTTTTTTTTAATGCCTAGCTAAATTTTAAAAAGTGAAAGAAAAAGAAAAAAAAAAAACAAAAACCCGCAAACTCGCTCCAGAAAATGCTATTTTTAACCTGAAATTGTTTCCGCTGGCTATTCTGTTTCTACCAGTATCTACCCATTAATATTTAAACAAAAAGTTGGTGTCACGTATATGATAAAATGTTTTGCCTTTACGAATAGCAGTTTGTTCCCAAAAGTCTGTAACCAGCAATGCAACAATGCCATTAAATACAAATATTGGAAACGTCAATCAATTTCTTTCTCCAAGAAAACGATTACTTAATATTGGAACCTCAGTTAAAGGATTTCAGGGAGAATCTCTCCCAAATTAAAAACCAAGAGAATCAAACATAAGTTTTCAAGGTTTTCTGTAAGAACACTGAAGTGTCATCAACAAAAATTACGTATGTAAATCTAAGTGAAAAGCCAAAATGGTATTTCCATATAGCAAAATGTATGACTGCAAAAAAGTTACATCTTACAGATCTAATCACATGAAGTGAGAGTACCTATAGTGACAGCCCAGAATGTGCAAGACCTTTTACTGATGATGCACCCAGCCTGGCTGGCACTGTCAGAACAATACTCTTCAGCAGCCAAATGGGTGTCCAAGTCTATTTCATTTACTATTTTACAGAGTAGGGTGTTTTTGTGAAACATTATTCAACAGCACTACCAGCTGATGCTGTCATATCACTGTATTAATTTCCATTCTTCAGCTACATAAGATACACCACAATTCACAGTAAGTCCATCCTTATAGAAAACAAAAGTAAAACTTCTATATGACAATGCAGAAGCAACACACATGCATGATTTGTACTCCACCATTTCATGGGGGAAGCTTTCTCTTTTTGTCAAAAGGAAGGTTTGTTTTTAAGTACTACTAGAAGCAGGAAGAAAAAAAACCAACTGTGGAAAACTTACTTATCAAACCAATGCTTGAATTTATTTTTGGTAACACTCATATACACTTCCTACTTCATGATACAGTCTAAGTTGTAAAGCACTGAGCACCTTCTGGAAAAATCCATCTTGCCATGAATTTGACAGCAGCACAGCATACAACTGCACATTTTATTTTGATTTTGCCTTGTAAAGAGTGCCTCCACTGCCAGTGCTACAAAGCCATTACTGGGAATAGCTAGTTTCAACTCTATTTATATTCACATTTTATTACTGAAGAATATGGAAGGAAGCCAAAGATCCCAGTTCAAAGATAACTTTCAAGTCAACATAGGATAGCTTCTCTCTCAGAAACAAACATACCACTCCAGCCTTTTCATGTCCTTGTTTTAGACATGGACTGGGAACAGAGTCAGTCAAGCACATGTTTCTATGTTTAGAAAAATGTGAATATCTTCCATTTAACAGTAAAGCACGGAATATAGTGCTATGACACCAAAACACCTGTTAATTACAGATTGTTCTGAAATATGTGCTATTATATTTCTCTTCTTTCTTCACGCCCTATCCTTCACCAGAAATAAAATACCCGTGCTTTCTCATCTTTCACTCTTGTGCTGCTGCTGTATATAACACCCCTCCAATTAATTGGTGCCCTTCGTATCATACAGGAAGAGTAGAGATCTTGGAGCCTACAAATGTGACTGGAGAAAACCTGGTAATCCAGGTAACAGTGAGAAGAAACCCTGTTCTGTCACTACACAGTAACACTGATCACAGCTGACAATACTAGAGATACTAGGATCTCCAGATACTAGAATTCTCTTATATGAAAAAGCAAACTTTGCACAACTTCAAGAAGTTGACCTAGTATTTCTCTGCTTTTAAGCTTTTTAATATCTCTGAAATATTCTAAGTTAAAGTATTACATTAAAAATAGGAGAAATTGCTGCAAAAGTTTAATAATCTAATAATTTTTTATCCTTTAAAAGCACAGGTTATCTCATGGAAGCTTGGAGAATGAATCAATACTCATGCTGTTTAACCGATATCCTTCCAGGGATAGTACTCTTACTCAGAACTCTTAAAAGTGCTTGTAGAATACACAGTAGTGTTTACCTTAGAAAACTGTACTTACCTTTGGACATTTGGAATTTCTTGCAGTTTCAATCATAAGATTTGAGCCCATTTTTTCTCTACAAAGAAGTGTAAAAAAACCTGAAAATACTCCATAGTATAGCATTCACAAAAAGACATAAATTTTTATCATCCTTACTTCTGATAACTTTGCATTTAATAGAAACAATCCTTGGATTTCACTTTAATAATCGGATTTCTACAGTTGACTTAAGTGGATCAATATTTCGAAGCTTCTAGGCTGTTGCAAGTAAGTCTGAAAAGTGACTGAGGTTTGGATTCACTCACTCACTTCACCACATACTTAAACACAAATCATCAGTATTACTCAACTACCTTGTGATAGGAAAATGGAGTACTTTCCAACATTTAAGAATCAAAAGAATCAACATTTTATTAAGTGGTTTTTATAGTAATGAAAATTACTATAATGAACTGTTATGAAAACAAAAGCTAAGGAAAGAAAGATGACATTCTACATGATTTAGAAGAAAATTAAAACGTCTACATGTAATCTTCCATAACAATAATTGAATATGCATTTAACACCCCTTTTTGAAGTGGAATTTTTTCATATGCATACATTTTTATAAATCTGACAGTGAAATCACATGAGTGGTCAACACTAATTTATCATCAAATCAGCATTAGGGTCAGTATTCCAATTGCCAACTAGAAGGTAGCTCTCCTGCCTAATGCAGCAGACTGAAAGATATCAGCATACCAGCCAATAATCTCATACCAGCATTTATTTCAACTTCAATTTGCTTACAGTAAAGATAATTTTCTTCCTTCCCTTGAGCACAGACCACACAAACACATCTACCTTATTCTGCAAAGACTGTTTTCAGTATTGTCACACTTTTAAGTAAGGTGATTCCATGTGGTGGTGTTAGCAGATTATCCATCTACAGCTGGCACTACTGTTGACAGTAGGTAGTAGCGCTCCCACTGTTAAAAACAACACCTTAATCTAGTCAGATCAGAAGATAAAAGAAGCTTTAAATGCTACAATAGCTGTAGTCCTCGAATGTAGACATTAAACTGTATTTGGAAGTAGGACAATTTACTGTTCCACTAGTGGGTATCTGTGCTTGGAGGAAGCCTGTGTACATGTCCTTGAGAGGGAGGCAGGAAGAAGACAGCTTCTGGTCCTATGTTTGAATACTGCTGCTGACATAACTCTTACATCAATAATGCTGTTTTATTTTGTTTTTTCCAATAAATGCATTCATTCCAGTCTCAGAGTCACCAACTAGAAGGGCAAGATTGCCATCTGCACTCAACAGCTGATTACAGAAGGAGATGAAGGCACACAGAACCATGAAGTAGGAATATACAGAAATAAAAGATGAGGTTGACAGAGGTGAGATGTGACAGGCACGTACTGATTTGCATCACTTTCATCTACTTTGTCCTAAGTATCTGTATTAGATATTTTTTCCCAAACCCTGAACTCAAAGGTTAAAAAACTGCACAAGCAATATCTACTACTTATAGGAATTGACAAATAATTTTCCCACATGTTGTTTCTCATGAAGGCCATGAACTGATGCTTTAGAGTAGGTACACGAAATCCCTTAAACTACTATGCAACTTTAGACATTAAGGTGTAAAGAGAAAATATTAGTATCAACTCCAAATTTATTTTAGTTTTGTTGCTTGCACTAATACTGTAATTGCATATTATATTAATGTCTTTGTCAAGCCTCACTGTTCAATTATTTTCTTTACTGAAGTCACAACACAATTAATTCCACCGTTCATTCACATACATGTGTTAAAAAAGAAAGTCTCCTGATTTTGATTTTATTGAGTAGTCCCTTGTTCTTGAAGAAGAGATAAGAATGGTAATTCTCAAGATACCTTACTATCTCAAATTACCACTTTAACTTGTTTGCCTGCCTTTTTTTTTTTTCTTTTTGTCTGGAGTGACTAACTGGTATAGAATGTGTTGCCTGTCTAGTCACTGGAGAGCAGTCTCAATTTATACTTCAATTTGTGTAACAATACCGGTTTGAAGTATTGTTATTTGTAAGCTCAAACACATGCAATATCCATTTTCCTACCAACAGGGAACATGTTGCTTTTATCCTACCCTCTATACAGTGCTTGATCGCTTCTCAAGATTAAAATTTCCAGTATGGGATGTTAGTTAACTTGTGAAAACCCCTAGCTGCTCACCAAATTTCTCCAGTAGTTTCTCAATACAGTATGAAAGAAGAAAATTGTACATGTAAACAACAGAGAAAAACCCAGAAAACTTGGAACTATAAGCCAGGTTCTTCTTACAAATGCAATTCAATATAGCATGACAGACTGATGTACAGTAAGCATAATTTTCTGCACAAAGTAATAAAAGTAACTGATTAAAACCAGTCCTCAAATTGCAATTCAAGGAATACGTAAGAAGAGTTAAAATAAACATACACATAAGACACAAAATCAATTCCCTACAGCGCTCAGAATAAAAAGTTAGTCAAAATAAGCTGTCATTTTCTGAAATTGGATTTATAACATGCCTCATGAATGCACCCAAAATTAGCTTAATTATCTTCAGCAAGAATACTTTCTGACACAAAGTAATACCATCAATATCACGGTAGGGCTAAATGTATGTTGCATGCCTATATATCGCAAACAGATAATCTATTTCAAGCAAGGCTGACAAGTCTACTGCCATTTAAACAACAAAAAGCCACCCAGCACAAGTAAAGCTTTTAAATTTAAAACAAAACAAAGCAGTTTTCCCATGCAATGACTGAAAGTTAGACTTGACATTCTTATTGCCATACAGAAATGCTGTATAACCTTTCAGTTCCCTTCGTTCTAGGCTTCATCACAAGGAAGCCTGCAGGAATCCCTGCTTTTTCAGTAAAATGTTCTGCAGGCATAGCACCTCCCTTCAACATTGCAGAATTAGGTCAAGAAAAAGTAATTTGTTGACCACTAAAATTAATTTTTAATTTAATTTGTGAACAATAAAATAACTGCCTGGCTTCTGTCCATTGCACAGGAGCAGAGTGCTTTACCTCCCTCATATGTTACATGTGGCTGCAAAAAATAACAGCATTTTAAAGGCATGTAAAATATTTTCACATGAGGCAATTCTGATTTTCACATAACTTCTTCCAGTTGGGCAGGGCAGGAAAAGAGGGAAAGCAGAGAAAAATCCCTTTTCTAAAAAAAGAGGAACTTCAAATATCTGAGAAAAAAAATAATGATATTAATTTTTTAAATACATTTATTGCTAAAAATATATGAGAGCGCAGAGAAGTGGTGCTTGGAAGCCTCTCTCCACTTCAGCAAAGTAGTGAGATGCTTAAAACTCAGGCAGCACAAGTATTTCCGCTAAAATCTCTAGAAAAACCTCTTCCAATCTCATAAAACACATTAATCATGTTGCCAAAGGAACATGTCATTACCTATCCAAAGAAATTTTTTACTATTTTTCTTTTGTTCTCAGAGAAGGTTGTTCCAGTTCTTTCAGTAGCAGTGCCAGCTTACACTGTTTGGGAAACTATGACATTCATTTGCTAAAAACTGTAAACAATGGAACTATCGATACAAATAACGATGAATAAAACTAAGTAATAAAACTTGCAATATAATAATTCCTTTCAGTGACTTTTCCTGAATATCCATTATATGCGTTTGTATGCATATCTATGAAAAAATACCATTTCATTTGCAACTCTGACACAGTGGACTATTTTTCATTGCAATCCTTACAGCTCATTTCCCTTTTCAAAGAAAGGGGCAATGGGCAAAACTCCTCAATATAGCAGCTAAAATTAAAAATCCCTACTACAGCACATTATTTCAGTTCTCACCATGTCTCCTGTAAGAAAAAAGGCACAGCAGGTGACTAAGTAAAATTTGTAGATCTACAATGAGTCAGATCAAGCAGAGCTGGCAAGCATACAGGAATATAATCAGAAATCATGCAGTAAAGCTTACTTTATTCCCCCGAAACACATATCATTACATTAAAGGCTTTCAATATTTTAGTAAATATGAAAATGGCTATTTCAAAAAGAATAAGAGCATATGTTAATCCTTTCTAGTTTTAAGAATTTGCTTACCAGTGAAACAATAACAAACCTGAAGGCTCTCAGACATTATACTAATTACTTTTCACCTGATCATTTTTTACTTACTTGAGCATTTTTTCCCATATATCACTGTCATAGAAGGCATGGCTCCAACCCATTTTGACTGTTCCAACAATGACATTCTGCTTAAAAACATCTGATCCTAACTTGCGATACAGTTCTTCACAGTCATCCAGAGGGATATGGAACAACCCCAACATAAAAGCTAGTATCGCTCCTGAAAAAGCAATATTTTGAAATGTAAAATATAGCCTGGAGTAAGATTACAGATTCGCATTTAATGTTGTTCATAGGTTAGCAGAATAAGTATCTTGAAAAGGGAAGATCAACTGATACTTACATCACTAAATTCCTGTTCAGAGATCACAAACTATTCTTTAAAAGGACATAGACAAGACAGGAGGAATCTACTTTCAAAAACAGAACTAGAAGCTGAAAAATTGCATTATCTCATTATGCAGATTTCATCTCTGCAAACAAGTATATGGCAGAAGGCAAACTGAATCCACTGCTTTATTTGGAAAGAGAAATGAGTAAGAAAAATATACGCCGTGGTATTAAAAATATATTTGGTGCATTACTTGCTATCTGGCAAACTCTGAGTCAGTAAAGAAAAATTCTTGGAAAATTCTGTAAAAAAAAAGGGAGCTTTGAGTAGTTCAGAATACATTTGGTTGCAACCATTTACAATTAGTCATTCATACACACTGCCATCTAGTGTGTGCCTAAAAAAATTATGACCTACCCCTGCAGAAACAAAATCCAAAAAGCATGGTTGCAGAATACCACAAAACGGACTGTGGAAAAATACATTTAATGCATCACTACAATTCTTAGATATATTAAACTGAAAGGGACACATACAAACTTTAAATCCAAGTGTGTAATACTGTGAGGACATGTAACAAAGCATTAGGAATAATTAGGACACATGATTTTTCCAATTTGGAAAATACAATACATTTAAACAGGAGTAAATTCTTGTAATAGAGTAAGAATAAAAAACATATGCAGAAAGAACTACATATAGAAAGTTACAGGTGGCTTAAAAGAAATATTACTTCCAAGCTTGTTCTGCTCTCTCAAACTCACCACCACGACAGCTGAGTGGCAGTGGACTGGTGGTCTCAATTTCTTAAAATGCAGCACTCATGCTTGATATAACCTGAGCCTACCTGACAAAAAGTTTCATCAAGAGACCCTTACTCAGCTGCCAAATCACCAAATGCCTGTATTCAACACAAACATCTAGCAGCAGAGAAACACCATTTTTCTGAGTCATGCAAATGCTCTTCTACCTTCTTTTTCTTTTAACTCTCCAGCACCAATTCTACAATATAATGCATCTGCTATTTTGGTGAACAGTTTTCAAAGACAAAGAGCCAAAGTTCATACCAAATGCAAATTCATTTTCACTTCACCTCGTGAGAAACAGCACCAAAACCTGCAGACCGCATCAGCACACATGTGGCAGTAGATAATGTCAAAGTCAAGGTACACACTAAAGGGCTTTGCTGAAACCTGCTGGTTGGTAACCAATGCTCACAGGAGAGTAAGGTCAAAATCAAAGATACAGTGCAGGCTCTTACTAGATGGCCTAGTGAAAAAAAGTTTCTGACGCTTCCATCACATCCTGCTCTATATCACAGACACCTACACTCCAGCCACCATCCCAGCCTTGATGGCCAACAAGGGGAAAAAAAATACCTAAATAAAACCTAAGAGGCTAAGGAGCATATCTTGAAGAACACAGGGATACAGCTGCCTAACAAGACACAGTACAGTCAAAAATGTAACTTGAAAGACAAAAGTATTTCTTCTTTACTCAGTACTAGTAAGACTTCAACTGAAGTGCTATATCTGGACCCGAATGACATTCTTCAAAAAAGATGTGGACCAACTGAAAAAAAGAAAAATGACACACAAAAGTCCCTCAAATACAATCACAGGTCAAGAAAATCAGTCTGTAAGGAAAGCCTGAGTAAATATGCTATGACAAAAGCCTTTAAATGCACAGAAGGCTGCGGCAAAAAGAAAAGTAAGATTCAGTTATCCATGTTCCTGCGTAGTCGGGACAAGAGGAAATAAATTTGAACTCCAACAGAAGATCCACATTAGTGATTCGGATTTTTTTCCCCCCAAATGTAAAGACACTGGAGCACTAGCACAGATTTTTCTGAAGAAGTCTGACATGATTCAAAGTCTTAGGAAATTGCCAATAGTGAAATACACACAGCTGATCCTTCCTTTGGGAAATGAGATGATGCTCCCAGCAATATGATAGCATGACTTGACTTATTCGTGAGTTCTCCTGAAAAAAAATTTCTTCCATCAGGAAGATTTTCAAAATGCATTTCAGAACTGGAAAGACATCATGGGTTAAAACAAAACAAAAAAAATTGTCAACAGACAGATGCCAGCTTTAAGGAGGCTTCTCATCTGCAAATGACTGAAGGCTGGGAGAATACACAGGGGCACTAGCCCTATGCTGTCCTTAACAGCTTGGGAGGAGTATTTTGGGAGAATATCCTTATGTGAAGTCTTTATGCAAACTTCACATACATCCAAAACTGATGATCAAAGAGATCAGTACAATTCAGATGTAATAAAATGCACTAGAAAACAATATGCTTAGAGAACCTTTGATCCCAGTATGACAATGATTGAATTCCTCATATGATGCATCTGAATGCCACCAATTATTAGCTCAATATAGAAACTCAGGTTAAAAAAAACCCTGTATTTTTATAATTCTTGGAGGAGTCCAGCGCATTTGAAAATGTTGTAGAGTATGCACTCTGCCTGTTCACATACCCTTGATGTTACTAACTGCTCCCTGTGACTGAATTGTAAGTGCACCACTATTGAGAAGTATCTTTAACACACTGGGAGACTGCAGGAGCAGTGAAAAGAACATACAAGCCATATTCACAGTGTATCTGCAGATAAGTTGTCCTCAATGGGTTGAGCTCTGTGCATCTACAAAAGCATGTCATACTCTAGAGAACAGTGATAATCACCCTCACAGAATTCCTAGCAGCTCAGTTCATGGGGCAATGGCACTTCCTCCTCTCAACTGCCTTTTTTTATCTTTGGATTTTTGCACAGAACAGGCACAAACTCAGTAAAGAATTTACATCAACTTAGTTCCCTATAAAAAAGGTTCAGTAGTCATCACCGTGTGCATGTGCTTGCAGATTTTCTGGTACTTTCATACCCAGATATTGGGCTTAGCAACAAGCAAGTGACCCAAGTATGCAAGGCCCATTACTGCATCATCACAGTTATCTTTTTGTGGGACTGCCTGCATTTACACCCTGAGACAACCAGTGGCAAGTAGTACAGGGAAGCTAACTACAAAGATGGACTCTGTGATGCTAATTCACAGCAAACTGTTTATTTCTAAATCTCAAAAGACAAAACAGCTAAATGGTATTGAGAGATGAAAAGCACAGCAGGAAAAAAAGAAAAAAAAAGAAATGCACAAGAGGCATCCTTCCTATCATTTAATACATCACTTCTGTAAACCACAATTCATCCAGCTGAAAGCTTCTGCAAATCCTGTTGGCATAAGAACCACCAAACTGTAATGGCACACTGCTAGCAGCACGTGCTGACAGGTAAGTACAACCTCTCCCATCCATGTCTTGTCACCTATTACTGCAAGCTGTAAGCAAAGCTTAGAAGAACACATTAAGTACTTACTAACAGTTACAAACCCCAAAATCTGCTGAAGAATTAAGAATAAAATTAGTTCTTATCAGAATAGTGGAATCTAATTAAGAATGGCAGTCCTCTCCATCAAAGATAAAATGTCTTTATTATGATTGAAGGAGACATTAGAGAAGTGCTTTGTAGTGAAATTATCTTCCAAAGAAACCACCACGTACTGCAAAATTAACGTAGGATTTTTTCAAAGACTACTAAATTTAAAGCAGGGAACTATATAAATTGTGCCTACAAACAAATTCTGTCTAGTAGACCTAAATATTCTCCTCTTCTCTATTTTGGGCCTATTAAGCAAATCTCTGGAAACACACACATTATAGCTACTCATGGTGATCGGCATTTAATGTTATTTCTGGATTAAACTGTATGGAAGATAAGCATAGTGCATTAAAAAAGTGAAGAATGTGGGCTTTTCTAAAGGAAACGGAGCTACTGAACAACTGCATACCTCTTATGCTAGAAATCAGCATTACGCTGCTACTGTCTAGCATCATTTCTGAAAGAGATGACTGTCTTTTTAAAAGAACCTTATGCTTCTGAGTTTCTCACTTCCTAGGGAGCAGTAACTTATCATTGAGTCACAAGAGTAGTTAAGGCTGGGAGGGACTTCTAAAGGTCACCTAGTCCAACCTTTAGTTCAAACAGGTTCAGCTGGAGCAGGTTATTCAGGCATTGTTCCACTGAGTTTTGAGTATTTCTAGGGATGAACATTACACAGCCTGTGCAGGCAACTCCTTCCAGCGTCTGACCATCCTTGCATGGAAAACACCATTCCTTATACCTAATTGTAACTTCCCATATTCCAACTTGTCTGTTGGCTTTTCTCCTATGACTGTGCACCTTCAAGCAGAGTCTGGCTCCACCTTCTCTGTACTTTCCCATTAGCTGACACAGCAATAAGGCCTCCCCTTGATCTTCTCCTCTTAAGGCTGAATAAACCCAGTTTTTGCAGTCTCTCCCTACATGTCATGACCTCCAGTTCCCTGGCCCCTTGGCCCTCTGTCAGACTCAGTATGTACAATGTACCCAACAGATTAAGGATTTACTGAGGAACCCAAACCCAGATAAACAGCGGCCAAACAGAGACAATGTATCTGCTGGGTATGTTCTTGTGCACAGAAGCCAGTATGTGGTCGGCTTTCCTTGTTGCAAGGATACACTGATGATTCATATTCAACTTGTTCTAACAAGACCAGGTCTTTTTTCTGCAAAGCTGGTTTCTAGCCAGTCAGCTCATCTCAGCTGGAGGGCCTTGCTCCTGGCTTTACTGAACTTTAGGTGGTCCCTGTCCAGCCATTTCTCCAGCCTGTACAGGCCAATCCAAACAGAGGGCATCACTGTACTGACCACTTCCTCTAATTTAGATCATCCAAGATTTTGCTACAGACATACTCTGTCCTGCTGTGCAGGTCATTAATAAACACAAGAAACACTACTGGCCCTGACTGACATTACCTTAGTCGTCTGTAAAGCCCCATAAACAGATTTTAAGATGTTTGTATGTGTGCAGAAAATGAAGGTTTCACATTCACTGAAAAAACTGACAAATCAGTTACAAGTGTATCATGAATCACCCAAAGTTCTTATTCAGAAAAAAAAAAGACTTTAGAAATCACACCTCTACATTCCCAGCTTACACTCAAAGTCAGAAAGCAGCAAGTTCTGCAAAATCTACATTCATTCTCAGATGTTCTTTTACTATATCGATAGCAAAATTCCAACTTGTATCAACAATTACCTGTGCTTACACCACAAATGTAGTCAAAAAGTTGATGAACCGGCTTGCCAGTTAGTTCTTCTAGTTTCCGTAGAGTCTGAAGTGCAACTAAACCCCTGAAACACAAAAATCCCCTTCACATACAATGGTAGTTTTATCTTACATAGCTCTAATTAAGTCCACCTTTGCTTAATTATAACTAACTATAACTGAATAACTGCAAGAATCCTGAATGTTTCAGGGAATAAAAGGGTAGCAGAAAACAATTAAAATGGAATGATGAATACCAAATATAAATGACACACTCAGGCATACCAAAAGTAGTATGTAACAGCTATAGCCATATTGTTTTGTAGCCATGCTGTTCTGTAGCAAAGGCTCAGGAATGATCATCTTCTGTGGATGTAGACTCAGGATAGATTTTAGCTGCATCCACACCACACAGCACTTAAAAGTTTGGTCTTAACAGGACTATATAATGTCCCTTGGGGCATTGTATTTTTCTGTCTGCATTTTTTTTGCTTCAATTCAATGTGTCTGAAATAGTAAGATGCATTCCAGACCATCAGACTTGTGCTCCTACAACATGAAACAGAACATCTGGCATGCAGAGAGAGGTGTTAATTCTGCTGGGCTAGAGCTGAAGAACTGTGTATAGCAAAAGGAGCACCATCTTGCCAACATGTTCTGCTGAGAATGGCACCTCCTACACGCTGCTCCCAAATCTGTCCTGCCTTGTGCTGAAGAGCAGTAGTCAACCCAGTCCATAACTATAACCAGCTGAACATCACCAATTAAGCAACACAACAGCCAGTGGTCAGTACTCAGGCTCACTCTCTGGACTTGTTTCATTTAGCATTATAGATGCAGATAACACTTGCTAAAGATAAGGTGGTCTCATAATGTCACCCCCCCTAGAAATCTAACAGAAAAATTAACACACTTCATTTATGCATATAGGCACCATGCTGTTATATGTGAAGCATCCTTCTTTCTACTTTGTAAAATCTTCATGGTTTACCATGAACTTTTGCAAACATAAATGTTGAAGTTGTGACATATGCTCACTCCTTATTGAAGACAACTAATTTTGATGCAAGTAGAAAAATACTATGAGGAAGCAAAAGGTTCGTGAAATCGTATTTCTGCAATGACTTCATACTTCACTTTCTACCAATAAAGAATCATTAAATATTTGCCAACAAGACTTCAAATATGCCTGAAAACACAGCTTTTATTAAACATCAGACTTCATATTTAATGAACAGGCTTCTACTACTGTTCTTTAAAAATTGTGGTCGGTGCATAAATTCGCGCAGAACTACAGCACGCATTACAAAGGACATGGGGTGCATAAATTCAAGGAAAAAAGCGTTAGTTGTAGAAGAAATATAAATCAACAGCATGGATAGAATACCTTTCACCACTAGCCTGTTCATTCTGTCATGAGACCAGCTCTGCTAAGGCATATCACCCTCCAGAAAAGTACAAGACAACACAGTCATGAACTACTAGCATTTCACACCAATTTTGTATTTCCGAGATCAGACTTGTGAGCAAACTCAAACAACCATTCAATTTACTTCCAGAAGAAGCGTGAGCCAATCCAAGCACTAAAGTGTGTGGCTAACTTTAAACAGGCAATTTCAGTGTCATAGGGCTACTAATGCATAGAAATTTAAGCACAAATGCATTCAAAAATAATACCCACCACTAGGATAGTCAAATGTAACAGAACTGTAAATTGTACATTGCATCTTTGGGCACAAACTTATCAAAGAGAAACTGAAAGTTTATTTCCAGTTACAGTATGAAAAAGGCTACAAGTATATACAAAAACACAGAGGTTTTACCTTGTTCCTCCTCCATCAATAGCAAGGACTCGAATTCCCCAGCCTTTCACAGGGTCTGTATATCCAATTATAGCTAAAGTCTCTCTAACGGCAGCCTGAAGACTTTCGTCATTTGCCTGTCTCAGTCGCAGTAGGCATGGGATTAATTTTTCCTATTGATAAATACAAAGATATTTCATTCTAACTATATATTTATACCGAAAGAATCCATGCTTAAATTTACTAATTTTGCATTTAATTATAAAAGCAATATATTAAACACAGAGGAAAACCTCTTTAAATCTGTATTTACTCATCTCTCTAACAAGGGAAAGAAAGGACTCCAACATTACGCTGTACACACCTCATTACTAAAGTAACTCCCTATCAGAATTAAGCAATCAAAGTGAAACGTAAATCTTTTTAATAGCTAGAAAAGCTGTATTTACCAGCAGTTTAGTTTTACTTACTTTCATGTCACATTGGCCAAATGTAAACTCAAGTATGGAGCACACAAATTATAGCTAAAAGCCCAGATTCTGTTCAGAAAGTATCACACTGTTTCAAAACAGAAAATCCCTTCTAATTACACCAACATCAAAACAAAAATAAAAATTACTCAGTGTGAGGAAAAATTTTAAAGTGTACCATTATTATTACAAATATATAAAGTATTATAACCAAAACAGGAGCAGTGAATGTACTCTTTCATAATAAAGTATTTCACATTTATTCATATGGATGCCCAACCTGAACCCTGCCCAGATGATTAATCTGGCCTGCACTCTATTCCCAAAGATTTGTTTTCCAGAAATTCTACAATTTACGTCGCACACCTGTCACATCTTGTGGAAAAAGACATGAGATTGACAAATGCTGTGATTTGGCTAGTACTACTGGAATAGTCTACTACCCGCCTCCTGTCCTCTCATTGCAGGAAAGGGAATGAGTAGGACTAGATAACATGAACTTACGTGATGGGTATACTACACTCTTATCACCTCTCTTCAAAGGAAGCATGCAAACAAGCATAAACACTGTTGTGCATATGCAGATCAACTGTACTGTACATTCCTATCTGGTCAATTGCAACAGAGTACAGAGTGTACAGCCTTCGCCTACCACGACACTAAGCTATACTATCTATCCACATGACAATGCTGTATGCTTCTAAATTAAACACTGCAATCTGAAGAGCCTTTAGCTAGACTACTCATAGTTTGCATATGAACCTGCTTGAACTAGCTAAAAAAACAGCTATAAAGAGACATTCACTTTGTAATCTCCACAAATAGAAAGTATGACTATTCCACAAAACCACACAAGAAAGTTTTATGTTATTTTATGTCACTTTTCTGTCATATTTATTTTTTGTTTAAGCATGAAGACTATTTGCACCTTAATTGCAACTCCTCTGCTCTCTGGAAATTCTAGAAGATGATAGGTGAGTTCTTCAACCCTGCTGATACAGACTCTTCGATTAGAGGATCTTCGTAGGGCTTGAACTAAAGCTCGAGTCCTGTTATCAATACTCACTCTTGCAATAATCTAAAAAAAGATAAAGTTATAAAAATAACATAAAACTACTCTAAGAAATGTGTAGTATTTGTCAAGACTAATTCCAAACTGTTATTTTAAGATTTCTCAGAAGTAATGGACAACATGTTGTACTAGAGATCTACTACAGGCTCTGAGTAACCATTGCTTTAACATAAACAGGCAGCTTTTTGATTGTTTACTGGACAGCTCACAGCAACAATACACCAAACAAACATGTCAGCACATACTCAGATGTATTTTCAGGGCAATTCTGAAATCATAGTATTTGGACCATGAAGAAGTGTAAGATCACTGTAACTAAAACAAAAAAGAAGCAACTAGATCTATATATATTTAGGTACCCACTCTCTACACATATATGAACAAAAGATATATATACACTATACCCACATGTACATATACACTATACAAACTTGCACATAAATATATGTACTTATATAAAAAGGATATAAAGATTTTTATATACATACATCTATATACTTATAAATAAGTACATGTATGTATGTGTAAGCTTACATATAACTTACATCAGTATGTGTATATATAAGTACATAGATTTTATATATGTGTATGTGCTGGTTTCGGCTGGGATAGAGTTAATTTTCTTCATAGTAGCTAGTACGGCGCTATGTTTTGGATTTGTGCTGAAAACAGTGTTGGTAACACAGGGAAGTTTCTGTTACTGCTGAGCAGTGCTTACGCAGTCAGGGCCTTTTCTGATCCTCACACCACCCCACCAGCAAGTAGGATGGGGGCGCACAAGAAGTTTGGGAGGGGACACAGCTGGGACAGCTGACCCCAACTGACATTCCATACCGTATGACATCATGCTCAGCATATAAAGATGGGGGAAGGAGAAGGAAGAGGGGGCCCATTTGCAGTTGTGATGTTTGCCTTTCCAAGTAACCATTACACATGATGGAGCCCTGCTTTCCTGGAGATGGCTGAACACCTGTCTGCCCATGGGAAGTAGTGAACAAATTCCTGTTTTGTTTTGCTTGCGTGTGCAGCTCTTGCTTACCTATTAAACCGTCTTTATCTCAACCCACGAGTTTTCCTACTTCTACTCTTTTGATTCTCTCCCCCATCCCACAGGGGAGAAGTGAGCAAGCTGCTGTTGCTGTCCAAGGTTAAACCACAACAGTGTATACACATATTTACATAAGAACGTATGTACTTATATGTAAGTAAGTACATACATAGGTATATACTTATGTAAGTATATATGAGCGTATACAAATATATATAAGTTTACATATAGGTATATACACATGCATGTATATATACACTTGTATAAAATATACATTGAAATCATATATAAAGAAATAGCATTAAACAAAGACTTGCCTTTTCTCTCTGAAGAGACAGATGCTTTTCCTTCTCTTCTGCAGTCTTAGCTTCCCTTGCTTTGTCCTCCTCATCCTTCTCAGATACTTCTTGTTCTGGCTGTTTACTCTTTTCTTGTGACACAACTTTTGTATCAGACCTTAACTTGGGAACCAACCCACCAATGTAACTGTCTACAAAAGCTTGTACACTGTTACTGGGATATGAAAGAAAGTCTACAATACTTTTTTTAGTGGAAATTGGAAGAGCAGTATTTGTTTTTTCAGCACCCAGAGTCTCTGCCTCAGGAGCTAAAGCAGGTGCTGAATCCACTGTCTTTTCTTGGCTTATTACAGGACTTTCTGATGAATTAATATTATTCCTCTCTTCATTTTTAGACTACTGTAATAAAGCATTCCTTTTTTTCTCTTGATCCATAACAGAATTATTACTAAAATACCAGTTGATATGATCAGCTACAAAATTGTAAGTCTCTCCAAAATTTGTAGAAAAGTAGCTTATATGAAAAAGGTGGGTTTTAGTAGACGCTGAATCTTCTGGAGTATCTTGGTAAGTGCCACTTGAACCTCCTAAAACAGACTCCGAGTTTTCATTTGCACAATTGGCTATCTTTGCAGCTGGGCCTCTGTTGCAATCCTCCTGAGTTCTGGCATCTGTGACTTGTTTATCATTTTCCAGATTTGCATTGATGTTATTTGCATCTGCATTACTTTTATTTGCTTTTCCCAGAGTACCTGAGTGTGACTTTAATCGAGCTATCCGTGAAACCAGTTCACTGTGAGTGCCAGACACTGCCTTTGAAACAGATTCTATAGTATTCTTAATTCGTGACATGCGATTGGTCACTTTTGTAAGTCCTTTGGAAGAAGAAGTTAAAAGTTTAGAAACTCTGTAGTATAAAAGGTCATGGCTGTAAATGTATTTGTTATACCAAAATGTTCTGCTTCTGGCCCATTTACACCGAGGCTCGCTTGTATGAAAAACTCTCAGGTGAACGGCATGATTTATCCTCCAGCAGGCTTTAGGTCTATACAAATACAGGAATTTGTTTCTTTGCTTCCACCAAAAACTTTTTGGGTTAGTCACAAAGAACAAACAGGTGTCTAAAGATAAATGAACTGTCATTACTTACAAATAATTAAACCTTTTCTACGTTGCTCGTCTACTTCATTCCAGAAAATGTATTTCAATAAATAAGTCTCCTATCACGGTATTATCTGAAAAAGAAAAAAAAAAAGGGCAAAAATGGAAACCCCAAACTAGTTAAACTAAAATCACAGAGTTGCTTAACGCACATGCAGCTTATTTATTCTTTCAGTAAAGACAATCAAATCAAATGATCTTATGGGGATATGTGCAGCTCAGGACATATGGTGGTGTCATCCCAACAGTTCAATTTCAACACATTTTTCCTTAAAGGCCAATTTAAGTTCATCTTGAGCAACATGCAACAAAAATACTTGGCTGAAAGTATTTAGTGACATAGCAAAACCTGCTTGCTGGCCTTTCCAATGAAGAGAAACTTGCACGCAGAGACCAAATTTCAAACGAAACTGTCATTATATCACCACTCCTTTGCAGAATTCCTCCCAGGGGCCGAAGGACACCAATTATTTGGGCAAAGCTTCAGTATAAAGCCACAAGTTCAATGAAACGTTCCTATACTTAAGAGCAAAAGGCTGTATGTAACCCTTGCTCTACAAAGAGAGATGTTTCTGGGGCGGATCAGAGTTTCACACGGTATACCGGCTCCTGCTGAAACCGCAGGCGCAAACCCATTACTTGCCTAAGCGGCAAGCGCAGCCTCCCCTGGCTGCTGCCACCCGCGCCAGCGGCCGGGCCGGCTCACACCGGCGCAGGCCCACGCCAAGGGCGCAGCGCCGGCACCGC
>JAVJGI010000060.1:49779753-49801469 GCA_035590275.1 Ibycter americanus | reverse complement strand
CCGTGGGCTGAGGGGCACAGCCTGCCTCACCGTGGGCTTCCCCAGGGGCTGCCGGGGAGCCTCTGCTCCGGCACCTGAGGCCCCCCTGCTTCTCCGCCTGCACTGGCCTGGGGGCTGCAGGGCTGCTCCACTCACAGTCTCACTCCTCTCTCTGCTGCTGTTGTGCAACATTTGCCCTTTCTTAAGTATGTTGTGACAGGGGCGCTACCAATGTCGCTGATGGGCTCAGATTTGGCCAGTGGCAGGTTCGTCTTGGAGTCAGTTGGAACTGGCTCCTTCCAACACAGGGGAAGTTTCTGGCATCTTCTCACAGAAGCCGCCTCTGTAGCCTCCCCACTACCAAAACCTTGTCATGTAAACTCAATGCAGTGAAATTTTTGTGCTCTTAAGGGAGTATCAATGCAAGACCTAAAGGCAGTGTTCCAGTATCACTTCCTCAGTAAAATATTCAGGAGCCACAAATAGCTCATGACTCACGTGTTATCTAGAATCCTTTTGCACAGGATGGTGGCAGTTCACCCCCAGGTGCTCATCTGTTCCCTCCTAAATGCTTTCAGAGTTGCTGCTAGTTCTGGATTACAGTGGCCTGTTCTGCAGGTGTGGTCTGCCTGCCTTGTCTGTAGGTGACTTCATATCTGGTTGTATTATCTGGTGATGGTTTACATCTGGCAACTGTTTTTAAGACTTGTGTGCTATTCTTTAATTTATCATGGGATTTAATTATATATGGTTAAGATAATTTTTAAACCAAATAGCTCGAACAGTAGTGGCCTCTGCCCTAAGTGCCAGATGTAGCTAAGCAGGGAGGTTTTGCTGCCAGTTGTATGAGGTTTCTCTGGGTAAAGGCCACTTACTGTTACGAGAGCATCACAGCACTGATTATGTTTTAGCCTGTATCAGCATTAGCTTAAGTAGCTTCCCCAGCTGTGTCTATCCTTGTGCAAGCCCCAGGACTCCTGTTTGCTTGCCAACATGGTGAACTGAATTGGATCTCATCAGATGACTTCAGAAGCAATGGCTCATCTGAAGCCACAGTATGAGCTGGCTTTAAATATGCTAACTTGCATTTTTATGACAACAAGGGGTTAGGCAAGACAAGACCTACATCTTCAGTAAGAAGAAGTTTGGTCACGTTAAGCTTCATGCTGCCAGGACACATCCTGCCTCTCTTTGGCAAATAAGGTACTGGAGGCAGGTGGCAACTGATCCCTTTTGGCTGTACATAGCTCCTTCCTAAACAGTCACACTTTCTCCTTCTAAAATTCTGTTCTGTGCCTGCTTAGGTGTTTGTCTCACCACTGGTATATGTGTAATGGTATGTCAATTCATACCTTTGCTAAGGAAAAGATTCAAGGATTTCATATTTCAGGTCTACTCACAAACCCATACATTCTTGCCACATGGCTCTCCCCAAGGATGAGCCGACCTGTCTGATCTGACATGTTCAGAGGCCCATGATTCATCAGCTTCTCAAAACAACTACACAGCTCTCTGGCAGAACTAAAAAACACTGGACAAAAAAAGATAAGTATATGTATTCCTGGGCACAAATTCTGCATCCACACATTTTCAAACATTTTGCCAATTTACCCTTGTCTTTACTGTGGTCATGACGTTAAGAAGAAATGATCTCGAATTTATTTATTTGAAAGATAGACACTTCAACTAAGCTAATTTTGTAAGCTCTCCTAATAGTCAAAGGGCAGTTGATTCATTGCATTTGACTAAACACCTACTTTTTAGATAAGAAAGATGAATCCACCTGCAGTATTTGGAGTGGCTAACTCCAATCACAGTAATTTTCACATAGTATGGAAAGGATAGCATTTTCACATTTTGAAATATATTTTAAATATAGTAGTATGTACATTAACTGTTTTTAAAATACTTTCATTTGAATACTTTGCGTGGAAGTCTCAACCAAGAATTTGTTGTGATTATTGGTGCTTTTTTGGCTGATCTCTATTAGGTTGCATACCCAGCACTCAAGCTCTGTCAGAATGGTCCCTCAAAACATGACAGTTTCCAGTTTAGCACAACACTGAATGTACTTTGATTTAAATGAGTGCTATCCCTGTAACTTAATTAAAAAAATCAAAGGCTTTCAAAACATTTCCTCAATGCACATGTTCATACATGTTTTTGTAGGTAAGGTGCAAACTTTTGTAAATCAAATTACAGATCAAAAATTGTGGTAAATTTTCTTACTTTAATGAAAGAGAGTTCTTTGGTACACGTGATTTTTGTCATGTTACGGCCAAAATAGTGTGATGTCCATGCTACAAGTGAGTTGACTGTGTTCATTTATATGTATGCTATACTTTTAAATGCCATTAATTCTTTCTAACATTCACATTTGTACGTTTGTCTTGGACTGCCACTTGGAGACAAAGTCATAATGTGTTATGAGGCAGTTTGATAAAAAAATTGATTTTTACCAAAAATAATTGTTCCAAAATTTGTCTTTCTAGGGTTCTCTCTTTTGATCTATGAAATATGAAAATTTTATATTTTCTTACACTCTCCTTCACTATAAAAGCTGGCACAAACACACTGAAATTAATTAATTCTCGAACTCCTTACAAAATTTTCTTACTCTTTATTGCTATTCCAGTTGCAGAGTCCAGTGACTTCAGCTCAGAGGAGTTAAACCTGAACAGAACAACTTCCAGGGGTGAGATATTAATCCTGAGAAAATAGTTTTGCATATACTTTCATTTTACATTTGCATCAAAGATATTATATGAACAGCATTTGAGTATACACAGGCAGGGGTTTTATTTTTACTTGCCACATTGATTATGGATGGTGTCCTGGAAACAGCACTGTCACCTAAGAGACTCAAACAAATTTAAAAAAATCAAGTATTTCAAAGCACGATGACAAATTAACATACATTAGTAGGGTAGTATTCTGCTAATAATGGTATCTAAGATAATTGCTTAAATCTAACATCTTCAATTAAGCCTTAGGGGAAATGCTGTTTTCTGTTTTCATCAATATAGTATGACATAAGCAGAAGCTGTATTTTAAGCTTTGTAAACACAGAACACAGGTATTTGGCCTCTTAACACTAGATGGCAGACAAAAATGGGAAAACATTTCTTACTTTTCAGAGATAGAGTATTGAAAAACTAATTTGCAACTTGAATGAAGGTTCACTGAGAGTTCTCAAAACTGTAAGAATGAACACCATTGGACACAGACACAAATTAGCATGCTTATGATAGCATGGATAGTCTCTGCTGCAATCTTTCATTTAGCTGTGAGTTTTGGCACAAATACGGCAAATAATCAAGTGGAACATTTCTGCGTTATTTTCTTATTGCTTTTTTATCTCTTCTGTTACTTCCCTTCAGTACTTTGCTCTTGTCAAAGAAGAACTAAAAATTCTTGAAGCCTTAGAAAGGCTTAAACAGCTCAGATAGAACAGAAACTTTCAAAGAAAACTGCCCTTGCCAAGTACTTGCGTGGTTGTGAAATTGCCTTGCATAAATCCAACAAGCAGGCAATACAAGACTTACATTGCAACTGCTTGGTATCTTCGTCTTACATCAGTTACCTAAAGTAATTAGGTTGCTTTGCTCCTTGTTGTCATTGAATCTTAGAAAATAATATAGAGGTAACACGTGCTAAGGAGGCAACTAATTTTCATAGAATATTATAAATTGTTGTACTAAATATTACATAGCTCACCTAGCAGCCAGTGAATATTTTAGGTTGTTAGACTGTTCCTCTCCTAGATACATCTTCCAAGAGAAGTGTGGCAGGAGGGTCAGAATCCCCAAGGGTACATCCACACTGAATCACACATTAAAATGTCAGTTCATCTAGCTGTAACACCACACTAATGTGACTGCTTGCAGGATTTGAGCTACTGTCTGCTCTGTGCATGCACAAGGTGCTGTTAGTTAACAAGACAGTCTGGGATTGCTGTACAAAACCTGCTTTGCGTTGCCTATTATTTATAAATGTGTAGTGCATTTATGGGACTGATAACCAGCAGAGTCTTCATTGCTATTAAACCATGATGTGCAAACACAGTACTAGAACCGTAATAGATCCCACCAAGTCCCACCTGATCTTTCCCTCTCTTGTGCTGCTACTGTGGCTGCACAGACTCCAAGCCAGTCTGGCTACCCTCAGTGCCGCATTGAGCAGTGCTGGCAGCCTTACGAACTATAAGTGGGAAAGACCCAAGTTATTCCTGTGGTGTTTTTCCTGTTGAGGTTGTTCCAAATGAGTAAAAGTAAATGTACTGGAACAGAAGGGTAAGTGCAAAAGTAAGTATGACTTTCCCGCCTCACGATTAGGAAGTAATCTACAAAGATGGCCATAGCTTCTGATCTTTGTTCCTCAGGTTATTCTCATTATGCAACAGCTTTTGGTATAAAATGTATATATAGAGGCAAACACCAGACTGTGGCATTCCCCTTCCCACGGGAGTCCTTTAGCCACAAGGATACAGAAATACACCCCTTTTTGCAGGGTTTCTTCTTGGTTCCATGAATCTTCCATTCTTTTGTGCATAGTCACCTAGTTTCAACAGGAGGAGAAAGCATTTCCTGTTCTGTCTCTTAGGGAATCAGGAATGTGTATTTAAACCTTCTCAGGCTGAAAATGGCACTGACCCCATTTTCTTGTATCACTTGGGCCAATATTCCATTGAAAATAGCATTACACTAGATATTGTCAATGACTTTGTTCCTGTTCCTCTTTCCTGTTCCTCCTGTTCATCCACTCCCCACCCAGGGACCTCCATTTTCTCATCCCATTTGAAAAAAATGGACAAGTTCCAGCCTGTTCATTGAAGGAGTGGTTGTAGGACACCGTTAGAGTTACAGGCTCTGCATTTGAATGGTAAACGTACCTGGCTCTGGTTCAGAGTTAAGACTCTAGATTAGAATCTAGATCTGGGATTTAGCTACACCCTGCTCTGTTCGTTTTCCTGCTCTGCTAAATCCAGGCAGTTTGCTGCTTCCCGTACAATTTAAAGGTGCTTGGGTCCCTAAATCAGGGTTCTGAATCCCTAAATCAGGGTTTTGCATTCTGCTCAGGGAATTGGTACCCTAAGTCCTTTACACAGCTGGCTTTGGCTTCCTGTGCCTCCACAGTTCATAGTCAATGGTCACTGGGCTTGATCAGCGCTTTTGTGCATTCCAGAAATCAAACTGCTAAAAACGAGAGTGTACTAATCAAATAATTATAAAGTAGTTATGAATAATGCAGGTGATTACTTAGAATTTGAAATTCAGACTCATGCTAGGGGTCATATTACAATTCCTTTTCAGCCCCCAGTGATTACTATAATAGTTATTCTGTTATCTATCTTTCAGCACTCAAGAACTGATAGATGTGAATTTTGTTACTGCAGCCTCTGGCTGAGAGTATGATTGTGCAAGTGCCAAAGGTCTTGGTATGAATGGAAGGAGGTCAAAACTCATAGCCTCTTTAGGTCAACTGGAATTAATTCACTATCCACATTGTTTGCAATTGCTTATTCAGTATTGCTGAAGAAAGGGAGTCTTTGCTATTTACTTTGTCTTTTAATTAAAACATTGAAATATGTCTGACCTTTGCACCAGACCTTGAGGTATTATACTAGCTTCCATCTTAGCATTTTTCCCTTTATTAAAAAACACTGCTTATAACTTCTCATCTGTGGAAAAAATACTTTGTCATTCTTCTTCAAAAGCAGTCCATCATAGTTCCTTCTCCTGAAGCTTCACATTATTTCTACATTTTTCTTTGCTCTGATCAGCCTTGGTGAGGCTCCTTATCTGTCAGTTTTTTTCCATGGCCCTGGTGTTAGGTGAGCTGGCAGGCCGTTTAGTGTCCTAATAGAGAATCCAGACTGTCTGGAATACTGCAAATGAGAAAGATACTTTTTGGCAGAAGCCTATGTACCTGATCTGTAACGATTTATGTATCTCAACTCATAGTAGCCTGATGAAAGTTGTAGAAGTACCAGTAAAAGCACGGTACTGTACAGGTAAACACTATTATGTTGCACAAAATTTTACAGCAGCAATAGGGGAAAGGCGTTATTTAGAGAATGGTTTACAAGCTGTGGAAGATAATCCTACCACCATAATTCAAGTAGATGAATTAAGCAAACCAATTCCAGGCTTTGGGGCGAGTGGGGCTCTCAGTCACTGATGTCAGTAACGTCTATGAAATCAGAAACATACCCAAAGAGTGAGGTCAGCACTGGTGAATAATAAAACTTTTACTGAAACAGGTTAAAAGTTATTTTTTTAGACATAATCTCCTTGGGGATTAAAAAGAGGTGCGTAGTAATGTACGTAGTTAGTGGTACTGTTTTTTCGTGAGTATCTGGAACATGCCTAGTTACGAGTCACAGGGGGCCCATACCCGTTGTTTTTTCTCTGGATTTAATGCCTGTGGCTAATTCCTACTAAAGGATGCACTTAATTTAGGAGAGTCTTGTTCCAAAATATTGCCTAACAGTAATTATAGTAGTTTGATGTGTTGTAGTTCTACGTTTTAAGGCTATAAAGCTGGATTTGTTATGTAGCTTTTAATCTTACTAAAGTAACATCCCCTCCCTTTAAATACACAATTAATTTACTCATCTGAGAAGTGAACATAATTTCATGGAAAGTGGAAGGCATCAAGATTGTGTGTGTGCAGTGGAGCAGTGTTTGCACACACATACACAAACCAGGCATGGGCACAACCAAAAGCCAGATCCACTTTGAAGGGTATAAATTCCACTTTTGGTATACAAACAGGATTAGCAGGACAGAATGTTGTCCCATGTTCATTATAATGTTAATTTGAAAAATTAGGGGTAGTTTGCAGTGCATCTTGACTGGAAATGGAAGAGATTTGGGGTTGTCCTGACATTTTCTAATAGTTTTTTGGTTTCCCTAAAAGTTCTCCTTTCTGCCCACAAATGTTTTTGTCCAAACCAAAGTTTAACTCCTTCTGAGGAATGGAGTTACTGACACTATTCATCATTTTGTGTCTTCTTGTGTCATGACAACAGCATTAGTAGCTGCCTACAGAGCATGATTGTATATATGCTGTCTGCAATACTGTCTGCAATACATTTCTGTCTATTTTGTCAGCACATTGGCTTTAGCTGTTGCGTTTGGGGCTGCTTTAGTTCCATAGACCCTCTCTAGTAACTCTAACTAGATAGGGTTGGAGTGAATCATTAAGCCTGGTCCAAAGAACTTTTAAAGTTAATTTAACTATGGAATTAGCAGTGGGAATTTTTTTTTTTTTTTTTTTTTTTTTTGAGAAACCAAAACTGTAGGAGGTTGTACCAGTACAGCAGCAAAAAGGTATACATAGTTTTAGTCCAGTAAAAGTGACTTACAGTGAAGTATATCCACTGCATTCTGGAAATAAGCAGTATTGTAATACTGAAGAATATGAAACTACCTTGCTGTAAATGCATCCGTGCTACAGGGTAAATCCTCGAACAGAACTCATGTAACTTTGGGTAATCTCCCATATGAAAGAATCCATTTACAAGCCATTATGCTACTTCCAAAAGGAGTTCTCATTACATTTCATGCTACTGCTATGTATTCACGTTACTTAATACATCTCCTCAAATGTATTCTCTATCACTAGGGCAATTTCAATGCAATACGATGTTAAGTCTTTTAATCTACCCTAGAATATATTACTAAATAAATGTTTTATATAAAAATATATCAAGTAAATGTTTCCACCACCTTCTTGATCACTGAATCTTTTACTGCACACTCTAGTCCTTTCCACCATGTAAGTTCTATGGCAGCTGGCTTTTACATTTTAATGTTTGAAAAGAAATAGAATTACAACAGCACTAAGGAAATAATTTTTCATTTCTCTCAAATCCTCTAGAGACGTAACCAATCATGCAAAAATTTGCTTTTCTTAATTAATTGGGTTTTGTGACTTGTCAAGTGCAGTAGCAATAATCTACTAACTCTTCAGGTATACAGAATCTCACAGAGAAAAGAGGCAGACCTGGGTTTCTTCAATCAAAGCAGACAGCAGTATTTTACACTTGATCTTTTCTTAAATAGGAACTTTTTAGAACTTGTTTATGCATTCCAGAGTATAAGAGTGCAAACCTATTATCTTCACAAGTTGTATTTAATAAGTAATGTCTGTCATGAGATGAAACAGCTGCTGGTTTTCAGAAGTTGGTGTGGGGCTTTTAACACTAAAATGCACGTATTTCTGCTTCAGCGTATATTCCTTGCCTGGCTTGGCAAAAAGCATCTACAATGCATTACAATTCATGCAGTTTTTGGAAGACAAAGACTGTAATTCTAAGCAGACACCTAAATTTAAGTCTTAATCTGTGAGCTGAATCCCTCCCTATTAGCTAACCAACAAGCATTAGATGAGAGCCCGCACTGAGAAATTAAGCAGAAGTTAATTAAAATGTGCCTTCGCACACTATTGAAAGTAAATGGTTTAGGAAAAGAATTTAACTTGGACAGATATGGTTTGGAATGAAGCAAAGCTGGGCAACAGGAAAAGGACACGACTAGAGTAAAACAACAGCTAAGACTATTTGAACATTTTCATCTGTTACCCTGTTTTTCTTTTCTGAGCGAGTTATATTCCTAGAGTGGATTAAATTTCAATATGATATTATCCTGAATGTCTGCTAGCATGGGTGAAAAAGATGGAAAGGGCGCAATTCTAAGTTATGAAACCATTAACTTATATTGAACTGATTATATGCGAGATGGAGTAGAGTCTTACATCACTAGGACAACTTCTGCAAGGAGGCCCACCTCCATTTTTATAAACATGGCAAAGGCCAGTCATTGCACAGCATGCTTCCCTTTAACCTGTGTCCACATGCCGAGCCTGACACCTATTATAGCATGTCTGCTGCCCAGACACTGTGTTCTGTGTATGTGTGTAGGCCTAGAGTTTCATGTTCCCAGGGATCTTGTTGAACTATTCTAGGTGTAGGTGATAAAACACATTTGCCTGAAATATATGTCTACCCATACATCATGCATTGTGAAAATTGTACAAACATATGCTTCTGGTACTATATTCTGCTTAGTCTTCCAACAGTACCCCAAAAGTGACTTGTGTTGTGTATTCCGGTCTTTTTACATATAATTCCTTGATCATCTTTCGGATCATGAAATATAAGTTTATTTTTATCTTCCATGCCTGACCCTCGGCTCAGTTTTCTATTTAATATGTTCCTCTTTCAACTCACTTAGTCCCAGCTCTGCCTAGATGTACATGTTTACTCCATATCCTGCTAGAAGAGTAAAGATCCCACCTGGCTTTTTGTTAACTCATGGAGCAAGGATGGTCAAGGTAAATGATTTTGGAGCACACACCTGAAATTTTGTCTCCATCTGAAGGCAGAACTGGAGATGAGCCAGCCTGCTCTACAGCACAGTGTTTGCCATCAGTGGAATTGCCAGGGGTTCATGCTCTGTGGCCAATTCAGTTACTCTTCTGCAAGTTGCTGGGTGAGGGAGAGAGGGTGAGGGTGAGGGTAAAAGCAAACCCATTTGTTCCCGTACAGTCTTGCCATGCTGTTTCCCACTAATTGAGATAGATTCCAAACGGGGTCTGGAGGGAGACTAAAAGGATACGACCCCAGGAATGCAAGTTTCCTACAAACAGGCTTCCATTTAGGAAAAAATTATCATGGGTAATTACATTAAGTTGTTGTGATTCATACTCTTTGCAACATGTTCTTAGAGAAAAGCCATTGTAGGCTCAGGCAGCTGCAGCAGTGTTCAGCCAAATCTGGATTATGGATACCTATGGCTGCTGGTGGTGGCAAAGCTTCCTGAGATTGTTCAGCTTGTCTGTTGTCCGTTCCCATAGTCTTACCCTTGCTTGAGGTATTAACATCAGTCCCATGGTGGGATGGAAGAAGGAAAGAGGGAGAGAAAAGAGATCATGCTGTTTTTATACACTGTTGCAGTCTACTTCAGCATCCTGTTTATGAATTTCACCCTTCCTCTGTCTGTTGATACATGAAAACATTTAGTGCCAAAGACAGGGTAGTCTGTCTATGAGATTCCTGGACTGGTTTTATAACTTATTCATGATCACAGTGATTAATCAGTGTACGTGCAGCGTGGACATAATTTAACCTTACCGGTTTCATCTTCAGAAAGACTTCAAATTACCAGTGTCCCAACTGTAACCAAAAGGATATGAGTGCTCCAGCTTCAAACAAGTTTGCATACAAATATGTGTTGTCTTTCATATCAAAATAATTAATCTTATTAAATCTCTCTTTTGTGATTAAGAGGGCCGACTGAGGGAGAACAAATGAAATTAAATCAAAATTGCTGTTCTTATCTGCCACTAACAATATGCAAAAGTCATACTGAAAGGTCAAAGAACAATGAAATACTTGTCGTTATGGTACAACGTACTCCACAAAACCAAAAAGGATCAAGTACTGCAAAACGACCTCCCAGCCTTTAGCACTGTAGTAGAGTAGAGACCCTTGGAAATTGTTTCGTTGTAGAGACCTTTTCCTTAGTTGGATCTCCCACTGAATTTTTACTTACTTTTCTATTAAATTCTCAGTAGATGTGCAGTCCCATTAAAAGTAATCTATTTCACGTGTTATTTTTCATTTTGCTGAGAAAATACCTCTTAGTCTTGACTCTGTCTTGAAAGAAAAAGATTATTTTTATGGCAGTTCAATTTTTTGATTTTTATTTTTTTAGAATCAGGTGATTCCAAAAAAGGGAAGAAAAATAAAAAGGCTATGGAAAAATGCATTTCTTTGTCTCTGCTGCATTTAGGATGTGGTCGTGCCCCAGGAGTCTAGAGAATTGCAGTTATGATGCGCCCTGGGCTCAGGGGCCCAACTTTCCGTCTACGTATAAACATTCCTCCCACTTCAGCTGAAGCGTGCACTTCTGGTCTGCGTAAAAAAAAAAAATAAATAAATTTGCAAGAACTCTCCTGAGTACAATCATTTAAGTATGATTTTGGCCACAGCTATTTACAAGACAGAAGTGAGTAATTGAATTACGCTGAGCCTCTGAAGTTTGCCTTTTATTTATGTGTTTCCCCCAGTTGCGTGGCTCAGTCTGCCGTTGGCTGCGGTCCCCGCAGTCTACCCGAGGGCTCTGCAGTTACATAAGGCTCTGTCTGCTGGGAGCCTATATAAAGCCTTTCTGCACGCCAGCAAGAGACAGAATTTTATCAAGATCCAGGTCCCACTGCTTTACTTCGCACAAGCAGGAGGAGATTTTCTGGAGGATAGACTGAAACCTGAACTCAGGCTGGTTTGTTTGCCAGCCAGTACTTCACAGCTGTCAACCTGAGTTGCAAGTAGCAGTTACTGTAAGTAGCTTCTGTGCATTATGAAGAATTTTTCATTTCCTATGCAGGATAACACACATCAGACCGAGAGTTCTTCTCCTCACAGATTCCTGAGTTTGACAAATCAGTCAGATCCTGTTGGAAGACCAGAGAGAGATGAGCGATTAGCTCAAGTAGAGATTGCTGTGCTGGGGGTCATATTTCTGACAGCGTCTGTGGGCAATTTTATTCTCATACTGGTGCTGTGGCGAAGAAGAAAGAAGCTCTCTAGGATGTATGTGTTCATGCTTCACCTCAGCATTGCTGACTTAGTGGTAGCCTTTTTTCAGGTGCTGCCTCAGCTCTTATGGGATATTACAGATGTTTTCATAGGGCCAGATTTCTTGTGCAGAATTATCAAGTATCTACAATTGCTGGGCATGTTTGCCTCCACTTACATGATAGTGGTCATGACAGTGGACAGATATCAAGTGGTTTGCTACCCTATGGTCACTTTCCAGAAGAAGAGAGCTCTCTGGAACATCCCCATTTGCACCAGCTGGTCTATATCACTGATTCTTAGCCTACCACAGGTATTTATCTTTTCTAAGACTGAAATATCTCCAGGTGTCTTTGAATGTTGGGGTGAATTTATTCAGCCATGGGGCCCAAGGGCATACGTGACTTGGATTTTTGTAGTTATATTCTTCATTCCTTCAGCCACCCTTATCATGTGCCAGGTTAAGATTTGCAAAATAGTCAAAAGAAATATATATGTGAGAAAACAGAATGAATATGAAGTAACAAATCAGAAGCAAGTCCTGCCATCCCGAGCAAGCAGTGTGAACTGTATTTCAAAGGCTATGATCAAGACTGTAAAAATGACAGTGGTGACAATTGTTGCATATGTCCTCTGTTGGTCACCTTTCTTCATTGCACAGCTGTGGTCTGTGTGGTTCCCCAGTGTCATGACCGAAGGTAAGATACTCTCCATCCTCATTCATAGCTTCATAGCAGGCTAGCACATTGCTATATTGCTTTATATATGTAAAAGTTACATGTTATCATTTGAGCGTGATTAAAAAAAATATTCCTGGATTGATTATCTACTGTATTTAATTAGGTACCAAGAACTTCATGTGTTATGTGATCAACATACATACATACAAGTCTGTATTTTGTGTGTGTGTTTTGAGTGATTAATGATTTAAAGATTAACTACCAGCACAGTGAAAAGTATCATCTGCTCCAGCAAGGGTTTGGACTTCTAGAAGTTTTAGATATTATAGCAGCAGTCTTTTTGGTTCTTGAGGTGAAAAGGAGTAATTAACTGTTGAAAGTAATAAAATAAATATTTCTTATTTACTGGGTAGAACAGTGATGTTATAAGATAGCTGATTTTTTTTGAATATTTAAATCATATTGATGAAATTTCTGTAGTACACTATGAAACAAAAGTTGTGAAACAGCCATTTATAAAGCAAAAAAGCAAGCCTGGGAGAGGTATCAAAGAATGCCATGTTGTAAACAAGATTAATCTTGTCGAACTTCTAAACTCAAAGATATAAACCAAAGGGGAAAAAATGATAATAGCTCTGTGTGATGAAAAAACCCACTTCTGATCTTTAAGAATTCTTCCTGTCAGTGTGCATTTGAGTCTTATTCTACATACATTTATATCTATCTATCTATCTATCTATCTATCTGTATATATCTGTATCTGTATAGCAGGTTAGTAATTGCTTTTAAATTTAATGGAGCTACAGCAAAAAAGAGCTATATAGAACTATTTAACTCTGAAATGCATATGATACAGTGGGCTACGTACCTTCAACAGTACAAACTGCATTGAATAAATGGGAATTTCCTACTATTTGATTAACTTTAATATATGAAGAGGCACATCAGAAAGCGGCAGACTGTGAAAATGTTACTTATATGAGCCTTTTATTTACTGTTATTCCTTTAACTATTTCATTTTAGGTTCAGCATTCACCATTATCATGCTCCTTGGCAATTTAAATAGTTGCACCAACCCGTGGATTTACATGTATTTTTGTGGCCACATTCCATATTGCACAAATAAGCAGCTGGAAAACACTTTGGCTCAAGAGGCATCGATGATCACAGGGAGCATTCATCTCGTAGACAGAGACCCTGAGGAAAACAGTACTTCTGCATAAATATCGAATGCTTTTTGTTGTTTTGTTACATTTGCTATGTTCACAAGACATATTGATATTTTACCACCATCCCTCATTTTATGGATAAGGAAGCTGGAAAATTATCTTTTGTTGTATAAATATATTTCTGTGCATTCTATAGTGTATACAGGAAGTTTCTGTGTTGTGCAAGCCTGACTCAGTACTTCCATCACCACTGCGTTATCAGAATGAATTTTTGTGAAGACTGGCAAAGATACATGAAAGTATCGCAGATATTTTGTGTCCTAAAGTACTTCCTCTTTAGTGATTCTGGATATCTAACTAGTAAAATTTTACAGCTGGTCCAACAAATTGAAACATAATTGGAAAGGAGTCTGACATAATTAGACTTGAATATGTTTTCAGATTGAACCATGAATTGTTCGTCATTCTGGTGTAACTGAGGGACAGTCTGGCAAATCTTGAGAAGGCAGCAGAAGTTCCGAAAAATCCTTTGCCAGCTATTATTAATACCTGTTTTAAATTAACTCCTTATATACATTTATAAAATGCCAAACAGCTTAATATAATTAAAAAAAAAAAGAATTCAGTGTCCTTGAGACACTGCACACCTACTTCAGTTTCAGATGCCGTTGTGAATCACAGGTATCAGCAGCATAGTAGCAGTCCAGGTTTGTGGCTTCACACTGTGGGATTTGATCTTCCATGCATTCCGTGATGTGCAAGCACTTAACTGAAACCCCTCATACATACACAAATGTACACATACTTTAAATAAAAATGGTTGCTAGGAATGTACATTTTCATTTGGTATTCAGACCTATTTGTTCTGGTGTGCAATTTATTGACAGAGTGTGCTTAGAACCCCTTCAGGCTCAAATACAATTATTTCCCCTTCATGGTAAAAATAAATCTGCATATCTTTATCTCAAAATGCCATTTGCTTTTTAGCTTGTGGGTGTTTTATGCAGGTACCTATTTATTCCCCTTTCAGTGTCTGCAATCTAATCAGAGGAGTATGGAAGGAATAACAGGAAGGCTTTTTCAGGTGGGAATAGAGCTGCATTCACAGAGATTCTTCATGATACTTGCACGTCATCTGCCTACATGATACTATGTTTCATCAGTGCTCTTCACATTTCATTTTTATGAGTGCTAGCAATCTCAAATTTCAATGGAAAAGCTATAAAAGCAGGGGTGGTGGTTAATAGTCTTTAAATTGTACTCAAAGAAATATTGATTTAAACTAAGCACTGATTGGATTGTGAGAAGTGCTGCTGCACAATGAATAGTTACACTTCAGGTTAATGTCTGCTGATATGACTGATTATTCCATGATTTCTATTCCCTGTATATTTAGACCAGATAGAGGTATGAACCAAATATTGCTGTTCTTTATGGTGGTGAAAGCTAGTGTCCCAGTCCAGCTGGCAAGAAGAACAGGTCTCCAGCCAGTAGGAAGACGAAGAAGGTGGATGAAGACAGTACCAGAGCCAGACAGGAATGGAAAGAGTCTTTATGAAATTTCGTATTATAATTGTAATTGATACCTTTTTCTTGCTGTTTTTTTCCCCCCTCTCTTTAATTAATAATTGTTAATTCTACCACACAACATGTTCCCTAACGAGCAATTCTGTAACTGACAGTGTCCTTGTCTGGGGTATGAACATCCAAGATACAATCCATACTATTGATAGGATATTTGTTATATCCAGCCACTGATTTTCTAAGACTTTAAGTCAAATTAGCTCTCATCTTCTCCTTTATGACTTAATCCAATGGTTAGTGATGGGCGTTTAGTTTTTCAACTTCTTTTGCAATTAGTTACACAGTAGAATATGCAATGTTCAAAGGAAATGTAAATAGAAATGCTTTGAGGAATCACCTGTGTCATTGTACTACTGGATTTGCAGCAAAACACATTGAAAGCCTCAAAAGTTATAATTTGCAAGGAAAACAGGCATTTTAATTGTGTGCAAATAGTCATCCACATCCAGAACTGGCGTAAGTCACAGCACTGCTCGGAGACTGCGGTGGAGCTGTGCCATTTTACACCACCTGATCCGGCCTCTGATATTTCAAAAGTATAACTTCTACTACTTACATTTCTGCATGACTCATATATTTGTTATTGGCTTTATAAATAATTGGGTAGAGCCCCATTTCTTAAATAACAGTAGCTCAATGTGTTCTATAGAAGTCTGAGAGCAGTATTACTGTCCATATTTCAGATACTTTGATTATGTAATGAATGAAATGCCAGAACTTCTTAAGTTCAGTCATGAATGCTCACTGTCTGTAATGTTCAAAACAATGATATTTTTACCTCTCAAGTGCTTGCTTTCTGCTTTTTCATTTTCTTTCCCCTGACATCAGTCCCGCTGTTAAGAAGAAAAATAAAGGTTACTGCACTGCAGTGTCAAACTACAGGCTATGGAGGCTTTTAGTTTCAGTCCATCAGGAGGTATGTGAACACAGGTATTCCTGTTTTTTTTCCTAGCAAAGTGAACTGGGCTGCATTTTCCAGATCTAAGCCATTATCCTGCATGGCCTGCCCTGCCTGCCCCATGGGCAGCACTGACCCCTGACAAACACACTCAAAGGGGAGTTTGGTTCCAGTCCACAATTTTCTGTCAAAACTAATTTTCAAATGATGGAAATTCATTTTCATAACTCTTTTTTTTTTTCCTAATAAAGTGTCCTTTAAAGGACTTTTCTTATTCCTTAAAGAAAAAGACATTTAAAAATATAAACAAAATTTTTCTCTTTGTAAATTTCATCATCAGCTTTCTTGGGAGTTATAGTTTGAACATCTCGTGCCCTTGTTTTTCTCTGTATTTTGGTTCTTCAGCTGGACAATATCTTTTCCAATTCACTGTCACTTAGATTTCCAATAGGCATTCCAGTGTCTCATTAAAAGGAATGACTGAGACATCAGTGTAGTCTGGCCAGGGTGTTTAATCCATATGGGAGAGTCAGAAACTCAAACATGCAGGTCCCTGGAGGCACTCTGGAAACACGTGCAAATGAAAAGATCCAGTTACCAGATAAAAGCCTTCCTCATCAATGCCTAGATTCTGTTTTCTCATACAAATAATTTCTGAGCAAAAAATACAATAGCATACAACTTCACACTCTTGAAGTGAATGGTTGTGTTGTTGCTACTGGCACAGCAGTATAGTTTTTTGTTATCTAGTGGGCTTTTTTTTACTCTTCAGGCTTTTGTTACCACTTCGAAAAGGCACAGTTCAGTAAAAGGAATTGGGTTCTTTCCTAAAAATTCTTGGTTTGTTTTGCAGTACAGAAAAGAAGAATCAAAGACAATGTAATGTATCTATCAGTTCTTTATAGATTCATTACAGAAAAAAGAAAACCAAACCCCAAACCCTAGCAGAATGAAAGGAAAATCCCAACATGTGTTTCGCATTCTTTACAGTATATTTTGATAATTCTGTTATTCTACAGAACTGCTGCTGTATTTTCATAGCCAGTTCTAGTTCCAATACTTGTAAATGGTAAATACTGAAGCCAGAGGTGTTGGGTAATACTCTCTTTATTCTTTCAATGAAATGATGCTGACAAATTTTAAGGATGGTGCCAAACTGATGTCCTGCCAATTTCACTTTGATCACTTAGTTCCAACAATGGTAACTGGTCATTGGGTCAAATAAACTGCTCCTGTCTCTACGTTGTTGAGGGAAGACTGTGTGTAACAGTCTAACATCACAACAGATGTGATTCCAACAGACCCAAGTTGGAACTGGCAGAGTTTATTATGTGAGGCAGACATGGCATGCAGACATGGCTGTATTGTCTCGTTTCCAAACACTTGGCCAGGATAAAAGTATCCTCAAGAGCTTGTGAATGTTAGCTATTCTTGGCTGAAAAGTATTATGAGCAGACAAAGGCAAAACAAGATTAGCCAGCTACTCAGTTCTTTCAGTCAAATCCAGTTTGGGTTGGATTCCTTAGAGGGGAAAAAAAAAACCAAACCAAAAAAGTGCAAGTCATTTTCTGTCTTCATAAGGTAGGGATTTGGTCCTCAATACCCTGGGTGTCTACGGGAAACATCCGTAATTGTGAACCAGATGATTCTTACATGCAGCAGAACAGGATTGCAAGGGAATACAGTTCAAATAGGAATTGTATTACTTACAGTAAGGCAGTTGCAAAATATTTATTAACTACTATATTAGCTGATCCATATATATTTGAACTGAAAGGAAATCACACTGTTAGAAAATCAGAAATAAAACTTGATGTAATTTATGCTACCACATCAAAACTCCAACTACTATCCCAAACCCCACCTCTTCAGTCTTATGCGTGCCAACACCAGGTCCCTCTATGCTCTCACAGTCCCAGGTAGAGCCTCATGATCTGCAACAGTTTTCAAACGCTGCCTGCCGTAATATCTTGCAGAGGTACTCCATGTTGTCTTCACTTTGCCTCTCTGAAATAAAAAGATAGAAGCTGTGTCTTTTTCCTGGGCTTATGTGGTGCTCCTGCTGTTGCCACTTGAGGACTTTCTGAGGGCCATCTCGTTAAGAAGGCAAATTCTGGGCATCTTTACAAGCCCTTGGTAAAATTTCCATTACTTTGTGCTTCACTTTTTCAGGCACAAAAGAAAGCATAGGCTTTGAGTGAAACTAAGCAGGCAATATCCACTCCCTCGTGCTTCCTTTTCTCGCCAACACAGCAGACCAAAGCATGTGCTTTCCACCAGTAGGTCATAGCAACTAATTTAACTAATCTATGCTGTCATCCAGCTCCATAATGAACTTTGGAGGTAATGAAACTCTAACCAAAGGCTTTTTGAATTTCCATCCAAATGTTGCCCTATAGGTACAGTGCAAACATATTCAAGTGCTATTGTATTCATCAAATGCTTTTTTACATCATGACTGGCACTCTGAAAGATCTTCAGGAGTGTGGATTTATGTGTCTTGCATCCATTTCAGTATACTTCCCCAAAAATGTTAAAATTGTATATTATGCAAATTTTAGCAACAAGTCTTCTGAATTCTGAGTTAACAACACAGGAATCAGTAGGACCTTGTAGAGGAAACATTTCAAAAGCATCTGGGAAAGAAGTTTGAAAAAATGCCAAACAAAAACATTTAACCTTGAAGGTCCCTGGAAATTTTCTCGGGGGAGTTGGGCACAGCTAGAGACAGACATCAACTTACATCCCAGTAACCACTTTTCAAGAGAATTGATGCAGTAACAGATATTAAAACAAGATACAAGAAGGGTTCGATGTTCCTGTCATCATTGTCATCATCATCATCATTTAAATGAAATCAGCATATAACCTACAATAAGTTTAAAAGTAAAACATTACCTTGGCACAGTGTGACATATGTAGATCAGTTTTGAAGCTAAAATAATGTAAAAGACATGATCTCAATCACAAATGCAACTTTTCTCTCTGATCTAGCCATTTTATTTAGCTAAAAAGATGTAGATATGTTCTTTGGTTCCAAGATTCTTGTTCTGTGCATTGAATTCCATGAAGCTACCTGAAGACAAATTATGGGACAAAACATTAAAAATTTGTTTCATGTTTATTTGTGTACATATTAAAACAAAATTGTTGCTTTAAGATGCCAGTCGTATTCCTTAGCTTAATCTTGAGTTCAGTTATTATCTACATCACCATGTTTGAAGAGATACCAGGAATAAATAACCCGCTAGCTATCACAGTATATTGAAAATGTTTGCCCATGTCTCTAAATGTGTTAGTAGATGTCTGGCCTCAAATGATTTAATGCTGAGTGGCTCCAGCTTTTGACTTACTGATGGGAAAAATTGTACTTCATCATAGAGAATACAAGCCTTCTGGCAAGCACAGACATGATGTGAACACACTGCTTATTGATACATTTAATACAAATTCCAGTCTGCTAGCAATGTGATTCATATTCTTGATTCTCTGTTGACAAGACTGATGCAATCTCGTGTTCTGAGATGGTATCTGTTCAGCGGTAACTGAACTCATGAAAAATATGCGAGCAAAACTTCAGGAAAGTAATCCTTATTTTCTGCTCAGCACCTGGGTATCTTGGAGTGTAATGCATTTGCTGTGAAAGAAGAGATTTAAAACTCCACTGCAGCATTTGGGCTTCATTTGTTTTCATTCACACAGGGGAGTAATATGGGACTGTATGACACTTACATATAGACTATATTAAAGAAATGGTATGATGGAAAGTCAAACACTTAGAGCTCCAAAAGTGCCCGAATGTCAGTATGCGTGTGCTTAATGCACTACCTAATGACATGGAGCTGCCATAGGGCTCCTCTGCTGCTGCTCCTGTATGAGCATGCCCAGCATATACACAGTCATTGGGAAATTTTGCTGCCAAAGGCTCACCAATGAGGATGTGGAAGATCAAATAGGAGTAAGATGTCATATGAAAGCTCCCTTAGAGTGCATTAAGAGTGCACATGCACTAAAGGTGCATACCGGATGGCTAAAGCATATTTAGGTTGTGAACAGTGATGACAACAGATGATCAGAACCAGACCATGTATATTATTAACAAGGTTGTCTGCCCATGGAAGTATGCACACAAAGAGGCAAAGTGATCAAGAAGTCTCACAGGTGGTATCCATATTGGAGGCACTAGCACAGGAATATCCTTAGCTGCTACCTGCGCTTTTTTTGTGATGAATCAATGCACCAAATATTCAGCTGGGCATGAACACAACAAAGCAAGCAACTAGTGGGTGGACATTGCCATTTGCACAGTGCGTACAGGTGGCTGCGCAGGGTGTCACTGGCTGTTCTGGGAGCCCAGAGAGCAGTTGAGCTCTATCCCCCGCCTCCACCTCTTCCTCATTCCAGGGGGCTAAAAGACAGATGACACATGGTTGCATCTCTGCAACATATAAACGGCTTTACTGACTCCTTTTCTCCACAATGTCACCTTAGCCTGGTACTTTTGGTAGAAACCCCCTAATGATTCCGCAAGAGAAGGGGATTACCCTGTGACAGAGCTTTTGTTCTGCTGAGAATGGGACAGTTAAGCTCATCTTGCAATTTAAGCAGGGACTGTCTCTAATCCACAAAGTGTTGAATTTTGTTTTTAATTACCTGGGGACACCATAAAAAAAACCACAACATTTTCAGTCACTGAAATGGAGGAACCAAACTGACTGAATACCTGACTTGTGAATTAATTCAGTAGATTCAGGTTCCTTTAATAAAGATTCTTTTCTATAAATCAAAGCAGATGAGAGGAATATCATAAATGTAAAATTAGGCTAATCCTCTTGAATTTTATTCTGTTGAGGCTGTAGGTTAGAATTAATTCATTAATATAAGACAGAGTTAACTTGAGACTTTGATCAAATGAAATACAGTATTTTATGTGCATAATCTGTAAAATATCTGGAGTCACAAAAGGACTACCCTTGGAATGCTATCAAATACTGTTGTATAAGTCAATTTCTAAGGTAAGTCCATCATTTTGTAATAAAAACTTCCATGTCAAAAACAGATGTTAAAGTTTAATCTTGTGATTTGATACAAACTCCATAAATTGTAATACTCCATGTTTTTTGTACTGCTCTCGAAAGCAGAAATATTTTTTCTGCCCTCAGGTTAAGAAATCAATTACAAATTTATACATGCATTTGTGTCTTGGAGGGAAATGTAGAGCTGATTTAGAAAAAAATCTCAGAGCTGAACTGCATTCAAATTGTTTCTCCTGCATCTGTAACAGGAAGAAATTGTGCAAAATATTATTTTCCTAGAAATTTCAACATTTCTGTTAACACTGAACATTATGAAAATACATTCTGAGTAATCTATGTAGCTAGAAAGCGTCACAATATAGTAGCGTAGAAATATCCTTTACTTCAAATGTAGTATTTTAGCTCCGCATAATTTCAGTTATCAAATTGTGGTTTACCTTGTAATAATGAGAATGGAAGTACTTTTTCAAATTCTACTCTGAAGACTCTTTTAAACTCTGCTTCTTTAAATTCTGATCTTCACAGAATGCCCCAGAACTCTAAAAATTAGTAAGTTTTATTATTTCAAGTTATTACATGTCTCATCCCTCTGGTATGAAAGGTAATGCAAATGATTTAGATGAATATGCATTAGTGGCACAAGCTTTTACACTTCATTGTTGTGGTGTGTTGACCCTGGCTGGATGCCAGGTGCCCACCAAAGCTGCTCTGTCCCTCCCCTCCTCAGCTGGGCAGGGGAGAGGAAATGTAACCAAGGGCTCGTGGGCCGAGACAAGCACAGGGAGA
>JAVJGI010000060.1:49763898-49779265 GCA_035590275.1 Ibycter americanus | reverse complement strand
TGGGGTCCCCACGGGCTGCAGGTGGGGATCTGCCCCACCGTTACCCTCCATGGGCTGAGGGGCACAGCCTGCCTCACTGTGGGCTTCCCCAGGGGCTGCCGGGGAGCCTCTGCTCCGGCGCCTGGACCCCCCCCTGCCCCTCTGCCTGCACTGGCCTGGGGGGCTGCGGGGCTGCTCCGCTCACATATAGTCATAGAATCACTTAGGTTGGAAGAGAACTTTATGAACAGCAGGTCTCACCATTAACCCAGGACTGCCAAGTCCACCACTAAACCATGTCCTTAAGCACCGCATCTATGCATTTTTTAAACACCTCTAGGGACAGAGATTCCACCACCTTCCTGGACAGCCTGTTCCAATGCTTGACCACCCTTTCAGTGAATAAATTTTTCCTAATATCCAGTCTAAACCTCCCCTGGCATAACTTGAGGCCATTTCCCCTTCTCCTGGTGCTTGTTATCTGGGAGAAAAGACCAACAACCACCTGCCTACAACCTTCTTTCAGGTAGTTGTAGAGAACAATACAACCTCCCTTGAATATTCTTGCTTCTGTTTCCAGCTGCAATTATTGTTTATGCAGTTTTCCCCCTTCTCAAATACATTATCCCAGAGGTGCCTACACTGTTACTGATGGGCTCAGCCTTGGCCAGCAGCGGGTCTGTCTTGGAGCCAGCTCGCATGGGCTCCATTGGACACAGAGGAAGCTTCTGGCAGCTTCTCCCAGAAGCAACCCCTGTAACAGCACTACCAAACTATCAAGCTGCAACAAGGCTTTTACTGTCCCATACCAGCCCTCTCATGCCTCAGCCCCACCATCAGTCTCAAGGTTCCAAAAGTTCATCTACTGCCTGTGCTCTTTCTTCATCCTCTTCAGGCCAGTCCACCCTGCTTCTTGCCTCTCTCCTACATCCAGAGCTCCTCTTCATCTGCTACCTCTCCTCCCCGAGTGCTCCTCTTCCCCCAGTGCTCTCTCTCTTCCAGGCTCCTCAGTGCTATTTAGCTACTTAGCAGGAACAAGCCACAGCTGTACATTATCCACATCAGCCAACCCACTGCCCCTGAAGCAAGCACGCAACTGTATATAATTAATGTTAATTAACCCTCTACAATTTCTCTACACCCCCCTGCTACTGAATTCTTGCCATGCAAACCCAATACAATTGTGCTGCCCAAGTTGTGCTGCATGCTCAGAATGTGAACGATCACCCAGAGGTGAAACTGCTTAATGTATCACGTGATGAACAATAAAAATCAGAAAACTGGCTTGGTTCAAAAAAATACAAATCTTATCTGAACCAAGGTTTGAAACCAAGTGCATATACACCTTCAAACATACAAACAAATTCTGCATTTAACATAAAAGCAAGCTGCAGGAGAAGGTACCTAAAAAAGCTTCTTCATGTCCTAGGGTATTTAGGACTAGACCACTTACCATGAGATTACAAATGCAGTAATGTGTAAACATGATTATTGCCCAGTCCTGTAACATCCATATAAGTAACAAGTTTATCGCATCTATCTGGTTTAAAATGTGGTTTGGCAAAAGGCTGCATCATGTGAAAACCTGTGCCTTCCTTTCCGGTCTCTGGAAAAAAATGGAACTATTTCTCCCTGGGTAGGCTTTAAAACAATATTGTGAAACACCTTAATGTGTTACATGCAGAACTACGTTTATGAACCATTTCCATGCTACACCATGTTAGCCCAATGGTCCTGTGTGCTCCAGTTGTTCGGTTGCTGTGTAACTGAGTGGCCATTTACAACCTGCATCAATAACAAGCAAATACATTCAAGGAAGCATAGACTGTAGAAAAGAGGCAGTTACTAAACAAGCTTTCTGCAGCACATATGCTACAGAACAGTAACTTGTAACAGAGATGAAAATATATGTTTGAGGGCCAGTGAAAAATGCCAATTTGTATGACACAGTTACAGAGGCATTTGTGCTTTTTCCTACCCCTCCTGAGAACATCTGCAAACTACATAATAGCTATTAAAGTTTGCAGTTTGTTCCTTGGCAGATGAACAGTTCAAATTTTAAGCTGTTTTTATGAGTTTTTTTTTTTGTTTTTTTTTTTTTAATGCCTGCAGTTTGAAATTGATTGCTGGTTGGACATTGTGGCACCTCTTTCTTCCCAAGCCTTTTTTCCCCTGAAGTTTGGTTGCGTCCTGTTTGAAATTAAAGTTTCAATGACTGAATCGTAATCTCGAAGACAATGAGTATCTAGTGAGTGACAACAACCTGCCACCATTTGGGGCTCCTAATCTTAGGTCTGGCTGAAGATATCAGAATTCAAAGTAATGCAAGGGTCTGGAAGAGCCCTTGTGAACTGCCCTCAGGGGCTGCCCAGGTCCCTGGCATGGTCTACTTAGTATCTGGAGGAAGGGGTGATACACATCTTATTCTTGTGCAAGGGGTATGTGGCCATATAAGTAGATTTCTGGTCCTTACTGATTTGTTTGTCAGACAGGAAGAGAATATTATATAAAACAGTTATTCTTTTCATTATTCCCTTACTGTCTACAGTATGAAAAAGACCTTTAAAACTCTTTTAAAGATGATTATACTGAGTGCTATATAAACAGATATATAAACCCTATTCCTTCCATAAAATATTCACCACTTTATTTAAGACTAAATGCAACATTATCAGGTGGCCAAAGATAGAAATTGTGAATCCTTTTCAGTCAGACCATAATCTGAAAGTGTGAATATTTTCCTTGCATAGGTTTTTTTTTTTAATTTTCACTCTGTACATCAGTTGTTGAACATACAGGCTTCCAGCCTGTCCCGTCCTTCAACAGTCTCAGCCCACATACCAAAACACGACTCCCAAAGAGCAACCCTTCACTTGGAATTAACTCTAGCAAGTAAATGAGGGTGCATCTTTTTCTGCCTTCATCAGCTACCAATGGCACAAATACTACTGTTAAGGTTTCCTATATCTCCAAGTTGCAATGCAGCATGATATACAATGTGTATTTCAGATACCCGCAGTTGTATGGTTAAAGAAAGAGGTCAAGATATGTGCAGTCTTAGGATAAACCAGCTTGTTTATTGAAGAACAGAGGTTAATTACAGGTATAATTTTACATACAAATAAGTTATACTATATTCTCATTCTCAGAGCTACTTGTCTTCCTGAATATGCAAATAGTGGGACTAAAATGGGTAAGAAAAGAAAGAAATGAGATGGGGGAAAGGAGTGAGAGTTTAAAAGCTTGGTTTAAATAAGGATGGGAATACAACGATCATGGAGAATAAATAGGAATGGTACCAAGGATACCAGTGAGTGCCCTTCCTCAGAAGTTCGACCTAGATGAATAGCTTCAGACACAAGCTTTCTTGTAAATCGCATTGTTTTTGTACATGTCTGTTTGGGAAAGCATGTTGGTGGCTTATTCTGAGAAATTTGCCATATGGCAACAACATTATTTCTTTTATGAAGTGTTCTTAAATGGGAACTCCAGCAAGTTTTAAGAGTGTGAAGCTTGTAAAGTTGTCTCAGCTCTAATTTTAGTATCCTAACAAGCCAGCCTACATGAAAAAAACCTGGGTGTTAAATAAAAGTGCCAATAAATCATCCCTATTTTCATTAAGCATGCCATACTTGTCTTATTGAATGTCAATTAAATGAACAGAGGCTTCTTAAACTAATAAGGATCCAATTACACACCGAGGGCTTGTCTCTGATCTTTGTTTGAAGAAAGTGAACTGTGAAAAGTAGTTTTATCCCTGAATTTCGTTGTGAATGTGATAGATTGGTTTTGGTAGCAATGCAGTAGATTTTTAGTGGTATTTGCCCCAGTTCAACCGCGGAGGAGAGCAAGCAAGAAGTAGTGCTGAAAATCAGAAGCCAGCTCAGTCACTAGGCACCGTGAGGGCTGAGACTCTGGGGCTTGGCTGCAGGTGGAATCAGGATGACAGATCCAAACAAGACCCACAGCAGGACTGAATATTTGCTGTGGATTTGTGGTCAAGCACATGATTACTTGAGGAAAATGGGCAGGCTTGAGTGTTTGTGAGGCCAGAGCAGTGGTCTTCCATCCTCCATATTGGGTTATTCCTCAGGTTTGAGATAAGGATTACTTTTAACTTTCCTTTAACATTGTCAGAGAAATGTGTATAAAGTATTCCAATTTTTGATGGTTTGTAGCTATCATAATAAAGGAATTTATGGGAGTTCCTAAGAATCCTTCATTTGCCACTCTAGGGGAAGATGAATATGGGCTTTGTTGTCTGAGAGAACCAAATCAAATGGAGAATTTGGCTCACGGTGGGTGAAAGGTTTCAGCTAAAAAAGTGTAAGAAAAAAATTGCAAAGTGTAAAATTATCAATTTTTCATTTAACGATTATCAGTTTATGAACAAGTAAGTAAGGATTCACCTGCAAAATAAAACAAGGTTATTTGTTTTCAATTTTCTGTTTCAATAAATTAGAGGAATCTCTCCATTTTGAATTGATCTCAATTTAATATTGTTGTCAATGCCCTAGCTTAAGAAATATGTGTTATTTAAACAGTTCTGCCTCTGGGAAAATAGTCGGTCCAATGTGCTACCAAATACAAAAGGACTGGGTATGCCACAGATTTCAGGAGAATGCTCTGAGATCACAGGGTAGTCACTGCTTAGCCCTCATACCATCTCTTGAAATGACCGCAAAGATGAGTGGGGACTCAGCAAATACAGATGGTGTTATAACCCCTCTATGACTGTATGTCTGTATCAGTTTTGTGTCTCCTTTATGCTGTTACAGCCAGCTGACCTTCTGAAGGATATTTCTGCTAGATATACTGTTCTGAATAGCTATTAAAACCTGCATCAGGTGAAAAAGTATTACGAGCTAAAACTTCTTGGACTTCAAAGGCAAATGAACAAGAAGTTAACAACCAGGCAACATGATTGTTGGATCATACATCTCTCATGGAATAATAATATAAAAAAATCTCCATGTATAAATTAATGCCTTTATGTTTTGAAAATTGTCATACCAAGTGGCATGATAGCAATATTAACCCAAGGTTCTGGCACTTTTCAGCACACAGGTACTTCACAGTATAGTAAAGAAAATGACCTGATATTCTTCCCACAGGAAATGCATCGTCCAGGAGACAGCACAGGTTATTGAAAAGCCACCTCACTGAGGTGTAACTCCTACATTGCTACATGCAGTCATTTCCTCCAGAAATTTGTTCAAGTATTGCATTTGACATTGCTCCTTTATCAAGAACATGCTCATCCAAAATTGAGAATTCGTACTAATTTATAGTAAGATTAACTTTAAACGAAAAAAAGTCTAGATATTGTATCGTAGAATCATACAATTATTTGGGTTAGAAAGGACCTCTGGAGGAGATGGAGTCCAACCCCCTGCTCAAAACAGGCCTAATCAGTTTGGGTTGCTCAGGGACTTGTCCAGCAGAGTATACTGCATAGATTCTAAATGTCAACAATTCTATTTTTGGCTCAAAATGCTGTGTTTGTAACTAGGCAAGACCTGCTGATGGAAAATTTAAGGAATCTCGTTTATTCTGTTTTTCACAGTCCATTTTCTAAGACCATAATACTTGTGTGTTATATTTCCCAAGCACACCTAAATTATGCCAATATACAAATAGAGAAGTTGTCTGCTGTACTGGATTTCATCATGACTTAATCTTTACTTCTGCATCTAGAGTTATGTGAAGTAGTCCTTGGAATACTGCAAAGTTCTGACAATGTAGTGGAAAACCTTTTATGGATCCTTCAGACCTATTGAGCCTTTTTGTTTTATTTTGTTTTGTTCTCAGATTGCAATTTATGCTGTTTCTATCTATTTATATTTTTTTGGCAGCAAGGATTCTAACAGGATGGGAAGGTGATTGATCTGGATGCATTCTCAGAGCTAGTTCATCACTACTGCTGACCTGCTAGAATAGCTAGTAGTGTGCTACATTCTAGCACACTGCTAGAATGGAGGTTTAGTGAATGAAGTGAAAATAATCACTTAACTTTCTGGAGTCTCTCTTTGTGTCTGTCTGAACCTGGCCCACAAAAGTTCATGCTGCTTTGCCCTTGGTACGTATTTTAGAAGCCAACATCTAATTTAAGCCACAGCTCTCCTCCTGAACCCGGGAGTGCTTGATTTTGGTTTCACTGTGGTTCAGGTACGAGCCCAGCCACATCTGAATGTAGCGGTGGGACGAAGACACCATACTCTCCTCACCTTTCCTGCCTCCACACTAGTGTCCTTGTGTCCACAAATAAGAGAAGTGACCATGCTGTCCTCCAGCACTTTCTCAGACCGGATGGCTGGAGCATCAGGCCGGTGAGAGTGCACCAGCCCTGTGGCAGAGATGGCGTAGGAGCCCCATCTGGGAGGTTTCGTATGTAATTGTGGGGAGGACATAGGGCACGTCAGAGCGGGAGCCTGTCTTGAACGTTTGGATATCACCCCCAGAGAAATCACCCTTCTGTTAACTGTTTGGAGAGCCTACACAGGTTAGCTGACTAATATAATTATCTAAAGATACCCTGTATCACTTCTCTGCTCCACACACACAGAGGGATATAGTTCTTTGAAAAGGGGTCTCAAAAATGTCCAAAATGACAGCAAGATGGGTAAGGGATTATCAGGCATGACACCTTGAGGGATCCACATAAGCCCTGAGCGGGTAAAATTAATACTGTGGATGATAAAACTAAGCTTTGGATAGCAGGACTTTCTTGTTTGGGTAAGACTAAATGCTCAGTGAGAAAAGTCATGTCAGGGAGAGAGACAGAACATTTTTTTCTTTAACAGGGGCAGACAGGATTAGAAGCAGATTCATTTATCACTAATTGTCTGACAAGTAGGCTAGATTTTTACAAATGAAAGAGTGATATCAAGATGGCTGACACCCTTGTGACAACCAAGTGACAGATTATTTCTTGTCCTTGTCCCTGTTTCTTTGAGATAGATTTGTGAACAAAGGAAGACTGATAAATATTTTAAACCTTTATTTCATTTAAACATTAAATATTAATGTGTTTGGTGATTTCTATAGAACCATAGAACTGTTAAGGTTGGAAAAAACCTTTATGACCACCAAATCCAAAGTGCCTACTTTAGGTCTCTAATATATGCACAGATGTGTGATGGACAGTCTGGCTGGCTGGGGGCAGCTTTGGCATCCAGTATTTCTGGGATGTCCAGAGAAGATGCTGGAGTAGCCAAGCCTGTGGCTAATGAGTGACTGTGTAGTCTAGAGTCTGCCTATGCCTGCAATTTGGACAATGGAAATACCCTGCAAAGACAGAACTTGCTAGGAATCATCAGCACTGAAAGCAGTGTGGAAAATTTGCTCATGGTGTCCTACAAAGCTAAAATAGCTGACCATGACATTTAGAAAATTCAGTCAGTAGAGCAAGCTGAGCAGTTTACAGGACCCATGACTGGGTGAGTATATAAGGATAATATTTTCAGCCTCTACACACTGTCCTGTAAATGGATTATGTGAAATTCTACAGAGCAGTACAAATAAATGCAACTCAGCAAATATATGCCGAACTGGCTGTTTGTTGAAAGTCAGAGAGTACACAAACATATACAGATATAGGCATGTACACGTATGCTACTTTAAATGCTTATAAAAAAAGAAAATATATTAAATTCCAGAGAAGCTTTTGAGAATCCATCAGGGTAGGATTTACAGAACTTTTTCATGTCTTTGAATACTCAGCTTCCGTTAAAATGGATGGGAACTGAGCATCCACACTTCTTAGGAAGTTAAAAAAAATTATTCATCACTTGGTGCCTCAGTTTCACTTCTGTGAATGGGCAACAATAATTTAATTTTCTTTCAACTCTCATAGGTATTTTGAAGCTAGGGTTATCTCTTTAGGTAGATACAACATCTAGCACAGCGAGGTCCTGATGTCAGACAGAGGTTAAGCAGGACAGTAAGGTAAATAACAAACAATAACACTAAATGTTTGAAGTAAAAAACATTTTAAATGGGTGATTCTGTACATAAATGTGCTCCTCCTGCAGCAGAATTATTGCACATGGCCAGGGTTTTTTTAGAATACGGTTGTCAAGTTAATCTAACAGATTGCTGCTGTTGAGAAGAGCAGTTCCTTTCCATAGCTGCTCATGATCTTACATCCTCAGCCTCTCCCTTGTGCTGACACTGACTTTGATAGGACCTGGGTTGGGAAAATAAATTGAGAAAACTGGTCCATGATTTTTCCCTTTTTCCTAGATGTCTTTATCTTTCACTGCCTTGTGTTGGATCTAGCATTCATGTTCACAAGCTGATCTCATTAAAAAAACCCCAAAATCAGAAAACAACACCTCAGAAGTAATGGACACATTTCAGGTGTGTGTGCTAGCTTTCTGTCAGTTTAGCTCGATGATCTGGTTAATCTCATCATTCTAGGAAAGAAATAGTAGCTTTAGGATTACCCTAGGAAAATACCAGTAGTGGTGGAAGGCTGGAGAAAAGGAAGTCTGAACATGACTTCAATCAACAAGCTGAGAATTGTGGACAAAAAAGGAATTTCCATGTTCTTTTCACAACTCAGTAATATACGAACATAATAGCGATACAGCCAATACCTCAGTACAGGAAAAACCGTGAGTAGCCTACTGATCATTCAGCTAGCATTCAGACTAAAAGCTAGAGACTGAAAACTTAATCTATTAAATAATACAGCCAGGCTGCTGTATTATTTGCTCCACACTCATTTAGCATCTAATAGCTGTCTAGAGCTTCCCATTAAGAAGACTGCACTAAGCTTCCTTGAACATATCATTTTTGCATTTTTGAATAAAGTACTTCAGTGCCATGTAGAACGAATTCCATGTAAATTTGCTCTACAATTGTCTTGGGGCTAAGGCTGGATTGACCAGCCTACAGTTCCCCAGATCCTCTTTCTTGCCATTTTTACAAGATGTGTAGTATTTGCCTTTTTCTAGTCATCAGTCTGGTCATAATCTAGCTCAGTTAGTAATTTAGGTATTTCTTGTTTAGCCAAGCTGGTGTTCTGCTCTGCCTGCCCATTTCCTTGCAAACTGGGATGAATTGTACTTACACATCATGGAGTTTGTCCCTGGTGATCAGCCAGCTCCCCCGGGCACATTTGCCTGTGAGAAAAGCCTTCCAGGAGGACCGATTTAAGAATTTCCTGAGCAAGATTAGCTCCACACTCTTGAAATCCAGGGTCTTTAGTCATACTTTTCAGAATAATTTAGGTTGGAAGGGACCTCTGGACGTCATCCGGTCCAGTCGCACACCGAGAATAGGTCCAACCTAACTCGGGCTGCTCAGGACCAAGGACAGAGGTTTCCACACCACTCCTGGGCCATCGCTTCTGGTGTTTGACTACCTTCAGGGTTAAAAAAATTTCTGTCTGTTTACTCAGAATTTGCCTTCTTTCAACTTGTGACCCTTGCCTCTCGCCCTATCACTGGGTACCTTCAAGAAGAGTCTGGCTTCATCTTCCCTATACCCTTGCACTAGGTACTCTGCTACTTACCTTTCTCACTCCCCTCAGGGTCCACGTGGCAGTCACTGCAGCCAAAGCTGCCCTTGACTGTCACATCCCCAACCAGTTCTTCCTTGGCTTTGAGTAAAAGATCCAGCAGAGTGCCTCTACCATGGACAGAACATGTGAAAAAATCCTCCTCAAAGCATTCCATGAATATCTCTGTTGCATGAGCGATGAATGGCTGAAAAAGTTCATTTCTTATGTTTAACTGGAAACAGAATGAGTAAAGCCTGACAAAATTTCTAGCTCTGACAAAGGAATGAACAGCCCAAAAGTACACTATTTATTAGCCTGTGGCACTGACATGAACAACACAGATATGACATATAATTTGTCAGAATTTAACAGCAATGTGCAGCTGCACTTAAAACCTGAAAATATTTCCTGTCTGATAGGTATTGACATGGAGAATACTAAAGTCTGTTTATGTAAAGGATTGAGGATCCTTATTAGAAAGATGTCATTAGAAGCCATTGACAGTACAAGTAAGATACCACATGAGTAGATCTTTTTTTACATCATGACAGTTTGTCTCAAAAAGAGCAGAAATGCCTACTTGTATAATCACACTGCTGCAATCATCTAAAGCAATAACAAGAATGTTATTACTGTCATTATTATTATTATTAGATTGTCCTGCAGAATTTAAAATCATGATGAAAACCATCTACTGATGGTTTTAAAAATGTTCACAGTTATTCCAGTTTGTTTTAGATTATTTTCTGTTTAGCTTGTTAATTAGGATATAGGAAATCTGATGAAATGCAAGGCTTCAGCTCTTCATGTAACACATGAATATGCAGCATTGTAGACTTAACCTTGTTCTCACCAGTCCTTAGTGAGATCATGTATGAAACTTATCTCTCATTAGAAGTTCTGCAGGAAAGCAGTGCAGTCAAATATAGCTCTCTGGCAATCTTGCAATACTTATGTCTATTTTTAATAATTTCCCAACTAGAACACAGTGGGAAACACAGGACGAAAGTATATTTGGGTATATTTATCCAAGAGATTTACAGCTGCTAGGAGACTCCAAACAGTACACGATGTGACCATGTGTTCCTCAGCAACACAGGCTCCTATGGGCACTTCTGATCTGCATTCAGCTCTTTACACTAGCTTGCCATGGCTGAGCTCAGGGTTTTAGTTCTTGTATCATTACATCTGAAAGTCTAAGTCCAGATAATCTGAAATATCATGAAAAGCTTGAGGGCAAAACAATCTTTCCCTCTTTGTATGCTATGACATAAAAAGCTGTGTGTTGTATGTTTTAGAGGTACAAATTTCTGTATAAGGATAAATACTCTGCAAAATCAAGCGATGTGCAACTCAAACCAAGGTCTGAAAATTAGTGTCTATTTCTAGCCTTGTTCTCCTTCTGCCTCAGCTCCACATCTGTAAAGTAGGGCTTATAACACCCACTATCTCAACAGGATGCTGTGAAAATGCATTTATATGTATGCAGTGCTCAGGTATTGGAAAGACAAACAGTATAGAGGAAGTCCATGAGGAATTCCCATGTTCAATGCAAAATTTGATTGGCATGCAACATCTAATGTATTAAGCTGATCATCAAACAATGAGAATGTTTTTGAACTCTGCTTGTCTATGTACTGAATGACACAAAGATCTCAGAAAAAATAGCATCAATCAGGTATTAAATCTAATCCCTATTATAGAAACAGGGAAGATATGGGATTCTACATTGTCTACCAATGTATGTGACATAGTGTGCATTATGATTATCCAGATTAACATATGATTGATGCCAGTCCATTTAACCATTTGTTTTTGAAGCCCTATCATTCTTGTACTCTAATGTTCATGTCTGTGTGCATATGTGTATAGTGGAACAAAATTTAGCTCATTGTATGTAAGTGACTATATGCAGATGAGATCTTTTGCATTTTTGCATCTTGCCTCAAGATTATTCTCATCATTACCAGAATCCCTGTCCAAATGTGGCTTAGTCTTCAAAGGGCAGTATTCACAGTCTGATGATTTCCTGCCTCTAGTAATGTTTGTATTTTATCTATATTTTTATCTTTTCTGTTATCAACTGTGGATCTTTCATTTACATTTAGTTCAGTTATTATTACTATAGCAAAGATATTCACAAGATATTTCCACCTCACTAGGTTAAAAAAGCTCCAAATCATGAGTATTGAGAATATTACTCATTGTAGCCTCTCTTGGAGATACTCTTTCTGGTCAAATATGGTCAATTCCAAGCCACTGAGACTGGAGTGGCAATTCTCCATGGCACAGGAGGATTTCTCAGTAAAGTATTCACTGATACTGACAGCACACACATACCTGAATTTGTGTGCTCTTATTTGAAAATGTCCTCTACAGGTGGGGGAAATGAAATGAATGAAACTGGAACTTAAGATCTGTAACAAAGAGGTCAAATGCCTCTCTGTTTGGGTGTGTTTCATCCTGAAAAGATGTATGAATCTTTTTACATTCACACCTGCCAAGAATGCAGCAGCATTTTCTTGGTTTTCTGACATTGCACCTGCCAAAATCTAAGACGTTACTTTGCTTCAGTTGCTGTGACATTAATGCAATCGTTTATCCATCTGGGTGTCAATGCATTGGGGACTATTTGCTGGTGACCTTGAAAATGTAGAGTGATATTGCATTTCCTTTTTCAAGTACTTCAGGTGTACCGTTTACAGGGAAACAAATCAATCTCATTTGTCTAAAACTGCTGCAATCACGACCCATATCTACTATGATTTGTTTGTGGTGATAAAAGCTTAATTATATTCATATCTCATAGCCGCATTTGTTCTGGGTGTGCATCTATTTATTTTTATGATATTTAAGGCATTGTTGATGGTCTCCCAGAAACAAAATAAACTGTGTACTGTACAAAACAGTCATTTTAGCCAGATGTGAAAATTATTTTTGCTTGAAATCTCTCTGAAGGAAAGGTCATGTCACAGCAACTCATTATTGAAGTAGTTCTTGTACCATTAATCCATTTAATTTGGCTTCAGCTTGACCCTAGCTCTGAATACAATATGGTTTAAGAATAGCCATGTATTATCCCTCTCAGACATGAGCTTTGATAGTGTTCGTCACTGCTGAAAGGGAATGAGAAATTTGCTCTGACTCAGTATTCTCCCTTTCTGGACCCAGTTGTGTGCAGTCGGGGAAGCCTGAGGTCTGTGTCTGGAGAGGGGATGTGCTGGGGCAAAACACAGCTGCACAGCAAAGTGAGAACTATGGTCCTTGGACAGAAACATGGTTGCCTGAAGCAGACAGCATGAGCACAACAGGTAAGGCAGGAAAAATGTCAGGCTTTACAAAAGCACATTTTTCTGTCAATGTTCGTAGCTTGTTTCCAAGGTGAAAAGCCTATGCATGACCTGCGGCTTGTTATTATTATGACAAGTTTAAATGGAAATTAAAGCTTTGTGTAGGATAAATGATAGCTTTTTACTCAGAACTGAATTTCTTATAAATAAAAGGGCCCCTCAGACTCAGGTGTAGTAACATGTTACACGGACACACACTGCTCCTGGCGGTGAGACAAACACCCCCTTCAGCTTTGGTGTTAGCTGCTTTCCTTTGGTGCTCTTTTACAGACTTTTACACCAGAATATTTTTTTTCCCGACTGCATTTCACACAGCAAAAGCTTTTAGGCTTTTTCAGTTTATAAAATTGCTACATACAAAATTTACTGCATGGAAAAAGTTATAGAGGGAAATATTCCCTCTGCTGCTTATCTTGGGGGGATCTGATCTGAGCACTCAGAGTAACAAGCAACAGTTCTGTAGGAAAGAGGGAGCAATTTTTCACGGGTTTTTCTTGCTGCCAGAGTAATTTTTCTTTTGAAAGCTTGGTTTGTGGACTCATTTTGACTGTATTTTAGTTGAACTTGTTGATATATTTTGCAGGACTTGACTAAAGATTCCCAGTACTGATTTCCCAAGTCACCAAAACCTGTCAGATCTCAGTGCAATGGTTTATTTCAAAAATGTCTTCTCTCTCTCAGTGTAGGAATACTGGAACCATGGAGGAACATATATTACAAGCCCTTCAATACATTGATACATTTTGCTTTCGTATGCAAACTTGTCATTCTTATACCCCTAACTTGTTTTATTGCTAGTCTGAAATTTCCTGAAGATTCCCTTCATCCTTTGGCAGCTGTTGCTGCTATTCTTTATAAATATTAATGATTCCTTCTCACAGACACTATTTAATCTGCATCATTCCACAGATGCATGCCAGTGAGTTCATTTATTATTATTTTTTTCTTTTTTTTTCCTTTTTTTTGTTACCCATCAGAGAACAAAAGACTTGGTTCAGGTCTGTTTGCTGACTTTATATTTGTATTCCAGGGTTGTGTTCATGCTATTAGGTGAGACTTTCTCACAGAAGAAATTGAAAAGCAATCGTTTCTCTGCTAATCCTGTTCTGCTTTGGAGATGGTCAGTGTCACAGTGCTGTTGTACAGTGCCCTAGGTGCCTTTGTATCTTAGCCTTACTGATGCAATTTCTCCCCCCAGATGCAACGGCACTGTTTCGCCAGAGTCAGTGGCAGTATTTTCCCCATGTGTTATTGTGCTGCCTTCGGTCTCATGACTTTGTGCCTGCAAAGCTCTGTATTGTTGTTAAGGTGGCTTCTCGTGGGAAGTAACTACCACCAGTCTGCAAATTGCTCCCTTTTCTCCCTCTTTCCTTCACCTCTTCTTTTGCAGATTTTAGTTTGCAGCAGAGGAAAAGCAAACACAGAGCACAGCAAGGTAAACAGCAGTCATTTAAATATGGCGTAAATATTATCCAATGATACTTGTGCACAGGAACTTAACTGTCAATGGATATGCAGCACTTACACTTAACTAGCATATTCCAATCCATGCTAAAAACATCATAAACTGGAACAAGTACCAGGGAATCACAGCAAACCACCAGCAAAACACAATGGAAATTACTGAGGGGAAAAGCATGATGGAAATCATCTTCCTCGACATCTCCAGTGTTGCTACCTGGTGCACTGGAGAGAGCATCCAGAGGATGGTTGCTGCTCTTCCTGGCTGGCTATGGGAGACAGCTCCCCTCCCTCTGCCTCTGCCTCTGCCTCTCCCTCTGCCTCTCCCTCTCCCTGTCTGCATCCTTTCCCCTTATCCCTCCCCTTCTCTCTCTCTCTCTCCCCCCCTCTGAGAAGTAACTTGCGCTCTTGTAATGGATGTATGCTACCAGCTATGGACCACCCTGATAAATCTTTGTGCATATGAAACTGTCTTGACATCATTTGTGCAATGGCACCATCCAGCAATAAGGTACTCCTTAAATGTGATGTACTTTAAAACAGTACAGGCATGACCACTTTAGAAACAGCTGTCAGATTTGAAAATATTACATCTTTCTCCCAAACTCCAGCTGTTTATTACTGAGAGGTACTGGGGAGAATGGGTAACTGGTTGTGTATATCTGGTACCTGGTGCTGCTTATCATATGCCCCACTGAGTGCACTCCACATCCTCCAAGTGACCTTACAAGGCTGTGTGGCTGTCAGGCTTCACCTGCACCCTTTGTAACAGCTTTCGGCTCCAGGAATAGCCCCTTTCAGCTATAAAGCATTTCAAACTCACACAAGATTTTATCAGAGATAACATCAACATACCTGATCTATTTCAGTGGTGTTAAGTCACTGCTGAAGGTGATTCAGACTAAATGTGTACATTTCTGTGTGCATGCACTGAAATGGATCCACCCTCCATCCCAGTGCCCTCCTGTAGTGTAGAAGTTTGTTTGTGGAAGAAGTTGTGATGATTGTTAAATACACAAGGTATGAAAAGTTAAGAAGAAAAAGAAAAAAAGGGGGGAATTGTAGAGGG
>JAVJGI010000060.1:49743682-49763798 GCA_035590275.1 Ibycter americanus | reverse complement strand
TGGAGGAGAAGCCAGGAACCCAGATGCAGCAGAGGCAAGAAGCAGGGTGGACTGGCCTGAAGAGGAGGAAGAAACAGCATGGACAGTAGATGAGCCTTTGAAACCTTGTGTGAGACTGATGATGGTGCTGAGGTGTGAGGGGGCTGGTATGGGATGGTAAAAGCCTTGTTGGCAGCCTGGCAGTTTTGATAGTGTTGTGACACTGTAGGGGCTGTTATCTTAAGTTCAAGGACTGAAATGAGGACCTGGGACATTCATTTCTTAGACTGTTGTAACTTATTTGAAAGGGCTCCTGTGATCTCACCTATAAATTCTTATGAGTTAGTTGTGGCAGTTGCTACACCTGAGATGTTTGACCCTTCAGAGTGTAGTACAAAGCCCACTAATACCAGGGCTTTTGCACAGTCCTGACAGACTACCTGATTTAGGAAAGAATCCAGAAAATCCAAGCATTGATCCAGGAACTGATTCCAGCCTGCCAATACAAGTCAGACACAAGGTTACATGTGAGATGTTGCAACTGCTAGTAATGCTCTTCCCCTCCTCCCAAAACTTGTTTACACTGTCCAGCAAGAGACCCAGTGTTATTTGAAGTACTATGTTTAAATAGTACTATTTTCTTTTCTAAAGATTGGTCCCTTTGGAGGGGGCAGGGCTTTTTTATGGAAAACTAATAGGATTTTGGTGGAGGTTATCCAGAATGTGTTGTCCAGCACTTCTGGATGTTTCCACAGGGCTAAACCTCAGCCACAGGCAACAAAACAGTATTTAGACACAGATGCCAATGATCAAGGGGTCCATTTTAACCATGGATAGAGGGACACATTCCTCTTTCATGTACTTGATACTGTGATATGTAGACTCCAATTAGGGTATCTAGAAGTCAGAAGATACTGAACAGGATTCCCTGTAGTCTCTCTTCCAAGCAATGGGCATTTCCAAAAGGCAGTTCATCTCATCATTAAGTATGCATCTATTGTAGCTTATGCAAAACCCTCTTTGGAAGCCTCTGTAATTCTAAAGTGATTATAATGTGAGCCTGGGGTGATTAGTTCAGACTTAAACATGTAAAGATGGGTTGAGATGAATCCCAGACACCACAGTTTTATCCTTTCTTTTTCTGTATGCAGACTTCCCATCTATTGCATCTGAAATCCATCTTTGAATGTACTGCTGAGCAGATATTATAAGATATGCCAGCACTGACCACAATTTGTAGAAAGCAGCAATCAAAGAAAATTAAATGTTAATGAAACATTGTTCTTCAGAGATTTGCACTTCACATTGTCTTCAGCTAAATTATTGCCACAGTACAGGTATAAGTGATTTTTGGAGGCACACCTAATGGTGAACCATCTGCTGTTAATTTATATATTCAAATGAAAAAGAACTGCTTTTATTTGCACCAACAGTTCCTGATGCCCAGACTCTGGGGCATTTTAATCTTAGCTCTATTAGCCATAGAGAAGTTAACATTAAAATTTTAGCTGCCCAAAGTTTAAGTCATTTATCCAAGATTTTGGTTCGGGGCTACCACTGATTTACATTCTCATAAGCCTTTGGTAAATTTGTTCTATCATGTTGCATGTCCATACCATTATTTGAATGCCTCTCATCTTAATATAATTTCTGTGAAACAAAGAAACATTCAGGAAATATAAAAAATATTTATTTTGCAAATGCTTATGTGATGATAGCTGTTGAAAATATTAGATAGCTAGTTTATTTATAGCTTTGACAAGCTTGGTCTATTACCACTGATTGCTATGTTCTTCTAAAATTTGTTATGCTATTATGACAACTTAGATAAGGAATTAAATTAGGAGGAAATCTGTTGATTTGAAAGAAAAAGAATTTAATCACTCTGAATACAAGGGACCAATGACAAAGATATAGCTGTCAAAGTCATTTTGAATGTATCTTTCTGGGCATATACTGCTGCTTAGCACTTGAAGAATATCTTTCACATATGTGATTTCTTTTCCTTGGAGAGAATTGTACTGGGCACGAACAACACCTTTTGAAGCAGTATTTTGCCCTACCACATCATCTGGATCACGACTACACTGTGAAATTGGAAGCATTGGTTTGTCTGCTTGTTATTAGAGTTTTGATTTGTGCAAAGGAGCCCTCTTACAATCAATAAGCTACAAATGTAGTCAGATGTGATGATTAAATATTCCTGTTACAAGTAAAGCAATATCTTTCCATAACAATAGCGTCATCAGTGGGTTGTGGGACAAAAGGTTTCCTGAGTATATCAAATGCATGTATAGATAGCATTCTGCTCCCTTCTCTCTTTGGTCACCCTACTTCTCCCATCCACCAAATGAGTTGGCAAACTTCTTTCTCTGAGAAAGCAATGTATTCAGCTGCAATACCTTGCCTGCTTGAGATCATGTCAGACCAAAGAACATATATATTCCTCTTCAGCACAGTTCCTAATTTGATGTTTGATTATTTCTGCTGAAATAAAGCAAGGACACTCCATTCTCTTAGTTTAGTCAGACTGAATCATGGTCAAATGAGACCTCACAGGTGACACCATCCTTTTTGTTGTATGCACAAACATACAGTGGAAAGCTGCAATTGATATCTGATGTCTTCAGCCAAAGGAACAGAAGGAATTCTGATGTAAACCCGTATTTTCCTAGAATCATGGGACAGTCCGGCTTGGGAGGGCCCTTGAAAGATAATCTGGTACAACCTTTTAATGGGAAAGGGAGCCTAGATGAGGCAATCTAGCACCCTGTCTGATTGCATCTTGAAAACCCCCAGTGATGGGGACTCCACCCTGGGGAGGTTGTTCTGGTGAATGATTGTTCTCACTGTAAAAAATTCCTTTCCAATACTGAGATGAAACCTCTCCTGGTGCAACTTCTATGCATTGCGCTTTGTCTTCTCCATGTGGCTCATTCTCAAGAGAGCCTTCATCCTCTTTGTAGCTGCCCTTTAGGTATTGGAAAGCTGTGATGAGGTTCTCCCAAAGCCTTCTCCTCTCCAGGGAAAGGAGACCTAACTCCTTCAGTTTTTCCTCATAGGGCAGGTTCTCCAGCCCTTTGATCATCTCTGTGACCATCCTTTGGACTCTCTCTACTCTGCCTGCATCTTCCTTGAATTGAGGGCACCAGAACTGGACACAGTACTCCAGATGCAGCCTGACAGGCACTGAGCAGAGTGGGATGATCACCTTTGCTTCTGCCAGAAGTCTTTTTAGAACTACTGAAGTTGTTACTACTAAATTAATTACTGTATCAGTTGTCCTGGAAGAGGATTTTGACAAGAGCACCTTGGAGAATACATAGAAGAAACACAAAGTCTCATTTCTTTCCAGTGCTCTTGTTTCTGCCACCTGTGGTAATGACTATCTTGAAGGAGGGTTCTGCTTTTGAAGTAAAATACAGGCACATTTCTAGCTGAGGTATCTGTATGAAGGGCAATTAGTTAACAAACAGAAGGGGCTCTGCTTAGTTAAAGATTATGCTGCTTTCTGCCTGGGAATTGTAGCTGTGGGGGGGTGTGACTGTTGAGAAGCTAAAGAGATCTGTATTATGCTAAAAGTGAAGAGGCCACTGCTTTGATTTTTTTTATATCTTTTTTCTGGGAAGAGCTATCTTTTCTGGGTAGAGAGAAATTAATCCTGAACCCTTTCTGGCATAGATTCTATCCAGCCCGTATTAAAAAAGGGGAAAAAAAAAAAAAAAGACTCAAACAGTAAGTCACATCAAAGGATTGTTCACCTCTTCAAATCTTCCAACGCACTGGTTTCTTTTGTGGTATTTTTTTGTCTTCTCTCAGGTTTCCTGGCACTGTATGAGCTCTCTTATAATTTTCCAGGGTAGGGCAGACAGTCTGCTGAGAGCTAGACAGTGCCATTTTCTTGGTAGTTTGCTTTTTTAATTTGATATTATTCTTTTAATAAAGACTCAGTTTAACATTTTTAATGTGTTCTGAGGCTGTGGTTGTCATTCTCAATTTTAAAATGCCATACCATTTATTGTGACATTTTCAAAATGCTGCTTATGTTATTTCAACATCATGTGTTATGCTATATTCAAAATGCCTATTATTAACTTCAGAGCAATAACTTTATTTAATAGTGACCTAATTTTGGAGACCTTCCTAATCAAAGCATGTGAACTATCTGTGTCTGTCATAGAAATAACTTTTGGTTGGCCAAACCTGAAGGCAGGATAGGGTCTTCCATGTTTCATGAAAGTCAGTAGCTTTGACAGAGAGAGATCCTTCTGGTGACCTGAGGGACAGGCTGTGGAGAATCCATGGCTATGGTCACCCTGAAGATGCAAGTCTATAAGGCACCACACTTCCTTGATACCACCACTTGGATATTTTTGGCTTTATTTTCTCATCTTTTCCTCTTCTGGTTCAGCAGCTAGACAAAAATACCCATTATTTGCTTAAAATACATTATTCACAGTGACAGTGTTAGAAATCCATCACCACCCTGCACACGCCTGGGCTTTGTGCAGGTATCCTTTTGAAGCGGGTTGTTATGATGTTCCTTATCGTGACAGGGAAAATCTGCTCCTTTATTCATACAGGTCTGTAGGACCCTGTCCACTATCCTCTTCCATCATCAAAGACTCAGTTCTCCAGACCATAACAGCCAAGGTCTTGACTTTCTAAGGGATTAAGTGTATACTCACTTTTACTCACTTGTGTGGAGCAATCCGAACAAGTGGGAACATAAGTCTACATGCATGTTTTCAGTCTACCCTCCATGTTGACCTCTGTCAGTAATCCCTCAAACTCATATCAGATCTCTTCCTGTGTCGTTTCTTTCCACCAGGAAGAGAAGAAACCAGATATAGAATTCTGAATGTATGGAAGTCTCCACTTTTAAAATGTTTTAGAGACTTTCCTCTCAGTCTGAAACAGGAGCAGCAGTTGCCTTTATTCTATTTATTGGAAATAACTGTCTTTTTGTAGTCTGAAAAAGGCCTGGTGCCTAATTTTTCTGTCGTTGCTGTGTTTTTTCAATCTGCCTAGTCAGGCAACAGTCATGAACTGCATTTCATAAAAGCAGTAATGATTTTAAAGGGGAGTGAGGGAGATACAGGTTGGATATTGGGGAAATACTTTCTAGTGGTGATATTTGGGCGTGGGATTAGGTTGCCTAGGGAGGTCAAAGAATCTCCATCTCTAGAAACTTTCAGACTCTTGTTTGACAAATGTCTGCCAGGAGTTATTTAGTTGATCCTGCCTTATATACACAGATAACTAATATGACATTTAAAGTCCTTTCCAGCTCTATTTCTGCCAAGCTCCCAGCCAAGAAAGAAACAGCATATATGAATTAGGAAACAGGAGCACTCATGCCTCATCCCAGATTCTGTAACAATCTCAATAGGGCTGGGTAACAGGGAATAAAATATTCATCTTCCTGAATCCTCAAGGTGCTCTGCAATAATTGTGCGCTTTAAAATACAGGGGAAGTATCATCATTAAATACAGACATTAAATGTATTTTTAGACACATAAAAGCACATGTTGTTAGTAGCCTAGCAACAGGCTCGTCATCCAACATTGTAGTGCATTTAGAGACACACAGATGTGCTTGAATGAATACTTTAGAGATAGAAAAAGTAAAAATAAACTGGAAGCTCTCCTGCTTGCTCATCACCATCAGCATCAGCAGTATCAATTGCCAAAAAGTTTCTGTAGGGTGTGTTCTGTTTGTGTCAGCCAGGGAGCCCTGCTGATTTCCAACAGTGTACTCAGATGTGGCAGGATAATGTTATTAATGAGGACACTGTGGAGTAACTGAAAAAGTGAGTTCTGGTAAATGAGATCCTGAAGCTAAAGCCCACAAGGATTCATTTAGTCCCTTAATTGAGTAGCTAGCTTTTCCCAAGTGGTCAGCACAAAGCAACAACCTTTTCATTATTTTTTTTTTCATTTTTGAAAATCTGATTGCTGATGTTCAAAGAAAGAGAGGGAAAAAAAGAAAAAAGAAGGAAGGCAAAGAAGAGAGGAAGAGAGAGAAAGAAAAAAAGAAAGAAAAAGAAAGGAAGGAAGGAAAGAAGGAAGAAAGAAAAGAAAAAGGCACCCTGACACAAAATCTTGGCATAAATAAGTAATTTTTGTTTTCATAAACAATGACATACAGTGGGGTTCAGATGATTCTCAGATAACTGTGTCCAGTTTGCAGTAAATAAGAGCAGGAATAAGAATAAGCTTGTTTTGCTGTGGAAGACTATAGCAATGACTCTGAACAAAGCTTTGGAACAGGTCTGAGGATGGGATGTATAATTTTTACATCATCCTTTGTGGAAAATAAATAATATTTTGGAGAAGTTAATGTTAGCGTTTAATGCAGGGAAAGAATGTAGCCTTTTGAGTTTGGAGGATTTCTAAAGGATTTAAAAAGGTCATGTCTAGAGGAGCTGGACCAAGAAGCAAATAACCATTTCCTTCTTTGCCTCCTATTCTAACATGCAATTAAGGAAAGTAAAAGAACATTGTTCAAGATATGTGACAAATGCAAGATAATCTCCCCTGAGATGAATGAAACCAAAACAGTCAATCATTAGATTAACGACCTTTCTTGCCAGAGAGAGGAGGGAGATACAGGTGCTGAACAGAGGGCTTATTGCACCTGCTTTCAGTCACTGTGCAGTGTATGTCCATCCATAGTCAAGACATGACTTGTTGCATTTACAAAACAGGCTCAAAGAAGGACGGCAGGAGGCAGGACTGGTAGGCAGCCGTTGCGGTGTGCTTCAAAGGGGGTTGCACCTTTAAGCCCTGAGGCAAATGCTGCTTTAGGTGTGACACCCATCTCATTTCACAACAGATCAACACATAGCTTGACTACAGTGTTAGCCAGCAGCTTTGTTAGCAACATTTATTGTGTAATGACAGTTGATGATCCCAAGCTGGCAAAATGCTCCTTACTGCTTCAATTTTGAAACTGCATTGAAATTAGTGCTGGAACCCTTTCAATTCAAGGCAGAATTTATATATTCTGTGTTTAGCTCTCCTTTGCTTGCGATAGCTGTCAGACCCAGTTTGATTGCTGTCCTAAATGGACTGGGACCACAGAAGCTGATCTTAAAAAGCCAGTAGCCTGTCCCGGGCATAGGATGTGGTCTAAAACAACATAGAAAATTGGAAATTTGTCCTTGGGGTGGGGGTTGCTAGTTATATTGGTTTAAGAACAGTTATAGTCAAAGTGATACATAAAACAATACAGTCAAGGCTGTGTGTCGTTCAGGGTAGCTAAAGATATACCGGGACAAAACTGCTTACATGAAAATAAGTAAACTATACCACAGCTTGATTTTTATTTCCAGCTACTTTCCTTCACAGCTTCTGCCATATATGTGTGTAAATGACATACTGGAAAAACTGTCTGACAGCAATAAAACTATGCTATACCACATATTCAGCCTGGGTCAGGTTTATTTATAGGAAATTTTCCATGGGTCGAATAGGAAAATGTGGGACAGACTGACAACTCTCACATGCCTTGGAGTTAAAACATTGATCTCAGAGTGTTGTTGTGACTTTTCACACCAGCCCATTGAGTAGAGGGGAAGCAGCAGTTTGGCAAGTATAGGTAGCATAGACTTTACAATGATACACATCAAGTTTATAATGCATGTGCAGAGATTCGTGAAAATGAACCAAAATAGTCTGGGTTTTAACTCCTGGCACCATTTCAAATGTGAAACATTTTATTTCTGGGGTATATCTTTCTTCCATTACGTAGAACTAAAGAGTCATCTCTGACTATGCCATATATTTTATTAGAAAAGGAATACTGCTCGTGATCACTAGCATATTCTTTTATTAGTTTATAGCTTTGTTTATGAAAAATTTAACCTACATACATACCCTTTTCTGAGAAATCCCACATGCAATCCTTGCAGAAATACTGAGTCCTTCTAGAAGGGATGGAGCAGTATCATTAGGTGGTATTTTTACAAAACAGATGATATACAAGGATGCAAATGTAGTCTTTCCCATTGGAATGATCTGGTTAGATTCATTAGAGACTTGCAGACTGAAGCTAATGTGTATGTTCAGCAGCACTCCTTGGGAAATGACATGTTTTCTAGTATTTTGGAAGAGGGTGACATCTGCCCCATCACCCTGCAAATGAGTATGAATATGCCTCTGGGCACAATTTGATTGGCAAAAAACGTGGTAAGAGGCAAGTTTGAATTTTGGAGCAAGCTCCAGTCAACTCTAGAAATGCAGTGGGGAACCTGCCCTGTGCTGAAGTGCACCCTAGGAAGAGTAATTCATTTGAATCTGTCTGTTCCTCTTCTTGCTCAGCATGGATAAAACAATATGACTTCATTCACAAGTACTGAAGGATTTGAACTGCACAACGTACATAATTTTGTTTTCACATTTGCTTCAACACTTTGTAAACTTTGGTGCCATTCTGACAACAACTGCCTCATAGTTAGGCCTTTTAGTATCTATTAGATGGTAAATGCTCTTATCTAAAAAGGTTTTCATCATCTAGACCAGATGGTATAATTCATTTCTGTTATGAATGTTTTTAAATGTGGACAGTATAAAGCAAAGACATGACAAATATACAGAAGGATGGCTGGAAGAAATCATATGTAACTAAATGGTTCCAGAAAGATCAGATCTGTCATTTCTGTACTTTGTGTCAGCTGGGATTACTGCAATTTTGTTGTCTAGTTGTTTTTTTATGGCTGTATAAAAGCACTCAAGTTAGTGAGCTGAATATACAAAAAGAGTGCTTTTAACAAGTGGCGCTACAAGTAAGAGCAAGATCCATCAAGGGACCTCGAGAACCCTACCATGAGTTAGGTGGTTGGAAGAAGCCTGGACCCTAGGGCACCTGTATGAGGTGCCTACACACCAAGTAGGCTGAAAGGATAGATGTCAAGGCCCACACAAGCCAACAAGCAAATAGTCAAGAAAGAGGTAGACTTAAAATTTTCCTGTTCTGAGATTTTGTCTCCAAAGTTGAGTCTTCTTTTGGGGGTGATTCTCTTCTTTTCATTTTGTTGTTTTATTTTGTTTTCCTCCAGAGAACTGATCAGAGCTGACATTCACTTTGTTTCCTTTTCAAATGTGCCAAACACTGGCTTACCTGGTGGATCATTAGTGGTGTCTGCTTCTGAAATTATAGTCTAATGGTGAGAATACTTGTCTAGGAAGGGAAACGCTTAGGTTCAGTTTTCTGCTCAGATTGTGAGACTTCAAACTCGGAAATCACACAGCATTGAACAGTGACCCTGTGCACAGAGTCTGTTTATTCCTTCTGGAAGTTTTAGTGAATTTATGCAAAATTCTCCTGCAGTGTTCAGCAATGTAAGTACCAGATCCTCAAAGATTCTTTTCTAATGCATATATGTATGTGTGTGCTGATATTATTTGAACAGGGAAATAAAACAGTAGAAATGGTCCTAGTTACTAGTACTATTACCAGCACTAGGTTTGTACAGGGGAAGAACTGTGGGTCATTCCACTCAGAGATACAAGAATTTTCTACTGAAGAAAGAGTAAGGAGTTACTCTGCAACTTAATGAGCAATTAACCTATTCATCTTGTCTTCTAACTATACTTCAGGGCAAGTAGAATGAAACACAGGTCATGGGCTCTTTCGGCTTTACTCTGTGCTTTGTTGGGAACACCTCAACTGCTGCTGAAGAGCTGCTCTCTAATACACAGCCTGAATCTTGTTCCGTTTGGTCCCCTGCCTTATGGTTTTACTGAAATACTGGGTTTAACAAAAATATTGATGACGTTACAATCACCACTTCAGCCTTCTCTAGGCCCAGAGTGTTGTGGCATACAATGGCACGTACGTCAAACTACTCAGGTGTAGGGCAATTAAGTGTATAGTTCCTTCTGTCCGATTGAATGACGAATAGCTAAAGCTTCACTGACTTATCAGACATCTTTTGTCCTTTATATTAGTGTATCTTGAAGTCCTTTTTAAATGTCTTCCGTATACTATAAAACTTCACTTCTGCAGAGGCTTTACATGTTCTAGACTTCCACTTAGGGAATTATTTTGGTTTTATTCTTGTTATATCATATGCCTGACACTCCTGATCATGGGTTCAGTGATCATTAATAGCCAAAGGTTGAGTGAACTCACCTTGAGCCCTTAATTCACCTGAACACTTTCTACAAGTGGCTTTAAAGGTACAGCTCCCCACTGAGGTTGTACTTATTTCACTCTCTGTATTTATTTGAAGGTGCCATTTCTCCACTTAATTATAATTGGCTTAGCCAGACAACCAAGACAACTGGTATCCAGGTGAGACCAATTTAGTCTTGTAATAACAAACTCTCCATAGCTGCCACTTAATCTTTAGAAATAATGCATTTAACAGTTATTCACTTACTCTAGCCCAAGTTGTTGTCTTGGGCAATTTTAATAATTTAAAGAGAATGCAGTCAAGAACAGCTTTATTAAATTTACTTTCATATTTGTTCAGATGTCTGGGAATTTCTTCTGCTGGTTGGACAGAACATGTAATAGGAGAGGCAGGACACTTGCAAGGGTCTCAGTTTAGTGAGAACTTGCTGAAAAACCCCATCCAGAAAATGCACTAAAACGGCTGTCTGGTTAAGCAATAGCTTCCATCATTCCGTTCTGGTGAGGCTTCAGGTTTTGCCTAGCTCCCATGCAAGGCCATAGTGAAAGGGTTGTCTGTGACTTAACACAAACAGAAGATTAGGCCTACTCAATCTAGACGCATTTTCCTAAGGAGATAGATGCTTCAGAGATCTTGGGAAAGTCTGGCTAAGAAGATAAATAAACAGGTTTCCCACCCAGCCAGCTTCCAGCATTCACTGCTTCCTTGTACCCTCGTGACTGAGATCTGCAAAGCCAGGCTCAATGTGGTCGCCCAGCTGCTTGCACAGCCCATAACCGTGTCCTGAAGGAATGGTAAAACTGAAAGTCTTCCCGCATTTTCTTCATAAATAATGAGGGGCCAAACATCAGGTTTCATGTTTCCTTCTGCCCCACTTTGCCAGCCTGAGGAGGGTGCTAGCTCTACTCGGGACTTCTGGCCAACAACAACAAAAAAACCCCAACATACTGTGGTATACTTCTGAAGGGGGCTGCTTTAGTCATTTTTTGCTACTTCACTGTTTGTAGAGGTGTATCAGTCATAATGTTGCCAGTTTAAAACATAAACAGGATCACAGATACTTCTAAAGCAATGAAACATGATTTTAAGCCAGTGAACAATTATATATTGGGGGTGGAGTTGTCTGGCTTTGTTTTAAATATTTAGTGCATGCTTGAGTCATTTTTCATCCTTTACGGTGAAAATATGAGAACTAGGAACTTACCTGAGAGTCTCATGCAATGTTATAAATACAACAGCCTGAACTTTAATATGCTGCTTGTTGCTAGATTTTCAAGAAAGTTGCAGAGGCTGGAAATAACATTTTTGTAGAGGTGTTTCTCTGTGTGTATGCTGAAATTGGGAAAAAAAAAGAATGCCAAAGGAAGGATAGAATGTCACACTTTATACATTAAAGTATGGAGTGGGTACCTGAAAATCATGAAATGTGAATTTCAAGGTCACCTGTCCTAACGTTCCTCCTCATCTCCCTCACCTCCTCCTCAAAGCCTGCCATCTTAGTCTGTTTCAAAAGCAAGCAATATGCTTCTTGGAAGTATATTGACAGAATTAGGGATAAGACCTTTCTAGCAAAAATGCTTTTTCGTGCAAGTGAAATCAGCAGCCCTGACTATTCACTGATGAGTGGTTTGATGCCTGGAGCTCACACTTATTATTACTCTTCTTCTGTTTTCTTGCCTTGGCTATCGGAATAAAGGTGAAAATGTCTTTTTTGTCTCCCAAAGAAAATTTGAGGGGAAAAACCAGCATCCATATATATATGTCACTTCTCTTTTTTTTTGTGAAGGGGTTTAAGGGAAGGGATTTTCTAAAGAAGCTTAATAGCAGCCATAGAAGCCCTACAGATACATTGCCAAATAAGAAGGGCAAACTAATGATATCAACAGAAATAATCTATAACAAAGGAAGAAACCACAGCTCATAGATATATATCTGAACAGAGTGGAAAGAATTGAAACAGAAGAATGTAAGAGCAAGAAATATATTTCTTCCAAGGCACAATGGATCTTATTTAGTTAAACAACTACTATCGCTTATCTAACTAAGCAATTATTATTTCTCTCTTGTTTGGCAAATCTAGCTCTGGGATAGATACCCAAATCGGGGAAGCTGAACAGTCACGGTAAGCAGTAACAGCTGGTAAGCTAATCAACTGAGTCAGTCTTTCATGTAAGGATGTCCTTACATATGCATTAGTTATCTATACATATACATAACAGGAAACCAAATTTCACTGGCTGGGAGAGGTAGCAAGTAAAAATTAGAAGTGGTATTTCTAATGTATCAATTCCAACTAGGAAAAATACCCAAAACAGCTTTAAAATAGGAGTCTGCAGTTGGGAAGGGATTCTTGTCCCATTAAAACTGATGGAAGAAATCAGGAGGAGGATTTTGCTTTTGCTCTTGGGTGCCTCAAGAAAAATGACACCGCTGTATCACTGATTAAGAAGGAGAATTATGCATGTTTGGTTTTTAAATCTAGGTCTCTCTGCTGGCTTGTGTTGATAGTCCCACTTTCTAGAATACAGTTCCCCATGATCAATGGTTCAGTAACATTCTTGTGCATATTAACCATCAATGGTATTAAGGAAGGAGACAGGTGAATTGGTTCTGTTACACATGGGTTCACTGGGTCACAAAAGAAGAGTGAAGAGACAATTTACATAGAAAATTCATTCCTGTCTTCTTACTTAAATCTTGATCCAAATCCTACTAAAGCCAGTGGAAATACTTCTGACTGGAGGACTTAGATGCAAATATCTATTGCATAACTGAGAAGGTTGGCTTGGAAGACAATACAGAAATCAACTTGCATTCAGGAACAAGATCTGGGTTATCTTTAAAAGTGCCTTCGTAAAAATCAAGATATTTTTCTATTACAGTCCTGTACAAAATTAGTAGGAGATGACAAAGAAAGGTGTAACACCTTGAAGGGTTGAAAGAAAATGAAGCTTTAAAAAATCACATTGCTTTAATTACATGCTAAAAGGCCTTAATTACAATCAGAGCTATTGTGAGACAAAACATATGTGTGTTTGTGTAGGTGAATATTTTTTCTGTATTTTAACAGTTTACTATAAACTTTACAGTTCCTGTGTTATAGTTTTATCGGGGATTATAAGTATAGATTATATCTAAATGAATTATACGTGAATAATTGAAATGGGAAAATGTTTGCAGACAGAGAAGATATGCACTGTTAGATAACATTGTGAATATTAATGCATATTAATTCAAGAGGGAAGCAAAAAGAGAAATAGATTCCCAGTGCGTTAAACACACTTACTCTTGCCATCCTTCATGAGTTCATTTTCATGTGAAATGAAGTGGATTTGTTGTCATGGAAGTTTGTTTTTATCAAGTTTCTACGAATTAGCATTTTTCAATATAAAAAAAGTCTTCCTAGGGAGCTTACAGTTGAAAGCATCTAAGCACAAGAGGGGGGGAAAAAAAAAAAAAGCTGAACGCATACAGAAGCAGTACGTTGTGCCTTCTTGGTTATTTTGAAATTCTAATAGCATCAAATGCACATTCACCAGCCCCAGACAAGAGGATTCTGATTTTAAGCTGTTGTCTGCCTACTACATGGCTCCCTGCACCTTCCTTCAAAAAACCTGATTGTGGCAAGCCTTCGAAACAGGCTGTTGATCTGAGTGGGCTGATCTGCGCTCCACAAATAAGGCAGTGATTATTTTTCATCCTTAGCTGTGGGGTGAACATCCTCACCCTTGCTTTCCCTAGGCAGGGGGTGTGGGAGTTGTACCATGCTTCACCCTGGCGCCATTCATGCCATTTGTGCCCCAGAGCTGCTGTATGGAGCGACTTGGAGAAGCCTCACCTCTGCCTCCCTTTCCAGACCCAGGTGTCCAAGGAATACCTCCCCTCCTGTGGCGGTGGCCGGTGTCCTGAAAGCCATACCAATCCAACAGGATTAAACTGAAGATCTGTCCTTTATAAGGCATTTGTCTAAGGCTGAAGGTATTATAGGCTTTGTGCGCATTAGTACATTAACAGGGCCAGGGCTGAGCTCTGGTATGTGCTCACCATCTGCTAAAATATTTGTACAGACTTTGGCCCAGTTCTGGCTTCAGTCAGCTGGTGCTTGCCAAACAGCTTCTGGGCTTGGGGTGGTTGCCACATGCCAGAGACCATTTCCAAACAGCCACATTAATGTATTGCATTTTATGCACAATATTAACAGTAGCACATTATTTTACCATATATAACATATGCAATACATAAATTATTTTTTATAATGCATAAACACTGACATATTAATGCAATATATTATGAAATATATTAATATTATTAATTTATAGATAATGTATTATATGTTCTCTAAAGATATGTAATAATTGTATTCTTGTATAAAATATAATAATTATCATTATATTAAATATGGATAATGGTGCAATAATATATTATTATTACTCTCTACGTAATGCTAATATAACTGCTTTGTTTAGCTGTACACCTGCACCGTGCCATCTCAGGACCAAGGGAGCAGTTCTTATTCCATTTTACTTACAAATACAGATGTGACCACAAAGTCCAGCAACTGGTCTCTAAGCAGAGAAGCAATTTCTAAACTGCTGTGCATTATATTAAATTCTGAAGGCATCTGCCACAAACCAGATCCTGAAGCTAGAGATAACTGTGGTCAGTTTATGACAAAAACATGAACTCTAGCAGCAGGTATTGGGGTCACCAGGGCATCTTCCTGCAGCCCTGGGAGCCTGCACTTGCCTTGTTACCTCTTCTCTATTGGGATGCTTTTTCAGCTGGCTTATGCTTTGTTTATATTATCATTATAATTCTTAGGAGTTCAGATAATAGGCAGCATTTCCATTTACGGAAAAGGAACATGCAGCTTCGTCAGCACATCTGCAACGGCCAGAATCTGCAACACTGCTAAGAATCACACCGAGATCCTTCTCAGACACATAATCCATAGAAAAAGCAGGGCCAGAGACTGGTAAAACAATGCTTGCCCTGTCAGCTTTCCTAAAACATGCTTTAATCACTTCCCTTTATCAGGCCTATGCAGACCTCATTTGCTAGGAGAAATTAGCTGCAACTAATTCACAACCAATAAGTAATAGACAATTTATCTAGAAGCTTACAACTGTTGCCTGGATACAAATCTGTTCAAACGCTTTTATATATAAAATGCTTTTAGGGTATTTGCAGCAATTTGTTTTGATGACAAATTGTCAAACAGAAAGCCAGGGCACATGACACCGCTACCTTAACCTCCTGTACGACACAAAGTACTGTCCCTACGCTACCAGTGAACAGGTGTAATAAGGAACCGTATCTTGTCAAGCCCTGTCTGGTGAGAGAATGCACGTGGCCTCTGCGTATGGTTCTTGTTTGCCTCTAGAGGACTAGAGACCTGAGAGTGCAAACAACAGAATTTCATATCATCAGCTGGCTACATTTATTAGCAGCTATTGCTATTTTGCAAGGTAAAAAATTGGAGAAAAGTATTATAAAAAAACCCCACCAAAATCCCCACTGAAATACACTGAGTTAATAAAGGGCACTCACTATATCTCTTAGAACTTGAACTGTTAGAATTGATTACAAGGATGTTGAAACTCTGTGAGTAGGAACAAAAAAATTGCAAAACAGATTATTGTACAGTCTGGAGAGGTGTTTTGAACCAGCTTTTTTTCTTGTTGTAATACATGTATTTGCCTTGCCAAAATCAACCTGTGTACAGATACAAGCAAATCAAATACTGGAATTCCCAAGGTGAATGCTCAGCTGCATCCACACGTCCAGCCACTGAACTGTGTCCCAAAACCAGAAGACTTTGGTGGGAAACGAGGAAACCTCCTTTGCAGGGATTTGCTGCTCACTCCCATTAGACCCACACTCTGCTTTTGGTAGAATGAGTAGTTTGATATAATTGGTAACATATCAGATTACAAGCCAGAAGACTGATTGTTTTGGCAGAAAAAGAAAACAAAGTGGAGCACAAAAGAAAGAGAAAAGTAACTCAGACATGAGGACAGCTGTGAAACTTCTGTTGCATTTTTCCCTCTCATTTTATCCCCTATGTTTTTGAGCTTCATCAAAGAAAGAGCACCAGCACGTCCTTTAAGAGCCTAGGACCTCTGGGTGAGGAACTTACCTTTGGTAATTTGTAATATTGCTCAGGCTCCCTTTCCCTGGCAGCTTCCCATGCAAAGCATGGGTGGACTGGGTAGAACAAGCTGGTTCCAATGCCTAAAATCTTCTGCCACAGTACTACAGCTAAAGACAAATTATGCCAGTTTATCAAGACTTTTTTTTATATTTTAGAAGTTTCTAACAATCAAGATTTTCCCTATTAAAAACCCTACTTAATGTTTTTACAAACTTCAAGCAAACAAGCAAACAAATGCATAAGATAAAGTAGTTTTTACCCACTGTATTAGATTGCTTCCCTCTGTGGCCTTTGGCCCTCGTCTGCTCGGTGTGAATTTCCTCTAGGTCTAAAACATTCACATGGTCACATTAAGAGAATTACTACCACATCACTTTGGCCATAGCTACGTAAAAATAGGAGAAATCAAAATGTAAGCTAGGCTGATATTGTGCTCCCAATTCTCTGAATTTTCATTTGAATTCTGATACCTCATTTTCCTGTTAATGTTTGCAGATACGTTTTGTAGAGTATTATCATCAGCACATCAAGTTAATATGGGACTTCTGTATTGTTTTAAACATACTCTTAGTTTGTTGGGGTGTTATGAGGAGGAAAATGACTATGCTGTGAAAATCAATACAGCCATGTAAGAACTGCCTCTCTGCTTCCTCACAGAGAAAAACTTTTTTTGGTGATGATCAGACACATAGTCCCAGCAGTCTCCCTTCTGGCAAAATGCAGTCAGCTCTGCGCAACAGATGAAAGCGCTGACACTTGGCACAAAATATTCAGGGCCTTGCTAGCAAGGTTTTCCTTGGAAGATAAATTATTGAAAGATTCAAGTATTTCTTCAGCACAACCCTCTTTATCTACAGAAACGCAGCCAGCACTGGGTTTCCCGCAACGCAGACAGGAAGAGCAGCAGGAGGCAGTTTTCTGTGGTTTTTTTTTTTTTTTTTTTGCATTTGATCCCATAGAAACACCTTTACCTACTTGCCTCACCTTCACTTTTGCTTAATAAATTTAGTTTGCCAATCACTTGGGTGGTAGCTGCTACTGTTTAATTACTGAGCAAGGAGTAGCTTATTTTAACTTCCATAAGAAGTGGCTGCTGTGTCACCCTTTCAAGGATGGTGGATCAAAGGCAGCACCTTCTTAGCACCTGTCATCATTTCAGAGCATCAAAGAAAATGTTCATTGAAACTACAACCTTTAGCTGTATCTCTTTAAGATATGGTATGCTTTCCACAGCTTGAAATGAAGACTCACCTCAAAGCTGAGAGATACTTATCCAGACTTCTAAACATGAGAACATAGGACATTTTATTAAATGTTTACATGTTATAACAGAAATAAATTCTTGAAAAAGTATCTCCAAGATCACTTAATATTTTATAAAACAATGGCTAAAATAATTTAAAGATAAGATACTAAGATGCAAAGCAAAAGCCCAGCATTATGGTGCAAATGAAAAAAACTGCTAGTGAGTGATCAGAAAGGATAATGATGAGAACAATAAATCAAGAAAAAGCATTATGGCTTTTTTTTTTTTTTTTGCTTTATTTGTTGCTTTGCTGTAAATAAATCAGTATTTAAAGTAAAGAATGAAGAAAAGAAGTTTAACCAAGTATGGGAGAGACAATCTGCAGCTGAGAAACCCTAAGAGTTTAAATGCAGTCAGCTCGGAGGGTCTGCTGCCTCTGCACGGTGCTACCCAGAACTATGCTGCCTTGCCATACCACATCCTGCAGCTGATGGATGCAAGAAGAGACCAGGCATGAGGGAGGTGGGCCATTTGCTGCTGAAAGATGGTGAAGGTTGTACAGAGATGATGAAGCCATTCAGGAAAAGAGAAGGGTCAGGAGGGAATCTAGCACAGTGCCAGCCACCTTCATGCCCAGCATAGCTGGCTATGGTGGCAGATGGATGGTCAAATGATGCATAGTGGCGAAGGTGAAAATTTTTCTAGTGTTTTTTTGTGGGTTGGAGATGGAAGGTAAAAGGCAGTAATGGTCCCATTCTTATGAGAATCAATTCATTTTCTTTATGTCTGTAATGATAGCTTAAAGATTATTGTCAATACAAAATGAACATTAGGAAAAGGCATCAGCTAAAGCAGATTTTAGGAGCTGCCTTCTTCCCTGAGAAGGACTAATTCATGGTCTGTGTTAGCACTGTCTCATATTTGGGAAGAAAAGGTAAGCTTTTGTCCTGATGAAGTTGCATTTTATTATAGAAATACTTTTGATTAGCTAATAGTCTTTAATATCTTCCAGCCTCATGATAGATTGTATCAGAAAAGGGAAGTGAAAACATAAGTTGGAATTGATAAATGACTACAGGAAACTTAAAATGATAAACTCAGTGAACTGAGTTTGTTTCCTGAAAGCAAAATACAAATGGAGAATTGACAAGAGTGTACCCTATGGGAGACAAAATCTTAATCCTAGTGGTAGTGCATTTGTTAGTTACATGGAAGAGATACTTATTTTGGCAGTTTGAAGAGACTTTATGACAATACAATTGGTTTAGTTCTGTGCATGCAAACCTCTTTTCCCATATTCCAAAGCATTCTACATCAAGGCTGACATTTTACTTCTGCAGAAAATAAACTTGTGTTTTAAGGCCCTTAAAGCAGCTTCAGAATTACTGCTACCATGCACATTTATAAAGCAAGGTTATTTTTTCTCATTAAAAAGCATGGAAGACATGGCAAATGCCCAGAAGTTTCATCCTGCAAAAAGTATTGTCATGAACAGTCCTATTGAAGTCATCCTTACATGTAATTAACAATACATTATTAATAATTATTAGCATCAATGTATGTAAATTCCTTTCAGATACCTTATATTTGAGTAATAATTAAAGTTACCATAACAGTTGTCATAAATTAATGTCAGAACATCAGATGATTGTAGCAGCTCAGGCCAAAAGTCCACATAGCTTGGCATTCTGTCTCCAACATAGTCCAAAGTGCAAGAACATGGCAAATTATATGACACTTCCCTCCTACCCTCCTGGATATATTTTGCCTACTTAGTGAGTCTAAGCAGCAGAAAGGTGCCCAGCTGGTGTCTTACCAATTCATCACCAGTCTCCTCTTGAGCCAAGTAGACTACTTGCATCCACAGTGTCCTCTGGCCAAGTTTTGTGAAACTCCCTTTTCTAAGAAGGTTCTACCCATTGCATGAAACGCTGCCTCCTATTGATTAGTTCAAGCATTTGCGAGGCATGGAAAGGAATGTCTGCTCTACAGAAAATCTAATAAAAAAATGTCAGTCATTTCCTGTTTTCCTCTGTAGTATGTGCCTGTGTATTTGGCTGTTGTAGTCTGCCCTGATGGCATGACACCTGTAAGAAACCTACCATACACTGCAGATCTGCCAACCAACCCAATGTGTATCTCCATGGCCCACAGTATCTGAGCAGCTCCTGCTTTTTAGAATGAGAAACAAATAATCCAGGTTAAACTCAAGAGCAAGGCTTGACCCATGTGGAAATAACCCATATAGCTTATTACACCACCTGGAGCCGGTCTCCACTGGTGGTCTTGCCATCTGCACAAGGAAGGGACAAGTGTTGCAGCACTTAACAAAACTACCAAGCTGCAACCAGGCTTTTACTGTCCCATACCAGCCCTCTCATGCCTTGGCACCACCATCAGTCTCACACAAGGTTTCAAAGGCTCATCTACTGTCCATGCTGTTTCTTCCTCCTCTTCAGAAGCCAATCCACCCTGCTTCTTGCCCCTGCTGCACCTGGGTTCTTCCTTCTCCTGGCTTCTCTTCCAGCCAGCCTCTCCTCATCCAGGCCCCCTTCTTCTCTCAGCTTCTCCCAGGGCCTCTCCTCATCTCTCCTA
>JAVJGI010000060.1:49720464-49743582 GCA_035590275.1 Ibycter americanus | reverse complement strand
TAGCTACTTAGCCTGAACAAGCCACAGCTGTACATTATCCACATCAGCCAACCCACCGCCCCTGAAGCAAGCCCACACCTGTATATTATCAATGTTAACTAACCCTCTACAGTTCTTCTACAGACAGGGGCTGGATACCTTTCTGGTTTCTGCCTTGTAGGTGCTGCTGGTAGCAAGCTCTGTGGCTGTTCAGGGGTGGAGAAAATGTGGATTCTAGAATTAATAGAAAAACTTATAAAATGCTACAGAACACCCTCTTTCTAGGTGGATGGCACTGCAGAACTACACACTTTCATTTCAGAAAGTTGTTTCTGTAGCCATGAGATTCAAATGCAAGAGGAAGGACTCGGCAGCCCGCGAGGCTGCGGTGGGACACTGCAAAGCAAGCGGCAGACATCCTGGCACACGTGTGTTCTTCTGAAGGCGGCAGCTGCTCTGGTCTGATTAGCAGCCATGAAACTGTTTGGTTGTAAGCCAGACTGATAAATAAAGTAACTCTTTCAATACCAAATCTGCCTTTAGACATCAGAATGAAAATATATTAAATAAACTGCTATTTTCTAGTCCTACAGCATGCGTGTTACCCTAAAACAAGAGTAAGGCCCCATAATGCTGAAAAGTGCTATCTGAATGTAGTGGATATTTTTTAGGAACTCTGAGACAAATAAGTAAACTAGTTCAGACTGTTAAATGAGATCAGAATGACCTGAGCTCAGTTAGTCAAAGGGATCCTCATTTCCCCTCAGTTCTGAAAAATATTGCTGGCTGTCAGCAGTGTCCAAAACTGTTTTCATTTTAGCCTTTCCAGCTAGTCTGGGCTGCTGAACAGCATATTTGACCCCTGGAGCAAAATTAATATGATCCTAGCTACGGTGGTTAGCTAGGGCTATCTAGGTTACCTATAGGAGCTACAAAAGCTGAGCATGCTAAAGAGCGGCTGCCCTAAGCTTTGGCGCACAAAGGATTTTATGAAGGGATAACACTGACTTCAAAGATAATCAAGTTGCTCTGAAAATTAAATCCCATTGAGTGTGATGACAGCTGGGGAAACCAAATAAGAAGATTAGTCAAAAATGTCGTAGTCATAAGATTTAGCAAGTCGGCAACTCCTATTTGATCCTGGAAAGCATTTTTGAGGTGGTGGAGGAAAAAGCATCCCAAGGGTATTCCCGAAATACCCTCCATCAGGATATAAACTTGATTTACACTTAAAAATAGATGACAAAGAATAGAGGAAAAGACTAGAAAATAAGTGGAAGTTTACAGAAGGGGACAAGATATCTCCAAGGCAATTCGTACTCAGTCAACATTCAAACCAAAAGGAATCACACAATTAGTGCCCACTGAAACACCATTTCCCAGGGGTTTGCAAATTTTCAAAAGCTAAACCGTAGCAACATCAACCTGGTACAGATCCCCTAGTCTGCTGGAGGCGGTAAGCTCCTCTCTGCTCCTTATGCTTGAGTATTACCATGTCTCGGTGGTGAGCGGGGCAGCTGCTCACTTGGAAATCATGTTGTGCTGCTGGTGGTGACGTCTGAGGAGAGCTGCTCAAGCAGAAAGGCTCTTTTGTGTGGAAAATAGTGTCTATTTGCAGCCCACCAGACTTTGCAACGGTAGCTCAGGCTGTCACACAAGACAGCTTGCATATTATAACATCCATGCTGCTAAAATCAGAGGTTTCCTTTAAAATCAAGTGTTCAAAGTTATTAAGAGTTGTGGGTGTGTGACCCAATGAAATAATTGGAATGGCATATGGAAAATAAGAGGATTTATCAATGACAAAATCTTTCTTTCTTTTTCCATCATTTAAGTTCTCCGGTACGTTTCAGTCATTTCTGGGCAAATACTGCACTAATTAGCTTCAGTTTCCCTGGGGAAAAGATCTGGCCCTTTTTTTTCTTCCCCTGAGAACATATTTTCACACTTTTAATCAGAATATGCTGAGGCTGCCTCAAATCACAGGAGTGTGTCAAAATACATAATAAAACCTGGAAAGCGGTAGTGACAGGTTGGCTTTTAGGTTTTATATTTCTTGGCATTTTTACCTTTGAGGAAACAAACTTCAACCGGTACATGAATATATATCCAGATATACTTAGAAATCATCAGTGGAGATTTTGTTGATTGAATTCTGAGACTGAATTAGGAAACTGGCAGATAAAAGCAGTGGTTAGAAGCAACTGGCAGCCCTGGGGGATGCTATCAGAGGTAGGAATGACACTGTTTACTCCAAAGAATATAAACAAATATTTGGGCCCCTTTTTACTCTCCCATTGATATTTCTCCTTAGGATCAGTAGCACAATCTGGAAACGATGCAGGGCTTAGTATGGGAGGATTATGCTGTTCCACTGCCACTGATTCAAATGGATGTGCTAGTTTTCCCTTAATCATCCTGGGATGTCTCTGATGCCATTGTAACTTCAAATTCTGCAAGAGACTCTGCTGCCCCCTTGTTCTCCAATCTTTCAGCTACTTTCCATTCTTTTTCTTGCTGAATATGGCAATGGGAAGATACGCAAAGGAATTGTAAAAAAATTATAAAGCAGTAAGTATCTATGTGCTAGCAAAAATAAACTTCAAGTGCCAAAGCATTTGTACTAATTCTGAGAAGCTGTGTCAAAGGATAGAGCACATTTCCTCTTTGCATTTTCCCCTAACGAGCAGTTACAGGACGGTGCATGTGAGCCTCTCCATTGATTCCGATGTGTTTTGCATCATCACGATGCTCTCCTCACCCAGCAGAGGCAGAGATCTGCATGCCATCTGAAAATCAAAATGGCATTTTTGCAGCCTTAAAATAGTAGAGCTGGGACATGGATGGAAACAATTGTCATTCTTGTTCCATCTTATTTTCTTTTTCCCCGATGACAAATTCTCACTAGTAGCAAAACCAAAGGACATTTGAAAAGAAAGTAATTTAAAAGGCTTCCACCAAAAAATAATGATTGTTTGGTCTATACGCTCTTGCGTGAACACAAGCAGGTCTTTGTGCCAGTATTATATTCAGAAAAGATAACCGGGAACACCAGCCTTTTGTTTTATGCGGTGTTTGTCTGCAGAACAGAGAGCGTTTCAGCGTGGCACTGCGGGCCATGCCAGTACCCAGGGCCCATGTCCCTCCGCTCCTGGCGGGGAGCTGCCCAGCTCCGGCAGGGAGGGGCAGAGCTGCTTTGAGAGGGAAGCCACATTAAGTGACCTCCAGAGGTCTGATAGAACCAACATTTCTGGGATTCTGTGGTTTTGTGATTTGTGGCTGAGATACTAGACTGCGTTTGGACGCTCTCAAGTCTTTTCCCAGCTTTCCCAAGGGCATCCACCTCTCTGTGTGGTTCTAGATGTATAGAATAGGGGTAGTAAACTCATCTTTCTTTTGCTTGCTACTTGATTCTTCTATTAGATTCATTTCTGGGCATGTATCACCCCTGAGATGTATGTTCCCTTCACAACAGTAATGAAAATGAAGCCAGCGGGCAGTTGTGCTGCGGTTGTGATGGGTCGTGGAAGATGGAATTTGGAGCAAGGTTTGATATTTTGTGTTAGTTTGGCCCTCAGTCTCTCTTCAGCAACTTTCAAAGTATTTTTATAGCATGTTTTATAGTCCCTTCAGGATCACGAGTTAGTTCCTCTTCTCTTACATTTTTCATGTTAGATTTACGTTTTGGCTCAAGTCTTAAATAAATGTTTTCAGTTACAATGCTTTTCATTAGTTTTAAGAGTATTGTGTCCCTTTGCATCAAACATTTAGAACAGAAATGCGATACGCATGTAATTAAATAATCTGAATATTTATTATTAATGATTACATGTAGCAGGAAAACATTTCGGAGTTTTAAAAAAAGACACAGGAAAAGTGCAATGCCAAGGAGCGTGTTGTACATCTGTTTTTGTGGAGCTGCTCTAAAAGTAAGCAGTTGGTAATAAGGGAATAACATAGCTTGTAAATGTGCAAAACTTATGGGTTATCTTTGCCAGGATTCCTGTCCTTGCAGAGCTGCATTTTGCTTATGGTATTTGGGGTAGGTTACTGCTCTCACTTTCCAGATTACTAAAATGTTTTCACTCTGGAAGGGGCGATTTGCCTTTCTTCCTTTAGGAGCTACGTGACAGTGACTTCTTTTCAACAGCAGATGTGACACCAGACTTGGCAGCGTGCAAATATTTGTCCTTCATTGGGGTGGCTCGGAAGCCCCTTGCAACAAGCACAGACCACAGTCGGCTGGAGGCAGCTTCTGGTGCATCGTGGCTTCACCGGGAATTTCATTTCATGCAAGCTCTGGCATATTTGCAGGAAGAAGAGGGAGCAGTGTTTTTCAGAGGATGCCCGGAGTCTATTGAGGCCAGTTCTCTCATTATTTCAGATCTGTGTAAGGCTTTCATGAGTATAGTGCTCAAGTGCTTTGATGTTACATCATGTCAGGTGACAAAGGCATTAGCTCTCTCTTTTAACGTTTGTAGCATCTTCCCAGCCCTGAGGCTGTATAAATTGTGTTCTCTTCTGTTAGCAGCTCTTGCTCTCCCTTTGGGCGGGTGGGCTGCTGGTGGGAGTCATGACTGGGGTGGCTGCTGTGGCTCCAGGCCACCGGCACAGACCACCAGCCTTGACACACCACTCCCTGCCTCTGGCCAAGCATCTTGGATACACTGAGAATAAAAAAAGGTTAGTGGCTAGAGTTGTAAAAACAGCATGATGTGTAACACCTAGGTACCTTTAAAAATGCAACCTTTAGTCTCTAGCTTCTTCTTAAGAAATATAAATACTTGAGGAAAAGGCAACAGTATGAAAAACTGTATGTTTGCCATACAGAGTGAGATATAACTCTGTGCAAGGGGGATGGGGGCAAGGGCAGCAGAGATTTGTGGTCTTTATTTTGCACAAGAGAGGTATTACAGGGCCGTGCACTGGGAACAGCAGTGGTAAGTTTCATATGTCTGACCAGGTCTCCAGTGCATCTTCACATTGTTTGTAGGATCTAACACAGGGCTGCCTGCCTGAGCCTGGCTCAGGGAATTTCTTCCATAACAGAAACAGATTTTTGCTGTTAAGGACACAAAATGGTCTGTGTACTGAACAAAGAATATCAGGGTTAATTTAAATTCCAAAAATTCATAATTCTACTTTTCTTTATAGTCTTCACTCCAGTCCCTTACAAATCACAAATCTTCTGGGAAGAAAAGCAAAATGAACAGGCACTTAATGCTTTTAATGTCCCTGCAGTTCTTAAATATTATTGGCTTCTGCTTTTTCTCTAGAAAGCTGCAGAAAAATGGACTGTTGCACAGGTGTCAGTATTAATTGCAAATTAGCCATTCCCAGCTATAGCTCGTCTGAAACATAACTTGTTTCTGTTTCAAAAGTCATCAATTTGGTCATTGCAATGCAGTAAGGGGAATTTCCCAGAAGGCTATTGATCCTGTCAGATGTTGAGGTAATGTGAAACAGTGATTTCAAACATTGCACAGTGCTAGAGACTGTCCTGCAAGAAAAGACAGGACATATTATTCTGTCATATAACATGTCATTACTGCTTCATGTTCCATTGCTGAAAATTGTTGTAGAAAGTATAAAAGGCATTTTTACCATGGATGTCAGGAAGCAAGAATGTGTTGGCTTTTTATGTTTAGGGGGAGAAGACTGTAATGTGTCTGGGACTTGTTCTAGCAACATTATTTCAAAATTTCCTTGGGTTTAAGGCAAGTTCAGTATCTTGAGTGTTTTGTGGATATGTGCATGTGTGTCAGGGAGAGTAAAAGTCCCCTGCCTCCCTAGCAGTTTATATCACTTCAGTGTTGTATTCATATCAATGCATGACATTCACTGCATCACTTCACCTGCAATGAAACTTGTATTATACACTCATACATTGAATTGTTCTTAAACATGCTTATTTAAAACCCAAAGCAAAATGTTCATGGCTAGCTAAGACGTCATTTGGGAAGCTTACCGTATTTCTTTAACTGTCAGATTATATTTTCTTGGAGTATGTAACTAGTAACTAGAAAATTATAAACCAACCTGCAGATGTTTAGAACAGCCAGTTCTCACAGTGACTTCCAAAATCTTTCCAGCTTTTATGTCTCTTGCGCTGGGGACTAGGCCAATGATTTCCACTTTTATATTATATATGCAGCTGTTGATGGAGAAGAGAAATATGTCTAATTTAAAAAATCTGTATTTGTCAAAGAAACAGGTCAAGTAATTAGAAAAGACCTATAGCTGTGATTTTATTTTTTATTCTTTGCCTTTTTTTCTGCCATTCTCATATATTATCTGCCATAAACAACACAGGAGCTGGAGCCGCAGATCCCACAGTGGCAGATTATTATTAGAAAAATCCTTTCAGACGTAGTGGAGAGTTTTTTTAAATGAAGCAGGTTAAAAAGATGTATTAATTAAAAAAGACAACACCTAACATATTTATATTAGCTGGTGGTAGATAATTCACCTTACCAGGCAAGGTGCAGTCAAATGAAGCTGAGGATTTCAGTGTAATAAGCCACGTGCACGTCCATACCCCATAACTTTAATGTGTGAGCTTGGTGAAAGACAAAGAGACATAGGCTGAAAGCAATGCCTGTTACAAGCAGCAGTCACCTGGCAGTCTGGAGAGGGATTCTGCAGTGGGAAGCTGTGTTCCTGAAGTCATGAAAGGAGATCCGTGTAAAAGGTGAACAAAACCTACAAATAACAGTAAGCAAAGAGTGCCTGAAATCCCTCAGTACGCACCAAAGTCTGTGGATAAAGCTGTAAATTCATTTCAGGTGTTAAATACAGAATAAAATACAGAAGCTATGCAAATAAAACCCATATAAATATTTTTATTGAAATCTCACAAAATGGATACTTGAGGAACTAAATCAATGCTTTTAATGTGAAAGATGTAAAATGCAGTTTCGTTTGGGTATATGACTGTGATCTCACTATGGTGAATTATCTGTTTAAAAGTTGTGAAATGAGTAATCTCAAATACAACTGTGGCTGAAGTCATGTTTCTTTAGCAACTCTCAGATAAGTGTCACTCTCTAATACATTTTTAATTAAAAATCTAATTGGGATTTGTTATTGCTTCTAATTAATCTCCATAAATGAAACGTAGTTTTGTGCTCATTATCTGTACCTTTTTCTCTTGCAGCATTTCCTACTCCAGTCAGTCCCAGGAGCTTGGTTTATTGGTCCCTCTTTCACTACACTAAGGGGGAGGAAAACCAGGATAAAAGCCAGCATCAGTCCATGTTTCGCTTCTTCATTGAGTCCCTGCTGGAGGCCTGAGCTATGATTCAGTTCAAAGCTGATCTCCTCTGTGCCAGCCAAACCTTGAATATTTGCTCTCCTCACAGTGGAAAATGCAGTGTTTCTGTACCAGGTGAGGAGTTGAGCCTGCTGGAGGTGAGTCCCCCCATCTTTTAAAGGACTACACAGATAACTGCGCTGTGGAGAGGGCCTGCTGCCTTGCTAGTGAGGTATGGATGCCTTTCTACAGATACTGGTTGGGGCTTTTGACTTGAAAAGAGAGCCTGCCGTTGCACTCACCCGTATCTAATGGCAGCAGAACATCCACTGGTTCCTGAAAACGTCTGGTCAGTGTGCTGGAGCAGCTTCCCTGGGGAAGCTTATTCAGTGTTGTGAGAGTATCCATTCTCGTAGGCACTGAGGCAATATGGGGTCGTTGCTCCGTAAGTGCCCTCCAGCCAAAGCCAGCTTTACATGGTACAGGATTTCTCATCAAATAAAACACTGAATAAAGAGCTTTGATGTAAGTTTAATAACATCTACTAGTAAGTATAAGATCTAAAGGGCTTGATGTATTTTGCATGCTGTGAAACCATCTCTCTCATGTCTTTCTTATCTGCCAACTCCGAACGGTAGCTATTCTGGTCATTGGGAGCTCCTGAAGCCTATTCTTATGTGACCTCACAGTGTATTGACTCAGACTGAAGGTCAGACTGTTGTTATTTGTGATCTATAACGTGCTTACCCAAGCAGACATGGCTGAAAACGACCTCTTCGTAATGTCTGCTACTACTCCAGAGAGAAGCTATAGCAGCCACAAGGTTGTTTTCAGTCCCAAGGGGCTGTAAGAGGTCAAATGTGTCTGACTGCAGCCAGTTAATGCTAGTCACAAGGCAGTGCGTAGCTCATATCTGATGTGCACCTCGTGAGGATGTTCTGCGGTGCTAAGAACGGTGCCTAGTAAGTACTCTGCCTAAGCCAGGCACCTGGTGAATCGGTTTTCCTACTTGGTCAAACTTCTTACGGAGACAGAGGTGTCTTTCAAAATCTACAGAGAAAAAGAAATAAGTCATCTGTAACTATATAAATGAATATCTGAGCAGAATCCCCTCTAGAGCTTTGAAAGGTCTTCATCTTGCCACTGGCTGTACAGGAAATTAAGGCATAATTTGGAAGGACTGCTGTGCTCCTTTATATTAGGCTTTAGTCTTCCTAACTTGTCCCTGCCTGAGAACTGAAAGTGATTTACCTTTTGAAACACAAGGTGAAATTCACTTTCAGTAACTTCAGCCATTTATAACATACATATCTACAACTGAAATACCTGTCTCGAAAATCCGCGGGGCCATAGCCGGTAGATAAATAGGCATTTCCTCAGTTCTTCTTCCTCATATCAAGTATCGCTTAATTAAGGTGCACCTCATGACAGAGACATTCAGAGACAGGTGAGACAATTTCTTTTAGGAGGCTGCGGTGGAGTGGCTGAACATCACTTTCTGTGTACCCAGAGAAGCTGCAACACCTGGCCCCACCAGCCTTGAGGCTCATTCATGCCTCTGAAGACAGCATTTACCTTGACACCGCTGTCTTCACCATCTGGTTTTGCAGTGCCACTGTTTCACAGCCCTGTTCCATTCATTCAGTAAATCCCATGGATACTTCTAACCAGTACTGTAATGCCCTATTTTATCTGTTGTATTTTGAAAGTTACACTGGAATAAGCAACAAGGAACTTGCTTGAATGTGCAGGACCAGCATTCCCCTATTCCAATGTTGTTTGTATCGTCTGAAGTTGTGTATTCCAGAGCAAAGTTACTCCCACCACATTTTAAGAGGAGATTATGCCAGGCATAAAGCTGTTGTGCACATATCTTTCCAGTTACAAAAACATGGCTGCGGTACTCGAGTGGCAAACCAGACACCCTTGATGAAGGGTGTGATTGAACACCTATACTACTACCCTGATTAATATGTAAATAAGCAGTGCTAAACTGTTTACGGGATTCAAACTTTAATCACTGACCCACTTCAACAAATGAGGAATGCAATCATGCTCCATGTGAGGACAGTGAATACATCTTCTTTTGCGACTCAGTTGAGCAGAAGGCTCTCGAATTTCATGTTTTATGCTCAGAATATAAATGAGTTTCTTCTTGTCTGAAGCTTTATTTCTGGAAGATTGAAGACAACTAGTCATAATTTTTTGTTCAGATACTACCCTTCTTTATTAAAGATACATCTCAAATATAAGGAAGAAAACCCCTGCATAGATAATCTGTTTGCATGTTTCAACAACGCAATAAAAATAAAATGCAGGTCTTTAGCCTGAGTTCTACAAAGCGATCCAGTAGCACCACCTGCTGCTAATAGCGAGCATTGCTGTTTTATAGATACACTATATAATATTTTTTTATATATAAATATACCTATTCCAAAAGCATCTATACAGTTTAACCTTTCGGAATGGATGTGACATGGGCTTCTAAACGGCTTTTATGCTTTCAGAAATGCCATTGTAAGTGTTCTTTGTAGGAAGGACTTAAACAGTGATAGACTTTTTGCAATGTAGCCTATAATATTTAATAATGCCAAGAGATACATTTACTGGAAAAAGTCTGCTTAGAGGTCCTATTATTTTATTTGTGGAAAACACTTTGGCAGAAACTCACATCTTCTCTGCAGCAGTAGATGGTCTGATAAATTAGAAAGCCTGATTTCAGTGAAGGAGAAAATAAAGCAGTGATACTTTCATATGAATTAGTGTGAATAAAATTCTAAAGCATTTCCAGAGATCCACTTCAGATTGCAGAAATGCAAATTAGTCATAAAATTCTCTTGTAAATGAGCAAAGAAAAAATTTTTTTTTGTTCAAATCAAAGTTCATTTTTAAGTCGTTAATGAGCATTTAATTTGTCCTTTTTCTCTGGTCCTCTTCCCTCTTGCCTTGGTGCTGGTAATGCATACCTTTCCCATGGATTACTGGATTTTCCCTGTAGCTTTGAGCTTGCCTGGTGTGTGAGATCCCCAGGAAGGGGCAATACCTGCCAGTAATGTCGTGTCGGCAGAGCAGAGATGCCCCACACGAAGGCACCTTTGCCAGGCAGCAACTCTAAACGCCAAAGCCTGCTCCTTCCTCCCTGTCCCCTGAGCATCTCCCACACGGCCCCAGCCTGCAGGTGCCATCTCCCCTCCAGCCTTACAACACGGCACAAAGTTTCCTGCTTGTGGAGTTTATGGAAAAGGTGTGAGTCAGTCACTGCTAACCTGAGCATCTTATGCCTTTCCTTGAGGCTCGATGTGGACTTTTGTCTAGTTTTGCCTGGGTAGTTAGAAAATTGCCAGCCTGCTGTCACAGTGTCTCCTGGGATTGCCAAGGCGGCAGGTGGGTCTTTCCTGGCGTCTCTCACTGGGCAGATACAACCTCTCACAAAAGCTGGCTCTGGGTTTCATTGCCCTACTGTCATTACGAAGCTTAAAACCTCTGAGAGTAAAGGAATTTGAGCACTTACCTCAGTGAGCTTTAGAAATAATACACGCTGCCAAGCATAGTCTACCACTGTCATTGACACAATTAATGCCAGCATGAGCCCTCACCTGTGATGGGATGTGATGGGGTCCCTGGGTGTTACACCACCCCACTGCTACGTGGAAGGGCTGGGCTAGGCTGGGTCTGGCTCTGCTGAGGCACCATCGGGAGCAGGCTGGACTGCAGGAGTGCGGGTTTGCACAGACTCAGAGAATCATTTCGGTTGGAAAAGACATTGATGAACATCAAGTCCAACTGTTAACGTAGCACTGCCAAGTACACCACTAAACTGTGACCCTAAGCACCACATCTACACATTTTTTTGAACACTTCCAGGGATGTTGATTCTACCACTTCCCTGGGCAGCCTGTTCCAATGCTTGACCAGTCTTTGGGTGAAGAAATTTTTCCTAATATCCAGTCTAAACCTCCCCTGGTGTGACTTGAGGCCATTCCTTTCGTCCTGTCACTTATTACTTGGGAGAAGAGACTGGACCCCGCCTGCCTACAGCCTCCTGTCAGGGAGTTGCAGAGAATAAGGTCTCCCCGAGCCTCCTTTTCTCCAGGCTAAACAACCCCAGTTCCCTCAGCCGCTCCTCATAAGACTTGTGCTCCAGACCCTTCAGCAGCTTTGCTGCCCTTCTCTGGACACGCTCCAGCACCTCAATGTCTTTCTTGTAGTGAGAGGCCCAAAACTGAACCCAGTATTTGAGGTGCGGCCTCACCAGTACAGGGGGACCATCACTTCCCTAGTCCTGCTGGCCACACTGTAACTGATACAGGACATGATGCTGTTGGCCTTCTTGGCCACCTGGGCACACTGCATGTACAACATTAACCTGCAGTTAAGCAGCATTATTCAGTGAGAGGAGGCATTGAGGTGTACACAAGGCAGGTGGAATCAAAGTGTGGTTAGGTATGAAAGAACTCATTCTATTACAGAAGAAGTTAGGAGATGGAGGGAACTGTAATTTTTAAATTGTGACATGTAGCTTTAAGTTTACTGATGAGAAGACAGCATCTAGCATGAAATCTATGAACCATGTCATTAGAGCCTAGCAGCACTTCGGTCAGAGAGGGGATGCCTTCACAGGAGGCAGAGCAGGTGACTGCCCCATGGCCAGCGTGGGCACAGCTGGACCCCACTGCACTGGTCCAGAGCACCCATCATCATAGACTAGCTTGGGCAAAACAGAAGAGGACAGAGAAAATGAATTATTAACAAAGATGGTATTTTGAGTGAGCCCGCATCTGCTGCTGGTTTTTCTAATGTAGGAGCCAAGGGGTTTTAGTGGAAAGGACAAATAATTACAACTCCACTGCGGTAAAAGAGTAAAAAGACTTCAAAGACATCTCTAATGAGAGATCTAGACAGCCATCTCATGAATGCTTGTAAGGCATGCAAGAGTGCAGTCAGTATTTGCATCACTGATGTAAGAAAGTACAGAAGAGAAGTCCTGGATACTCATTAGCCTGTGAGAAAGAAAAATCCCCTGTAGCTTTCCCTGCATTCAGAATGAGTTACATCAGTGGAAACTGGCAGTCAAAAGTTAAAAAAAAGTTGATACAAATGCAAAATTATTGGAAAGGCAAAAAAGAACATGTAACTTGATCGAGATAAAAGCCTGAGACGTTACAGAAGGAATGATGATTCAGTGTACTACTTTAATGCTGGGCTGCAACCGCACAAAAGCAGTTTCCATTGGGTCTCAAGAAATAATATAGCACCTTTAAGAGCCCATAAAGTTTAGTGAAATAAAATTATGTGCAAAGGCTGTACAGTTTTATGATTAGGAAACACTGAAAACAAAATGTACATGTACCATCTAATTCAGTGGGGTGTGGCAATTTCCAGCACAGCGTTCTTCCTTCCTTTAATAATTAGCCTGAGTAATTCCATGTCAGCATATCACTGAAGCAAAGGACCTAGCTGTATTTTCCTGTAAGCAACAATAGCCAGCTATAATGCAAAACATTTTAAAATGAATACAGAAGCTCTCTGCCCAAAATAATTTATTGGAATCCGTTTGCAACAGTCATCAACAAAACATAGCATGGATTCTGCTCTACCTTCAAACTGCTTTGTGGAGTTTCAGCCTCTTCATTGCTACAAGACTTGTCCTGAGAAATGCTACGTACAAAATCATCTTGTTTTCAGACAATCTCTGGTCTTTTTTTTTTTTGAAGGTGGTGATGCTGTCCACTGCAGAAACCATGAACCTGGATGGGATGGACACACTATGATCTGATATACTGAGAGCAACCACATGCCAAATTTAGAATTAAGGAAAACTGATAAGTTTAAAACTGAAATTGTAAAGCTTACTTGGAAACACCAGGTTAGTACACTGTTGTATTTTTTAACATCTTTTGTTAAGACACTTTTGCTTAACAGCTATAATATCTGGCTTGGGAAGAGCATAGGGGTTACTTCAGGCAGCAGTTAGGTAATAGGCTCAGATAAGAAGAGTTAACTATAGGCCTTAATAATGACCTATCCGGCACAAAAAGCTGTGTGTAAAGAAGAAAAGGCAGAGAGCCTGCTATGTCCACCCTAGGCCCATTGGCTCAAATCACCCTTCAGGAGGCAAATTTGTAGATCTAGTGCCAGACTTGCAGAGTTACTGAGTTTTTCTGCTATAGTCCCAAGAAACTCCATAAAAAAAGGAAAACAGTGCATTTGCTTTTTCCCAGATTTAAAAAAAATCTGTGCCACAAATAATGTTCTCAATTTTAATACTGGAAACTGCTAGTAAAGGCAAAAACGTACCAGAAATGCAAATACTACGTTAACACCCCCCCATTTTCTTTTGGAACAGAGTTGTGCTGAGACAACAGCTTAAAGTATTGCAACTCCTTTGCCATGTCTGAGCTTTCATTGCCATTCAAGACCTACAGTGGACTTTTGAACTGAGTGGTCAGTCTTACAATATAGTGTTAGCAGAGGATTTGTAGTGACATTCATGACATTTCTAAAATTGCCAAATCATTTAGCATTTTAGTGTATCATTTTGTAAACCACTTTGAAAGATCTCTTACTTTTTAAAAAATTTAAAAATACACAGTTCAGAGAGGCAACCTGGACAATGTTGGCTGTCCAACAAAATTGGACTTTGCATAGCAGCAACGTTTCTAGAAAATACAGGACAATCCTTGCAATTTCAGCGCACACAAGGCAGAACAGGTGTGTTCTTCTGTTACAGGGACAGCACTGTGTAATACGAGGGGAAGAATTGCGTTGGTCACAGAGTCCCAGTAAATAATTGATCATATAGGAGTTTTCCCAAATATATCCTGTGCTTAGAGCCTAGAAGTTAACAAGTTGAAGGACAAAACAAGCCTACTGCAGTGGTTACTGATACAGACTAACCTCTTACAGCACTGTGCTTTAGCAGACCAACATCTAGGCAGCTATTCTGAGTCTCAAAAGTTTTTTGAAATTTGACTAGTTTGCAACTTACCCAATTAGAGGCCAGCTTTGAAATTAGTGTTGCTTGATTCTCAGTTCCTTATGAAAAGATTACCAGAACACTTTAGAATGTTTCTGATGGAGAACACAGGTAACAGACTGCAAAGGAACCCATTTGCTCCAGCCCTACATTGAAATGGTGGTGGTGGTAGCGGGGACACACTTTTAAATACAGGAAAATACATCCAAGTCCCTCAAGTAATTGAATCATTGTAGAATAGAACAGACTAGGTCAGTTGAAAGGGACCTACCAACAATCATCTAGTCCAACTGTGATGTACAGTTGGACTAGATGATCTAGTACAGTGAACTCCAGATCCGAACAGAACACAGAAACAGAAAGCATTTAAGCAAGCTAACTTCCCTCAAAATGAACTGTCAGTATCTTTCTACTGTAGTGGTATCCTGTGCACTAGAAAGTTAAAAAAAAAATTCAATACAACGGAACAGATTTCTACTCTTGCAATTCCATTTCTTGAAGAGTAAGACAGAAAAATAGTGACTCAGATTCTGCTACTTTCACTAGCAATTTGCTCTGCAAAGAATTGTCTTCTGAAGTGTATTAAGGGTATATGCATAACCCAGACTGTAAGATGACCAGTGCTGAGCAGATAGCACTCACTGAACAGTTGGAGCCTTCCCTCTTACTAATCAACAAAAACATCACTATTTAGGATGGTTCTTTCCATTTCAGCTGAATCGCCCAAAAAAAGCTATGGATCTGTTCACTGTAACAATATTCTTAAAGAATTTTTGTTTGTAGAACTAAATGAAAGGCAACACCTTCTATTGCAGAAACAATTTTAATAAGGTCAAAGTGTACAAAAAACTACCAGAACAATTGTTAGATAAACAGAAGATCAAAGAGTAATTGTCGTCTCACTGGACAATGTGTATTACACACCTCCTTACTCATTTAAAAGAGAATTAGGACACTTTTTTTAAAAACAAGTTCATAATTGTCCATCGCAGATGCTTATTCTGTCCATTCTACTGCTGCCCCAAATGCAGGAGTTGCATGTTTCAGGGGAGACTGCAGCTAGAAAGGTTTAACTTATCTTTATTGATTAAATTACTATTCTTTTTAACAAAACTTTAAGGTGTTTATTTTTTTTTAAAGCTTACTTGCAAGTCATGTTTTATAGGCAATGTTCTTCCACCTAGCTTTGGTAGTGATTGATTTAACATTTTAAAGAATATTTGCTATTCACACAATTTGCATTAGATGTCTAAAATACCACGACTGAAACAAAAGTTAAGTTGTCCAAAAGGACAGTCAAAGAGGCTAAAAAGATATTTTAGAACAATCGTTGAAAGCCTTTACTGTAACATAGTCACTTCGAGCGTTGTAAAGCAGTTTTCTACAATCTTCAGCTTTTCTTCAGAAAGCAAGTTTTCTTGCTTCAATTGTCCAATAACAGCTTCCAAGGATCTGAGTCTCCCCAAAGTTTTTATCTCCTGCATTTCAAGTAGAGTTATCTTAGAGTGCAGCTTTGAAATTTTTTGCCAAAGGTGATCTCTGTCTATGTCTTGTTTGCAGTACGAATGCTCAGTTTGTAATACTTCACTTCCACCATATGCATTCATATAGACAGATTTATCTGTTTCTGTCTCCTCTGTGTCAAGAAGCTCTTGCTTAACAGGCAGGAAAGAACTATTTACTATTTCAGGGTCTTCTGGATTCTCAGCTGGCACAATAATAGCGATGACAGATTCTTCACTTCCGCTGAACTGTTCAATAGTTTGTGTGACTGTACTCAGTAAAACTGCATTTTCACTTGTTGGTTGTAATTCAACAGAGCAGCCTACCACATGAGAGTCAGGATTTTCAACTGCATAGTCAGTAATTGAACCTAAAGCATTTTTCAGTTTCAGAGATGAATTAAAGCAGTCAGGGTCTGTAAATTGCAAAACTGTAGCTGTACAACCTACTGGATCCTCTACAGAAGTATGAACACTGGTAGCTTCCATGCTTTGAACTGCTGCTGCCACTAAAACAGGGTTAGGTTGATGTATATGCTGCTTAGATGAACCATCAAGAACAACACTGTCTGCCTGAAAGCCTTCTCTGTTTTGAAGTCGCAGTTTTTGAATTTGTAAAGGTTTACTCAATGCACTTGAGCAAACTACTTCTGTTTTTTCATCTACATTTTCTGCACTTACAGGATTTTTCTTTGGTGTACAGGGTTCAAGTGATACAGATGCTTTCTCTGACACTACCTTTGTATTTGTTTCTTCTGTGTCTTTTGTCTTTATCTCCTGTGGGCTGTTCTGAGAAAGATCTTTTTCCTGGAGGAAAAAAAACCAAAACCTTGTAACTAGGAAAACACTTGAGCATAAAAATATATGAGACAAATCTCATTCTACACTACAGTACTGTATAAGGAATAATTTACATGAGCACTCTTTAAAAATTACACCAGAGACCTGAAAATTCATGTAAGCATCTTCCGTAACTTTGCTTCAGGTCCTAAATGTTAAAATAATATTTTAAAGCTCTAAAGTCAATAATACTTTTTTTTTTTCATTTTCAAACTACAGAACTTTACCGATTTACACAAGTCAACGTAATTTTAAAAGCACTTGAAGAGAAGTGGCTACACAAATCTGTCTGACAGACTGGCTAGCATCTCTTATTACCACCTGAAATACTGTATTAAATATATGCATATTAAATATAAACAGTACCAGATTTTTGCATTAAAGATGCAACGATGCTGTTTTAGAAAGATATAGGAAATTTTTAGTCATGTGGTCTACCCCACAGAAAATTTAACAAGAAAAGATTAAGAACACAGACTTGCTGAATAGTGAAACATACTCATGCACAATCACATAGGCTGATTTTTAAACGAGCAATTAAATTCTGACAACTAATCTTTGTAATTCACAAAAATGGAGAACTTTTTTTTGGATGGACAGAGATCTTAGCAGCAGGATACAATTTTCACACGACTTTGAACAGAAATTGTTAGTGAAAGAGGGACAATTTGAAGCTTATCCTTTTTCAGCCACCTTCTTTTCCCTTCCTCCACATAAACTATATCACCACATGATTAGATTTTAAGATCAGTATCCAAACAAGCTTTTTAGTATGTCAGTCAGTGAAATAAAAATACACTAATAGTGAGTGCCTTATTTTTTTCTAGTAGGCTTGATTATGAAGAGACCAAGGTGCGGAACTTGTACTCATGTTAGCCCCGTGGACTAAGAAACAAAACCAAAACCGCCCAGAACAACCAAACAGAACAAGAGTAACTAACTTTGCTAACTAAATACAGGCCAAGCGAAAAAAAAAACCAACCCAAAACAAAACAAGGGGGGAGGAAGAGTCCAGGCTGAAAAAACAGATGATGGAAAAGATCATTTCAAAGTGTATATTCATAAAGTATGTATGTAGTCTGAAGTATCTGAAATACATTAAACTTTGTAATTCAATTTCATACGAAACTTCAGTCTTGAAAGGACTGAAAAAATGTATTAAAAAAATAGGCTTATTTGGTTACCTTTATCTTTTCAAATGTGATATTTAACATCACATCAATCTTGGGGATTTTGAGAGAATTAAGTATTTCCTTTTCTCTATTCTACCAGCAGCTGAAAAAAACCTTCTCAGACTAAATCTTTACCTAGACAAATCTCTTATGAAATAAATTAGGGAAATGTTCCCCAAAACCTTGCCTATCAGAACTGCCACTAAGGCTGAAGGAAAGGCACCAAAACACTTCTCAGGATTGAGCTGCTTGAAGACAGACCTTTAATTTCATTGAAAAGCTTCCTTGTCCATAGGCCCCTGCCCTCACACTCTTACGACAGTCTTCAAAAAAAAATCCTTGCAAACTAGTGTAGAATGGTTACCAATATTGAAATGCAGGCAACTAACACTGCTCTTGAGACACAAACACTCCTTATTTAGAAGAAGAAATAATACGAAATGTTTCCTGAAGAATCATTAAGCGTTTCTGAAAAGATACTCTTCACTTGCTCTAAAATACATAAAGCAAGATGGTGGTGAAATATATGCAAATATAGTTTTGATATGCTTTGATCAAGATTAGGTGCCTGTGTAGCACAGTATTTTGATGTAATCAAAAGTACAAATCTGTGAAAGATGTCCTGGTTTTGGCTGAGATAGAATTAATTTTCGTCATAACAGCTGGTGCAGTGCTGTGTTTCGGATTTAGTATGAGAATAACGTTGATAACACACTGATGTTTTTAGTTGTCACTAAGTAATGTTTATACTAAGTCAAGGGCTCTTCAGTTTCTCAGGCCCTGCCAGTGAGAAGGCTGGAGGGGCACGGGAAACTGGGAGGGGATGCAGCCAGGACAGCTGACCCAAACTAGCCAAAGGGATATTCCATACCACAGAACGTCATGCTCAGTATAGAAACCGGGGAGAGTTGGCCAGGGCCTGCCGATTGTTGCTTGGGGACTGACTGGCTGGGCATCAGTCAGCGGGTGGTGAGCAATTGTGTTGTGCATCACTTGGTTTTTTGTTCCCTTCCCTTTGGCTTTTATTCCCCTCCCCTTCCCTCTCATCATTATTACTATTATTACTACCATTTTTATTTCATTCAGATTATTAAATTATTCTTACCTCAACCCTCAAGTTTTCCCTTTTTTCCACCGATTTTCCTCCCTATCCTGCTGAGGGAGAGGGGGAGTGAGCAAGTGGCTGCATGGTACTTAGTTGCCGTCTGGGGTTAAACCACAACAAAGACAAGATGTAGTCTATGTGGGATATCTTTAGCAGTCTACACTCCTGAGCTCTTATGTGTCAGAGTGGTTAGGGACAGGAAAGAGAAATGTGTAGTTTGAAACTAAAACATTCCAAAGCCAGTATTTATGTACAGTTAATAAAAGGCCTTAAAAGAACATTAAAATATCAATTAAGAGTAATTGCACAGGAAAAGATATTGAGAATCATGTATTCTCATAGGAAATTTATTTTCCTATAGTAAATTTCCTACAGGAAATGCTTCCGTAGCTTCCAGATATTGAAACTCCAGACAAAGTATGGGATATTGTCTTCCTTTACACTACGGAATCACATACTCATATTGTGTCAGTCCTGCTGACAAAATGTTTTGATGGATAGGAATTCAATTTTTAAAATAAAATATGGCTATATTACAGATAATTAGAACATCTGTATTACATCAATAGTTGATTAGCTTTGTACTACAATAAAAAATAGATAGGAACACATTACCTCCTCATCTGGGGAAGAGAAAATTGTTGGTACAGCAGTATGTTTCAAGTATCGTATACCCCATCGCACATCAAGGGAATCAGGGGTAAAATGATCACTGCATAGAAGCTGGTGCTTACTGGGAGTCCATGCATCTCGTTTCATATTCCGCAACCATTTCTCCAGTCTCTCTTTATCATGAAGTGGAAATCTTTTTTAAAGCAGTTGAAAAAACAACAACAAAAAAAACACAAACAAAAACCCTGTTATTCTTTTCCCCTTTCTTTCTTCTTTTTAAACAAAGAATATCCCATTGTTCCTTACAAGGTAGTCTTTCCTTACAAGACGATTAAAATAATCCTTAAAAAAAAAATTAAATACTGATCAGGATGTCACTTACATGTTAATCCAATAATTATCCAAATTATATCTAGTTAGATATTTGCTCTAGAGTTCACAGCAGAATTTCTGTTGATTTCTGCTAGCCGAGAGTTTCAGAACCCATGGCCAAGATGTTTTGAAAGGTTTGATCCTGCAAACTGAACACTGATCCAAGTGTTCTTGCTCAGAAAGCAGTTCTGCTGAAATTAAATTAAATACTCTGATTTCATTTAAAAGAAGCTAGGTCTGGCCCTCAATTTAGAAATAGTATTTGTGGGGCTTTTCTGTCTTACTAGACACAACTAGTAACAAAACCTTTTGTTACCGTTTTTTGTTTAACAGAGTACCTCTTAATACATGTCATACTTCAGATTATCTGGTAAATTTGAAAAGTGAATATTCCTGGTGTAGGATTTAAATTTTGTTTCAGAAAGTAAATACACACGAACGCAAAGCATTTCTATATTTTGTGTTTCATCAATAGACCTTCCTTACAGTATTGAGAGCCCACACAATTTATGTAATCTGTAACAAACTTTTCAATCATCTAACCTATTTGAAAAGGCAAATGAAGGGTGTAGACGTTCACAGAAAAAAATTAAATTGATTTTGAAAATATATGCAAATGGTCAGACAAATTTCATGGGAAAAAGAACTAAATTAAAAGAACATGGGTGAATATAGGTAATTTAGTTAATGAATTGCAAATGCAAAGGGAAACGAAAGGCTCATCATGATGCATATACAGGCAAGCAGTTATGGTAATGGCAACATGAACATTCAGACCAGTCTTGGCTCTCATTTCTTATCAGGTATCAGGGTATTTGAAACGTGCTTATTTATCTGGTGCATATCAAATTTAACTCTAGCATATAACCACATATGACACATAAGCCATAACCTGAATTCTGAGCAGTGTTAAATGACTACTGTTAAGAAAACAATATTCCTCAGAATCAAGAACAGTAATAATTGAAAAAATACATCTATGATTTTGTGTACATGATACTGTAAGAGACAGATTCATGTGGTCATTGAACTTCATCTGGTTGTAACTGTAGGATGTAAAAAGTATTAGCTGTTGGCAGTATGATGGACAACAGAAACATCCAGATGTGAATAAGTGCCTACAGCCTCTTTAGAAAAGCCATTTTGTGTTACTTGCTAAATAGAAATGGCACATTCCTAACTTCATTTCTCTTCTCTTAGCTCTTTTTTTCTTTTAATTAACAATCAGTTCCTTTGGTTGTGCTTATTATTATATATTTATGGAACTTCCACGCACACAAAAATTGGTTTTGCAGTGAGGTATGCCAACACAACAGAAGCTGGGGAGAGAGCCTGGAGTGTCACCTGAATGCTGTGAAAGGCACCAGTTAGTCAGGCAACTTCTTGGCAAGCCCTAGATCCCACCTTCAAATCCCCAAAGCTGTAGGCTTCTTCCAAAAGCCATACAGGGCAATGACTCTTAAGCAGGCCCACAGTGTTCCAAAATTGCAAACTCAGCTCATTTTCAGAGAAAGACACCTGAGATTCACAGGATAAATGTGCATATCTTGACCCCTTCCCCAATCTTTTGAATTTACTGCCATTTAAGTTTTCAAATTACCAAGGAAACAGAGCAAGCTTTTGATGCATCTGGTTCTGAGTATCTGTAAGAATGAAAGGAATAATGCTGGCAAGAACACAATAACCTCTGAAGGACAGGTTAGAGGTTCAGGCTTTTCAAATCCTGACTACTTAGATAGTGTACGCCCGACAGCAGCATTACATACATTACACAGCATGCCCCATGAGCAACAGAGCTTAGCCTGGGATGTTACTACAGGTCCAAAAAAAGCTCTCGGTAAGATGATGGCTTATTTCAACTGGAAGTCATGTCACCAATCACACCCTACCCAAGAAGGTCTTGAGAACATTTGCTTCCACTGCTGTTACCCTTGCAACACAGCACTCACTGCTTTCCCCACAGTCAGCCAGTTTCAGATGGGAAACAAGATAATCTGTAGTGAGAGACAATGTCTGACAGCAAAATTTATTATTTTAGCTTAAGGGAAACTTTACCAAAACCTGTTCCTGCTTCAATACTCCCCCTTACTCATCAACAGAATCTGTTCTCTGGTGTGAACATAACAAAAAAAAAAACCACCACCACCACCACCCCCCAAATAAAAAATCCCCCAAAAAATAAATGGAAAGAAGTGAACAGAATTTACTTAGCAGTTGCCACCACTGCACAAGTCAGAGACGTGTGGAAACAAAATGAAGAAGGGTAGTTAGGCCAGTTGAGATTAGATTACAGTTAAAAAGTTCAGAAGCGGCTCAGACCCAAACCCACTGAGCACCAAAGGACTTATTTGGGATGGTGAGAGGCAACGGAATAAAACTTGCAATTCATGTCAGTAGTAGTTGCTAATGTAGGGCAGGAGATCTCTATAAATCAAATCTCAGCACCCCTTCTACAGGACCATTATACTCACAATGCAGCACAATTCAAGGGCTAGATAAAACAGCTGTGTTTTTGCAACCATCTTTATACCAATACCATGCATTTGAATATGAGTATTTATCAGCACTGAAACTTGTTTTGATCATCCATGTGGCACATTCTTTAAAGCAATATATATAAAAAAAATATTTCCCCACATTTTCGTGATTGTTTTATGATGAATCACATATTAGAGACATGCTGGAAAACAAGCTTTCCTTCAAGCTAAACTAAAATCCCTTTCAAAGCAGTCTTCCTGTGGGTCTTCCTACATAGCCTTCCTGATCTTGGAATAACAATGACTAATCAGCAACTGAAACAAAACTTAGTTTGAGGCATAAATTTTACCAAAACAGATTTTGAGGCTAGTCGTAACATTTCTTCAAATTTTTCTTAAATGCTACAAAATTCCTTCTGTTGACAAATGCCCATCAGGCTTTTATTCAACAGAAATACACTAATATTTAGTTACCTGCACTGTTGCTCCCCTCAGGGTTGTGAAACTCACCATTCTGGGAATCAACAGCCACGCAAGGGCCAACAGCACAGAGGTTACTGCGGGCCTGGGCCGGTGACTAACCAGTTCGGTGGCCCAAGAGTACTACGCGGCCACCATAAGCTGTGTTTCGGCAAGCGAGCTAGGTGGCTTCCAGCTAGCTCAGCTGCTTCCAAACCAACCAGCAATGCCTCTGTTCGCAGCGAAGGCACAACAGTTCTAGTGGGAATACTTAATTGAAAGAAACAACGTGTGTTTCCTTTCCTGCTGTTACCCCTCCCTCAGCTTGCCAGCTGCCAGACGCAGGACCGGCAGCCCCCGCCCCGTGGGCCC
>JAVJGI010000060.1:49614352-49719527 GCA_035590275.1 Ibycter americanus | reverse complement strand
GGCTGGCGCTGGCGGCGGCGGGCGAGGGCTGAGGTGAGGGGCGGCAGCCGTGGGCCGGGGCTGCTGCCCAAGGGCTTGGGGAAGGTGGAGGGGTGCTGAGGGGGGAAAGCGGACGCGGAGGGGCCGGAGCGGTTAGGGGGTGCTGGGGGAGGGGAGCTGGGGGCGGTGTGGGAAAGGGGGGTACACTGGGATTCGGTCTGGTGTGTTTATTTGCCCTTTGAGCTCTCCCTTCTCGCTAGGCCCATCTGCTGTGGTCTTTCCCAAGCCTGGTCGACTTGGAGGTAGGGCAGCGTCGCTTAGTGTCGCTGGTATCGTTTGCCGAGCTCTGGCTCGGCCTCGCTTTGTGGTACGGCTCAAGCGAGGTCCAGAGGGATCTGGCAAGGGAGGATGATGCTAGGGGAGGCTGTGTTTCGTTTCCCTGGTCTCCAGAAGAAGATTCAGGAGCCTTCTAGATTTGCTTTCTGGTCAGTATAGGAAGCCAAGAAAAGTACAAGCCCAGGACTTTGACAGACTCCTGTAGCTAGCTGTGAACTAGGAGACTTGCTTACTCATCCAGTTAGTTGTGATACGAGAACCAATGGAGGACTTGGTAACTTTCTTACTACTAATAAATCGTGTGTAAAAATAATCATATGACGTCACGATCCCACTGGATAGTGCATTGCAATTCCTGCAGTCAGAGCAGTAGTGATGCTATGGATTTTCTAAGTATGTGAGACTTCGTGAATATAAGCATTTCCTAAGATCTTTGTTAATTACTTTCAAAGAGGGATAGAATCAGGCATTTGTATTGCAAGATGGAAGTAGATCCTTATTTTCTATGAGTGACAGATTTTATTCTTTGTACATCATCCTTAAGCATCACTTCAGCATGCAGCTATTGAGAAATGTTGATAAACTGGTGAAGAACTGATTGTTATCACCTCTATCATATTTTTGATGATCATTAGGCAGTATACTTCTTACACTAAGCTGAATAGTAGTTGAGAACTGTAACTACTTATTCAATAGAGTTAAATACTTAATCTGTGTTAATAAAATCTCTAACTTTATTCCTAGATGTACCTAAATAAAATGTAGTTCTTCATAACTGTTAGGAAAGACTGTTTTGTGGCATGAGCTGAATATCGAGAAGTACACAGAACAGTGCATTCTGGAATGTGTTTGAAGTAACTGCTGTACGTAGCCTGGAAAGTGAAACTTATCTGTCCATTTTCGACTGAGAAACCGAGGGAGAAGAGGCATAAGTAGAATAAGGGTTTAAGAGACTTTATTTTGAAAGGGGTTGTAAAAATAGTTAGGGGTGGCAGGGCAGTGGTCAGGCATTTAACAGATTAGTTAACAGTAGCAGCAGTTAAGATGCTGACAGAGTATAAAATAAGTGTTTTCTAAAATGTAAATTGAATAATTGATGATAGTGTCTAAATATGACTTAATATGTCTTTCTGATCACCTTATAAATTTAAAATGCTTTTTATATTGGAGTTTTGTTTGTACTTGATTTTCATTTACATTTCATTGAGTTGTTCAAGGGCAGCGTTAGATCTGTCTACATTATTTTAAAAAATAGTGAAACTTAAGTACTGATTGTATTTTTTTTTTAAGTTTAAGTATGCTGTAGAAATCCAGTTAAAACTGGGGGCAGTATAGCAAAGAACTGTGTTACAGAAAACCTAATTTAAAACTGTAGAAAAAGGAAAACTTAGGTGTAATTCATTATCAAGAACAATAGAAGTTGAGAAGGTTAGGCAGAGCACAAAACTTTAAAGGAGTGACTTGATGTTCTCAGGCTGTGATGAGCTTGGATGTTACAAAACAGGATTTGGCTCTTAATGAAGGGCATAAACTACTCTTTTTAGCTCTTTATTGTTTAATAGTAGAAGTAGGGAAGTTAGCCATTAGAGAATGCAGCAGGTGATTATACAAGCATAATGCAGGTGTGAGGTAATGAAGTAAAATAAAAACAATCTTATGGGTGAGATGAAGACAGATATAAATCTGTATCTATAAAGCACAAACGGGAAGAAAGTTCTGAAAGTGTGGAAGGATATACATGTGTGTAGTTCCTAGTGCCCAGCAAAGTTTCAGGTTAGTGAAGAGGTGAGAGAAAATACAGGGAAAAACCTTGAAAAGGCATGTACTAAAAATATGTCTGTTATCATGCATGAAGAATACCAAAAAGAACTGTTTGGTATCTAAGTACACTGACCAAAATACAATTTGTTTCAACTGCTGCTTCTTAACACTCGATACCATGCAGGCTGCTAGCCAAATAAATGCTTAAGAGGGCACGGGTACGTTAATTTTATGAGCTTTTTTGCTTTTGCCCCACAACATTCACTTCAGTCCCCTGACTTAACTGTTAGAAATTGGGGTTTTTTTTAATTTTTGGTGCTTGGGGTTTAATTTTCATTAGAGGGTATGGACTTCTGTTAAAGGCTTAATTGTCTTATGTACCTGGTATCCAAAGGTTTTGAATTCTGTGACAAATGTTTGGGCCACATACTGTCTAAAAGTATTCTAACTAATGGTCCTCAGACTGTAAGGTTAGCTTATTAAACTTTCAGGAAAGTAATACCATTCATCTCTCTGAGTTGTACGGTATGCTCAAATCAGTGTAAGCTGGTCAGGGGGACATGTTACTTCTGGCATGCTCAGGGCCTTGTCATACATTCTGCTGGTTAGATGACAGCCAGCATTCTGTCTTTGAGCGTTCATGTTTCTGTACTCTGTGTTTTAAATATATGCACAGGCCTTGGAAAATCATTTGATATTTTCTTCTGGTAGGAAGAGCTCACCTTGTCCTTGGAAAAAAATTGTGAAAGATCATGTGGCTACATGGAGCAGATTTTTCTTATGACTTAATTTATGCCACAGCTTTTCCCCTGAGTTCCAGCATCATTTTGTTTCAAAATAAAACTTTTTAACAAATACATTGCTGAAAAAAAGTCACAACTTTTGATTATTGTTGGAGCTGCTTGTCTTGTGTAGAAGACTCCTTTTTTGAGTTCAGATGTTGAGAGTTTCATATGTGAACCTTTATATGCAGTGGTACTTATCAGTTGAGTTCTTTGATATCAAAGATGTGGTAGGTGTTTTTATTTATAGTACAGTCTAATACAAAAGTAAGCTAAGCCCAGCCCATTGTAAAGGAAAGGAAAATGTGCCCTACTTGACTGAACTCCGTACTCTAAATGAATGTTTTACTCTTTTATCATGTTCACCTTAGGTCAGTTAAATGACCTTCTGAAGCTGAGCATGAGCATCTAACAGTCTTGTCTTCCTGCACCTCACAGTTGATTTCTAGGCCAGTAGTGTTTTCAGGCTCTTGTTATTGCACAAGGTAACTAGTCAGTTGGTCTTCAGTATTGAGTGGGTGTTTGCAACCTGCACTTAATTTAGAGGTGCTGTGTTTATGGTCCTAGAACTCAAGGATTAGTTTAAAACTATAGTTCAGGTATGCCAGCATGAACTGTTTGACACAGTGAAATGTATTGTATATTTACTTTAGCGGCTCTGTGGGAGAATGTACAGTGAAGAATAGGTGTAAAACAAAGATGAACACAGAAGTGTGCTTCTGATGCGTGTGAACTATGGATGTGTGGATTTTTCATGTACATACATAGATTATGAAACTAGGGGAATGGAGTTTGACACGTGTGAAACAGTGTGCTTGCATGCCTGTCACTGAGTGACGCCTGAAACATACAGGTCTTCCTCTTCCAGCTTATAGTTGTGTCTCTAAGTTGTTGTGGAATGTGAATAACTAGTTCTTCAAGTATATTTTGTTTTTTTTTTTTAGGAACCAGAGAAATGGCCACTACACAATCTGTCTTCACATTTGCTCTCTGCATTTTAATGATAACTGAATTAATACTGGCCACAGAGAGCTATTATGATATCTTAGGAGTTCCAAAAAATGCATCGGACCGCCAGATCAAGAAGGCATTTCACAAGCTGGCTATGAAATACCACCCAGACAAGAATAAGAGTCCTGGTGCAGAAGCGAAATTTAGAGAAATTGCTGAAGGTAATATATGCTAACCTTAGTCTTAATAATTCTATACATGACTTAAATCTGTGAGCAAATGTGGTAACTTGGTGTACTCCTTTTACATCTTATACAGTAAAAACAGATATATTTTTTTTTCACCTTAATTCTACTTCTGTGCTGTCAAATGTCCAATATTGGTATTTGACTTGTTTTTGTGTCCTTGCACATAGGCCTTTTACACAGTTTATGCATTCCTGCTTCTTAGGCTTTTTGGCTTATGCCTCTTGGCACACAATACACTTGGCAGTAGGACAGCTTCAGCCCTAGGAGGTTAATTCTTATCTTTTGATCTGTCTAGTAAGATCTAGCTCAGGATTACTAGGGCTTCAGGGGGATGTAACAACAACCTTCCAGTAACTAGGGGGAGATTATAAAAAAGACGCAGCAGGGTGCTTCAGTGGTTCATAGTGGGAGTACAAGAGACAACAGGTGCAAGAGGTTCAGAGTCATTATAAGGAAAATCTTTTTCACCTTGAGGATAGGCTAGTGTTGGAACAGGTTGCTTAGAGAGGTTCTGCAGTCTCCAACCTTGGAGATATTCCAGAAATGAGTGGATAAAGCCCTGCGTAACCTAGTCTGGTAACTGACCCTACTTTGAGAAGGTTAGAGACCTGAGGTCACTTCCAACCTCAGAATTATCCTGTGAGCTTAGGAATGCACCATTCATAAGTGTTCTATGATAAAATGTAATGGTGGAAGCAAATAATCAAGCACAGAAAAAGACTTGCTGAAAAATAAGGTGTTCCTACTCTGCTCCCCATAGAGTCTGTTACAACATCCATCTATTCATGTAGTTCTCCTAACTAGGCTAATAAGAGATTTCTGGGTTTTACCTTCTTGTCTGCAGAAGAACTGTTTTGAAAGAAAGGTAGTTATTAATGTAATGAAAGGGAGGCACAGTCTTTTTAGATACTTACTGCAGTTGTTAGCACCTATTACAGGTGGAACTTGGAACTGTTTAAGTGTTGAATATATAGAATAATTGCAAGCATTAGACAGATAAGAAAATGGAAGTGTTTAAAATACTTAATGTTATCAGAATGGGTATGTTATCTGTTTCTACCTTGGAACAGTAATAGCTGTAGTTCTGGACCAAAGACTGGATGAAAACGTAATTCCATTTCAGGTATGTCCAATCACAAAATCTAGGTTTACTATTGAACTTTTGAAAAAATGGTAATTTGGACATAGGAGAAATTAATTCCCTTTATCTCCTTGATATTTATCTTGTTGCTAGTTGTAACTGCAGTGTAGTCGGAACTTGCTAGCTGTCTGGCAAGTAGTTTTGCAGACATTTCACTGTGTTTCTGTGACAGGAATGCAGCAGGCAGTTCATTTTGTTAGGTAGAGCTCCTAACTCATCCTTTCTCCTTCAGTCTTTCTGATCGCCATGTATCATTGCTGTTTTCTTTCAAATATAAACATTAATCTTTATTGCTAGTTAAACTATGTTGTATTAATGTGAATTTAAAATATTGAGGATATAATTTGCCCTCATAGTATAGCTATTTTTATTATAATAAATAAATATTTATTTTGAAACAGCTTATTTTGGTTTGGGGAAAGTTGAACAAATACTGAGCTTGATTGGGCTTGTGTGTTGAATGAGTCTTGCTTGAAATTTGTCCTGTTGAGGGAGTGGGAGAAGGCTGTTCTTTGTCTTTGTGTATGGGCTTTTTTTTTGGTTGTTTTTTTTTTTTTTTTCAAATGGGAATGTAAATAAACTTTTAAAACTTTTTTTTTTAATGGAAATAGCATATGAAACATTATCAGATGAGAATAAACGAAGAGAATATGATCAGTTTGGCCGTCATGGAGGACAAGGAAATAGTGGAAGCCCATTCCATCAGTCATTTAATTTCAACTTCGATGATCTGTTCAAAGACTTTGACCTGTTTAGTCAAAACTCACGGTCAAAAAAGCACTTTGAAAATCACTTCCGAAGTCATCGGGAAGCTCACAATCGGCAAAGGCGTTCTTTCCAAGAGTTCTCCTTTGGAGGTGGACTGTTTGATGATGTGTTTGAAAATATGGAAAAAATGTTTTCGTTTAGTGACTTTGAAAATGCACACCGACATGCGGTGCGAACTGATACCAGGTTTCATGGATCCAGCAAGCACTGTAGGACTGTCACTCAGAGACGAGGAAACATGGTTACTACATACACAGACTGTTCTGGACAATAATGTTTCCTTTCTTTTCATCTCTTTTTTTTTCTTCTTCTTTCATCTTCGTAATATTTCTTGGTTTTGTGCTAACATGGAAAAATTCTTCGGACTGTTTGTTCTAAAAAACACTTAACTGCTATAAAGAAATTGTAGATGAAACTAATCTTCAGAATAGAAACAACATGCATTTGGGAAGTGTGTCAGTAACTACTTAGAATAGGAGAGAAATAATCTCGTATGACAGAAAAAATCATATGTATTTCTGTTTAGTAAACACTTTCGCTAAATTTGAACTTCAACACAAGATATATATTTTTAATTTCAGAAATGTAATATAATTTTTTTCATATATGCCAATTCAGGACTGTTTGAGTTACTGGTGCATGGATTGCAGCAGAGGAGATACTTTAGTTTTGAAGTGCTGCTTTTTTTATCATGTCTTTCCAAGTTTTCACTTGCAATTTTTACCTGATAGGGACTTACTCTGCAAATTATCTAATTTACACAAAATATCAGAAATTGACATACCTGGGTCTTTGTTACTCTGTCCAGCATTGCAAACTTATAACAAGAGGGAATATGTTAAGATTGTGCTTCACCTAGGAGTGTGATGTAGGAATTACTTTTACTTCCAAATAGCCAGATTTCATTGGCCTGAAGAGATCTTAGGATTTGAATAACCCTTGACTTATTTAAGGGATGTTCACATATGTAAGTTTGTGTGCATATGAGGTTTTGGGTTTTTTTCTTCCAAATACCTCTTTAACAAGGTTTGAAAGAGCATATAGAAAACACTCTTCATTTTATGCTTATTATATTACGTGTGCAGTGTAGTTTCCATAGCTCACTTTATTGAACTTAAATACTCCTCTGTGCTCTTGTGAACTTAAGATAAGCTTGCCTACAGATTCCTAGTGTTTCTGGAAGGTTCTAAATAAAATATAGATAGATTGTGTTTAGATTGACAGGCTTATTACCTGTCAGCAGGATTTTTTCAGCATTGTGATTTGAAAGGTAAATTCTTACAATAAACACAAAGTAAACCTGAGAATTACAGTTGTTGTATTTATCTAATGCTTTGTGGTACTGTAATTTGCTAATCAGGACAGTACTAATGGGTATTAGTTTCAGCACCATGGAAACCATAACCTGTCTAAACTATTTAAAACTAAAAAAAGAAAAAAAAACCACAACAAAACTTCTGAACGCTTTAACTGATGTCAGTCCAAAAGTTTGGGTTTATTTTTTAACTAGTAATACAGGCTTAGTATGTTAAATAGGTTCCCCTGAAGTTTACTGTCGCCCACCTATAGCTGTCCCTTTAGAACTGTGAGATAAGAATTTACCTTTCAGATTGATTGGATGAGCGAAACAAGCATTTTAAACAGCAGTGTTCTAAATAGGCTTTGAGTTCTTAAAATCTTTATCAAAAGAGATTTAACCCTCTGCTTCAAAATGGATATTGAAAGCTGCCTATTTGCTAAGTAACTTTAACCTTCCCCTCAAGGGTACGTATTATTGCTTGTTAAGTTTTCATTCACTAAATACTTGGAATGGATTGTTGCATTACATTAAGTGCTTTTTCTTTTCCATGTTCTTTATTTATTAATAGACTAATACCTCATATATGGTCTTTATAAAAAGCCAGTAATTTGTGCAACATTATCGGAATGTGCAATATTCTTATAGTAGGAAAAGTGCTGGAGTGAGTGTGTTTTATTTCCACCCTTTTCCTGTGTAAGTAGAGATTTTTCATTTCTTCTGTATAATTGATGTATGATTCAACCAAAAGTTCTAATTCATGTAGATTTCTGGGTTTTTTAACATACTCCATCAGTCCTGTGCATCACATTATCTGCCTGATTCATATATAGGCATCCAAGTGAACAAATTACTAAAGTTCTGAATTACTTTTACAAATACCAAGTTTTTTTAGAGGGCATTTCTGTATGCATTTGAGGAAAATTTTTCATGCTGATAAGATTTCAAAAGGATGTGGTCTTTAGTATGAAACGTAAGAGTATTAGCAAATGTCATTTAGGGATGATGACTGCTGGAACTTAAGAGGTGGGAGGCAACTCTAGAAGCAGGACGTAAAGGTAAAATGTTAATGCCTTTCTTAATCTAGTGAGTATTTTCTTAATTTTATATATATATATATATGTGGAAACAGCAGAATGAGCATTTCTTAAGTGTGGGAGAAGGAATATTGAAGTTCCTTCTAGAAGCAAACCTTTGACTTCTCCAAAGGTAGTTTTCTGCAGTTATGAACTTGGGTCCATTCCCTAATCCTGAATTAGAGGAATAAGAGCTAAAATGAGCACTGTAAATTGTAGGAAACACAGTCACCCCCAAGATTTAAGTCAGTTTTAAGTGACTGTATGAGTTCACCATCTTTTAGGCTAAGCTTTTAGGTGAAAATTAAGGGTTCTTGGATGCTTCTAGGTTAGCTTCCCCTCTTTAAGGATGATTCCTACAAAGTGTACTTGTTTGCCTTAACTTTTTGAAGTTAAAAGTATGAAACGGATAATAAAATGATAAGGTTGCTAGTTTTCTAGCTGATAGTACCTTAAAAAGACTTCTGCCTAGTCTATTTTTATCTGCTTCGGTATTAGTTCTCTTAATGGCTTATCACAGGTAGAGCAACAAATACTTCCTATTATTCCTGTGGCTTCTCCAAGTGACCTTTCTGCTTGGTTTGGTTATTGATCCAAGGTCAAATCTTAGGGAGAGCTTGTCATTAGTATTGCGGAGTCTAGTGTATGGCTATCCATATAATTTTCTATGATTGGTATGCTTTGAGTAGAATTTAGGTGAAGAAATTTGGGCAGGCTTTCCTCAGCCAGCAGTCTGCAGTTTCATGGCTATCAGGACAGAAGCTTGCAAAATACGTTGTGCTTCTCACTTAGAGCTTTTGCACATTCTTCTCCTATTTATAGTGATTGCTTCATGGCAGGCTCTCTGGCGGAAGTCTTGATACAACCTTCTGACACCCCTGACTTCAGAAGCTTAAGTGCCATCTTTGATCTCCTTATCTTGTGAAAAGACCCAGCAAAACCTATTTTTTTGTTGTGTAAGGGTGAAAAATACAATTATTAATTTTTAAAGGCATTTATGCATATGTAACTCCATATGGTTGTTTCTAAAACTTTACCAAATTTAGTGTTTTTTTTCATGTTTGTTTTTCCCATTATACTTTTGAAACACAGTATCTAGTGGAGATGAAAGTACTGTAAACTTAATTAGGGTACCATTACATTAAACATGTGACAACTGTTTGTGTGTGATGTCTTTTTTCTTTTTTTTTTTTTTTCCTTCAAGATGTAGATAAAGCCAAATTCAAGTGGGTTGTGTGACACTTGTGTTTTATGGAACATTTTGATCACTACATTTTCCCTGAAAGGGATGATGGGGTTGGCGAGGGGAAAGGAGTGGGGTTGAAAGAAATTGACTTAATTTTACCTGGTTTGGTTTTTTTTAGAGATGTCAGGAATGGGTTGGAGTTTAGGCATTATGTCTGTAAGCCAACCAGACAAAAAGCCTGTGCAAAAGGACGTTTTTCTGAGGGGCAGTGGATGTAAGAGCTGAAAGCCTCTACCTTGAACTGCACTGTTTCTGCCTGCTGTCTGTGCTCTGACTGCCTGGCTGTGATGCAGGAGAGCAGTACAACCAATGTGGATTGGCCTGGATTGCCACTGAAAAGTGCAGCTTCTGAAGCCAAGGTTAGGATGCTGTTGTGCTGGTGTGAAAGCTGACTCCAAGACTCTGCTTGAAAGTTCTTATTTTCTGGGTCTGATCCTTGGAAGGTGGAGGGTATAAAAGTTTCGGGATTCTGTGTATCTCATTGGGCCGTTTCTCATTAGAACTGTCTTCCCTGGAACCTAAGCAATCTGCCATTTTAACCTTGCAAAGCCGTTGTCTCCAACACATTTAGTCCTCAAAATGTGGAAGATCTGTATTATACTTTTATGCTGAGGAGTGTAGGGTTTTTTTAATTATTTGTAAATCGAAAACGTAGATCAGCAGTGTCTGTTGGAGTTGAAACAGAGGCCTTATGTAGAGTACCTTGACTGACTGTGCTGTGTGCGGGGCTCATTTCAGAATACAATGCCGTTGAGAGGATCATTTCACTCTGGTGTCTGATGTCGTTGAGCCTGACTGGTCTGCCCTCGGGTAGCAAGTGATTCATACAGCCATGCTGCTAACTTCTGTAGTGTGGGCACCTGTTTCTTTAGGGACTGGACAGAGACCAGCTGCGTAGAGGCCACTTAGCAGTTGTGGTATCAATTGACTGTCAGTCACTGCTAGCATGAGTCTGAATCAATTCTAGGTTAAGGCTGTAATTCCTCCTTGATTCCAGTTTGTTAAAAAAAAAAAACAACCAAAAAGCAAAAAGTCTTGAAGTGATGTACTCCAAAGCTCAGGCACAGTGGAAACCAACATTTTATATGGGGCATGTTACCTACTGAGCAGTGGCGTTAGATACAACAGTACTTATTTTAAGAACTATGGTAACACTGAAATGAACATTACTGGTTACGTCATTCCTACCATAGCTGCAGGTGCACCAAAATGTGCTGCGGAGGAGCTCCGGTCTGTAGGGATGACTGCAGTATTCTGCAAAGGCTTTGAGACACTAGCTGGAGATGGTGGGCCATCTTTTCCAAGCAGTTGTTCTAGGACAGTCCAAGGAATGAATGTACACCTGGTATCAATTTATATGTATATATATTCACTGGTTTTCTTCTGGAGGGGAGGGCTGTGGGTTTTATTTATTTCTTTTGACTTGTGTTGCGAGTCAGTTGAGAGTTTGTGTTTCTCAAGGGTGGCAAAAACCTATGCAGTTCTCAAAGGTATCCATGAGGTGCCTGACCCATCTTTGCTCAGCCTGACACTCATTCTCCAGCCATAGGCAGCGGTGCTGACTGTAATCTTGATCGGTGGTGCCAGTGTCTGGCAGCTGTGAGAGTGCAATGCTGACCTCAGAGCTGGCTACTCCAGTGAGGATGCATAGGGTGTTCCCGTTGTATGGATCTGATGCTTGGGCTTTGCAAATACTGCCCCAGGCTCTTGACTTGCAGGTGCAAGTGAGACTAAGCTGATGAATGCTTGAGGAAATGGATCATCTTCTTGTGTTGTGTTGGGTTTTTTTTGATTGCATGGAGTACTTTGACAAGGAAACCAGAGTGGAGAGAGGGGAATGAGGAAATCAGTAAACCAGTACTGTCTGAGTTAAGGTAGAGAGGACCTCTGTCAGTAGCCCATTTCATGAACATCTTGTTTGTGGGTCTGTAATGTCCCAAGTCCTAAAGTGAAGAATTGTGGCTAGCGTGCATCTGGAAGCCAGAAGTACAGGCAGAGACAGTTACAGGCTGGATGCAAGAGGAACTGGATGAAATAATGTTTGCAATGATTGCTCTGGTGTTATGGTTCACCCAGCTCCTTATGCCTCACAGCACCCCTCACTGCATGAGGATGGCAACCTCTACCCTGGGGCTTCTCCAGGAAGTAGTCAGGATGAGAACAACTGTTCCTGTTTCAGGACCTAGATGAAGTATTTTTGTGGCCCTCTGTTCTCCGGGTATGGCTGCCTGACTAGGGAGTGTGTGGTGGTGGTGGGGAATTGGCTTGGCTCCAAAGAAAGACCAGGAATTGTGGAAGATCTAGGTGATATAAGCACCGGTGGTGTAGTTTGGTTTCCAAAACATGAATCTTCTGTGATGCAAAATGGAAGATGGTTTTAATAATATGAACTGTGGGACAGACAGTATATGGAGCTGTGAGTCCTGGAGTGACTTCAGGGATGCTACAGATGTGCTGTAATATAGATGAGCGGCAGGATGGTGTCCGCAGCCCGATCTGGGTGTGAAGGTTAGAGTGTTGTTTCAGAGTCCAGAACATCTGCTATTCAGTGTGGATGGGGTCAGCCTCCTCCAAAAGCACACTATGCTGAGTTGTCCACATCAGCTGACCCTGGTGCTATACCTGTGTTGCTGTCTTCTGAAACTAGTTCCCAGTTTCACATTGAACCCTCTTGTTAGGCCCCACGTTACTAGACTTTTATCTAGACATGAGAGAACACATTTTAGATGGTGAGTTGTTGATGATACTGCCTTCATCTCCCTCTGGCATGGAAGTGAATATGCTAAATGTGAAATAGGAAAGATGAAGTGAGCCTTGTCTGAGGGGTCCTACTTGACTTTAATCCATTTCACTTTAGCACCTAGCACTTACAAGATCTTTCTAGCCTTGAATATGCAGGATTTTGGTTAGTGATCTAATGAAAAGTTGTGTATTATGCCCACTGGGCAGGGGTAACATACCTTTCTCTTCTGCCATGCAACAATAGGCACTTTAGAGAACTCAATGAAATTTTAAAGCAGAACTGAAATGGCTGTCCTGGGGCAGTGTTCACCAGACTCCTCCTGGCTGAAGTAGGGGAACCCACTGAAATGCCATGATGGTAACGCTGAGCATGCAGAGCTCCAGCTGAGGAAGAAAATTGCTCTCTGTTGTGCCCGAATTCCTTAATGAATATGAACAATGATTTTGATTCAGTCTTTGTGATTTAATATGTGCATTGGTGACATGAAAGTTGTTTTAATAGGGGTCTTTGGCCTGTCAAGCAGCTAACCCATGCTTGGGTTGATGGTTTTGCTACCTCTTGGTCGCTCAGACTTGGAGACAGGTGGGGAGGCACAGCAGATGGAGTGCTCCATGTGTTGCTGGGATCAGTGTACAGATGTTATCACTTGTGTACAAATAAGTGAAATAATTACCTGTGTAGGTGGAGCATACATACAGCTTGCTTCAGCTAGGAGCTGAATGCAGAGCTTGTGGCTTACTGGTAGAAGTGTTATTAAAATCAAGAAACACATTGTCCTCCTCCTCTTACACCCCTCTCCACCTGTGTTTTTTCTCCTTTTGATGTCTGGAGCTCTACTCTGCTCCAGTCCTCCTAGTTTTCCCATTTGGCAATGGCTATATTTATTATACTTCTACTTGCTTTGCAAGTGCCTGTCAGTTCATTTTAGTCTATGCATACAAAAAACATTTTGCAACCCAATGACATTTTTTTGAAATGGTAAAAACCTTTTCAGTGCAACCTAATTTCCTGCAGTCTGTCTTTCTCCATATCCCGTTAAGTTAGTGAAGTACACGGCATGGGGTTTTGTACTGGTTTTCTCCTTTTATTCTGTCTGTGGGAGGACAAATGATACCCAATCTTGCATAAAGCGGGACAGGTGCTGACAGATGATATCTTACATAAAATCTGCTGATATAAATTTAACCTACAAATGTTTTTGAAAAAAAAATATTGACCTGGCAGACTGAATTTACTTGTGATCAGCACTTTGTATGATAACCTTGAAGGTTAAAAATAAAAACAAACCCACAACCTTGCCCCAAACCAAAACAAAAACGCCTACTTTGGTGAGTGTGTAGACTAACTTGAGCAGGCTAACTGTTTCTCTTACAAGATTTCTTCTGTGTTGAAGGAAACAGAACTTTTAACACATGATAAATAACCAAGGATCTGTAAGAGATGCTGGAAGGAGGTGGCTGGAGCACTTAGACCTTCACAGGTAGCTTTACACTTGCTTAAAAACAAGGATTTATTTCAAGTTATGGGCTCCTGACAAAAGCAGCATATGGCACTTCATGAAGTTATCCCCTTGTCAGCTGAGTTTTATTAACTGTTTCTAAGTGCTGTTTTATGTCTGCCCACATCCAAGGTATTTGGATCAACTTACATGTCCTTCACTGGCTATGAGAATGCAAGTAGTTACTGTGAGTTATTGCTGCTTAGACCCACAGTAACTTACTAGGTACTCATAATTCAGTCATGTGTTTGAACCCTGACCTGATTTACCCATGGTTACATAAATAATCTGAGATAGAGCCGCGAGGAGAGGCCAGGTTTCTTGGCTCCTGATGTTGTACCCTTGTAATGAAGTTATTTTGACTCTACTCAGTCAGGTCCTGCTTCCTGAATCAGTGTCAAATTAACATGCTGCATCAGGTAATGTTTTTGGCTATGTTACAAAACATGGTCTGTGTACACAGAGCTTCTATCGAAACATCTTTCTTCTGTTGTGATGAAGGTGGATCAGGAACTACCCGTTTTATGTTGATAGTAGTGTATTTTTTCATGTGTAAATCTTGAATGGAGAAGATAAAGGTGGTTGTTTTCACATCTGTGGATTGACCAGTAATTCAATCATTAAAAAGGATGCTGATGGAAAAAATGCAAATGCAACAAGAGGGTACGTTTGAAAAAGGGTGGATTGTGCCATAAAGTGGGTAGGTGTGGAGAATGGGCTGCTTGTCACAGAGCATCACAGCTGCCCAGTAATTGGCCATGATGCGCCAAGGGGAGTGCATTTGAGAGAGGGAATATGACTGCATTATTGCATTTGCATACCACAGGAATCACGTGGATATACATCATTTATGCCTGCATGTACCATTTCCAGTAGGTGGCTGACTGTCACTTCACACTGACTTAAGTACTATAAAATTAACAGCTGTCACACCTCATGAGAACCACAGTCTATTGTAACAATATCATAAATCTGTTTACTTGCTGTCCATAAAGCCTAAGGACCACAGAAATGTACTCCTCTATGAAATAAACAACAAGCCATCCTTTAGTGCATTTTTGTAAGCCATACAATTCTTTTCAAGGCAAATGAATATACAAATTAGGTTCAGAAAATATATTCGTCAACTAACACATTTTAGAAATAGAGACTTGTTTCCTCTAAACATGCTTGAAGGTTTTACTCCATTTCAAATCTCAAAAAACAGCAAGCAAACATGTACCCAAAATGCTGACTAGGAGATTATTCTTCCTCAGAAAGGTGGTTGTTTTGGTTTGGGTTTTTTTGGTTTTGTTTTCAGAAATCAATTGACATGCTGTTCTTTCTGTAGAGATTATGTTTCTTCTTGCTGGAACTGTTACAAAGAAATGTTGTAAAAGGGGAAAAAAATGGTCCTCAAAATTTTGTTGTAGTAAAAATATGAAAGAACAGCTAAAAGAGTGATATCTTCACAATTATTCCTTGTAGAAGTAAATTAGCGATATCAGTGAATATTGTAACTTCCTGTGGAAGAGTGGTGTCCTAGGGAACAAAACCTGTCACAGTTGCTCAACCGAGCTGTAGAGCTGTATGAAGTGGAAGCGGACATAAACCACTATTAAAAACTTGAAAGAGAAAACAAGATTTGCCATTTGAGGCAGATATAATTGTGGAAAAATTATTTGAGGTATTTTCCCTGTGCAGGATTCTCAAGTGTATCTTTTATAATACACTGAAACAAATAGCATCAGTGATGCTCTGTCAGATTTATCTTGTATTTATTACATGGCAAGTAATTCTGATGCTTCACTTCTTATGAGTCTTTTAGAGAAACTTTTGAGCAGCTTGGGTGATTGAACAATTAGGTGGCAAATGGAATTCAAAGTAGATGAATGTGATGTTCATGGGGTAAAATGAAAAATAATAGGTCTAGATGTGACCGTTACCATTGACAAGACTTTGTAGCTGTAGGGAACAGGTCCAGGAAGACATCAGCTCTGTGCATAGGGGCAATGAGCAAAGCAAACCACGTTTTAGGACGGAGTAAACAACAAAGAGAACATTGTTACGCCACCTTATAAATCTATGGTTTACCTGTCCCTTGACTACTGTGGTCAGCTCTGACCCTTTTACTTTCAAGACACCATATTAGAACTGGAAGGGATTTGGAAAATGACAGCGAGGATAATTAGATGGCAGGGCTTGCATAGGAGGATTGACTAGAGCAGATTAGCATTCTTCAGCCTTGAGAAGTGGCTGGGGGCAGGGGGTATGGAGACACATACAGAATCATCAGTGGTAATGAGATAATGGGTAGGGATTGACTGTTCACTGTCTTTTGGGCTACAAGGACCAGTCAGTTTCAGGAAAATAAAGAAAATAAGCAGTTTGTCGTGCAAGAGATAGTAGACTTACAGAACATGCAAAAAAAATAGGGTGCTGACAAGACTATGAGACAGATTCAAGGTGAAACTGGACAAATCTTGGAAGAGTTTTCTGTTGGGGTTTAATAAACAGATAAATCTCTTCAAGCTTTGGAATTCCCTGAGCAGAAAATATTTGGAGCTGTGGGGGGAGCAGAAGGGAAAACCACCAAATGTGCTTACCCGATACTAACCTTCCTAGGTGTTCACTTACTGGAACGGCTGGAGACAGAGTACTAGATTTGAGCTAGTGCAGACATTCTGATGTTTTAAGACTCTTAAAATCCCATACTATATTTAAGTTTGTTAATCATTCTGTTGCTTTTTGTGATCACCTTCTAGCTTGTTAGTATTTCTTCTAGCAAGTGTAGTCTTGCTGATGCATTCCTGCTCAGCTTGATGTGATGTTTGCTGTGCAGATACAGTTCTGTCTTCTGTTACTCCTGATTCTCTTTCTGTACTGTGGTTTTTCAGGACACATTCTGACTGCATGCTTAGTATTATTCGTGAATGTTATTAATGTTCTTTATTAGAAGAAAGAACTTCAGCCTTGTTCTCTTGTTCACCCATGTTAGTGATTTCTTACAAGCTAGACTACTGTGCCTGCTCTTCTGAGAGCTAGATTATAAAATAAATGGATAACTGAAAGTGATACAATCTGAATTATACACATCAGAATTAAAGAGAGAATTAAGCAATTAGATCAAGATAAAAGAAAGGCAGATACATTTAAAGGAACAGTATAAGAAATTGAGTCTTATTTGCATTCCTCATCTTTTTTTTTACAGTTTGCTGTGAAAATGTATATGCAGGAGTATAGAAAATCCAGAACAGAGATTTGTTACATATCATGTGCCAATTTGACACCTGGCTTGTGAAGTCAGACTGTCATGGAGAAGGTTTGGTCAGTGGACTATTACTTACCTAGAACAACTTCAGCTAATTTGGAGAGGCCAGCAGTTCAGATGGACTGCAGCGTCCTCAGTTAGCAAGTAGTGTTAGTAAGATATTTTCAGAAGTCTTTACCATATGTATCTCTCAGAATTACATGCATATTGCATTCTCCCTGAAATGCTAAATATGTGGATAAAAACACTTCTCAGAAAAGATGCTCTGGGTTCATATCTACTTTTGTAAATGATCTTCTCTTCTACTTGGTTAGTCTTATAAAGCTTGGGGATTGTTCAGGGACACCTGAGATCATTCCCTCTTATTTTCTTGCTCTTACGCAAATTCATATACAAACATGGATAAACACTCAGAGTACCTTGTGCTGCTGTTACTGTGCAACAGCGTGCTCTCTGAGTGTACCTCTGTGACGCAGAACTGTGAGCACAGGTACAGCCATACATAGCTGTGAGATACGGGGAGCACAGTCAGACCAAAGGGTGTCTTGTTCTCCTTGCCATCCAGAATTATTGAGAGAGCAGCAAAGCAACAGTGAACTGAGTTCCCAGAGTCACAGATATGTCTGAACCTGGGAATGGTGGAACAGAGGTGGAGAAATCCCAGCTCCCAGTGCAATAATGCTGTGTCAGGAAGGATTTCTGACAATAGATTCCCCCCCCCCAAGGTTCAGTTATTTATCACAAGCTGCAGTTGTAAGAAGTTAATCCTCTAGGCACAGAAGGGGAGTCAATGTTTACCAACCCTGTAGCTAATAATATACTGGAAGGGCTCAGAATGTTTTCACTCAGACAGAACAGCACAGTGACACAGTAAAGACCTGGAAAACAGACAGCAAATTTTGCTTTAGATATGCAGCCAGCTCCAAGGGAAAGATTCTTAGCTCCAAGGAAGAGATTCTTTGGAGGCTCATTTGGCATTGCTATTGCTTGCTCTTTACTATCTTTTTAAAAGACTCAGCATGTCATCATCTGGACTATGGGAGGAAAATAATCAACACTGGCTTCTGGAGGGGTTACCTAGTAGGGATTAGGAAGCTGTCTGGACAGAGTAACAGTCAGCAGTCTCTGCATGCTGAGCGTAGGTGTGTAACATCTTCAACTCTACTTATCCTTGAGCCTGGAGCTATTTGCAGGGTTGAGCAAGAGAGATGACTGAGAAAAAAACTAGGCAAGGATCCAGTTGTTCGTGGTCACTGCCAGTTCTTCTGGTTACTCAGAACAAGACTGGTAGGATTTAAGAAAAGCCCTGCAATGTTGGTCATAGTGATGGGTGTTCAGAAACTCTTCAGTTGCAGTGAAGAAATGAGTGGTGGCTGCCTTGACTTGTTTTGGTTTAACAGACAGAGGAAGCTTTCCATGAAAAGACTTCTGTGATCTAGTTTTTCTTTCCTTGGACACGGGGTACATGAATATTCAATTCCATGTGCCAGAGGACTTAAATACAATGAATGACTTATATGAGAGTTTGGGCAGTTCAGGGCCTTTTCTCAAGGGCATTGTAAATTGGCCAGAGTTACTTCCATGTAAAGTATGGTGGAGACCTCTCAGGTCATTGCAGGCTGATGGGGCCAGAAAATTTGTGAGTCACAGGGAGCAAGGCTGGGAACTGATAAATTAGCTGAATATCATAGTCAGCCCCTGTCTCATCAACAGGAGTGTATATCCTTGTAACACTGTAATTGTCTGGAAAGACAGGTAGGTGATTACAAGTACCTATTACAGCAAGGTTTTAGGAGAATGTATCTGTTAAAGAAGATGTAAAATGGTGGTGAGGGTAGCAGTAAATGTGATGAGGAGGGGCTAGAGCCTGACATCACATCCCCACTGAATACAAACTGTCCAGGAAGGAAGGAGTCTGTGTTCTGCCTGCGCTTGCTGGTAGCTCTCAGATTAATTAATAATTAAGCCACCTCCTTGGCACCATACTTTTGTCTTTGAATGGCAAGGATAGTATTTTTGTCTCCTTTCTGATTGTCTTTTAGTGGAAAAAGAAGCATGCTTTTTAGGCAGTACAGTTCATGTGGGGTCCACCTAAAGAGCAGTAGGGGCAGGAGCCCCTGTCTAAGGGCAGGTTTTCTCCATTAGCACTGCTGCTGGACTTCCAGAACTTCTCAGCAGAGGAGACCACTCTCAGGTGCCCTCATCTGCCTGTTTAAGGTATGAAGATGCCCTTCAGCATCTTTCTTCTTCAAAGAGCCAGCAAAACCAGCCAAGTCCAGCCTGAATGCTTTCCTTGACAATGGAGCCTGAGCATGGGAGGTGGTGTATGTGAGTGTAGAGCTGGCTAGGAAGAGATATGAAAAAGTCTCAGAGACTTGGAGAAAATCTGAATTATCTCTTTTAAATAATTCTGTGTGAGATGAAAAGACAGATTGTTTAATTCTTAGTTTTATTATAAACTAATGCTTTTCCTAAGGGAGGTAATTTCCTTCTAGAAAAATGAATAGCTTTCCTTAGCACTTCAACAATGAAAGGAGAATTATCCTCAGTACTTCCAGATTTGCACTCCGGACTAATGAGAGATTAAAACTAGATTCTCAGCATATTTTCATACATAACTTTGTGTGCTCCTAGTAGCTTGCCAATCCTGTTTGGTTTAGAAGGACCATTTGAATGCATCAAATTGTTTGCTAAAGTTGTAACCTAGGAAGCGATCCAAAGGAGGTGGTCCAAACACTCCTGAACTTTCTGGCAAGACTAACTTCAAAACTTTCTGGAATCAAGGGTATGACCTGGCAGCCGATGGGATTAGCAACAGAGCGTTCAGCAGCAAACTCTTCAAACATCTCAGGCACAGCTTTACTGCCAACTCTTTTTTATCAACTTCAGAGCTGCAATACTTTCAAAAGAGAATGGACCATACATGGATTTAAAATGCTGAAAGGTAACACTGAAAAAATTGATTTCTTTCCAATCCCCCACTGCAGCTTCACACACACAGAGAACATACAGTGCATCTGCACGGGCTTCAGCAGCACCCTCAGAATATAAAGACCCTCAGCCTGAACTGTGCCAGCGCTGCCTTGAGTGTAGTCCAAGGAGGTGGGTTAGAAATGGGGTTGTCCTGTTTTTCTGCTCCTGATTTCTGGAGATCAGCCAGACCTTGGCATACTTGAAAGCGATCAGGGAAAACAAAACAAAACAAAAAGCAGGTCAATGCAACATTGCTGAGAGCCTGGCACAGGCCATTTATCGTCTGAATTAACCTTTCACACCTTGCCCTACTGAGACGGCATCATTTTTTCTCTTCTTTGTGAGGAGAACCTGGGAACAAATGTTTGCTGAGGCCATGCCAAAAACAAAGAGAAGGGAAAACAAGAACGTGTTCCTGGAGGGCAAGGTAAGAGTCAAGCTGGGGCATCCTGTCTCTGAAAGACTCTGAAAGCACTGCTACAGTGAGGAATAAATCTGGCATGCCTTCGGGTACTGATAGCCAACTCTGTCTGCATTTTGTTCTTTTCTGTCTGTGGCAGCTAAAATCAACATGGCATAAGAAAGGTAATGAGCCAGGAGCTTAACTAATTACTGAGTCTCTGCTGTCAAGACCGCATTACTTTGTTTAACCCTGCACTCTCTGTAGTGGCATTGTGCTGCTGCCGCATCTGAAAAATGCGAAGTGCCAGAAGCGCTCTTCTCTTACATTAGCAAAGAGGAGGTTATTGATGTAGCTGTATTAACCTGGAGGAGGAAAGGGAGAGGGAGGTGGGTGAGACTGCTTTCTTGTCTCCAGACACAGTTACATTGGCAGAAGAGTATCAGCTTTCAGTGTGAAAGTTGAAAAGTGAAGGAGGATAAGAATTAAAACACACAGCATTTTCTGAGGAGATTTTTATGATTAAAAATATCACATTTTGTTACAGATGGAATGGGCATTTTTAGGTCTCATATAGGGTGTCTCAATGTAGTTATCCAGTACTAGTTGTGCAATTTAAAATCAGGACTTAATGTATTTAATGCTTTGCAAAAAGTCTGAAAAACGGAAACTCCATAAAACCAGCATTTTTAACGTTTCGCCACTGGATGGAGACAGCACTCTAAAACTTGTGAGTAATTACTAATGGGACTGTAACGAAATTCCTTGTGATAAAGAGATTGAATAAATTAGTAGACACTGCAGCAACAAATGGTGGAACACCAGCTAGATTTATGGCAGAAAATGTATTGAAAGAACATCTTTTAGATTTGTGCTTGACCTATTTTTATGGTGAGAAATGAAGACATTTAGTTTAAAAAAATGAATTCCACTTCTCTTTCCGCACAAAGCTGCGATGACACAGACCAGCAAGAAAGAAGGGAAGGTAAAGTGAATCTTTCTAGGGTCCTCTTTATCTTTTCCAAGGTCACAGCGTTTTTTTCCTGACAGGAGGATCCTTCAGCTTTGTGGGTCTGGCCTTGAGGGCTCGATGCTGCTGGTAGCAGCTGAGCTTGCCCCAGCCATGGTTGCGGTGGATGTCTTGTTTGCAGTGGAGATGCTTCGCTCACTCACGGACAGCGGGGAGGCAGTCACAGGGTGGGAAGCAGCAGCAGAAGCAATTCCCACCAACCTGCAGGTTGGTAGGAAATCTTCAGAAGTCACTGCAGTTCAGGGGTGAGCGTATAGATGGGGGAGGGCCTGCCCTGTTAGGTTTAATTTCTTTCCTTGTGTATGTTACAGCATTTTTACACATTTTCTTCCTTCTTTGTGTGTGTGTGTGCGCGCGCGCGCGTGTGTGTGTGTGCGCATGAGAGAGAGGAAGGAGGGAAGGCCTGCGATGGTTTTTAGCCGTCTCATATAATCACACTGTGCTTTTCTGTTGCCAGCAATAACTTCTGAATTTGTTGGATGAATTAAAGATGAATTAAATGAACCAGAAGATAATTATATTCTTACAAATCCTGTGGAAATAGCCAGCCAGATAGACTGGAGACTGTTGAAGTGCCCTGACTAAAGGAAAGGCTGAAGTGTGAGCTCATATATTAGAGAACCCACTCTGGAGAGAGCTCTTGTAAGTGCCCCTTCCCTGGGAGAAGCTTTAATCAGAGTTTGCAATCAACCACAAGATGAAAATCCATAGGCAACCAGAATTCATCCGTTCAATAAGCACTAGAACTTTTCCTTAAAAGCAACAAACAGAAGAGTTGACCTACTCCATTACCATCTCTCCTCTGCCTCCAGGTCACAGAGTCTGTACAGAGTTTAAAAGCTGAGAATTTTCACAAATAAAAGCAGCAACAAAGAAAATAACCTGCACTGAGGCTGATTTGTCATGTGTCTGCTTGTTATATTCAGGAGATGTATTTTCAGACAGCTCTGACAATGCATAGTGGTTAGTGAAGCTCTTTGGGGAAAGGGCATGGGGAAGGGGGGTTGAACATGAGAGTGTGTGACAGCTGCACATGTATGCCTGTCACTTTTGTTCCCCAAATACAATATCTGTTGGAACAATTATATGCTGATTTACATGAAAATGTCTTAGTTTTCCCTGAAATCCAGGTTTCAAGTGTAATTCCTTTGCCTGCAGCCAAGTGTGATGTAGTTCTTTAAGAACCGATCCTTAAAACGTATGTAGGTGACCTACATACATACAAGTTCTCTGCCTAACTTCACCACCCAGGATCCCCAGGGAGACGTCTGGTGCTGACATAAACAAGCTGGTCAGTTTGATGAGCAGAGTCCTACACTGCTACCGAGAAAGGTACCGTGTTTAGGCATGAGGGGGAGCTGACCTTCTGCAAGTAGGATTTGTTTGCGGTGACAGACAGATGTTTGCAAGCATCTGCCTTGTTATTTACTTATTAGACTGCTCAGCTATTGGATATGTTCCCACCTCATCTGTTATTCATCTGGTATGCTGTTGTTTGCAGAAAAAGGTGAATACAGAAAGTTTTGAAAACTCGCTTTCCCTCACTATATTGTGGAGTACTGTGACTTGCAGAAGGCTTAGATTAAAGGGAACCAGGCTCAGTTTTCCTGCCCACGATACTTTTTGCTGTCTTTGAGAAAAGCCCTCATGAGGGAGCTGGTCAGGGAGGGGATATGCTGTTATATAGCCATTCAGTGTGAAATTATGGACTATGGCTTTTGTCAGGGGTAATAGACTTTGCTTCAGAGGAGAAGCCCTCTGAGGGAAGAAATATGTCAAAAGCCAAACTCTGCTCTAGGTGCTTGATATGGGAGCAGGAAGATTTAGTAGACAGAATTAAAAGGCTAGATTTAGACGTGAGAAATGGAAGGAGAGGCAGACCAGGAACATCAGGAGTATGTGCTTATAGTGATGATGAGCTTAGATAGGCTATAAATGCATTAGAAAAATTATTTACATGATTGGTAGAGGTAATACCAAGGCCAGGGCTCTGAGCAGTGAAAGGCAGCACAGGCTCAGCCCTTGATGGTGGTGAGACATGACCTGCAAAATAGTGTAGGAGCTTGCAGGTAATTATCTGTGACAATTAGCATGGATCTAAATGTTCAACATGTCTTATTTTCCTAATCCCTCTTTCCTGCTCTCATAGTGCCTCTGTAGCTTTTTTTTTATGAGTATGTGTGATGACCAATCTATCAGTGCCCTCTTCAACTCTGCTTCATGCAGCAACTTGCAGCTCCACAGGCACCACGTAGGGTGCCACAGAGTAGTCAAACATACTGGTTCTGCTCTGGGGGCTTCCAGGTGACTGTGGGACAATGTCCTGGCATCTCTGTGAGTGTGCATTCCACCATCGCTCCCCAAGTGCCAAAGGCAGAGCTGAATATTCTCTCAGTTCTCTGCTGTTAGATGTCCCTTCATGCCAGGCAAGCATCACAAACCTCCACTGTGACAGCTGGCTTTGCAACTGCTTAGCCAGGGCCAAGTAATACTCTGGGCTAACCAATCCACGTACAGGAGAGCATGTAGTTATATACAGGTGTGGTTTCTTTGCTGATCTATCCCTGTGCTGTAGCACTGGTACAAGTGCCAAATAGACTTACGAAAATTTCCCTCCTCGTAAGGAAGATCAGAGGCCATGTCTATAAAACAGTGATAACTTGCCATTTGCTGCTCTTTCCCCTGGTGCAGAAATGCTAGCAAATGCACAAGGAATTTGTCACTAGCATCATAATCTCGTAACCCGTAGTGTGGGATTCCAAATCAATCATATCTGGTTCCTCCTCAGCTTTTGCTTCCTCCAGCCTGGCCCAGATCCATCAATTGTGGAGAGCTTCCCCGTCTCACCAAATGACCACTCTGCATGATTAATCACTCAGGCCACAGCCATGAAGTGATCTGTCAGACCCATGGTTGTCCTGCACCTTCCAAACAGTCTCAACCAGGCAGCATGCCAGACTGATTAAGAGCTTTGCTTCAGCAAACAGAAAAATCTCTGATTTTTGTGCTAGAGAGGGAAAAAAAAAAAGAAGGAACAATTTTTCACACGAAAAGCTAACCACAGGTTTTATTAGAGTCTAGGATGCATTCACATGTACAAACAGCTAGGGTATCACGAGTCTGCAGACAATAGTGTAGCAAGTGGACATCTGCCAGATGAGTCGTACCAATTACCTTTTCTATTCATATCCTCTATTGGATCTGGCTACTTAAGCCAAATTTTCCTCTCAGTAGTGCAAAAGGAGAGAGGGAGACCCAGTAATGTCTAATAACTTACTGCTTAAAGTGTTCTGAAACAGTAGGGTAAGTCCTACTGATGACATCCAGGTATTCTATCTTACTTAAAGGCCCTCCTGCATTGCCTTGCACTGGATCTTCAGGTAATTTGTTAAGAAGTGTTATCAGTTCAGCAGTTTTCTGCATGATGAAAACATAGGCCTCTCTGTGCCTAGTGGCCTGTGTGACATGGTAACAGCAGGACAACGTTCTTGAAAACCTGCATGACACAGCAGAAGTGGATCTGGATGCCTAAAGAGGAAGGTAGCTGTGTGAATACCCCTGAGAATCCAGTTTTACTGTACAAGGTCTGAATATGTGGTTTTGTTTCAGTTTGAATCAAGAATACAGTTTTCATGCACTTGTAAAACTTACTCTCTTGTTGGGTTTTAGAGTCATCCCAAAGCTTAAGTAACAAATTTTGGGTTGACCGTGAACCTCCAAAATGAGATAGTCATTGTCCCTTGAATTCGCCCTAGATACTGGAGAGTCTCAAACTACCAAGGTATTTTTCCTAAACCCACTTTTTCTCTGACTCGGAAGCTTTGCAAGAAAATATAAATATCTTCATTTTATTTTATCAATTTTATTGGAATTTTACATGAAAAGTTAATCTTAAAAAAAGCTGGTATCCAATTACAAACTCAGCTACATTCTGGAAATTTTTTTGTAAGGAAGCAAGTGGCCGTGTTGAAGGCATATAACCCAAAGCAGCAGCTGGGATTTTCTTTTTTTTTTTTCCTAGGGTGGTTACTTGCCTCCCTTAACATAAAGGATTTAAAATCAAAATAAAGATAAATCTTGAACTGTACCTAGAGAACAGCATATATAAAAAGAATCATAAAGATTATTGTAAAGTGTTTCAGTCTGGCTCACAGCAAATTCCCATGCTTTTTCATGAACCTATTAAATATTTCATTTGTTAAATACGCCTTTACTCGTGTATAAAATGTGAATCGCATAGGGTGTTCCCTCTGTCTAAAACTGTGCAGAGTACAAATGTAGACATATTTCCTTGTGTGGTGTAGGATTTCCACTGATGCCCTGTCTGCTTGCTTTATATTGTTACATTTCACTGGTTGCCATTGCCTCCTGCTGTTGTGTGGGCAATGCAAGGAAAACAGCAGCCTGTGTGTGGGTCCAGTGCCTGGGAACAGACCCATGCACAAAGCGGTTGCAAAGCATCTGGCCCTTTGATAACACTTAGTGCTAAGAAGTATTTCTGTTCAGTGAAGCTGGGTGTTTAGTGGTATGCTAAGGAAAGAGGTGAGAAGAGCGGGGTGTGCCCAGCACACATACACACTGCTCTGGGACTGCCAGAAGAGAGATCATACTGAGCACAACCTTGGCTGCCTTAAAGACCCTCTTTGTATAGGCTTTCTGCTAACAATAGGTAATGACAGCTGCTGCCAGGGTAAGCGATGAGGAGTACTTTGGGAACGCAACAGCTATTGAACGCTATTTTCTGATTAGTGCCATTAAATAACCCAGAGAGATTTGTAGCAGTGTTATCGTTTCCACTTGTCACTCAAAATTATGGTGGTATCATTGCAAAGAAGGAAAAGCTCCTGCTGTATTAGTGACTCATATTTCTGGTGCAGAAAGAGGAATTAAACCACCAAGCTCACCAGTCATTCTGCCTCTGCCCAGGCTTGTTGTTATTCAAAGAGTCGCAGGATGATTAAGGTGATCTTTTCAGAGACGGTGACACCCTCTGCTTTCCTGACAGAGCCCACTCATTGTGAAGCCCACTCAGAATTGAGTCACTGGTTAAAAACTATTTTTAAGTAAACCTCAACTGCCATACACAGAGTAAAGCACTCTATTCGGCTAATGTTACAATTAGCCAAAGCCAGGTAGATAATCAGTGGGGAGCTACATACAGAGAACACAAATACAGGGAAAACGTCCTGATGGGCCATACTGACAACAGACGTAGAACAGAATAGTGCCATAGGGAATGCTGCTGCTTCGCACCTCACCCTGCTCTCTTTTGCGCTGTATTTTCCATACATTATCTTGTGAAATGAATTCCTAAATAATGACAATAACACAGCTTTTAATTCAGTGATTTTTCTTCACAGAGCAGGAATTAAGATTCCGAACTGCAGGTGTTAGTGCTAATTTTGGAAAACATTAAGTACCTCCTTGAGGATTGCAATATAAGTGGTACCAATAAATTCCCACAGTCTCTCTGATTCCAATTTAAAAGGCAAATGAATAAAATTTGCAAAACACTAGTTTTCATATTGGCAGTATTGGGATCCCATAGTATAATATATACCATAAAAGAATGGTATGTCTTTACACATGCGAGTGTCTGAACTATGTGCATATATGTGTGTGTGTGGGTGTATGCGCGCGCGTGTGTGTGTGTATACGTTCTGTATGCATATACAGCGGCTTCCTCTCCATGGCTATTATTCTTTAATGGGTCACAGACACACAGAATGTAATAATTAGGCATGGAAAAAACAATTAGAGTTCATTCCCTTTGCAACAGGAAGTTACAATCCTCAGTGGAGAATGTGTGCGCTACTAAGCTGATGCCTTAGAACATACTGGAATGGTTTCCCATGGGAAAATGCTGACAGGATTATTTGGTTTTATCATTCCTGTGCAGGATCTAATAATGCAGGATGGAAGACCTGTCTGGAGAAAAAGTCACAGTTCAGCACAGTTTACTTCTTTTCTTTATACTATATAAATTATGTCTATTTTATTGTTGCCTTGTCTTACCTCCTTTCCTCTATTCACTTCTTTCTATTACATGCAAAGAATAGAGCAAGATCTCTCTTTTTAAACCTCTGTAGAGGGCCTACTACCATGGAGCTGACATTAGAGCTTTTATGATAAGGTTAACCTATGCCTTTTCAACAACTTAAGAGTAGGGCATGGTGACGTGATCAACACCAGAGCAGCGTTGGCTTCAAAGTAAGCCTGGCTCAAGGGGCAGCTGAGGTCACTCATTTGCACACCTTGTCCTGAAAAGTACAAGTGAGACTTCAAGGGAGTGATTGCCACCCTTACCTGTAAGCCACACATGGAGTTTCCTTCACCACAGTTCTCCAGTGTGTATATTTGTCTGCCAAAATGGCCTGGTTGGGGTCCAGATGGATGGACACTCCTGCTCTCAGATGGACAGTGGAGAGCTATGGTGGGCTGTGCTACGAGGCAGGGACTGTGCCCCATGCCTCCTGGGGAGCAAGTTCCCAGGCGTTCAACTCAACAGGAGCCTCTGATAAAAGCAGAAGAAAGAGCTCAACTTGTCTGAGGCCCCTCAGCTTGCAGGGACTCAAGAGAAGCTGACAGAAGCACAGAAGCAAATAGCATCAGCAGGCGAGTAAGTGGTATACTGTCTCTGGTTGTATTGCTAGTGGAACCAAAGCCCACTTCTTTCCTCCTGATACTGTGGTACTGCATATGATATCAATTCCTACTCCAACAGTCCAGTGATTTAATTTCAAAATGAGTTACTTCTAAAGATGTTTGTATCTGTTATTCATGTATGCATTGAATTTTCCATTAATTTCTTCTCCAAAAATTGTTTGAGAAGCCATACTGGGTATTGAGTATAATCTAGGAACAATGTTTTATCTAATTTAATATTTACATAGGAGAATTGTTTGAAGGTTTCAAGATTTCCATATAAAGGCTATATTATATGTTGTATTATAAATTAAGTCACAGGCAAGCTATTGTATGTGATAGTTCGCACACGATGAGTAAAGGCTGCTTTTGACAACTGTCTGAAAACCACTTTTAGGAACAACAATGTTTGATATCATATAGATTTAATCTTACATGGAGCCAACCTCCATCCCCCAGATACTGAAATGAAAATTACACAGATCAAATTCTGATGAATAGGAGGACATAACCTCACTGATACCATTATATCTATAAAATATGGCCTGTAATTAGAAGGGATTGGTGCTGTAGGCATGCTGCTGTCAGGAAATATGCAATTGTCCTTACTCTGATGTTATGGAGAATTGGATTTTAAGTGTATTGTCTGAGAATTGTCAGTCTGTGCAATTGTCATGGTTTAACTGCAGCCAACAGCTAAGTATCATTCAGTCGCTTGCTCACTTCCCCCTCCCCCTAGTGGGATGGGGAGGAGAATTGGAAAAAGGTAAAACCTGTGGGCTGAGATAATCGAGATAAAGTAAAAAACAAAACAAAACAAAACAAAACAAAACCCAAACACAACAATAACAATAATAATTGTAATAATGAGGAGAAGGAGAGAGAGAGAGGAATAAAACCCAAGTGATGCACAGTACAACTGCTCACCACCTGCTGACCGATGCCCAGCCAGTCCCCGAGCAGCAAACAGTGGCTCCCGGCCAACTCCCCCCCAGTTTCTAGACTGAGCATGATGTTGTATGTTATGGAATATCCCTTTGGGTAGTTTGGGACAGCTGTCCTGGCTGTGTCCCCTCCCAGATTCTTGTACACTTGCTCACTGGCAGAACATGGGAAACTGAAAAATCCTTGACTTAGGGTAAACACTACTTAGCAACAGCTAAAACATCAGTGTGTTACCAACATTATTCTCATACTAAATCCAAAACACAGCGCTGTATCAGCTACTATGAAGAAAATTATCCTAGCTGAAACCAGCACAGCAACATACATTGGTATACAAATAGTATACATTGCAGTGAACTTTGTCTGCAGTAAGACAGCTGGTCCCGTATGTATTTTTCCAAAACTAGACTGCAGGGGATGTGATTGCATATCTGTAGATTTCAATGTGTTTGGTGTTTACCTATCTGGAGCTGTTAAGTGGGGTTCCCATGTACATTTGCCTGAAACTAAGAATTACCTTGTAAGATATAAGACTTTGATAGAAGAATGCTGTCAAAGTGGAAAATGTAAACTGCATTCACTGCCAAAGACCTGCACCCCTCCTGGTCTGTAAAAAGATGAATTCAATCCTGATTCAATTCCACCTGTATGTGTCAAGTTACATTTTATTCTCTTTGGTGTCTAAGACCACAAACAGCCTAATTAAATGTCGCTTTCTATGGAAGTCAGGTTTCGAATTCCCTACCTTTGAATGGACATGAAGAAGAAGTCATTTTCCCACTCTTCCAGTTTACAGCATTTTTGTTCATTGGTTCCCTATTGACTGACGTAATCATTTAACATTAAAAGGAAAAAATGCCACGGGTGAGTATAACTAGAACTTTGAACATCTAGGAGTTTAGGGTTTTTTTCTTTTTGCATGTTGCTTTTCATTTCAGTGAACAACATTTGAGATGCCTCTTTGGAAACATCAAACATTGATTTGTATCCCAAGTTTGTAATTCTTTTTCAAGTACACCGATGTTTCTTTTCTTTTCTTTTTCTGTTTTCTTTTCTTTTTTTTTTAATTTTTCTTTTTTCTTTTCTTTCTTCTTGTCTCGTCTTGTCTCATCTCGTCTCTCCTCTCCTCTCCCTTGTCTCTCCTTGTCTCTCCTCTCCTCTTCTCATCTCTCCTCTCCGCTCCACTCCGCCTCGCCCCACCCCGCCCCGCCCCGCCCCACTCTCTTCTTTTCTCTTTTCTCTCTTCTCTTGTCTTTTCCTTTTTTATCTTTTTCTTTTATTTCTTTTTGTGTGTGTATGTGCAGAAGTGGTAATTGAACAGAAAGCATCAATAGTGGAGAGTTTGTCTTCTAATAAAAACGAACCTGTCTTTGGGTAGTGTAAACAGCTGAAAAATCAGCCTAATGTATTCTTTAAGTAGAGAGACAGACTCTGGTTGCCTTCCTGTGCTTGGAACTAGTGGTATAGAGTGAGATACTGTTAGATTAGTTCATGTTAGGTTTGCATCCAATTAGTGGATGACTTAACAGGGTCACAGAATCACTGAGGCTGAAGACACCTCTGGAGATTGCCTAGTCCAACACCCTGCTTATCGCTGGGTCAGCTAGAACATGTTTCTCAGGGACAGGTTTCAGCTGGGTTTTGAGTAGATCCAACAATGGAGGGTGCACAACCTCTCTAGGCAACCTGTTCCATTGTTTGACCACCCTCACAGTAAAAGTGGTTTTCTATGCTTAGATGGAATTTCTTCTATTTCATTTTGTTCCCATTGCTTCTTTTCTGTAATTGGGCCCCACTGTGGAGGATCTGGGCTCCATCTCTTTGTTAAGCCCATCAGGTATTTATAGACATGGGTAGGATCTCCCTGAGCCTTCACCAGGCTGAACAGTCCCAGCTCTGTCAGCCTGTCGTGTATGTCAGGTGCTTTAAGCCCTGTATCATCTCCTTGGCCCTTTGCTGGACTAAATCCACTGTGTCCATGTCTGGCACTGGGGAGCCCAGAGCTGGACCCACCACTCCAGATGTCTCACCAGCGCTGAGCAGAGGGCAAGAATCACTTCCTGCGGTCTGCTGCCAATGCTTCTTCTAATGCAACCCCAGACACTGTTGGCCGCCTTTGCTGCAAGGGTACAGTGCTGGTTGATGTTCAGCTTTGTGCCTGCTAGGACTCCCATGTCCTTTTCTGCAGAGCTGCTTTCCAGCTGGGTGGCCCCCAGCTGTACTGGTGCCTGGGGCTGTTCCTGCCCAGGTACAGGACTTCGCACTTCCCTTTGTTGAACTGCATGAGATTCCTGTTTGCCCACTTCAAAGGGGAATGTTCAACCTTCACCCTCCTTTCAAGCAGTAAATTGACATTCAAGGAAAGAAACCCAAGCACCTGAAAAGTTTTTGTTCCTGCCAAAGGAGGATTAAAAATAAACAAGGAAATGCAACCCATCTCTTTAGCTATAATAGGATTTACCACATGTACTTTCCTTCCTAGTGTTAGTCTTTGTTGAAGTAAATCCCATTATACTTAATAACTGTACAGATTAGAGAGCCTTCTAAAAGAGACTATCAGTATTAAGTAGCACAATTTGAATACCTTACATGTATGCTGAATCTCAAAATTGAATAAATAATAAACATTCTTTAAAAGGAGTTTTTTGTGATCAACATTGACATCAGTGTCTAGTGTTAAAAAAAATTTAATTTTTTCCGTGGAAGAGAAGTGGGAAAAAGGTTGCTGCCTACATTATTTGAAGACCTGGGAAAGAAGGCTGAATAAGTAAACCCTGTGGAGAATCCACTAAGAAGATTATTTTGCTGTATGAAAATCTGGGTTATTATAATTTGCACAATGTCTTAAGACAAAGAGTTAGAAAAGCAGGATGAAGTTGTTAGGTTGAATCACAGGAGACGTCTTATGGTTGGAATTAGTGTAGAGGACACACGAGCAGAAGTAGCTTGAATGTGTATTTTCATGTAATAAATACTGGAAGTGCAGCCTATCTAATACATTACTGCTGACTTGCACTTCTCTTAGTGGCACCCCTACAATCCTGATGGCTTCAATAACACTTTAGATACCATTTCAGAAAAATCAAACCCTTCATCTTTTTGTTTATCTTTTTCAAGTTGACATAACCCTTTTTTTGTTACATGGCCTGAGGTTGTAAATCTTTTTTTTTTGTGTACTGATCCAACCTCACTGAAGAGAACTGATAGTAGAATTTGGCCCTAGGTATTTTGTACATCCAGTCTCATTTTCTGTGTTTCATTTGTAACTACTACTTATAGAATTTTCCTTTGTGTAATGCTGGTTTATTTCAAATTATAATCTTAGAACTAAAATTTAAAGGGAAAATGTGCAGAAAGGATTCCTTTATCAGGAGCCATTGCTTGTCAAAAATTAAACAAAAAGAAGTGAAACAGAATTACAACGGTGTCCTATCCTGCAACATCATCTTTTATTCAGGCACTAGTGGACACTAAGGAGATTGCTGGCTAAAGAACCCATTACGTCTTAAAAAGCTTATGTCTGCCTGTCTGGAAATTGGATACAAAGAAAGCAATAGCAAGCCAGGAAGAGAACATGAACTGGTGTAAATTGATTTAGCACTGTGGAAGCCAGTAAGAAATACAACAAACTGAGCATCAGCCCCCACAACCTCTCAACAGTATGGCTTGCTGTTCAGGACACTGAATTTAACACTTTGAGTGACTGCTGTATTAAAGTAGACATGCAGCCACTCATTTTGCATAAGCAAAATTCTCTGGTATTTCTATAAGAGTCAGTGTTCTGTTGTTTATAGCAAATACTAAAAAGCCTATTGGGCTGACGTACCTTTACAATATATCATAACTGCCACCTTCAATTTAAAATGTAGTTTTTATGAATTTACAGTGTAGTTTTCTCATTCAGGGACATTTAGAGGGCTAGAACAGGCCAATGAGTGCATGGTGTACAAGTGGATATTCAGACAAGGGTAATGCAAAAATTTAATAAAAATTGAGAAGCTAAAATACTGAAAAGCTGAACAGCAGGCTTTATTGATGCATGTGCTCAATACCATGTCTCTAGGAAGAGCAGGCATAGAAATCTCAGCACATAATTAAAATTATTACTTAATTGGCGTAGCAGAGGCTTTAGGGAATAACTCACATGACTGCAATATTGATATACATGGGTATAACTGGCTCAAGAAGTTTGGGCTCATAAAAGGAGGAAAATACATTGCTTTACAGTTAAGAATATACAGAGAAAGAGGAGACAGAGACATAAACAAACACCAGTGAAAATCTCTGCTAACAACAAAAGGAGGAGAGAATGAGATGACAGTCCTTATAAGGGTTGACTGTAATGATAATTTTGAAGAGGTAAAGAAGCAGCTGGTCCTTTTTTTCCAAAACTCACATTTATCCAAAAAGTAAGAGTTGCGTATCTCCTGGTGAAGGAGCCCACTGGATATGCAGGTTGTTTCTCCTCTGCTAGGCAGGGGAGGCTTCCAAACTGGGTGAGAGCCCAAATTCATTTTGAAGCAGGCAGCTTTGTGATGGTATAGCACATGCTCCTAGGAGAAAACTTGGAGTATCTTTCATCTTTCTTTCCAGACACAGGAACTTCTAGTATTGCACATGTTCTTGCAATGATATCAGGTGATGGATATCATCAGAGAGGCTATCCTCGGCCCAAGGAGCACTGCCAAACAACAGGAAAAAAGTCCTTCCTGACTGCCCCCAAGGAAATGTATAATGAAATCAAAGGATTTACGAGTGCCAGAAACTATCAATCATCTGAGCTGTAAAATTAACCAAACCATATGAAAAGCTCTTGCAATATGCTGAAAGCAATTTCTTGACACTGGAACTTAAAATAAGTAATTAAAAATAGTTATTCTTGATTATGAATAACAGGGAAAAATTAAACAGGAATTTAGAGACGAAAGGCATGATTCTTTGGAAAGGAAAGAGAAAGGATGAAAGAATAAAGACAAAGAACAGCCAGCCTTTAAAAAATGAGGGCATAACCTTTCTGCCAAAGGAAGGTCAAGGAAAAAGATTTTAGGAGAGTTAGCAGCCTCAGAAAAGAAAAAAAAAATGTGTGCAATGTCTATGAGAAGGGTAAGGAAACAACTGGTGGAAAGAGCGTGGTATACAGCCTGCTGCAGCCATCACATTGAATGTGCCTTGGTCAGATAGTTAACACCATTAACACTGGTGACAGGAAGCCCAGAGGAGCAGACTGGTGCAAGAACATGTTTGAATGTTTGCATAGGTGAGTGTCTTCACACTGAATGGACTTGAAACTTCTTCAAGAACAAACACAAACAATGTCAGAGTCATTAACTATTATTCTGTAAACTTATTCAGAAAGGATGACATTCCACAAAGGGCAAACATACTACCTGTCTTCAGATGTATTAAAAAACAAAAAGGAAATTACAGACTAGTCAGCTCAACTTTAATGGCTAGAATGGTTGCAGAAGAAATAATCAAAAAGCTTGGAAAACAGCTAAATGACAAATAACAGCCACAATAGATTTGGAAAAAAACATAATGTCACATCAACTGAATTTCTTTCTATGAAGAATAGCAGGCTTTTCAGACAGAGAGAAAACCAACTGACTTTAGTAAGCTGGTTGGCTCTCTGTCATATCCTGTTCTCCTAAAAAAAACCCTAGGCAAAACCTGTCTTGATGAAATTACTGTGACATGAAAAAAGGGACTGAGGAGCTGTGCTTACAAAATACATCCAAAAGTTCCTAGTCAAAGTGAGAAAATATCTCAAATTAGGTTCTAAACAGATTTTCCAGTGTCAGTCACTACTTCCATCAATGATATTATTAAGGAGTATATTTATTTCACATGCAGATAGTAAACTGGAAGGAGCTGGAAGAACTACAGTGGACAGTATTTAGAACTCAGAATAACTGGCAAATTGGATACATTGCCTGAAAAACAGCAAAGGTGTGACTTGATGTGGATAAATGCAGTAAGTCAAGGATAGAGCAATAAGAACAGAAAATGTGGACTGTGAGGGAAGAGTTAAGAAAGCTGAGAAGAAATGGTGGCATGGTAACACTCCTCAAATATGCAAAGGAAGCTACAAAGAAAAAAAGAATTAATGGTTTTCATGCATGTTAGTATGAAGAAGAGCGGTGGTGGTTTTAAAATGGTAGAAAGGGGATTTCTAGCTGCACATCAGGAAAAAAACCCCCTCTAATTAGTCTTGTTAAGCAGTGGACATCTGTACTAAGAAGGTATTGGACACAGCAAACTTTCAGTGCAAACGTGAGTTAGAAACACTGAGTGTTGTTAGTCTTGCCTGGACAAGCACTAGATCAACCTCTGGAGTCTCTTCCACATCTATTTTGCATTCGAGAACAATCATTAACTATTACCAAGCTGTAATTTCATTATGTTTGAGGGCAAATAAAACTTTTGTAAGACAAGTAAGCATTCGATTTGTTTTAAAAAATGTGCGGTACTCTTTTCTGCATCTTTCTTTCCATAACTATCTAACTCAATTCCTCTTGTTTTACCTGTAGAAAATTAACAAGAGCAAAATAAAAACTGACAGGTATTTAAAAATCTCTAAAAATACTTAAATAACTTCCCATATATTGATACTTACTCATTTCATCTAAGAAAACAAATGCTGTAGGTAGTACTGAAAGGGGAACTGTGTTTTTGGTGGTGCAAAGCTGCTGTATCAACGTATGTGTAATGTACTGAACATTAAACCTCTCAGTTGGGGCATCATGTTTGCTCCTTTGTTATCTAAAGCTAGTGGATGGAGAAATGGGTAGATTGACTTGGAATAGGCAGTGGCTCTGCTCATCTGGTGAGAATACGGAGGAGGAGCATACACGTGGGCGGAAGGTGAAGGACACAAAGGGCTGCACATTGCTTCTGAGGGCATGACGGTATCCAACCGCAGAGCCCAGTGGCAGAGGTCTGCCTCATTTTACTCATTTTTATCATTTGACTATACCCCTGAGTGGGGCTTATAGGCTCACAGATATGGCAAGGGACACACACTGCCCCTTCCCGTGGTGGCGGTGCTGTGGTGCTGCCGAGAGTGCCACTAAGGAAGAAGTCAGGCGATAGCTGCAATGGCTGCAGCACTGCTGGGGGGCCTAAGTGGGTTCGATAACAAGGTGTTAGTGAGAATGATGTATGGAGAAGTTTAGAGTGCAGAAGATAGGCTGAATGACCCAAGCTGTCTTTTCTGATGTGATGTTCTGTAATATACTGAGTAGCAATAAAAATAACCAACCAGCAAAACTTTGTGATCAGGATCCTCCTTTGAGGTCTGTGCAGCCAATTTTGACTGACACTCTATTCCTCCTGAATATGCTGAAGTCCCAGCAGAATTCATTTGTTCAAGGTAGATCAGATAATGGAATTTGCTGTAAATCATTTTATCGTAGGAAAAGGAACTAAAAGCAACAGATGACAATTCTGGTTTGCTTTAGGTCAATAAATTTAGCTTTTTTTCAGAGCTAAATTTTCTCAATGTAAAGTATGAGACGAACTCTTCAGAGGATAAAAACAGAAATATAAAAATGCTCCAATTTTATTTAGCATGGAACTAATTTACACATGCCTGACCTATAATTTTAAGTATCATAGCACTGTGGAGAATAGATAGGTTTGCTATGTTTTGGTGGCTGCGTTAGAATATAGTGAATATGGTAATCTCTGGAGTCAAACTGTTTCTATTTCCATGAATATCATAATACTATTGCTTTTGTTAAGTAATGTCTGTACAAAAATCTTGTCCTTTTCTTTATTCTTTACAGATATTTTTGTAGTTGTATATTTAAGTGATCAAACAGTTTCAGAATGAAATGTGCTCCTGTCTTCTAGTGACTAGGCTAAAGGAAAGAAAATGAGACCGAGATAAGTGAGGATAAAATGCAGAGGTGGCAGTCATGTCTCACTAATCAAGGGAGAATGATTCAGTTACACTGTTCCTTTTGATCTTTTGATTCTTGTTATTTAGATACATTTTACCACCTTTAGCTGCCATTGCAAACAGTAGGCTTCTGTGATAAACACCCTTTAAACATTTTTGCTTGAATCTCTGCATCAGAACACCCGAACATCTGCTGCACATGATGAAATAAAATTAACCCAAATCCCAATTAATTTCCTGCTTTGTAGGCTGCCCTGTCCAACTCAACAGCTTTGCCTGAGCCAAGGCTTAGCAAAATTCAGAGCAGCTGAGTGTATTTCAGACCCCCATCTTCTGTCACTTGTGCATTTTGTGCCTTTATTTAATTTCAAAGACTTTCCATCTCACTGGCTTTTTGGTGCAAAATTAAAACCATGGATAAATAAGTGTTTTACACATTCTGCCTGGAAAGAAACATTTTACTTGGTACTGTGATCTGGTTTAGTCAGCTGCGTTAGGAGGTGTGGGAAGGTTAAACGTGCTAAGTGGCCAGCAGGCAGAAGATAAAATTAAAACTCTGCTTGAGGTCTCTTACTATCACGTCAAGGATGAAATGAAGTGCCTGTTAAGCTCAAGAGAGCGTCAGAAGATTGAGGCTAGCAGGGCTGGGGCTGCTGGGTGTGCACATCCTCCCTGCGCATGGGAAGGAAAGAGAGCAGTGCCGTGTCAGCTGTGCAAGCCTTGCATCTCTCTGCTTGTTACCTTACATGCTGACCCCTGGCTCAGAAACACCAGCAAAGACAAGCTGCAGCAGCCAGCAGGATAGCAGTCAGCTGGTCACCAACCACAGGCTTGTTTCTGTCAGCCCTGATTGCAGAGTCATAGCTGATGTTGTGTTAGTTAACATATCCCCTCAAGTCTTGTTCTAGTACAGCTCATTAGGCACTCCCCAGGCACTCCTCAGCTTTTTATATTGACTGAGATTCATGCTGCCAAATGCATCTGCAGCTTGTAACATGCTCATTCTTTTGCAGGTCAGCTGTGTAAAGGGTATTTATGCCATTTCACTGGCTTATGCAGATATCTTAAGATTACACTAGTACACAACTTGTAAGGTATTACTCCATAGTGTGATACAAGTTCATAAAATGGCCAAGACCAGAAACAGAACTGCTTGGAGTATTTAACCCAAAGAAATTTCAAGCCTTTGTAAAAAAAGAAAGATCTCTCCACAAGCTGAGTACTTGTCCCTTCCTGCTTGGACAGTTTTTGTCTGGAAAGCTGCAAGAGCTTCTGGTAGAAGCTGACATTTTGCAAGGCAAGCAGCCTCACCCTCACTCTTTTTTGAAAAGAATTTCTTTAGTAAGAAATCCAATTTTCCTTTAAAATAGTCAGGATAGAAAATTTTCCACTAGTGCAACAGAGAAGAAAAAATTGGTACTGAATTCCTTGACAGATTGCTTCAAGATAACAGCCTGCTCTCAAGTCAGTATAAGGTGAAATAATTATAAGTATCCAGCCTGGTAAGGAATTAAATCCCTGCAGAGCTCATTTCCATATGGACATTATGGCTCCAGAAAACATTTTTGATAGCAAATGCCCTTTCTTTCCTTTTTGTTGAAGAAACATGCTATGAATCCTGTTTTGATCCTGCACAGCTTTAAATTGACGGAAGTCTGCAGGTCTTCACCGTGTTGCTTTCTAGTTGGTATGGTGAAGGCCAATTTATCTCCTCATTTGGTAAAACTAGACAAAGATTTGGGCACACTTCAGGTCTGAAAGAAAAGAGAAGACTTCAAAACCAATCACAATTTGAGAACACTTGTTTGGAGCTCAGTTAGTTTACATAGCAGGTAGGCCATCTTGGAAAGAAAGGGTAAAAGGAGAAAGTTGATAAGAGATTTATATCTTTGAAAGAGAGAAAGGCAGTTATCAGACTGTTGATTGCATTACTGGAGGGAGGGATCATATTATGTGCAGCACAACTGCTAGCTCTGCTGAGCCCGTGTATTTTGTATCCAGTAGAGTTATGAATTTTAGTTCCCATGCTCATTTTTAGAAGGTATTTCGTGGGTTTTCCCTAAGCTACAGGGCTGAGGATTAGAGACAGAATGATTATTCTGTGAGAAATATTCATCCACTTGCAATTGCCTAATCCTTTATAGATTGCCTGGGTGAGTTCATTCTGCTGTGAAGTGTTTGCTTGGTTTCACTGACACAATTACCCTGAGAGCGTCTGATGCGCTGGCTGAAGAATATAACACGCCTGGGTGTGCAACAGCAAGTCTGGCAGGATACTGAGGGTGGTACTTTGGGTTTGCTTGTAGAAATCAGAATCAAGGCGCAGGCAGACGGCAGTTGTACATCCATCGTCCCGCGGCCTCTGCCAGTGATGGGCATGACTTAAGAACTTAAGAGCTATGAGGGTGGTAGTAGACTCCCTGTGCAAAGGGAGTATGGATTTTTCAGGAGGTTTAAGGAAGCCGTTGTGCTGAGTTTGCACGCTGAGGGCTGCAGTTCGGCCCTTGTGGTGTAACAGTATGGCGTTTCACCAGGATGCCTGGGGGCGGACAGGGGCTCTGTGTGCCTGCCAAGCTGCCTTTGTGTGGGATGTGTGGGACTCTCTTCCCAGCGTGGATCTGACTCTTCTCCAGGAAACTCAATGCCAATCGATCATAAAACAGGAGCAGGCCGTAGCCCCTCGTTGCCATGCTGTTTTGATCTGTCTCTCTTTTTCCGAGGGACAGCCAAGAGGAGCTGTATAGAGGTCAGGTGGCCCTGGCACAGTATGGCAGACATGGTGGGAGGGCAGGGCCTGCCTGTAACTCCAAGACGTATTTATACTTAATAATAATGAAGAATGATCCGTCAGCAGATGGAACTATAACTAACTGCTGCTTTGCTGTTTGAGTTAATTATTTCAAGCTGACACGTTTGTGACCGCGCTAGGCAGTTTTTATTTAGACTGTATTTTGGCTAGAATTAGATATCGGTTGCCGCAAAGATGTGAGGAATGAGAAACAAAGTTTGTGGGGATTAATTAAGTTTAAATTTATCATAGACCTCAGCTCTTCAAGAGGTCTTTGGCATCTGTTAAGTCATTTGATCTCTGAGGGGTGTGGGTGCCCTCAGAGTGCTCTGTTTACACGCTCATGTCGGGGCCCATGGGACGCCTTGGCCATGCCGGGACTTCTGAGGCCCTTTGACTGCTTCTAAACATTCAGCTGTGCCCAGTTTATGTGACTGCTTCTAAACATTCAGCTGTGCCCCGCTTACCTGCATCATGCCTGCCTCTCCCCTCCACTGTCCTAAATCGGGGGAATTACCTGTCAGCTCCTCTGTTTCCAGGGAACTGCTGTGGGAGGGTGAACAGAGGAGAGGAAGACAGTTTAAAGCTGTGGCGCTGTGAAATGTGAGCTACCGTATTTCTTCACATCATACAGCACCGCTCTCTGCTTCTACAAGGCAACGTAAAACAAGCTGGGAAACATCTGCCCCTATCAGCTTGGCACCTTAGTATCTAAATGGAGCACACCAGCCCCGGTGGACATACCGCTGGTTGGCTTGGGTATTGATCCTTAATTTTGTGTGGGTAGATGAATTTGAATCTGTTATTTCCTGAGAATATAGCATATCAGATGCCACACACTTCATGCTGGCAGTTTGCCCCAGTCGTTACCAACTAGGACTTTCCTCCTCTCACTCACAGAGACCACGGTCAAAGGAAAGGCCCCCAAAGGACACCTCCCTAGCTCTTCCTCAGACCTGTGGATGCAAAACAGTGTGGACACCGAATCTGTCATCCCCAGACTCCCTCTATGGACTGAAATGTCTACAGGCAGAAGGGATGTGTCCCCAAAGTCCCTCTTGTGGAAGCTGGCCCCCTCTGACAGTCCTCCTCTGTGGGAGGAATTCCCCTGAAAATCCCAGAAAGGTAAACGTGTAACCGGAGCCTCTCTGGCGCTGTAGTGTGGCATCTCCAGAGACTGGGAGTCTGAGGTGTCCTGGAACTGGTGAATTTGGAGCTGGACTCACCAACTGTAGCTTTGAGAGATGGCCTAGTGATATCTTGAAGAAGGAGTAAAAGGACAAACAAGGGATTGGGATCCGGGGGTGAAGAAAAGGTGTGACAAGACTAGCTACAAGAAAATGTTCCACTCATACATTGAGGTCTGTTCTCTAAGTTTATAGCTTTTCCAGATGTGTGTGCACTCTAGGGAAAGTGTGGACTCTAGGGAAGTTTAAGGAGAAATGGGACTTGGCATACCATGCAAGAACCTGGCTGTCAAGCATGTTTGCATTGAAACTTTATTACAAGGTGAAGTCCCTCTCTGTCTCTAAGCCCACATAGCAGGGCCATGTGTGATTTCACATATGCCCATCACATTGCCTCATCTGGGAACTGCATCATGGACAAGGACTCAAAAAGGCTGATGAATCTGGGAATACTCTATAGGGGTGGATGATACCAGGAAGGTTATGGATTCTGCTATTGAAGGGCTGAGCTGACCCAATTATCAAACAGACCAAGAAGCATCTTCAGTGATGCCATTGGCCTGTGGCCCTCTGCCTTACTAGCTGAGGATGCCTAGGAGCTTCAACTGTGTTTTACTGGGAAAACATAACATGAAAAAGGTGTAAGTTGCATGGATACACTAGGCTTGGCTTTTGATCTCCAGTAGTGCAGTAAAGGTCCCATGTGGAATTATATGTAGAATACAGATAAAAAAGTAAAGGCAACATGGATGGAGTAGACATATCAGTTCTGCTCACAGTTAGGAGCTGCAGTGAGCTCTGACTTCTGAACTTCCACACGGACATACTATTCATACAGAAAACACCGCAAGGTGATACTGTTCTGCAATAGAGGCGATGGCACTACTTGGTTCTAGTGGAATAGCTTGACCTGTTCAATAGCTGGAGGGGCTGAACTGAGTCCAATATTTTTGACAGAATTATGTTCATGAATGCCCTGTATTGTGACTAAAGACTTCAGTGATGAAAAGGATTCATTGATGCTTTCTAAGACAGGCAGTAAAAAAAAAAGCAGCAGCAGCTGTAGGTGTTCCTGGGTTAGGGACATTCAGACTGAGATTTTCTAGGTTGTCCTATATGAAGCATTTACATGTTTTCTTTTGGTATTCTATGTCCTCTCACATGACAGCCCCAACATGGTTCAAGGCCAAGTGCATGTTAGTGTCTACAGAGTTTGATTTTTGGGAATGCTTAAAGCGGGGGTTCTTTCAAGACAGAATATTTCAGTCTTCAGTAGTCGTGGCATGTAGTAGAATGAATAAGTTCATCCTGAAATAAATTATTACACTGTGGATGAGATTATTTTTACCTAGAATTGTTTGGGCTTTATTACTTCAGTAGTGTCTTAGAACTCTATTCTAAAGAATGAAAGAAAGGTCTCGAAGCAAAAAGTAAAAAAAGATTAGAAAACTCAAACAAAAATAATCAGAATGAATTTGTAGGACTAATGTCCTAGTTTCTTTGCAGAAATCAGTTGGCAAAGTAAATACATATTAAACATAGTAGGAAAATTATTATTTTTTATTTTAATAATAATCTACTCTTATTTTTGTCATCATCTTTAAAGTTTCTGGCAACCTTCACATACAGCACTGAGTTTTCTTGAGTGCTTTGTCTAATTAGTTTGCAGAGGACTGACAGCTGACATGACTTCCATTAATCAGTTCTGATACTCTACATTAAATTTTCTTTTACCTTGTGTATTAATCCAGTGCTGAGGGGCTGTCAGGAAGTGGTTGAGAATCCCTCTGGGATTGTACATTTTCTTGAAACTGAAGCGTAGGAAGATAATAAATCATGTGAATTTCTGGCACTTCTCCCCCTTCGTCATTAGACTTTTGGAGCAATTAAAGCCTGACAGTTCGGTCACACTGATTCACTTGTTTTGCTCAGAAATGAAATGCAAGGATTGGTTTTTATCAAACAGAACTTTTGTTTTTCTGGTTTTTCAGTTGCATTTGTAAACAGCTTAGTCCCCTGCTTCATTGATTGTTTTCTATGTCATGACAGGTCTTTTAAAAACTGTGATTTTTTAATTATTTTTTATTTTTAAGAATAATCAGGAGAATTGATAAACTGTAGAAAGAAAAGAATATTATTACTAGCTACCATCAGTGACAATTTAATGTATTATCTTATTTTCTCAATATAAATTCAGAGTGGTTATATTAAAACATTTTTGTTTGTAGGTAGAATTTCCCATAGAGTCTAAGGGAACGGAAAACCCTGCTTCAGTGGGACTTAGATGTCTAGCTTCTTCTGAAAATATCCTTCCTCAGTAAATGCAAGAATTCATAAAATAGAAATATGTGTATTGTCATGACTGGCTTCTGTCTCAGAGAGCTAATACCAAAGCTTTCCTTTCTTACCTGTTATTAAGATGTGTTCTCTGGTTTACTTCAAATATATCAAAGTTTCTTGGATTGAAACACAAACGTTCAGATTTTGGATTTATATCCTGTGAGGCCCCCTCCCCAGTTCTCTTTACTTAGCTAAACTACTAGTAACAATAAAGAGATCCTATTAATGGAATTGAAATCTAGGCTCAGATAAGGTACACCACCTTTATATATTTGTATATATATATATAAATCCCATTTTTATATATTTAAGCACTTATAAAAACACTTATGGTATGAATTTATGCAATCATAAAGATGTGATAACACATAATATTTTTATAAACAATAATAGAAGATAAAGAGATACTTTTTGTAATTCAGTTAGACTTGGATGAGAATATCTTTGTGTAGACTAAGCATCTCATCCCCACTGGGCTTTAGACAGACTTTACATTCTAGCCAGTCTACAATATACATGACTTTTTTGGCAGTCATTGCACTTGCCTTTTTGCAGTTCCAGTGACTGTCACTTTCTTCCTTGTGTAAGTTTCAGCTGAAGGAAGTCTCACATAACTTAATGTCAAGTAGAATTTCCAGTATTAACTGGAAAAAACATGAGAGGAGGACCACTTAAAATCTGATAGAGTCTGTAATTTGCTGGCCCATTTGACAGAAAGGAGCTTTACTAAATATTAAAGAAGCATATTTACATAGCAACACTTTTAGCATATACAGATGTTTCAAGGTAATAAGGTGAGCATCCAAAAAGTACCTTACCTGATGTTCCAGGAGCAAGTTGTGTGTATGAGTTGAAAAGGAGCTCAATACAGCCCAAACCCTTTAGTAGTTCATAATCTAACATTTCTACTAAAACCCCCAAAATCTTATTTTTTTATGATTCAGAGGACAAGATGGTTGAAATTATTTAGCCTTTCATGTTAACTTAATTGCAAACAAAATGAAGTACGTAGTTGAAACACCAAAAAAGAATCTTTAAAAAACATCCAGCAAGTTTAACATTTAAGATTAATTTAAGGAATCACTGAAAAGTCAGCTGCATTGCAAATTGAACCAAATATGGAAATTAGTTGCATTCAGTAGTTAAGAATTTGGCAGTTGCACAAAGCTTTCATGAAGTATGAGTTGCATCTATAAATATTTTATATGCATCTGAACTGCTAACAATTTATGGACAAATAAGAGTTAGTTTATACTTGAACAATGTATGAAGATGTCCTTATACAATAATATATAAGTGTAATGTAATGGAACAACACATCTTTTGGATATATATCATCAGATAATGAACAGTGTTCTTGTAAAGTATAATATATGGTTAACAGCTAGGTTTACTAACTCAATTAGATGTTGGGTAAGGATATGTTTGTGTAGACTCTGCCACTTTCCCAGAAGTAACTAGTTCATAGGTATGTCAGTGATGTATTTGCTTTGGGTTCATAGTATATTTGAGTAGGTTCATAGCCAATGAACAGCTGCATGGAAAATACTCACTTAGGTCCCAGGCTTAAAACAATTCATCCACAGAACCGATGTTATTGGAGCCCTATTGATCAGCTATGTTATGCATGCCATGCTCCAGCCCTGCTCACACAAATTTGATTGGACTACAACACTAAATGTGTTGGGGAAAGTGTTTGAGCTTTTTCCCCACCACAAGCAATTAGTTGGCATTCATGATATTACTTAAATAATTAAGAGTGAATTAGGTGAATAAGAACATGAAAGACTGGAAATCAATTTCTTCAGTTGAAAGGGAAAGATCAAGTTTATAAATAAGGCCTACCAATTTACAGAATATGATGTACTTGAAAATAATTTAGACAAGTTGAAGTTACTTAATGTTTTGGATGGGAGTGTTAAATGCCAAATGCAGCTTATTAGGGCATGCTAATTCATGTGTAAAATAGAGACCAGTATAACAACGGATACTATGGTCCAATTTCAAAGCTGGCTGTAAGGCTTGATTTACAGTTACACTGGTTTGTAAAGGCAGGCAGACAACAGTTCATCTCACTAGGAAGATATACCTGCCAATAATATGCTAGTAAAATAGATTCCAGTTTTGGTAGCTAAGTTTTGAGATTTATCTTGAAACCAATTTTCAGCTTTTGTTGCAAACTTATAGTCTGCAGTGACTCAAAATAAAGCATTTAGTTCTCTCCTCAGGCTGAGACATTTATCTCTAAAATCATATAACTAAAAGTGAAAGCATCTCCTACACATAGCTGGAGAGATCTTGCTACAAGAGGGAATCTGAGGACTTAAATTTATGTGCTTTTTGAAAATGGATATCTCAGTGCAAATAATTGGCGGTGGTATAGAGATGAACTGATAGCTTTGCAGGGCTGAGGGCAAACAAATGCAATTTGGACTTAGTTGTGGTGATCTCTCTGTGGGGAGAGTAGGACTGCGGCAGAAGCTTGGATTAAAAATAGATTATTTTTTTCGTGAAGAAAAAACCTGAATATTAAGATGTCAATGTTTTTGATCAGATTAATGGATGTATTAAATATGCAATTGGAAAGTTTCAGCAACATTTGTTTCAGACATTTCTGAAGGCTTCAAAACAAAATTTTAGCTCGTTAATAGAATTGGATTGTGTGGCTAGGCAGCCAGCAAGATACTAAATCTTCAAGCTGATAATAGGGAGATGAACTGTGGTGCCCAAGAAGAGTTCTGTTGACTTCAGTGGAGCTCTGGGCTTTCTGTGGTAAGATCTTAGCTGTAGAATCAGGAACTCATGCAATGAAACAACATCTCCAGGGAAGCTAAAAACACCTGAACCAACAAAAATTGAAATGCACGAATTCCCTCCATGAAGAAACAGTTATGGTGTTTCTTTTCCCCTCAATACCTGTTCTAATTTTTACTGTCATGGTTGGTTATATTATCTACGTTTTTAATTTGCCATTCTGTCTTTGAAATGTAAATTCTAAATGTGATATTTTATTGAAATTATAATCATTTATAGAAACATTATGTGATTTGTTGAAGTGTAATGGCATTGTATTATGTCTGCAGATTTAGAAATAGAGATTATACACACATTTCCTAAGATAAAAAAATAAAATCCCAGAAATATTTATTTTTTTAAAGGTATACATTACTGACTGTGTTGATGCTCGTTATTCCAGTTCTATGCTACTTTGGGAAATCTAGGTCCTGGAAGAAAGAACCTTTGATCAAACCTGATTAAAACTTTCTGTCAGCTTTTTCAGCCTACAGAAAGATTTCTGAATGCTGGAGAGACTGAACTCTTTAAAAGCTTTTGGAGCATAATTTGATTTAGTCAGAGCCACCTCCATAATTCTCCAAAGTGATTGAAAAGTAGTGAAGTTTTACTTTGCTACAGAGTCAGCTGGGGAGGTGTAGGCAAGCTATATTTTCCAAATAAATATTGTAAAGAACAGAATGGTTAGTGTGCATAGTTTTTCCACAGAACTAAAATACCATTCTTTTGAAAAAGTCAGTGTAAAAGTTGAAATAACAAAGTGAAGCCAGAAAGTATATATTCACTTTTTCCATGTACACCCAAGAATTTCTGTATAACTGGTCATCTGGGATAGTTGTATAAGAAAAAACATTTTGAAAGAGTTTCTTAAACACTGGTTGTTTCTTAAATGCATGTATTGTCTGTAAATTGCTAAAGTGATGCTTTTTTTATTAGTACTTTTATGTACTCGAAGGCAATCTCTCCAGGGAAGAATCAGAATGAATAGTTGGGTGATGGGAGGGAGCATACTTTTTCTTATGGTCATTTAACCTGTGACACCTCTGTAGACTATCAGCAAGAGTGGTGTATGGGAGTTTTGTATATAAGAGATACAGATAAGCACATGTTGGAACATGTGACGTGAGGAATCATCTCCTAGAACCTACAAATATTTTATCACTCTAAAATGGCCAGCAGGTTTATCTAGCTCCTAGGATGTGGTAATTGAGAAAATGTTTACTGTGATGGTGGTGGGTAGGTGTTTTTCACAAGAGGGATTATCCTATCACAAACTTGGGTACAGTAACTAGTAACAATTACCAATGTGGGTAATGTTTTGTGGGTCACTAGGTCCTTTATGTATAGTAGTCTCCTAGTTTGGATCAACACAGGACCTTCCCTACTGTATTAGGGCTCAGGAAGAAAATGAAGGAGAGAGGATATAGAAAATACAACCTAGAACTGTGTAGCATGAGAATGTAAGGCTGACTTTATGCCAGTGTAGAAAAGTTAATGAAAATTTGTAATCCAATTAAAAACATGATTTGTTTGCAAGAACATAGTAAAAGATTATTATTTATATATTATAAAAAATATATTATATACTTGTTGTTCTCTGAAAAGACAAGATGATGATAGAAATGGTGGTGAGAGGAATAGCTGTAAGCACCTTTGGAAGAAGACTAACGAGATCTGTCTGTTTAAAAAAATTCCTTGTAGAAACTTGTTTCCCCTGTAGTCTCCTTCAATTAGCATGAAACCATCATGGAGATATAATTATACTTCACTGAGGATCCATGAATCCAGGAAATGAAACAGTCCATTCTCTTTAGACACTGCAGCCAGTGACAAGAGTTGTGCTTTCTGGATCCAATCTGTTTTCCTCATGTCCCTGCCATGGATTGCAGCAGTTGTTACGAAGCTTGTCTAATAATTTGTTTTAGCCATATTATCTACTTACATGGAAATGACTCCACCACTAAAATTTTCTGGGTTTTGTTTTCGGTTTTGTTTTTTTTTTTTCCCTGCAAACATAAGTATTCCATAGGAAGATGAGAGACAATTGCTCTTATAGGAAGTCAGCATGTTACAGTGACAAAAACCATTAAGAAAATTGTGATTTATGAACCTCTCAGGAAAAAAAGCAAGAGTTGGACTTACGCTTAGCTTTCAGCAGATTGAGAAAGCCACAGACTAACTGGTAGCAAGAAAAGCTTGGAAGTAGCTCACAAAATTTGAACAGATTGTTTTAACTTTTTGCTTTTCTGCTTTTATGAAGGCCTAGTGCTTCTTTGTTTAAAAAGAAACAAATTTGTTCTTAGAAGCTGAGTCATTTAAATGAATTTTCATTGGTGTATTCAGACACTAGTGCTTCAGTATAATGCCCTTAATTAATGACTTCTGGAAGGAAGACAAAGCAGAATGAAATTAAAGACATTCAAGACTCTGACTAATAGTTTGCCTAACTTTGAAGTCAACTAATACAAGGTTTCTAAACAGCTCACCAGAAAATAGAAGTTTCTGCAGGAAGTGTCACTTTCAAAAAACTTTGAACATTTCTGTGGAAAGTAAGATACATGTTTGCACATGACTGTATATAGAAGTGACAGGTATGTTGTTTAGCTGGTGTCATATCCACACTTACGGAATTTATAAGTACTGGTTAAATTTTCAAGCTGAAGAGGTCAGGCAAGCAGTATGTATTTGGTACAGTAGATACTGCTAATTGGGTGGGTTTAGGTGAAAATCGGGCAGCAAAAGTCAAAGACAGAAAATTTTCGTTGTCATCATATGAAGATTTTGGAATGGATGGATAGGATTTCTGGTCAGACTGAGGATCTGCACAGCCAGTGTAGCCAATAACAATACAAGGGTGTGAGACAAGAAACCAGGATGCAGGAAAACAAATTTGGGCTGTTTTTTTCTCAGATTCAGACTGATTTCTCAAACTCGTGCATCCTGAGTGAGAGACCTGACTGTGGCAATTATGCTAATATCTTGATCTCAATATCTCTGTCCATTTGTTGGCAATATTAATTAGGCCAACTAGAGACAGGGTGTTCATCTAGTATTGATGTTCATGTCCTTCGTGTGGGCTACACAGAGCTGGGGCTTGCAACTTGGTCTTCTCTGTTCCAGGCAACTGACTTGGCAAGTGGTTCTTCTGTGATGAGAACACTGGTTTTCTATTTCCCATTTCAAAAGGCTTTGGCTTTGCTAACATCTAGGGAGAACATTTTTTTTTGAATACTGAAATTATCATTGAAAGGGAAACCACCTGCTCCCCTAGGTGCAATGGTTGTATCTTGCTGAGAGACAGCTGCTACAGCTCTGGTTAAAAGCTGTGGGTAGATTCCTAGCACATCCACAGAAGGAAAGGAGCTAGAGGAAAAAAAATGTCAGATGGTAAGTTTGATGTGGCACTGTGTTCCAGAGATAAGAATGTTTGTTCATTGCTCTGCTGGGAAAAATTATGCTGTTTTTTTCCACTACAAGAAACTACAAGGAAAAACTTCGGGCTTTTCTTTCACACTGATGTCACTGTTCATGGACCAACAACCTCTCTCTCTTGTTGTCTCTCTCTTTCCCCTCCATCTCTCTCCTGCCCCTCTCCTGCCCCCCGCCCCCTCCACCAGCTTCAGTTCAAAAGAACACCTAAATGTGTGTGTCTCTATTCAACAGAGCAGTTTAAGCTAATGTTTAGAACCCAATGGCTCTTGGACAACAGCACACTTAAACAGATGGAGCATGCTGAATAGCTATGTTGGGCTAAACCGGCCTTGCAATAAAGAGAAGTGGTGGAGTCAATGAAGTAACACTGGTGTTAGTGACACCAAAAACTAGAGAATGGAATTAAGTTCTAACAAAAAATCTACTACATCATTTTCCTCAGACTGCTGTTTAAGTAGACTCACTCCAACCTGTTCCTCCTGATACTTTTCTTCAGCTTTCATTAGTTTTTTGTTAGTTTTCCTTCATAAAAGGGAAGCAGGTTGTTACCAAATGTCCTAATGCTGCCTCATTTCTACATGAGCAGGATTTTATAGCAGAAATGTCTGTGCTTCAGTTCCCTCAAAAAAGGAAAACTAAAGAATTTATCAAGAAAGAAACAGAACCTGACATCTGCTTCATAGAAGAGCAACAGCAGCTCTGTTTTGTGTGGTATTTTTGCATTGTACTCCCACTGTGCAACAATACAATAAAAAATTTAATAAAATGCAATAGAGGGAAATATGTTCTCAAATGAGATGTGAAAACAGATGTGTTCTTTAGTTCTGAAGAAAATGAGGGCATCACACTCAGTAATTTTGGACTACAATGACATACATTTTACCACTGCTTTTTAATGTAGTCCTTGTTCCATTGTTAAGATTGCAAGACTATTTCCTTTTAAATTCTATTTCATGTTACTTTCAAACTTAGTTTTTAAAAATTAGGCAGAAAACAATTTAAGAATTACTCTGAGAGATGAATATTTTTCTCGGAGAAAAGAGGAATTTGATATTATTTCTTTCAGTTACGCGTGAAAACAAGTACAAAGATGGTATCTGCCAAAATTACCTTAATACTATCACCTATCTCAGTCACTCAAGCAAGTGGGTTTGTTAAAAAAAAAAATATCAGGAGAAGGAAGGAAAGCTGGTGGGAGAGACAGACTGTTCGGATGGACATGAGCATTCTGTGAAAAGGACCAGGTGATGGCCTATACTCAACTGTTTGTCCTGTTGCAGTAGATTATCTAGGTCATATTTATAAACTCGAAGCTCCAAAGACAGTTTTGGGATGAGTTTTGCAGTCAGCCTTTGAATTTTTTGTCTTGACACACAGACCAGAAAATAGTGATTGTTTATGGGGAAGATGTTGCTCAAGATATGTGGTGATTCATAATCCAGAAACTCAGGGTTGATAAAGCTGAAGTCTCCATGTAAACACAGGAGGAAGCAGGGATGTTTCTGGTTCACAGTGGAGATCTGTCTGCCTTTAGGGTCCAGGGCTGGCTGTACTTTGAAGATAAGTAGGACAGAACTGAAGCAAACAGATGTGAGCACATACATTTACAGTCTGAACTTTGGGTAGAGATTTATGATTGCTTTGTGAGAAGACTTGGCCGAGGGCTTACAACTGTTTTGAATTGCACAACGTGGTTTCCTTTCTTTCAAATATTGTATGAATTGTGAAGATATAAAATCTATTTTCTCTGAATGGGTAATTTTAATGTTTCTAATTGTTCATGTTTGCTTGGTTGTTTTGACTGCTGCATTCTTTTGTAAACATTTCCACTTTGATATTAAACTAGCCACTTTCACTGTAAAGTTGTAAAGATGGCTTTCAAAAATTAATGTTAGTAGGTGGCATCCTTAGTAAAGAAAAGTAGTAAAGAAGCCTGAATGGAATGCATTTTAAAACTAATTAATCATTTTTAATTAAGGACTCTGTCAGGTGGCAAATTTCTGCATTTAGGTCAGAATTCTTAAAATTTTTGTGCTTTACTCCTTACCAGTAGTAATAAACTAATTTGGAAGAATCTGGTATGTACATTTCATCACACAGCAATAATAATGTTTAAAGGGAGGGTTTTGTATGGTGAAGCTGTTCAGAATTTAGTCTGCTCAAGTACACTGGTGAATATGTCTTGCTTACAGGAGAAAAAAACATGGAAAGGCTTCTCAAAAATCAGACAAAGACTAACGTTTCTAAGGGCTGCTAGTATTTTGGAAGAATAATACGTATTTTTAATAATCTGCCAAACACACTGTTCAGGTTACATTTTGCAGTCAGACTGTAGCAAGATTTGTAGCTAATGAACCTCTCTCATGCTCTGTATATCAATCAAAACCAAGTATACTTGGAGCTGATAGTGAGAAACAATCATAGGCACTTTAATTTTTTACCCACCAAAGATGAATGTTGATCCACGTCTTTCAATCCACCACTTTGACAGCACAACAATAAAATAAAGCTGGATTTATTTAGCTGACATCAAGACTTATTTTGCATTATCTTAGAGAAATCTGCATTCTTGTAATGACTTGATCAAAGGTAGAAGATGATGACTGAACGATGGTACTACAAAATGGAGCTGTTATAGACATTTGAGTCTTCCTTATTGGAAGAACAGAAATTACCTACATTAAAAAAAATCTTGAAATCCTGAACATTTAAAGTTTAACACTACTTTTCACTATGCTTAGTATGATGTGCACTTTGATAGATGAAAGTATTGCCTTTAATGCCAGACGCTATTCCTGAATTAACAAAATGTCAATAGGTTGTATGACATGATTTTCAATAAGCAGAATATATGTAAAAATAAAGGCTTTTGAAAAAACATTGAAAATTCTTGAGGTGATATAGGTGCTTATTGTGAAAAGAGCTGGAGGAATAACATGCTTCTACTCCAAATCAAATCGTAACATATCGTTTCCCTAATCCTGAAAGTGAGGAAATTCTTTACGCTGTTACTCCTTTCTACTTAACTTGTTTTCTTTTCATAGGGGATAAATAATTTTGAATAAGTTCTTTTGTTGGATTTAAAATATCTCCAGTTATGCCGCTACTAGTTTTCCCTGTTTCGCATAGTCCAGTTCTAATATCTATGGGGTAGCACAAAGAAACCACAACGTCTGATGGGGATCTTCTTTGATAAATCTACCAATAAGGTAGACAAGCCTGTCACTGGAAACAACAAAATGTTTCTAATTTTCTGACTTGCCACGATTTCATATGTTTATGGTGCATTTATGAGAGTCAAACAGCTGGAAATTGTGTTGAGTACCTTGGCAGGGTGATTTCTAACAGTTAATGTAGAAGTTAAAATAGAAATCAAGACAGATTAGGCAATGTGAAAGTACCCTTTGGCTCATTTGTGTGGCTTGGGAGTTAAAAGAAGCATTATGCCTCTGAAGACTGGGACAAGATGGGACTACCACTACAGTTCATTAATAAAATGATCTTATTTGCAAATCAGCAAATGCTAAATGAAACAGTCCATTTGCCTCCCTAAAACACAGCAGTTTTAGAAGTTTAGAGGAACCAAAACCCCTAGATATAACATTGGCATTTTCTCTTACAAACAGTCATATGTTCAACACCATTCTACTCACCACAGACACTGGATAAATCAAAAATCTTTATAATGGAGTACCCCTCTGTTCAGATTCCAACACAGTGGCTAAAATAAAAATATAATCTGGGGAGAAATTATTTCTTGCTGTGGCTTTGCAAAATCATATCTCAGCTGGAAAGAGGTTTTTTAAGACATATTCAAGCATTGTCCAGGATTTAATTTTGTGTTTTACACAGCATAATATGTAGTGAATTATTGCAGTATAAAAGGTAAAATGATAAATCCTCTTAGTAGAAAACAAAGTGACATTTCTTATATTTTTCAGATAAGCATGAAGTCACCTTCTACATTTACAGAGTCAATACTTATTCAGAAATTTATTAAACAAATTTTTAGAAGTAATATAAACTGTTTCTGAACTCCACTGGTAGTGGATTTTCGATTTTCTAATGTCTAATGTCAGTGAAGCTGGAAATTCTTCTTTTTTGATATTTTTAGAAATATTTCAAAATATTTTGCTTGATATCTTTTTAGGGAAAAAAGCTCCTTATTAAGCAAAATCTTTCTCTTCTGGATACTGCTAGACCTTAGTTCTGTGGTATTACAATATATTACATTGGCGAGATACAGGCAGAGTCAAGTGTGCATGAGAAGGCTCATGAATTTCACATTTAAAAACCAATTCTCAGTGAAGCAGGGTTATAGTCAGAAAGAGGTGAAGAAAGCCTTAATAAATACACATGTTATTACAACTGATGATAAGTACTTAGCAGTCTATGAAAATATTGGCAAGGCCTATGTGACAAGAATAGATTTATATTCCCAAAATAAAAAGAATGAAAGAATATGAGCTGGTAAACTAGATTGGAATCAGTGAACCGAGAAAAAATATTCTATAACTATTAAAAGGCTTGACTGTCTCTGTCAAAATAAGGTTTTTTACAAGCAGTAAAGAAAGATAAATGTTGCACTGAACTGTTGCAAAAAACCTGTTTGTGGAATGGTGAAGAAAAATGCCTGAATATAACAGAGTCAGGCACCATAATGTTCTCCAAGCCAGTCAAATGGCAGCTTTATTAGCTGAACATACTTACTCTGTTTTAAAAGACAGATGATGAGAGTGGCTGCATTCTAATCCAGAATCATTCACAGTGAAAATTATTAACAATAGCGAGCTACTCTAACCCTGATCTTGTACATTCACTATTGTCTTTTTTTTTTTTTTCCCATTTATTGTCCTGTAGTTTTTAGGATTCTTAGGAAAATTTGAGATAAGTAATTAGTCTTGGTTCAAGTGTAGGGGAATATCCAAATTGTATTTAAAGGTTCTGGAGTACATGGAGTAATCTGTATCATATGATTCAACTTCAAGGACTGATTCATTGTGGCTCATTTATCATGACTTGTTCTAGAACTGGTTTATCCTATTGTCATGGTTTAACACCAGCCAGTAATTGAGTACCACGAGCCGCTCACTCCCTCCCTCCTCACCCAGCAGGGTGGGGAGGAGAATCGGAGGGGAATGTAAAACTTGAGGGTTGAGATAAGAATAATTTAATAATTGAAATAAAATAAAAACAAAAGAACAATAGTAATGATAACAATAACAGTTATAATGAAAAAGAGAAAGAAGGGGAAAGGAATGAAATCCAAAGGGAAGGGAGAAAAGAAAACAAGTGACGCCCAACACATCTGCTCACCGCCCACTGACCGATGCCCAGCCAGTCCCCGAGCAGCGATCGGCAGCCCCGGCAAACTCCCCCCAGTTTATACACTCAGCGTGCCATCCCATGGTATGGAATATCTCTTTGGCTAGTTCAGGTCAGCTGCCCTGGCTGCGTCCCCTCTCAGTTTCCCCTGCCCCTCCAGCCCTCTCGCTGGCAGGGTCTGAGAAACCAAAAATGTCCCTGACCCGGTACGAACACTACCCAGCAACAACTGGAAATATCAGCATGTTACCAACACTGTTCCGATACCAAATCCAAAACACAGCACTGCACTAGCCACCAAGAAGAAAATTAACTCTATCCCAGTTGAAATCAGGACACCTATAAATCCAATATTCAGGAAAATCAAGTTGCCTCTGTCCATAGGAGTAGTCAGTCTAAATGCTTGGTAGCATATTCAGTGTTAAAACACTAGGAATCAAAACATGCAGACCTTGCAGAGACAAACTGGAATGGTGGTCTGTGTTTGTTTCCTTAGTGAATAAAAGAATTATATGTGAATTTTCAAAAATCTTTTAAAGAAAATATAGAGTATTGAAAGGACAAATGCTATTCAGGCAAAGCAGTGATAAAGACTACAATTTTAGAAAAGTTCCCCAGCTGTAAAAACCAAACCACACAAGAAATAAAACCTAGAATCCACAGATGAACAGTATCTGACTAGATTTTCAGTCCTGGAATTCAAACATAAGCAGGTAGGTTAAAAAAATCAAAAAATAAATAAATTACACAACAGCTTAGAAGGTTTGAGATTAACTGGATTTATGACAAGCCAGTAAAGCAGAACAAACTCTTAAATATAACAAAGTACTTCATATATGCCTCTAGCTGAAAAGCTTGAGAGAAAGTAGGTATTTTAGCAATCCCACTAGTCAGGAATAGAAAATGACAATAGATAGCTACTTTAGAAGAAATACGAGAGTTTCAGACAATTTTATAGAGCGTTACATACTACACATAATAGGCTTATTCAACAAAATCATGTGAGGAGGAGAAAATTCCTTTTCTTGGAAGGAAACAAAGGCTATTGCGCCTGAAGAGACTGAATGAACTGCTGATTATAGGGACCCATTACAGTGGTAAGCGTTGATGCAGAGGTCCTTACCAAAGTGCTGGTGGACTAGGGAGTCTGTTTAGATGAGAACATCCAAATTAATCAAAGTTTATTCTAGACTAACAAAGGAGATCCTAAGATCTGTGACACTCCTAAGACATGTGTGTGGTCTAACAACCTTTTGATGTAGACAGCACCGAAAAGACAGTGAGGATTAATCAGAAACCTCTGGTAGAAGCTGAGCTGTTGCATTTCTACTCTCTACAAGGTGCTTTTGGCAAGCTGGAAGGTGCTTCCTCATGTTTCTGTAGGTTAGGGAAGGGATCCAGGGAGGGATGCATGTTGCTGCCACTGCTGGCTGCAGCCAGGGCATCCCTGGCCACGCAGAAGCCCTCAAATCAAAGGAATAATGGTCAGAGCAGGCACAGAACATTGAACAACTGTCTGATGAGCTGATTTTTGTACACTTTCCCTCTGAAAAATAACACTATTCCAAGCATGTGGACTTTGTACTACCTGGGAAATAAATAGCTAAATCTCAGCTGTTGGGAATCCTGCTTTCTGAAAAAGTCCAGTTGGTCTATTAGCTTAAATGGGTTAAAAGTGGTATAAATGATAAAAAAGGGATATTAATCCCACAAAATATCATGTATTTTGAAGCAAATTTTATATTAGACTAGTGTAAAAAACCAAAAGATCTTAAAGTAGGCAGTATGGAGACTTTTAAGTGGGTAGAAAGGCTACTATTAAAATGCATACACTCCCCAAATTTAATTTTTTATCTCCGTGTTCACATGCATTTTTATCACAGACAACACTACAAAAACTCAGCACAGTGTTCCTCTGAAAACAGAGTACAAGGTTATGCATATCAGTATTAAATAGGCTTTCCAAGATAGGCGGTCTTGTGGCTTGCAACACAGCGGTGTATTATCATGCAATGCGGGTGAGGGATGTTACAAAAGAGTGTGAAAGCTTATTCAGAGCTGTGGATTAAAATGAGGAAAAAACAGTGTGAGGAAATGAATTTTTCAAATAGCTTCTGAAAAAGAGATAAATTCACACCAAGAAATCCCTTTGCTGAGGCTATCTTAAGATTTCTAGATAAATATGAAAAATTGCAACCCTCTCCTTATTTACCGCTACAGGTTAAATAAGGAATTCCTCCTTAAACACCCTCCAGTATTTATATCTGATTGGTTAACTGGGCAAACCACACAATTTGGTCAAGTTTTTGGAGAGGAAAAATACTTGCTATCTTAGGAAGAAATTAGTACTAACCCTGCACAATCTGAGAATTGTTTTAAATACCCTCCTATATGGTAACCCTTGCTACTCTGCTGTGGATCTGAATATACTAGGTGGGCGTGAGCCCTACCATGTGTGGCAATATCCTTTTATTGCTTACAGCATTCAGCCACAGACATGCCTGCTAAGTGCTTTTCTAAAGTAAAAATATTCTTGTGGTAGCTGTGACTGTCAAAGAATGTAAACAAGTCAAGGTGTGAGATGAAAGGCAGTTTCTTTTACTGGTATGTTCCTCTTTATATTGGTTGGTCTAATAAAAGATACCTTCTCCATACAAGCCTTGCCTGTTAAGAGATTTTTTTGCCGTGCAATACTTCAGTTTTACCTGCTAGACTCTGAAGTGCTCAAATATGAAAGGTGTTATTTCCCCTTACCCCCAGTGTATTCTTCTCACTGGAAGAGTATGTTCTACTAAAACGTAGGATATTTTGGTAAGAGAAACAGCGGGTGCAGTAATTTAATTACCTAGAGTGTTGACTCCTCATTTATAAAGTGGGCAAAAGTTCAACATACCGTAACACTGAGACATTAGGAGGTGTCTTTGGCTATTTTAATCAATAATCTTACACAACTTCAAGATTTTCCTTTAGAAAATTTTAATCTTCAGGTAGAAAGTGGATGCCACTCCTGATAAATTTTTTTTTTTTATCTTAAAAATGTTTTAACTTTGGCTTTAAGGAGTGCCTGTATGTTTCACATATGTCTTTTGATTGGTATTCAGTTGCCCAGAGAAAAGAGTTCAGCTGCCCAGCTGCCCCCACCTTTCCTAACTGGCCTTTGTGCGATGGCCTTCTCTAACAGTTTGTTTTCCCTGGATTATGGGAACACTGCCTTTTTGGATACTTCTTGGAATAAAATAAATGAAAAAAATATTAGGTACAATGCAATTTTCTGTAAAAAGCAGTTTTCAACAACATTTTAGATTGGATTTTATTGATGTAAAGTAATAATGGTTTTAGGAATTTTCTTTTTATGTTTTTCATTATAATTAACTTTTTTTCTGCTTCTTGATGTATAGTACTAAATTTAACTGTGGGAATATGCAGCCAATCATAAGCCATATAATTAAAAAGATAACAAGAAATGTCTTTATAAACTTCATTTTGACTGTTATCTAGTGTAGCATTAATATTTTCAAGAACATCTGACATCTTATTTTTCTTAATAAAAATTAAAATAAAAAGGGAAAATGTCCTTATTAATCTACTCAAGTGCCAATTACCAATTTCAGTAAGAAAAACTGACGGCATGAGACGTTTCTGTGACACAGTGTGGATAGTTGTATTAGATTTGTAAAACACAGAAATTAGTTTGCATCCCTTAAAATATTTTCTGAACTGTTAAGCTGCTCTCACTGCTACCTCTGTTTCACCAGAATCCTTGAGGAAAACCCAGGTCAGTGGTCAGAGCTGACCACAAGCACCGACAGCTGAGTCTCTTGGGAGGGAGAAGCGGTTGCAGAGCCAGGGGGTGCCCTCAGGACCCTGACACCTTACCAGACTCTTCCACCACTCATCATATCCCTAAGTTCACCTGCCTTCTCTCATCCTAGGTCAGTATCTACTCAAGGAGCTCAGTGGCCAGATACTGACTGTGTGGCTTTTGGTATTCCCCACTGACCTTGCAGGCCTGTATGACACCTCACTTTAACCAGGCTCGACATATGTGAATGTCTACAGAAACAACCAGCCCCTTTCATTCAAGGCTACGTGGTTAGATGAGACCTAGAAGCATCCCTCCACCATGCTCTTGGTGGGCGCTGAGGGCAGTCTGACCCATCCTCGCCCTGGAAGAATCCCATGTACCTGGCCAAAAAATAGCCAGCTGTGAGGTGCAGGCTAACACATCTGGGAGAGGACAAGAAGACCCTTCCTGAGTTAAAGACAGATAGATTTAGATAATGCTATTTGCTAGGACAGTCAGTCAGCAAGCAAGAGAACAGCTGTCATTCAATTTGTTTTACCTTTACAAATCAATTGTCTTTGATTTGCTCATTTGCAGAGGAAATTTGGCAAACGATTTCAGCAAACAATTTAGGCAAACCAAAGACCTTACTCAAAGCACAGCACTCTCGTGACCTCAGTGCCTTGTTGTTATCCAGATGCTGTGCAAACCACCTGACAGAGAGATATCTGGCTTTTTAGTGCTGCGCAATGTATTCCCTGCAGGGACCAAACCACAGCCATCTTGGACAAGTAGTGCTGAGTGGTTCTTGCCTCCAAATGGTTTTGGAGATTATCTGTCCCACGACACCTCTCGAAGCTTCCTCAGTTCTCCCTCATTGGAAGAATTTGTCTAGAAAGCTCAGGGTGGTGGAATACAGGGAAGATCCCCTCTCTCTCATTTTCTCACATGACAACAGGTGAAGGTGAAACCATGGAGTTGAAGGGCAGGCTGAGAAAGGAGTCAGTGACACTGAATCTGGAAGATATCCTGGCTGTTGTGTTATGAAGAAGGTGGCAAAGAATGCTGAACCTGGTGGTTGTACCTGAATCATGGTGAGCTGTATGCAATTCTAGTACTTTCTAAAGAAATCCTCCTTTATTGGTTCTGAAATTTCCAGATGTAAATTGTGTTATGGATACTTTCTTCTATAAAATCTGAGATATTTTTGTACAAAAACAAGTTTGAGAAGCTCTGTTTTCCAGAGGACCATGCACACAGAGACATTAATTGTGCTGTCTTCCCTGAATGTACTGCTTGCATCCTTTGTTAGCACTCATGACTGGCCATGAGGTGGGCAAATTTGGGGTTAATTTATTATCTGCCCTGTTTACTTTTCTGAAGTGTCACTATGAAAGTGCCATTTTTATGTGTATAAGAACATTCTCAACATTCAAAGTGGTTTAAAAATATCAGTAGAGATTCAAACAGTTTTTTGACCTTTTTTAATACCCTTGATTCTTAGTTTAGTGGAACTTTCACATTAACTACTTTTTAGTAGGGTTTTTTTGTTAGTGATAGCAAATTAGGATTTATTCATTCAATAACTGTAACTAATGAGATGAAGATACTTCATTATTTTAAGGCTGCAAGGAAATATATCATTCTGCTTCTTTAAATGAAATACCTATTAAATAATTTGTCCCTTTTTTGCTGCATCCAGATGATGCCATCTGTACAGAGCACTGAATCTATATAATGTTTATTTTTTATTTATTTTAATAGATTATTTAAATTATTTGCTTATTATTTTAGTTTAAATAAGGTTAAACTATAAAATTGTAGGGTCCCTATTTTCCGGAGTAGAATTCCAGGTTTATTTTAGACTGGAACTTGATTGTAAACAAAGCCAAATTTATTGGGGTGAATTCCATCTGAACTTGCAGCTGTCCTGTGCTTCATTCACTGTTTTGGGACAATTAATGAAGAGACATGAAACTCTGGAAAGATAGTGAGTCATTATAGGCATCTACCTAAAGAAAACAATGAGCTATGGGGAAATATTAGAGCAACTGAAGGAGGAAGAAGAGATTAAATGTACCTGGCTGTACAAACACAATGCAGACAAACATTTCTTGATTTCAAACCCACTGCAAAATTTCTTTAAAGGAAAACTTGTTCCTTCTATAAACCACCCTTTCTTAATACTTTAACAAGTATTAAGTATTGGGAAAACTTTTTTTTTAAATTTTTTTTGGACATAATCCCTTTCTGAGTTGAAATCTGCCTAAACCAGACCTACAGGTTCATTTGTATTCCTAGCCTACCAGTACTTTCAAATCCACCCCTTTATGGAATAAACTTCTTTTGAAAAGGCAATAGGGGAAAATAATAGCTCTTTCTGAAAAAGGATTGTTAATGATTACCACGAGATCTTTTAAGCATAACTGAAGTAATCCATTTTTCATAACAGGGCACACTTTATAGCGTTGTTGAATCAGGATATATTATTGCCATTTAAGTAGAGGAGGCAAGTAATGCATTTCTAAGAATTCCATCTTTGAGAACTAGAAGCAATAAAGTCCACTATTAATGACATTATTTTAATTTAAGTTTTCATATTAAGTAGTTGTCTTCCTTAATCATAATTCACCAACTACACATTACAGGATTTTACAAAAATGTATAGTATAAGACATTATAAGACATATAAGGTATAAATTGGTTACAGAATGCTTCAGTGGTTACCTGGCTTTGTCTTGGTTATGCAGTTGGGTAGGATGCAAAGAATGTGCTATATCTGGTATCACCTCATCTGAGGATTTTGGGGGGATATTTCTTGAGTCATTCTGGAAACCAAAGCCCTCCCTCTTTTTTCATCCCAGTATGAACTGGGAAGGAGACAGCCTGGTCTGCTCTGGGTCCCTTGGCTCTTGGTTCTGCGACTATCCTGGCAGTGGATAAGAAAGAAATATTTCTGCTATATTCATGGATATGAGGTGTTGATAGAATCTTGCAGGTGTAGCAGCCCTGCTTGGCATCTTGTTTTGATTTTAAACAACTATGTTTTGACATTTTCTTTAGCCATATGGGTTTGTACAGGCTCTAAATGAAAATGAAGGAGACCAGTAACCATGTGTTATTATGGGAAAAAAAAATCTCTGCTCTGCCCTTGCCATTGCCAATTAAAATGTGAGAATGGGTTTGGACTACAAGAATAAATTTCTGTTGCCTCACCTCAAGGTGTGGACTCTGACTGAGTTGTGTACCAGGGGTCTAGCTGGCTGTTCTAGTCGTTCTTTTTCCTTTCCTGCTCTGTTGCTCCTTTGTTTCAGAATGAATAAGCTAAATATCCATCCAGATTCAATGAACAAGCCAAATGGACATAACTTCTGTGTTTCTATTGTTTTGTCAGATGAAAACTTGCAATCAAGACATTTATGTTGTGGCCAAAATCACAGTATTACTGTCTTAATTTAATTGTGTTTCTCTGTCTCACATGTTAAAATTCCTTGGGATTGTATAGAAGAGTAAAAATTAACATTTTTAGTATTTTAGAGGTTTCAGTCATAGATTTCTGGGTAATCCATAAAGAAGGAGAGCACCAATAAATTAAATATAATTTTTAAATAATTTAAAAAAAATTACATTAATTACCATTTACATTCTAGTAGTTGATATGTACTGCACTTTTAGCACAAGTTTTCTGCCCAGCGTAATTTCCCAGAAACACTCTGCTTGGTCCGGTGAGATATAGCTCAGAGAGAGCTGTTTCCTTCTTGTCTGGATAGGCACCGGTTGATGCAGATCATTGCTGGAATATTGACACTCCACTCTCATGGCTGGTTAGGACAGTGAAAGATGGAAAGCCAGTGTTCCCTGGGGGACACCAGACCAGCCTTTAGAGGAACCCTGATATGTGGTGGCACAGACACTTGAGCACTTAGTTAGCACGGCATGAGTGGTCATCTAGCACTCATATTTCTGAGAGAAATCACGTGGACACATTGTACTACCTTAAGTTTTTCTTTGAAAAATGTGGCAATTTCACTGCAGATTGAGGAAAATGCCAGTACACTGTTACATGTATAAATCTAGGTGGAGTTCTTTACTTTTATGGAAGAATGGAATAATGGCAAAGTCAAAATGCTATTTCCCTGAAGCACTATAGCAGATCAGAGAAGAGGTGATTAAGACAGAGGAAACTTAAAATGCAACATTTTAATGCAACGTGAGAATACTGAATTGATGCAAACCAAATTATGTCATCAGGGTTTCTCACACTGAGTATTGGATTCAGGCAGGAATAGGAAACCAATGAGAACATTTAAATTCAGTGGAAAATACACTTTTAGTCAAAGAGTAATTTGGGTGGAAATTTTCCATCAGAATTAGCTTTAGGTAACTGAATTGCCACTGCTACAAATGTTTATAAATATTACTTCTAAATTTGTGTGTATGCATTTGCACGTAAAAAAATCATTCCTAAAACTCTCCCCAAACAGTAATAGTGAGGCATACTACTTTAGAAATGTCATAATTTTAGTGTTTATCTAAATGCTGAAGTTTCCAGCAGTGGAGCTATAGTCTGAATTTAGAGGACTAAGCACTTATTAATGTGCAAAATTGCTTTGACTGATCTAGAAGTTCTCTCCCATGCCAATATGATTTGCCTCATTAACATTATACTGTTGAATTCTTATCATTGCACAGGTGTAGAGTTGAAAATCATGTTGAGTTTCGAAACACCTGCTGTTTGGGCTCATCAAGCCATGGCGATGTGCTTTCTTTGGCCCTTGATGTTTTTACATTCATAGAAATCAGTTTAGTTTGTGACTATAATTTTTATTTTGTTTCTGCATGAATACAATTCTAGTCTTAAAACCAGAGATTTACAGTGATTGTATTCAAAATCCTTTATGTGCATTCTAAATAATGCTTCAATTTAAGTTTACCGGCAGGTACATTCATGGTAACAACTGATTGCAAGTGACTATTGCAGAATAACAATAGAAGCTATGTTTAAAAATTTCGGTTATCAGTAGCATTTCAGGATTGTGACCTCAGTTCAGAAAACCATTAAGAAAAAATGCTTAGATGTCATAAAAATGCTACAATACTACTAGCATAATCTGGCTTTAAGAACAAACCTAACGCTAAACATGTCAGAAGTATTTTCATGAATATCAATGCACTGTTGAGGCAGCAGTTATAGTAATGTACTTTTTTTTGCTTGAAGAACTTCAGAAGCTTAGGAGTTTTTTGACTATTGGAATACTGGGAAGTGCTTTGTGGTAAAGTACAAGGACTAGAAATATTTTCTGAGCTAGTGTGTGCATATAGGATACATTCTCAAGTCTATGTTGGTCTTTATAGCAACTAGGAATAGATTTACAAGCATATCCATAAGATGTGGGTATAAGTTATACAAACAAATTGGGAAATATCATTAATATTTGCTCCAAGGTGACAAAATCTCTTAGAAGCTCTGACTTCTTTAGAAATAAAAATATGTTTAAATCTGGATTTTTGTCAATGGCTAGAACAAAATTCAATTTAGGGAGCTATCTTGTTTAGCTTGCTACAGAGTTCTCAGTTGTGAAATTTATGCTTCTTGACAGAAAGAAGAAAAGAAAGTGTCTATAAATTATTTTGGTCAAAAAAAATGTTATATATTTATTTTGTGAGGCTTTGTTTTGGCTGTAATAGAGTTCTCCTTCCTGTCATGCAATTGTAAATTAAATAGCAATTAGCTATTCCTTTTAGGCAAATCTGGTAAGACTACATGTAACATATTAGTGTTCAGTTTTTCTGTAATAATCCTATTATCAAAATATCATGGTATTTAACCAATTAACATAAAATGAAAAAAGTCATTTCTTTAGTGGTTTGCAATCATGTATTATAAAGAAGAAATCCCTACAGTTTGAGGTAAGAACTTGTTTTGTTCTTTTGTGCCTAATCAATGCTACAAAAGCTCCCTTATACAGTGAATAGTGCCCTTTGTAAGCACATTATCCCACATAAAGAAAATTTTATTCTGCCAGGCGAATCTCTACAAGTCTTACCATTTTGCTGAAGGTAGAAGCAATTCTGTAGATGCCATCCTGCCTCAAGTAGATTAATCAGCGGAAAAGCGTATGAGTGAATCCCTGTGAGAGCTTTTCAATACGCAGGTGCCCTTTTTACGTCGCTCAAGGGGACACCAGCACACCCTTCTTTCCTCTGCAAAATGAGGGTGCTGATACCAGCTTCAGTGATGGACTGTGAGAATTAATGTATTAATGCTTAGAGTCCTTGGATGTAAGATTCTGGATAAGAAGGAATCATTAGCATCAGTATTGAAACTAATTATGAGGATCTATGGCCAATTCCTACCAGTTTCCATATTAGTGTTTTGATGTCTCTCATAGATTTTGTTGTGACTCCTTATGTAGAAAGGTGTAGTGAGTAATACTGTAGTGCTGAAGAGTGGTAGATTAACATCTTTATCGTCCTTTCATTTCTGGCATTTTTTGTGAACTAGTCTTTGTTCAAATAACTTTTTTTTTTCACTTTCAGTTTGATCCTGTATCTCCTCAGGACTTTTGCAACATATATAAAAAGAAAGCGTCAAAACCCATATGTTTAGATCCAAAGGATATGCTACTGTTTATCCTTATCTACTGAAAGCTCTTCAAAATAATTCTTCTTCAAGCTTGTGGCCCTTGAACAAAGGATTACGTATTTTGGGTATATATTTGTTCTCATGTGGACTGGTGCGAGGAAATCCCATTAAAGCTAATGGGAGGTAGAAGAGCATATGTGAAGAAGGCAACATCCCTGAGGAGGTAATAAAGCTGTTCCATTTTCTGCCTACATAAAATGTCAGAGCCATCTAGAACTAATCTTGCTTATTATTAAGGAAAAAAAAGCTTGAAAACTGCTGGAGAGTGAAAGTGCGAGACTGTCTGTATGCTTAAGTGTAATTAGAGAAAAAAAGTAAAATTTAAATGATGTTTAATCCATGTTTGGTACATGCCTATACAAAGCTAAGATCATAAATGCCACAAACGTTCTGTCATGAAAACTAGGCATTATGCAGAGTAGCTGTGCTTGAGGACAAGTGAGGCAATGCAGCTACTCCCATTAATCAAGGAAAGCCGTCTATGTTCCTACTCATTCCCACAGTATCAGCCACTGTTTTTTCTTTTATTTCAAGCATGGGTATCAGATGAACGCTCATTTGATGAGCATTTCATTATAAATGAGCAATCTTTTCAGCCTGGACATAGACACAATGCTTCTGGATTATTCTGTGTGTCACTGACACTTTAATGCAGGGCTGAAAAGGTTTTATATTAGTCATGTTCCTTTCTTGGGAGGTGGATTTGCAGTGGTAATGATATTTTATCTTTCTTTCTTTCGGTAAAATAGCATGGGCGTGAGGCTGTCTCAACCAATTAAATATCAATTCATTTGAATCTTACACATGTCTAGCAATATCACTTTTAGACCAATGCAATTTTAATAGGTATCTTAGCAAAGACTCAGCAGAAACAGGAATGTATACTGAATGTTTTGAAATCGATTGTGCTGTTTCTTTGATGGAGAAGCTGGCATTTTAACTTCTTGGATCTTAAATAAATGTCAGATCTTACAAAATACAGTTTTTCTCTCTTCAATTCAGATAAGACTGTGGACGTTCCCCATCTGTGTGTGAACTGGAGGTAGAAGGGGAGAGGACGAGTGTCGTACACACGCTCGATCCCAGAAGCTGGTTAGGACTGCTGTTTGAGGAGGGACAAGAATTTACATTAGCTGTACTTTCCCTACCAGGAGCTTTGAAAGGGAGGCAAGAGTCACTCTGCCACGCAAAAAAAAATTATTCCATCCCCTAAACTATCTTCAGACTACTAGTTAAATGAAGCCTGTGCAAACCATATTTTACCACTCAAGAGACGGCATCTACTTTCTTAATTATTCATCTTTTTCAATAATGTTTGTTTTTCCTTTGCAGCCACCCTCTGGAAAAATTTTAGTGAGGGTGCAGAACTGGTTGGCAGGTCTCATGAAGAATTCTGCCCAAGAATGCACTCCTGCTTTTCAGCACCCAGTTCTCTGAAGGTAATTTAATGTGGTTTTCCCTGGCTTCCTTTTTCTTTTCTTTCCAAAACTCATATTAAGGTTAAAGTGCCACTCTTCCCATTGACTTAAGTGTATTCTTTGTCAATGAACAACCCTGGTGTATGTTGTCATGTTATTATACTAGTGATATATTTGGTCCTCAACAGTTGTCTGTGAATCTATTTATTTTAATGAATTTGTTGATTTTAAAAGTTGGTTGCAAATATATTTACACCTGCTGGATTCACATGGTAATTTTGAAAAACATTTCTGAAGGTATATTCGAATCTGAGGTTAGCATGAGGTCAAGTGGGTGTTATCATTCTGTATGTCTTCTAGTTCCCTGACTTCCCAGGCTGACCATGTGTACTTACTAGTCAGCAAAAGCAACCTGGTCTGATTTTTCTTATGCAGTAAGTCACTTTCTTATCACATCCTTTTCCTGATATGATTAGAAAAAAACAGCCTATGTTTTAATTTTTCAACTCTTCTTGCCATTGATGTCTTGTGGGGAATTTTGATACACAGCTGTGGTTCTAGAGCACTACTATAGCTGGATAATCTGTTTAATACAACAACTGACTATTGTAGTGTTATTAGTACAATTCAAGAAGTACATTGCTTATAAAACAGTGAGGACATACTGTATTTCAGCTTTAATGTGTCAAAGAGAAATGAGGTAATATTAGAAGCATTACATATTATTTTTGACTCATTAAATGTTCTGCTTCAATCGCTTACTGAAAAAAATCATATCAAAATCAAAGACACTTTCTACTTTGGAATGTAACAACAAGACAGAATTTATGTGATTTATTTACACCTCAAATGAGAAGGGCCATTACTTCTCCCAGATCTGACAAAATAGCAATATGAAATTACCATGAGAAAATCAACCTCTTTTTTACCTTTTGAAGGTAAAATTGCTCATCAGAAATAAGCAATAAATAAGATTAATATGTTTTATTGACAGAACCAAATCATCATTCCAATAAAGTAACATCTCTAACAGGTTATTACAGTACTAGCAGACTCTTTGGTCTTATAGAAACAAGGTAAATAATAATAGTTATGGATCTGAGAAAAGAGCTCCAAGATAAAAACTCCATTTACCTTCCTAGTTCATCCAAGTTCTTCCACCACAAGCTCACAGTTGCTTGTGAGCTATGTGTAGTTATGTGACCCATAATCTATTTAGGATCCCTAATTATGTTTGTTAATGTCATGTTTACATCACTTTAACAGGAGCTTTATGAGTGTTTAACACTGCAAGAACCTTTCTTCTTCCCCCCCCGCCCCGCCCCAAGAAAGCCAAGTTTCAAATTTATGTTTTGGGGACTTGAAGTGCTAAAAGAGCTGCATTATCTGTTCTTCATTTTAATCTCATGAATTAATGCATTGAAAGTTTTAGTACTTCATTAACAAAACCATTTGACCTCTTCTATGTCAAAGGTAAACCATTGCATACTATCCTACATTTATTTCTCTCATATAAATGGCAAACCTTTTCAACAGCTCACTTTCTGTTTATGTTATTAGAAGTGTTAATGCAGGCAACAATGTTTTATTTAATCATTTTTTTTTGTATTTATATTATGAAAATGGCTATGAGGGATAGTCAGAGCTCTTTTACCACATAGATATTGCCTTGTGCTTAACGATCTAACAGAGGTTTGCAAACATATATTAATTAAGCTTCAGAAGGCCCCTTTGAGGGAGATATGGTAAGTAGCATTATCCTCATTATACAAATAATAAAGAGGTTTCAACTTGTTAAAAGTCACACAGCTATTTAGTTCTAGACATGGAATTAGAAATTAATTGCCCTGTGTCTTAATGATTCTTTCACGATTCATTTTTTCAAGTATGATGGTGATAATAAATAACAAACTAAATACACGATGGATAGCGGATATCACAGAACAATCCGATTGTTAGTATCTGTCCTCGGCTGCTTTGTAGCAGGGAGGTTAATTCAAATGTGGTGCTTTGGGTAACAAATACCAATAAGGGATATGTTCTTTTCTCAGTATGTGTTTGTAAGTCTCATTAATGATAATGGAAGTTATGTGCCTGCAGGAGAATGAAAGAAGAATATATCTATCATGTCAATGATCCATGAAGTCAGAAGAAATTATATAGTCTACTATAAAGGCACTGAAGGAGTCATTATAGCCTATTAGGTAAATAATGTGTTTTTTAAAAGTCTCTACATAGAATATGCATGTAGCTAATAAACTACAAAGCTCAGATGGAGCCATTGTATTATTATAGAATTACTGTGCTTTAAGATAGTGATCTCCAGCTGAATATCCAGGCGATGTTTTCAGAAGGACAAACAGTTTACTGGAGATTTCTAATGGCTGTGCAACAGACCTATGTGTTGGAGCATGCCTGTAGCAATCCGCACGAGGCAAGTGGCAGCAGCCACACAACTGGGTGTGTTTTGACAGGCCCAGGAAGTGGCTTGATACAAAAATTCACATCCAAGAATGCAATTAAGTTTTAAAAAGAGGATAAATATTTTGTTGAACCAATACAATGTCAGGACTATAAGCCACTCTCAGTTCCCCTATGGAGAGGCACCAGGAATATGCTACTTATGATGTAACTAAAGGAGAGATTTTGGGCACTTCTTTAAGAAGCCTGCAGCTTATCTTCTGCAACACTTAGCGGTGAGACACCTGGTCTCAGGAAGCTGATATAAAGCACAGAGGTTATGGTGTGCAGGTTCCTTAACGGAGTAAGTTAAATGTCTTTGAAGCCCTGTCTCTGAAGCCATTATGTGGAGCGGTGAGGTGCTTTATAGCTAGAAAAGAAGAAATAGAGATTCTAGAAGTGTGACTAAACTTCCCTCCTCCAAGAGTTACAGGACTCTTCTGGGTGCATATGTGGCAAAGGTGATTTTTCTTTCCAGCAACCCAGAATCTCAGCCCTTGAGAATATCTGCAAAATGTCTGAGGCAGATGGGATGTGTCACAAGTTGTGAAGTAACTTGGCTGAAGTTAAGCAGCTGAGTAGAGCAGCAGAGCCAAGAATAAAATCCAGGTCTTTCAGCATCTGGTCCACTGCTCCATCCCACAGACCACAGTGCTTTTTTATTTCCTGAACATTATTCCTGTGTCACATTACCTCCAAATGAAAACTTTTTTTTTTTTTGCTCTGCCTCATCTATTCTGAGTGTGAAGTTGTGCAGTAACCCAAGAAATATTACAGAGAAGAACTTTATTTGTGCCTTTTTAGTATGCTAACTACTGCAAAAATGAGATGCTTACATCTGCTTTTAGATACATCATTGAGATTCAGCATAATCATATCCGGGACAAGTCTTACCTCTGGGGGAAAGGGTATGTATTTAGATCTTCAAAAGCTAATGTCTTCACAACATGAAAAAACGTGATAATGGAAATAGATTGTTTCTCACCAATTGACACAATAGTTGTGAATAACAACAGAAAAGCTGTTTTCCAGGTATTGCCTATGTCTCCAGCTGAAAGCAAAAAAAAAAAAAAAAAAAAAAAAGTGAGGGGAAGGAGGGGAAGGAACGAGCTGTTTTAGCATCTCCCTGCTTATTTGGCATGGAAGCCATTGTTTGAAGTCAGTTGAAAATCCATACCAGTGACTGCTGTTGAAGTGCACTCTTTCCAGCATCTGGAACTCCATCCTATTCATTATATAAATACTTTTATTTATATCATGTCTGCCTGCCAGTTTGCTTCTGTCAGTTGGCTGAAATGAAGTAAGTGTTGCTGTTATCTTATTTGGAAATTGGGAGAAAATGCAGAGGCAGTTACTTTTACAAAGTTGGGGTGTGAACCACTTGCACATTTCTGATGTAGTTCGTGTAATGCCTCATTCTATTGTGAGAAATTATTGATAAAATAAATGTGTAGAATTAACTTTCATCAAAAAATGTGTGCCAGTGTACTAAATGGTGATCTAGCACTGCTGTGCAGTGAAAGCTTTATCAGTACTAAGCTGAAACCAAAAGTTTGCAGCCAAATATCTCGCTTGGATTCATCTGCTCTGGCAAAATAGCTAATTGCTGCAGTAAATTAGAAGAGATGCTGATTAATTCTGTCATCTATGTTCTTCAGCATTTGAAATTTGAAACCTATTCTTGTCTCATTAAATTTTGGAGAAGATTTGGCACTAACTTCAGTCAGAGAGGATGAAACTTTTAGATAGTGTATTTCTGATTTGCGACTGGGAAGATATTATTCTCTTAATATAACAGACTTCACCTTCTGAAATCTGCATTTCTTTTTCTCATTTCAGATGAGAATTAGACAGTTTTGCTGTTTGAAGCTCATCAGATCAATAATGGAACACATGGAAGCTTGGTAACAACTTACCTAAGTATGTGTTGTGCCCTCATCATTTTGGGTCAATAGGTTTTCCATCACAAAGTGACTTCAGAAGCATTTAGAAATGTGATGTAGTATCTAAGAAAAAATTTTTGATTCAAATGGACATGATGGGAGGAGAAATGGAGGGCAGGCAAAGAGACTAGAACTCTGTTAGCAGGGAGGAAGGAAGGAAGGATAGGAGGAAGGTGATAAGGAGACAAAAGTAGATAACCAAGGACATGAAAGAATTGATGAAGCTTGACAGGAAAGAAGCTTAGAATGAAAATAACATATCAGTGCATAAGGGCTTTCAGAATTTAATTCCATTTGGTGGTTCTTGTGTTTAGAAAAGCTTACATTTATGCTACTTGAGATCTATAACAGCAACTGAGGCAGTGGCTGGAGATGAAGTTATAACTGCTTCTATAGAGAGATCTTGAAGTCTTCTTTGCCCAATGTAAGGGGGAAATCAAGAACTCTTACACCTGAGGAAATACTATGGATTAACTTTTAAGACAAATTTTTCAATTATTTGTGAAATAGTACTTAATAATAATAATTCCAAACTCAGTATGGAACACTTCTGTTGGAGGGATATTGCTATATGTATATTGTATATGTTCACTCGATATAAACAGTTCTCCCTGTTTAGGTATTCATACTGTGGCCAAGTGCAGAAGTAGGGAGTTGCATGTGCAGCCAGTAGCCAGTTTTAAAGGGAGTTACCAGGCTTCTGCAAAAAACACCCTGAGCTTTTGTGGGCCCATGACCTGGAAGTCTTGAACCAATAAACTTATTGAGTGCGACACTTGTATGGAGGACACAGAGAATGTATTGTCCTAGTCTACAGGTTGCCCGTTAATTAGGACTGGCTCAGTTTCTGACCAATCAATAGTTAGTTTTCATCCAATCTGTTTTAAGAAGCTGGACCCTTGCAGATGAAATTACACTGATATAATTTCAGCGTAAATGTTTAATAATGTTTAGGTAAAGTGCAATGCAAACAGAATGCCTGTCAGCTAGTCTTATTGGAATGCTTGTCATTGTGCCTTGATTAGTGGTTTTTCTCCAAATACAGAGGAACCATTCATAAAACCTCATATTTCTAAAAGCAGAGATTAAAATAACAAGCAAAATATATCTGCCAATATTCTACATGGAAATCAACTCAAGAACAAAAAGTAATGCATTTATAAATTTACATCTTCCTGACAGTCTTCAGCTGTTTATCAGTCATGATAACACATGCCATATCTCCCTGAATCCCAATCACGCATTTGGAAATTGCTGTAATTTATCAAAGCTCCAACACAAGTCAACTTTTGGCAATAAATGAGGTTTGAGTGGATCTAATCTCTATTCACAGCATGTTTCATTCAGCAGCAATAGAAGACTGTGATTTTTGCCTATTAATACTACAGCTTTCAGAAGGCAAAGAAGAAATTAGCAGAATATAAATTGATAAAGTTACCTGTGGTTTGGTACTACATCAAATTTTCTTTTGCCCTTCTTTCTACTTCCTGAAATGGCAGCCACCCAGTAGCCTATATTTCCTACCATAACACAAGACCTTACCCAGTGAATCACTGCATATTTGAGAACAGACCACAAATACAGATTCATTAAAATAATGCATATGCTTCCAAAATATCAGGTTTGAAGAAAACCTGATGTCTTTGATATTCTGATCTAAATTTCAAAGTGGCCAGTATCTTTGGATGATGTTATTCTTTGCCTTGGTCATTCTTTTTTATTGCATCATTTAAAGAACAAATAAAAAAAAGCACAATAATATAAAAGTAGCAGTTTCCTCAAGTGATCTACTTAGATTGCACAATGGGGCTGGGAAAGAATTACCTTATTTTGTAAAAATTACATGATCACAAAGCATTCCTAGCTACCCCATTTTTAAAAAAGGCTATCTGGGCTAACCTAAAATCAACACAAATGAGCAACAATTGCAAAGAGATAGGGAGATGCTTGGACTGTTGTAGGGGTTTTTTTGCACATGCAAAGACATTTTATGCTTGGGTTTCTTTGCTTGCAGTCATATTTGCTAGTATTTTTTTAGTATTTTGTTTTGGTGGTGTACCCCTTGTGTATTTTATTTTCCCTCAGGTCCAGTCCTGCATGTATACCCTTAGCTTTTTTAAAGAGATTTGGTCAGTAATTGCTCTGACAGGTGTGAAGTGAATCACACTGATAAATGTTACCAGGATCTATTAGATTTAATTCCATATCACTGCAACCAGATGATGGATTTCCTTATAGTGTCCTTCACCCTGCTACAGAGCAGTAACTAATTTAATCTGCCACTAGATGTCATTCCTTTCTCAAGCAAACATGAAAAATACCAATTTCTGCTTAAAAGTTTCAGTTAAAAACATAGGTTTTAAAATCAAAGAATTAATTTGCTGTATTCATACCTAAAACAATGTCTTTCTCTTCATTGTTTTCACATATGAATGAGATGTTGTAAACTTACTGGGGACTTCCAGTAGATCCGTCTGTGCTTGAAAGAAGATGTGAAAAGATTTCACATGCTCAAGCAGCATGTTGTTGCTCTGTTTTGATAATTAGTGATTAAGGATGGTAGAGGCTGATTCTGTTGGGTGAAATTCGTGACAGTATAAGAGGGTCAATGACATCTATTTTGATACTTGTTCAGCCTTCAATCCTATTTCACTAAAACACAGAACTGCTTTTGCTTAGTGTATGCCACTTGTCTGCTCAGAACTGGTTTCCTTGCTGTATTTTCTCACAGCCTGTCTGATCTTCTCAGGTTGCCTTTTATGGCTACCTAAACTTTGAAAGCAAAAGCCAATGAAATTCTTCATCCTTTTTGTGCCTTGCAGGAGGCTTCATTCTGGATAGTGACAGATGCCTGTAAAGGCCTTTATTCTTTTGATTATCTGTGCCCATTAAAAAGTGTAGCCATTTCTTTCTATTTTTTGAGTTGAAGATTTCTGAAGAATTCAAACAGTCTATAGGAAAGACTGTTACATTTTATCTTCAATACTCATAGATTCACTTTGTAAAATATGCTTTTTATTTTTTTGGGGAAAAAAGATTTATGCAACATTATTTTTATTTAATCATTTTTTTAGCTGTTCTTAAACATTGTTGAATATACACTACAATAATAATAGAAAAAAATGTTGCAATCTTTAAGCCAATAATTGGATAGCCTTTAGCATATATTTCACTGCTCTAGTCACAGCCTTTCATTAAGGGTTCTGGGCAAGGATGCAGCACCAATTTTTCAAGTATGCTCTGCAATCATTTAAATAACATTAAATGTAATAAAAATGTATTCAGTGAAGCATGACAATCTACATCCTCTATTTTCTGTAATCTATGATCACAGCAGGGATGATGACTTTCTGGTGCTCTATGAAAATAAGATGCATTTGAAATGAGAAATATAGTCATTGTTTTAATATGTGTTAACATATTTTGAACTGTCATAGCCTTTTAGATCACAGAAAATTTACTGTTGATAATATTCTACTAAAATATTAAGATACTATGTCATTGGTATATTAATTTCCTAATACTTCTGTTTAGCATCAAATATTGGCAAGTTTCCATTAAATTTCACCTTACCTTCATTTCCATACTTTATTAGGCTGCAGGTCTTTTTGTTGAAAAGTGTAAATCTCATCTCTGAGATATTTGTATACCATATTATTAGAAATTTCTTCCTTTTTTGGAGCCAGATTAATTAGTACAAGATCAATGATGTATCAAATTTACTTATAATACCAAAAAGAATTGCTGTTTCATTGTTGGGAAACATCTGTAAGCAACACAGAAATTGAGTTTCCTTGAGAAAAGAGAGATTAAATGAATCTCGGATTTGAGATTTGGGAAAATCTAGTTCCTCCATGGATTCCCTCCCTAATCCCTAGACCTGTTATTTTGGACTGTACTCCTTGCAAAATGACCCTCATGGGTCAGTATTCTTGTGTTTCAGTTAGAAATATGTTCTGTTAGCACCCCACTGATACAAGGTGGTCAGGGTCACTGGATGCAGTTTGGCTCCTCTTTCCCTACCAGAATGAACTCTCCCATGAATTGTTTCACTGTAGTAGTAGAAAATCATTAATAATCTGTAGAAGTGCCAAATAAATAATGCTAGTGTGGAAGATGTTCTGTCATGATCAGAGGTATAGCCTCTTATTGAAACATCCCATTTCAATGCCATTTCTTTTTTCTCTACACTAGAGCTGTTAGATGTTTTATGAGTCACTCACCTACCCTCTAATTTGATTTGAGTACAGACTTTTACATGAAACTCAGCTTGTGCTGTGTCAGCTAGATCAATAGTCCGTAAACATTCAACCCCCTTGGCTGGAGTTGTCAATTACCCAGAGAAAGGAATCAGTCCTCTGATTGCAGGTACCAGGTGCTTTTGCTTATTTCATCCCTGCTAGTTGGATTGCAACACAATTTTAAGTACTCTGGCCATAAGACTCCTTCTTCTAGGTTCCAAAAGTACCAATATTACCACTTTCTTCCTCTTAAACATTAACACTGCCAGCATATGCCAGAAGCCATCCCATTTCCTAAGATTAGGATGCTGGCATTTAAGATAGTTCTTGTCATGTACCTCACTCTTTAAAAAAATTCTCTCCATACTTCCTCAGTATGAATTAACTTTAAAATGCCTGCTCTGTGACCATGAATTAGCATTCTTTCTGTTTAGTAGTTAATGTCCTCTCAATTAATATACGTGACACGGAGACCTTTAATAAGTCAGTACTAGTCTGGGAATGTTTCAGAAAATTTTCTATTATCACTTGGGGTAGCAGGAACTCGCCTGAAATATTTCGTATTTTATGCATGTAGTTAAAACAAAATATCTTCTACTGATTTATAGTACAGAAGAAATATTTCCCAGCATAGCTGGAACAAACGATGGAGTTGGCTAATTCCCTAAAACACTAATCCAGTTCCTCAATCGTGGCAAATTCATCTTTCTTTCTTGCAACTAATTCATCTTATGTTGAAGTGGTAAGATTTCAATACCTTCAAAGAAAGACATAAAAAGCACGTTTCATTCTGTCATTGCAGAAAAAGGTATTTGGTTCATTTGGAGGAAAAGACTCATACAGGTAAACTACAGTGATATTCAGCCCCTAAACACTTTTTCTTTTCCAATGCTTTCTCATTCCTTCTCGAAACTATGATCGTGTTGGATAAACTGCTCCTACTGGTTTTGTTCCAATTTTCCCAAGATTTTAATCTTTTTACCAGTTTATTTTAATTTTAAATTAAAAAAACCCCCACCACCTGATATATGATTTTCAGACTGACTAAGCAGAGTTAGAAATACAACCCTGTCTTTGTGCTTTTGATCCCTGTAGATGCTCATTTTCATTTTTAGTCAACCACATTTCAGAAGAAATCTATGGCCACAGTCAGCCAGTTGTTATCATGCTTGCTGAGGCATCCGTGTTTAAGAAAGCAGAGAGCCATTCAGGCTGCCTCCAGTCGAGTGGGACACTGGTATTTAAAGGGGGTGGTAGGAGTGACACCAAAGCATGGGACCCACTGGAAGTCTTCTGAATGTGATCTTTCTCCATTCAAAGTTGTCCATGGAAGGGACTGTGTTTCCCAGGAAATCCTACTGGAAGATTTAAGCACCAGTGACTTCCATGGATTACATATCCTCTTTCTAACAATGAAGTTATTATATTCTACAAAAACCCCAAAACCGAAAAAACCTTTCATTGAACTGTGTGCTAGGTATTTTGTCTGTCAGCCCTGTTCCTGCAGTCATTAAACGTGTTTTCTCCAAAAACATTAGGAGGTGCATAATTTATGAAGGCTGAGAAAAATGTGTAAAGAACCCTACACATTGGCTAACAGAGCAATGAAAACTGCTAATCTCTGTTCTGAATGGGCACGCTGTAGTAGGAGCCAGCATCTACCCTTGGTGCTGTGGTGGCCGGTCTGAATTCGACCTTTAGATACTGAGTGCTGAGCTGTGTATCTTCATGGATGGCTGCAGAGACTCATGATTGCTGTGCTCTGAGCTGGCTGGATGCAAGCCAGGTCTGTGCAGAAACAGTATAGTTGCATTAGTATAGTGCTGAGTTGGAACTAATAAGCCTTGGTAAATCTGAATGTGTTTCGTACTCCTGAGTCCCTAATTCATTCTTAAAAATAGTTTTTTTACCCCGGATCAACATACACGCTTAACAGTTATGAAGACCAGTTTGTATTATGGTGATCCTTTCAAAGTTTTTTTTAAAAAAGGACAGAAGAATAAATTACTTACCATGGTATAACTAACTCTTGATCCTGAATAATCATGGGAGTCTGTGAAATAGTTCTGTAATTAACACTATTGGATTAATATTGCTGATTTAAGTCCTAAGAAATACTTGAGCATCGCATTCCTAATAAATCTAACAGTATTGGCTTTAGCCACATACATTACTCATGAAAAATATAGCTCTGAGATTTAAGAAAATTCATTCCTCTGCAGTTCTGAAATAGAGCAGTGGTTTTTTCCTCCAATCAATAAATATAAATAACAGACATTATTAGCATTACTCTGAAACTACACATTCTTAACTTCGTTTTAACTGAAGGTATTGCACAAGCTTGTTTTATTTAATAAAACTAGATGAGATTGTTTTGAACATCTAGAAAAGCTAAACCTGATGTGAAATGACTTTCTCAGTTTGGCAGCTAGACTGTAAATTATGAAGATGTGAGTACACAAAGGAAGCACTGTAGTTAATTTTAACAGTTTTTAAAGCAAGTCAAGTTTTTGATAACACCAGGGAGATGAAAATGAGTGTTTCTTGAGCAGAATGCCATATCAGTATGCTTTTTATCTTTGGTGTAGGCCACTGACTGTAAAATCATCAATCTCACATCACATTTATAGTCAATATGTCGAAGAAATTAAAAACATTCCAGTTTAGAGAAGTAACGTGTAGATTACCTGAAGAGATGAAATGCTGCAGTTGTGATTTATCTATAGTCTTTTACAGTTTCATTTCTACTTCTTGCAAGATACTAAATATTGCTTCAAAGTATACTGCTATCATAAGCACATATATTTTGTAGTCTGTAAAAGATCAGTTATGTTGTAACTTGCTACAAATCAGCAGTTTTTATGCATATTGCATACTACGCATTTGTTATCTGTTCTTCACTGAAACAGATTTGTAGGGTTATTTAGCTAGTATCTTCACTGGTGTGATCATATTAAGGAAGTGATTATTTTTTTTAGTTTCAAAAGTTATCTGAAGCAAAAACCATCAATGCCTATAGTTCTAGGTGGCCTTTTATATTTTCACTATATAGAGAATTATTGCAACATTTGTTGTGTCGCGAAGTCCTATCATATACAATAACAATGCAAAGACTGGTTTGAGCCAAATTCAGGTAACAGTCTGCAAAAAGATTTCCTGGGAAGATTTCATTTCATCTGACTTTTGATGTGTGTAGTGGGGATATGTGTATCTGAACTATTCATCCTAAGCTGCTTTCACAATTCATGAAAAGAAAGAGGCACTTCCAGGTGTGATTCATGTAACTGTTTTTAGATACATACTTTGGCATGAGATAAACTGCCATCAGAGTGTCTATTTATGTCCGTTAACTGCGAATGCAGCAAAATCAGTAGCTTAGATGTAGACACCTGCTTTTGCTTTCCATGGCTCCAGTGGTCTTTAGATTAGGTCTTAAAAATGTGCCAGCTCTTTCTGTAGTGCTCAAAAGCAAAACTACTTTAGCATACTGATACTACAGATGGCAAGAACACTTAATCACCCACAGGTTCTCCAGAAATTTCTGTAAGAAAAGCTACATGTTTTGTCTGACATTGAGTTAGATGGTTATAATGGGTCTTTTTGACCCATTTGTAAATTTGAAACGATCCCTTGTAGACAATCATGAAAATTTTCTAGGCTCCTTTGCATCAGCATGTGGCAGAAACTGCCTCAATTTTACATTTGTGAATTGTGCGAGGTGTTAGCAGAAATGCTGCCATCAGTTGGTGTCATGTAATGAGGCCTCTGTGTTCCTCTGACAGAATTCCTTTTTGTGTGGGAACATGCCTTTCAGGAAAACTTTTAATTTCGGTTTTGTCACTGGAAGACAAAGCTCAGTCCATAAGTGCATGTTCTTTGCCTTAGCAGAGCATGGGTGCTTTCTGCCCCAAAGATAAACAGACTAAGAAGCTAGAAAACAAAAAGGGGAAAGGAAGGAAACTGATCATAAAGCCTCTTGTGCTTTCCACTTTGCAGAGCAGATACAGCCTTAGAGTCTCAGTCACGAAGAAGCACAGTGCATGTGCAATAACTGATTTTCCACGCACTTAACTTTTTTTTTTTTGCAATGCTTTAAACCTCAGCTATACCGTTCCATAACTGGCAGAAGCTGTTGGAGGCTACCTTGCTGTCACTGCAGCCTGTACTACAACTACCATACATTAAAGGCACGTAAGGCAGTGCAGAGCCCAGAAGCAAATCAAAGGAATTTGCTTCCTGAGCTTCTCTCTTTCAAGCCTGTTTAAAATAAGTCTTCAGTATGTCTGTATTTAGGTATACAAAATTTTTTAATTAGAACACATAATTAAGAATAGAAACTCTTCTATTATATATCTTTACTTCTCTGTGTAGAGTACATGTATTATGCAGTAACCGTATGTAAGTTCTCTTTTTGAGAAGAGCTTTTAGGCTACAAAACAAAGATAATGTTTACTGAATTCAATTCCTAATTCCTTAACTTTGCTTTATTCTGAACGAAGTTGGCATGCAGCATTTCTGTCTTAGTGTAGTAGTTTTTCATAACACTTTTAATTATTATCATAATAACTAAATCCTACCCTTCTACCTTGCAGAGGTATAGCTACTATATAAAAGGAAGACAATACAAGCTCTGGTGCTTTTTCTACTTGACAACTAAAGTACATGGTACAGTGGTTATAATTACAGTCTGGAAGAAATGTTAGATGAAGAATTAGAGCCACATATCCCTAAAATGTCAGGCCTAGCAAATCAACAGATATTTTCCAGGTATTGTTGAGACTAGGTTTAACCATGACAATATCAGATAATAGTGCCAAGATTTTTCCTTCTTCTGTTAGTAGTTCTCAACAAATGTCTCGTGATACATGACGATATGTATTGCAAAGCACATGTTATTCCATTATTATGCCATTCATAGTATTGTCCCATTCTTTCTTTAAAGAATACAGAACTCTGAAATGTAAGAAAAATAACGAAAGATGTGAAAATCAAAGAGTTTGTGGAGGATTTAAAGTCTCTCAGAGATCAATATTTTTGTAAATAGTAATGTGAGGGTTAAAAGAGCCAATAAAAAATATTGCTTGAAAAGTGTAACTTTTTCAGTGGTTTACATAAAGTGGTCTGCAAAGTGGTCACCAAAATCTGGCATAAATAAAATGGGTCAGATGTTGTTTCTTTGTGGCATGGATCACAGACTTGGGTCATTGGTAGCCTTCTTCATGCTAGTGTGCTACCATGATAAAAAAGAAAATATAGGCCAAAAAGAGTAAGAATAAGGAATGAACATTCGTTTTCTGAAGAAGTGGTGTTAATATTTCCAGATAATTTTGTTTAAAAAGAATAAGTATAGGAAAAGGTAATAGGTACTAAGTCATTAACCTTTCATTTCAAAAAGGACTTCTGTTCAGTCCATGGGAAAGTTTTGCATATGCTTCCACTGACTTACCTGACATAAATAAAAGTATATTAAAAAAGTAGGAAGTCATATTTTAGCTTATATTGTGTAAGTCTTTTACATTCTCAGGTGACAGGGGAGCATGAAATCTGTCAGCATAGTTCCTGAAGAATATGCATTTCCAAATTCATTGCGAATTGAACCTGAAAACGTGACCCTTTCAGATACCACAGAGAGAGAGAAAGAGAGAACACCAAATTGCCTGTTGTCCTTGTCTCTAAACTGGAGACATGGATTTGACAGATGGACCACTCAGTGGATAAGGAATTGGCTGGAGGTCAATGGTCCAAGTGGAGGCCAGTGACGAGTGGCATTCATCAGGAGTCAGTACTGGCACTGGCACTATTAAACATCCTTGTTGGCGACACAGTGGAACTGAGCACACCCTCCACAAGTCTGCTGATGACACCAAGCTGTGTGGTGCGCTTGACACACTGGAGGGCAGGGATGCCAATGCCATCCAGAGGGATCTTGACAGGCCTGAGAGGTGGGCCTGTGCAAACCTCATGAAGTCCCACAAGGCCAAGTGCAAGGTCCTGCACCTGGGTCGGGCAATCCCAAGCACAAATACAGGCCAGGTAGAGAATGGATTGAGAGCAGCCCTGAGGAGAAAGACTTGAGGGTGTTGGTGCCTGAGAAGCTCAACATGACCCAGCCATGTGTGCTTGCAGCCCAGAAAGCCAACCATACCCTGGGCTGCATCAGAAGAAGCGTGACCATCAGGTTAAGGGAGGTGATTCTCCCCCTCTGCTCTGCTCTCATGAGACACCACCTGGAGTACTGAGTTCAGCTCTGGAGGCCCCAACATATAATAAGGGCATGGACCTGTTGGAATGAGTCCAGAGGAGGGCCACAAAGGTGATCAGAGGGCTGGAGCACCTCTGCTTTGAAGACAGGCTGAGAGACTTGGGGTTGCTAAGCCTGGAGAAGAGAAGGCTCTGGGGAGACCATATAGGAACCTAAAAAGGGTACCTAAAGGGGGCCTACAAGAAAGATGTCAAGGGACTTTTTATGAGGACATGTACTGCTTGGACAAGGGGGAATGGCTTTAAGTGAAAGAGGGCAGATTTAGATTTGGTATTAGGAGTAAATTCTTTACGGTGAGGGTGGTGAGGCACTGGAACAGGTTGCCCGGAGAAGCTGTGGATGCCCCATCCCTGGAAGTGTTCAAGGCCAGGTTGAATGGGGCTTTGAGCAACCTGGTCTAGTGGAAGGTGTCTCTGCCCATGGCAGGGGGGGTTGGAACTAGATGATCTTTAAGGTCCCTCCCAACCCAAACCATTCTAGGATTCTATGACTTTCAGTGCAACTGGTGAAATGGGCTTTCTTAATGTTTTGAAAAATAAAAGCTGATTTTTTGAACTTATGCTACATCCTCTTCATTTTCACTAGGTACAATACAATTTCAGTTAAGATTGAAATGCCAGGAGCTAGGATTGAATTTATCTAGTAAAGCCACACTAGGGCAAGCAAAAATCTACATTAAAAGAAAGCATGATGTGTGAAACCTGTATTAAAAGAAATTTTAGCTTTCTTACTTTCTATCATTCTGTGTTCTACTTTTTATTGGAGGTAGGTATAACATGTAGCTTAAGTCAATGTTCTATTTTTGACACCTAAATGAATAAAAAGATGACATTGCAAAGTAGCACAAAAACTCTCTCTTTTTTTTTTTAACAAATTTTCACACTGGATTGTGTGAATGTTTTACATTGGGACTAATAATTTATCTTTTTCCTCCATTCCACTAATAACAGTGACAATAAAAATACTCTTGAAAGCTTCAGTATCCCATTTATCCACTCTTGAAAGTTTTAGGCTTTTGAATCACTCAGGCATATATGAAAATATCAGCCTGCCTTCTCACACTTTTTTATTCTTCTTTGATTACTCAGAACCCTCTAATTATTCAAAAAAAGAAGCACACTTGCAGTGTAATGTAATTTTTTTTTACTCTCTTGTCTGTAATTCCCGGTTGTGGAACTGAGAAACATGTATGGATAAATACAGTGCATGGAAATGTACAGTATATAGCTACATATATACTCAGAGATTTAGTTACTGGAAGTATTCAACCTAGTTCCAGTAGACGTATTTAAGGGGAGAGAAATTAAAACCTAATTCACAGCTCGGTGGAAAGCAACCATGTGTATAACAGATAATTCAGAGTACCCAATTAAGATTCTTAAATGTTTTGTATTTACCCAAAATGAAGGTCTCAGTGGGTCTAGGGCAGAGTTTCTTGTTCCAAAAGGAGGCAAATCAGCGGGTACCGGCTAGCAGAAGTGGCACATTGGCACTAGCACAAACGCCTCACTTGTTTGATGGGCAGGTTCCATAGCATGTTAAACCAGATTTTTCTGGTCTTAAAGGTCCTCATATGAATTGTCTGGCTGTTCATTGGTGGCAAGGTTAAAGAGAGATAGTGCTTGTCAACTTGTGAATTACTTTGACAGTGTGGTCCGTTTATCCCCTGATAGCAACTGAAGAATCTTTAGGATGACACCATCACTAGAATATAATAATCACAAATGCTGTTCATGCTTTGCTATTCAACTGAAAGGCACTACAGCATTTACCATCTGTCCAGAGTTACACAAAACCAGGAGAGTTTGTTGCTATTTTAGAACCTGGGAAGCTTCAGGCATAGACAACTCAAAAAAGAAGCCACAACAGCCCAGATTTGTAAGAAATTTGAGAAATTAAGATAAAATATGTCCCCACAATACAATCATGTAGCTCATAGCTGATTTTAACATTTAGTTATCTCACTGTATTGTGGATTTTTCACAATTCTAAGGGAAGGGGCTAGTGGCTGTGGAGTGATGATAAAAAATGGTGAATCAGGGCATCACAGTTTTTTTCCAACTTCTTTTATGAGAAGAGATACCCACCCAGTTTAGAGTATCTTTCTCAGTCTCTTGGTACAGCTTTGTTAACAACATGTGAAGGCAGCAACCAGTCAGGCAGCCACCTTTTCCTCTGCTGTCCCCCTTCCACTAATCCTTCTAGCTGCACAGGCTTTCCACTTCCCACTGGTGCTGCCTTTAAGAGAACTACCACAGGAATATAAAAAAGTCATTTGTGCCTACTGTTTTGTTGAGTTTTTTTTATCTATTCCATCATCTTTAATTGATTTTTTTTCTTTTTTTTTCTTTTTTTTTTTTTTTCCTGAGAACAGAACAAATTAATCTGAAATAAATGACACAGTAAAACTGGGCTAAGGAGAAGTATTATCTCCTAATGGTCCTTAATGTAGTATAGCTTAGTACTAATTACTCATTACCCAGGAGTCTGGACTGCATTCAGTGCACACATTAATTCCCATTACTTGTGTGCTCGGAAGGCACAACACTAGAGGCATTAAGAATTAAAGATTTTTTTTCTCTTCTCCTGTTTTCTCTGTTCACGGACTTATAAAAGGACCAATAGGGTTAATGAGTTACAAGCCATTGAAAATAATCACAGTATTTCTTCTGCATTTCCTCTCCTTCCAAGCTGATTTTGGAATGCTAACCACATGTATTAGAACCCAGGCATTAGTTTAACTTACCATTTTATTCTGCAAAATGATAAGTGCACCTCAGATATGGCTGTGTTTCTGACTGAATTTTTAAGAATATAAATTTCAGATGGTCATTTTCTGACAAGCACGTAAAGAACCTTACTTTGAAGACTCTAATCTATGTTAAATAGGGATAAAGTTAGGATAATGAGTTTAGAAGTTACTAATAATTTACTAAGAAGTTGATGTGGCAGACCTGTAAATAAGGAAACTGCAGAAGCCTCCAGTCCTTAAACATGGGACGATGAAAAATTGTCAAATTCGTAGTTAACATTAAACCCAGCACTAGCTTAATATAAAAATTAATGCTTGATTTACAGATTGATTATATATCAAAGCTCAAAGAATGAAGGCATAAATTTATAAATATCCTTTAAAGGAACTGAAAGACCAGCTGACAGTTTGGTGGTGCTACTGTTACTAGAAAAAACAGGTTTTGAGAGTTTTATAAGGACCTCATGATAAAAAGTAACTAGAGAATGAAAATAGTACATAGAATTCAGTGTAAATTAATATAAAATTTGTGAAAAAGCTCTTAAATATCTAGATACGATACTAGACCATGAACTAAATATTTCCATTTAGGAATAAAAACTAGAGTATTTCAATGGAAACATACAGTGCTGAGCAGGGGCCAGCAAACTGAATCACAATAAATGAACAGAAGGTAAACCAGAAAATGGCATTCCACCACTGTAGAAAAAGCATTTTTGCATCGTGGGTACTGTTTGCACTACTGCTTCCCCAGACAAGGATGGCAAGGGTGGTCAGAGAGACAGACCGACTTCAGTGTGAGGAGTGGCTAAAGGGATTACAGTATTTAGCCTGGAAAAAATGGTTACAAAAAGAATATGAGAAAAGTCTGTAGAATTGTAAGGGACATGAAAAAGCTAAGCAAAGCTAAGCAGAGATTTTAAACTGCTTTTTTCATAAACCAGAAAGAACCTATATGAAATTAAGCTGATTCAGGACACGTCTGTATAACATATAGCTGTGAAACTCTTTGACATGCTACACTGTGGATGCTAACACTTTTTTGTAGATTGTGAAAGTAGTTGAACAAGTTCACTGAAGAAAAAATTCCTCACCAGCTAACAAGGTAAAAACTGCCACCTCAGGGTTAGGATTCCTGAACTTTAATTGCCAGAGGCTGTATTGGGAAAGTATCATCACTGCTTGTCATGTTGTGATACCTCTCTCTGATACCTGCTATTGTCTACTATCATAGACAGAGCCTATGGATAGACTAACATTTTTGCTGATTCAGCTTGATCATTTTTATATTCTCTTCTTTCATCTTCTTAAAAAAAATCTGCTTTAACCATCCATGAGCTTAGTCCTTTTTAGTCCATTGACATCTCTAGAGACAGCTTTTTTATCCAAAAATTAGCGGCAAAAGCACAAAATTTAGACAAGTCTCTTCCCAGCAGCACATGAACAACTTTAATGATTACTTTGCTATACGCATAAATTTTTATATATTTATACATTAATAATCACTTAGATCTCAGCCAAGGTGGCCCAATTCTAGCTCACAAACAGGAATGTCTGATTTCAATCTGAAGATTTTGAAATACATGGATTCAGTTCTTGGTTTCCTAGGGGCCCCAGTGGTATTTAGTGGTATTTAAAGGAGTGAGGGGTACTTTTCACAGCTAACATTTGGCCTTTGACTATAGGAAGCTAATCTCTCTATGGACACTTTTGGGTTGATGAAATTATTTGTCAGGCAGAGCTTTAATTTACTTGCTCTTACAATGTATCTAACCAATACAGCAGATGTACAGCATGGTATGCCCCATAGTCCTGCTTCCCAGATCATCCTGGTAAGGAAAGCTTCTGGAAGGTGTTTTTACTCCTGTCCTGCCTAAATACCCCATTTTTTGTCATTGGAAGTCAGTTGAAGTGGGGCCAGAGGAGACACGAACACTTTGACCACAGTCTCCATATATGTCAAAATGACACCTGTATGCACACCCAAGTCAGGACTTCTAAGGCCTCCCATGTCCCATATGTGTGTATATATAGCCTGATTTAATATGACTCCTCAAAGGCACTAAAGGTTTTCTTTGGGGCTATATTAAGTGGCTTTATAGCAGCATCCTAACTCAATCAGCTAAGGTTGTTGTCCAAACAGATGTAATATGATAATTCCCTTCCTAGAGCCGAATCCAAAGCCTAATAAAGAAAGAAGAAACAAAACAAAAAACAGAAAAAAAAAAAAAAGAGGAAAAACAAATGGACATCTGGCCCACAGAGAAATTTTTTTTTTAGGATTACTACATTTTCCAGGCTGATAACATGAAGGAAAAGGAAGATGGGGACAACATTCTTCACGGGTCAGAAGAAATCATTATTTACAGGCTGTTTTCTTATGAAGCTTTTCTCCAAATAGAGACCACCAAGTCAAATGTAACATTTCATTCACATTTTATGTAGAATCACCTGATTCCTTTCCTGTGGTGTCTTTCCTGAAACTAGGCAAAGAATAGCTTACAGACCTCAAGGTGATTTAAGACCCATAAAATTTTAATGAGCAGGAACTTCAGAACACAGGAGAAAATCCTTTGATAAAGAAACAAGAAAACAGTCTCACCCACAAAACCTCTTTATTTTCAGAGATGTAATTTGTTCATGTATTTTGCAACAAATATAAAATTCCTTTTCTGTCTTGTTGACATTTCTGTGAGCTCAATTCTACATACCGTTTGTAAAAAAAGTCTTATTTTTTGTACAGGAACACGTACAGTTAATCTCGCCTTCACTTTAAAAGCCCTTTCACTTCATTGTACTTAGAAAACCTATACTGAGCTGTGTCTGAAATCTATGGGAGCTTTACCATTTACTTAAAGGCAAGCAGGATTAGGTCCTTATTGATTCAGTGTGATTAATATGTATGATGCTTCTGGAGTTAGTGCAGCTTCTTCAGGCTTGCTTTTATAGCTGACTGTAGGAATATAACAACAAAGATCTGCATTTCTTTGCATATCACTCAACAAATATTACGTCCGTCAAGTTTTCCTTTTCCATTGTCCGATCTAAACAGAGATCCTTTGATATGAGATTACTGATGCTGACATTAGCTGATCATTTTTAAAAACAATCTCAACATCTTGAATGCACCTTTAAAAAAAAGAAAACAGTACATGGCTTCAGTTCTGAATAGAGGAGTAATCATTCTGTTTTATCTGTAGGCCAGAAAGCATAATTCCAACCTGCTTTCACGGAGGGGAATTTGGTGATGTGTGTTACTGCCCTAAGGCCAATTTTCACATACTGTACAGGTCTGAAGTGTACAAAAATATTTAGTTTTGCAGTGCCTTAGGGGACTTACTTTTAATGAAGTCGGCTGGGAATGCTCTCTATTTCTTCATAAAAATAGGCATAATTTATAGGCATGAGAAAAAAGGCATGAGTTTATAAACAGCTCTGGATCTCTTTTATTAAAATTTATGCTTACCATAGAAACATGAATTTCTATGGTTTGGTAATTGTTTCAGGTTTGGATACTCATGATGCATCCAGTCATATGGTATGTCTCCATATCACTCTTTCGTGCAATTATTATTTATATTCCACTGTTATTAAAGTAATATAGATGCAAGCATATAGTTTGATTCAGAATTATTAAAGATGACACTGATTTTACAATTTCTAAACCAGCTAGCTTTTGTTGGAGTATTTAATGCATTTTGCCCTGAAAATGGAACTATCTTGGACCTAAAAGGTTCATGAATATGTACAGAATTTTAATCCTTGACAAACTTTGTAACTCTTCTGGGATTGAACTGGAGGCAACTGAGGTGTGGTCTCCAAAACCTCTTCTGGTGCTTCATCCTTGCCTGTTACAACAGAGTTCTTGCAAGAAGCGGTTTTGGTTCTATTTTCCTACTTCCAAATCTGATTTGATGAAATTAAAGAAATATATGAAGTTTAAAGATAATTCAGCTAAAATCAGGTAAATACAGCTTTTTATAGCACAAGTGGTGGTTGGTATGATCAGGGTGCTCAACACTACTATTTGTTATTATGGAAGCCAAGCCTTTATTCTGTCATTCATGTCTTTTACCAAAATAACTGCTGAAACAAACATAAACAGGTTTCTTCAAGTGTGATTTGGTAGTCATGTAGTGTCAAGGAATGCAGAATCACATCTAGTTCTATGGTGAGATGCAGACCAACTTTGTCCTGCTAGGCTTTTATCTCATATTGATTCTAATCTAATAGGTTTTGCAGATAAATCAGTGACTCTATTTGATCTCAGATTGTGTTGTATGAGGCCCTGACCCTGGTGACTTTTACCAGGCAGAAATTCTGGTGTCACTGCATCACCCAACAGACCATACAAGATGCCTGCAAGCAAAGAGGGATTTGATTCCTCACACTTTTCATTAAAATTTACTCTGATAATATTGACTATAGTTATTAGCTAAACTTCTGAGTAGTATGAACAGGTGGTGTCCTCAATCTGCTCCAAATATATTCCAACACACCATGGACCAGATTGCAATACTCTCACCCACACTGAGAGCACATTTTTTTCTACGCATACTCTTTATCCACTGGAATTTCTTGTCAAGTGACATGCCATAGTGTTTCATAGCCTGAGTGTACAATGGCTTGGCCTGTATGAGGTGCTGGCATTTGGCTCTTTGCTTGCTCTGTGAGCAATGATACCTTTTCCTGCCGTAGTCCCATAAATTTGTCATTGTCCCTTTTTTCCTATGAGTGTATGAAAATAAGGAGCCCTGCACAGGTATATAATAGCTTCTTATAGGCTGAGCAACCCTGAACACCTATCATTTAAGGGCTGATATATATGCTACCCTTTTATAGGTATATTCTACTTACCACTGTGGAGTGCTTCTAACTGCGTTCTTGGGGTGTGTGTGTGTGTGTCCATCCTTTTTTTTTCTTCTTTTTCTTTTGACTTATTTCCTTGAACTCTCTTCTGCCAGAGAGCATTTGTGTAATTTTCGGTTTCACTTTTGCAGTTTCTGAGGCTCACATTCTGTATTTTCTTTAGATGTAAAGGAATAATAGTAGGTTGTTAGTAGAGTATTGTTTCAGGATTATTAATATGTATGAAGCTTTTTCTTAGCTTTTTCCATTCCCTGGAATTTACTTTTGTAGTTACTTTTTGGCAGGCAAAAAAAGGGATGGCACTGTTATCAAATCTTTGGAGTAGAAGCAGAAAGTGGGGGAGAATGTTAATGTGGAAAATTCAAGTGTAGAATCACAAAATCTGAAAGAGTAAAGAGAAGTAATATGGGAAAAAAATATTAAATGTCTGTTGATCCTTTCTAGTGATACTGGAATAAAATATGAAACATACAAGGGAATTTGAGAAACAGCTATGAAAGATGGTGCTAAATAAATGTTAGGGGAAAATGGCTTGTAATTTTGAGACTGGAGAAAACTTCAGAATGCAGCCTTATGAGATGGAGAACATAATCCTGAAAGTACAACTTTTCTCCTCTGAGAAAATGAAGATTAAGGAAATGGCATAGGTAAGATGGGGAAGTGTGGTGAATCTGTCTCATCAACAGAAGGATTACAAGGCTAACAGGTAGACTTTAATTTCCCATGACAGGGGATAGAACATAGTATGAAGTAACATATTCTGAGTTGAGGAAGATATATTACAGGGACAGGTAAAATTTAGACTGTGATCTTAACCTTACTTGCTGTGGTTACAAAAACCTTCAAAACATTTTTTTCTGTACAGATAAGATGGATGTAAAGCAGGGACCTAAGCCTGAAAATGATGTGCTAGGATTACATACACTGAAATGGAACCATTAGATGAACAGAGCAAAATATGATACAATTTATACTGGCTTTATAAGTTAAAGCATAGACTGATCAATCTCCACTTGTGAAAAATAAACTTTGATGTTAGGAATCAGCTGCTAAGTGACAGTAAGGTTGCATTCCTGAATCTAAAAGTAAAGATCGACAAAGCATTGACTTCAGAAACTTTGAGACATGGAAAAAAGTTAGTAGTCTGAAGTGTCCTATCAATACCAGGATAAAAATCTGGAGTAATCCAAATCACTGAACCTTTGTTGATATTATAGTTCTACCAGAAATGTTAAAACCAAACACTGACAGTCAAAACCACTGCTGATATAAGTGGAAAAGTACTAAATAATTTTTTAAAAAAGGAATTATTTAGAAGTATTTACAGCTAGTGCAGTCCAGACTTTAACAATATTCTAGAAATTCATTTAGTTAAAAATGAAAGGTTTCCATAAAAGAATAGGAGGTCTTTGTAGAGATCTTTGCAGTCAGTTGCATATTTCTGTTTGTATGTTTGTCATGAGGCTAATATCAGGGTAGACCTAAAAGCTGTGCTGCGCTCTCTGCCAGCGTATGAGCTGGCATATGAACTTTGGTAATGACTGGCTGTGGTGGGTTGACCCCAGCCAGCAATTAAGCGCCCACCAGCTGCTTACTCAGTCCCCCCTGCAGCAAGATGAGTGAGAATAAGAAGAGCAAACTTGAGAAAAACTCATGAGTTGAGCTAAAGACAGTTTAGTAAGTGAAAGAAAGAGAGGAAAAAGGAGGAGAGTGATGCAAAGGCAATCATTCATCATCTCCCGCAAGCAGACCAATGCCCAGCTTGTCTCTGAGCAACGGCTCATTTGAAAAAACCAAACTCCCAAGTTCTTTGTTTCTGAGCATAATGTTATATGGCTTGGAATATACCTTTGGTCAATTTGGGTCAGCTGTCCTGACTGTGCCCCTCCCAGTCTCTGCCCACTCCCACCCTACTCGCTGGTAGTGGCACAGAGTGAGAAACAGAGAAAGCCTTGAGGCAATTGCTCAGCAATAGCAAAAACATCGGTTTGTATCAACGTTGTTTAGTCACAGATTCAAAACAGCATCATACAGGCTGCTGTGAAAAACGTTAACCCCATCCCAGCCAGACCCACCACACTTTTTCATCACAGGAACTATAGACTGTGAAATGTGTAGTGGCAGTGGTGTTAATCTGAGCCACAGAAGGCATGGACACCAATGGAAGTTATTACCAGTGATAGTCACTACCATACAAAAGATATTCTCAAAATACTTCATGCTAAATGGCAGCTCTTAGGAGAAGTGGATACTAAAAGAGCTGTAAACGCAGCTCTTCATGTGTCTTTGATATTCTGCTCAAATTTCATTTTGTCCCTTTCATCCTTTCTTCCTTGGAAGGTAGGCCTTGCCAGCGTGGGTAGTCTTATGTGCTACATGCTGTAAGATAAGGGATTACCATGGGAGATCTAACCAATCTTCCAGAAATACCTATCCTTGGCTGCCTGCTCCGTCCTCCTGCTGGAGCTTACTGCTCGCCTAGGAGGGCAGACAGAACAAAGTGCCTGCTCGTGCCTTAGCCACAGGTTGCAGAGTCTGTCATCTAACTTAAAACCATCTCTGCATGCCACTTAAGTTAAGCTGCAGGATGCTGTACAGACACACCTGAAGCACAAGCACAAAATCTTTATAGCTGACTATTGCAGAGGGAATAATTTCTAAGAGAAGGAGCCAGACACTCCTTGGACTGACACCTTAGGTTTCACAAGTGTTTTTCTGTCTGTGCCCCTATATAATACATTAGAGTAATCCATAAGTTATCCTCACTTTCTGGGTGATCGAAATGGTTTGGAAAGCATTATGGGCTGTTTAATACAATTTTCAATGCTTATGACATTTACTAATTTGTAAAACAAATGATGCATCTCATAGCTTTGCATCTCTTCATTCATCAACTGAATGATTAAAGCTCATGTCGATTCTAGTATGGTAAACAGGCAAATCAGATCTTTACCTACACTGGAACAAACAAGACAACTGTCCTTGCCTGAAGGGACAATGTCATTGCCTTGAGCTTACATCTATCATTACCATCAGTTAATTAGAATGAAGAAAAGCTTTAAATGCCCTCACTCTGATTTATCATTCAGGACTTCTTCAAGCATTACTGCAACTGTCAATCATTTCAGTCCTTCAAAAATGTTTATAAAAACTATTATAAGGATTTTTTCTGTAGGGTTCAACAGCAGGAGGTAGCAAGTGCCTTCTGTTTGTGGACATTTGAGCTTTATCTCAAAAATGCTTTCTCAATCTCTTTCTAATCTCATTTCCTCTGTTGCAATAATGTAATTTTTCTCTTGGAGAGGCAGCACTCTGCTATTTCAGTTACAGATATTCTTAAAAAGTTCTGATAAACAAAGAACTAAAAACAAAACAATACTTTATCTAAAATAATTATTTTAAAAGTATATAATAAAACAGTCGTGTTATTTACGATAATAAAGTATTTACTTCTGATATTATTTGTCAAAAAAAACAGAATTCAAAATTCTTGATCCTTGAAGTCTTAAAAACATGACTTTGGTTCAACAAAGTCCAAAAAGCAAAGGTACGAGCTTTCTCCAATCACAAAAGAAAACAGCACGCTTTCAGTGGCATTTTTTCACTGCCTTTGATTTGTTGTGGATAAATATTTTCTTTCTTTGGGGATGTGAAAGAAGGCTGCTGAAAGAATAGTATGTGATGTGAAGCTATGGGTGAGTGAAACAGCAACCAGCTGTGGAAATGCTAGCTGCTGGGAAAAGGCAGTTACCATACAAAATTAATTCCCATTCTACACAGGCCAAAAATCACCTCTGGAAATTATATCCTCTGTGTAAACTCTGTGGGTGTTCACATACACACATAAAATTCAGCAAACAAGAGTCTTGCTTATAAATGCCAAATCATTCTACTGTAACCTTGGCGGTTTATAAATAAATGCTTGATTATAATCATGGAGTGGATTGCTAAGAGCAGAGAACACTGAAAGCTGTTTTGAGCAACCTTTAGCTTCTATTTGTAGTATTCCAAAAATGAAATGTCATACACATCAACATCAAACAGAGCACTTCAACTGGAACCCACTTTACCACAAAATCCACCATAACAATCTCTCTGATTATTTTAATATTTTATTTCCACTCTAAAAATGTGGAATAACTGCTTTTGCAATAGTAGTGTAACAATGATAAGTCTCTAGATTTAGAGAATGAACAAGCTGTATAAAGTTAGCAGTATCCTTTACTAGACCCATGGTTGTAGCTGGAAGAAAAAAGACAATGTTTCAGGCACATAAACCCTCCAGGTGTAGGTCAGGCATAGAAGCAATACAGTCCAAGCTAAGTATAGGCTGGGAATAATTACTTTCAATTTAACTTAGTTATGTAAATAAGACAATCCAAGAAGAAAAGTAGGTGTGTGGTATCTATGAGACGTAAGGGCAAAGGAGAGAAACTATTTCTGGATCACTGTGAAAGAGAGACAGTCACACATCATTACCTTCTGCAGCTGGAAGCAGCTCAAATAAAGGTGCCATGAAACCAGTGTTTCTACTAAATCAAATATTTCTGGTGTCCAGTGGAATAAAGAATTATAGCTCATAGCCTCTTCTGAGGTTGAAGTTGTTCTGAGTTTATTGTTCTTCCTTGGAGGTCAGTACTGAGAGGTCAGGGATAGTGTGGTTGTTTAGTGGAAAGTGTTTCCCCTACTGCTAACCAGGTGTTTCTGTCCCTTATTGCCTGTCTGTTGGTTTATTCTGCTTTGCAGGAGTTGTTTGGTTTCACCTACTTGAGACATTTGATGCATCAGATAGAAGGATTTCTAAAGTGTGAAATCAGAGACTCTGATATCTCTTTTGGGATTAGAGTGGACACCCTAGTGGTACTGGATATGTGTTGAACTAAACCAAGATAAAGAATTTTAACTTTCCTTCAACTGGTATGAAATTCAAAATAACATGCATAAATTATTCTAGTTCCAGAATCTCCCACTCTTTCTGGGAAGTAGAGCTACTTATTACGTATTTCTGCAAACAAAGGTGACAGCCTCTGCATACCTGTTTTCATTTGAGTTATGTGTTATTTTGCTACTAGTGCAACGTTGTATATCCAGCCTGAATTTGCCTTGGCTTTTTCTCCATTAGTTGGTCTATAAATTAAAATTTGAGGAAAATTCTTGATATTTACTAAGCAGTAAAGCCAAAGGAGACTGGTTTATGATCACTGATGTTAGGCTAAAAGCGTTTCTATAAATGGGGTTATTCTTCATCAGGAATGCCACAATCAGCACTTTTTTCAAAAGCTCAATTAGAATAAAAGATCTTATAATTCTACCATCTATAAATACTAAAAAATAAAGGACTAGCTGCACATGAACTTTCTGATTGCTGTGCTAAGCCAAATAAGTGCCATTTTCACTTTCAGAATCAGATTTCATGCTGACTATTGAACAGTCATATCAATACTAGAGAGGAAATAACACAGATGTATGAAGGATTATTTAAATGCAGTAAAACAGGACTTGTGCACTGAAGTAAATAAGAGAAAACATGAAGGAGACATAATATTTCCTGAAAATACATACTACCTAATCATATTGACCTAACAGTTAAATCAACGCAGCAATTGAACTTCTTTCCAACAGAACAAAAAAGAACACCTAAAACAGAAGTATTGCAAAGGAGAACCTTGGAAGATTTTAGAATAGAATAGAATAGAATAGATTCAGAGAATATTTCAGTTGGAAGGGACCTACAACAATCACCTGGTGCAACTGCCTGACCACTTCAGGGCTGACCGAAAGTTAAAGCGTGTTATTAAGGGCATTGTCCCAATGCCTCTTAAACACTGACAGGCTTGGGGCATCCACTACCTCTCTAGAAAGCCTGTTCCAGCGTTTGACCAACCTCTCGATAAAGAAATGTTTCCTAATATCTAGTCTGATCCTCTCTTCACATACCTTTGAACCATTCCCATGCGTCCTGTCACTGGATACCAGGGAGAAGAGCTCAGCACCTCCCTGTCCACTTTCTCTCCTCAGGAAGCTGTGGAGAGCAGTGAGGTTGCACTTCAACCTCCTTTCTTCCAAAACAGACAAACCCAGAGTCCTCAACTGCTCCTCACAAGACATTCATTCCAGCCCTTTAACCAGCTTTGTTGCCCTGCTCTGGACACAGTCAAGGACTGTCACATCCTTCTTAAATTGTGGGGCTCAGAACTGCACGCAGTACTCCAGGTGAGGCCACACTAATGCTCAATAAAGTGGGATAATCACCTCTTTTGACTGTCTAGTTACACTGTTTGTTGCACCCCAGGATGCGGTTTGCCGCCTTGGCTGCCAGGACACACTGCTGACTCACATTGAGCCTGCTGTCCACCACACCCCCAGATCCCGCTCTCCAGGGCTGCTCTCCAGCCACATCCTCTCCCAGCTCATACTTGTGCCTGGCCTTACTCTATCCTAGGTGCAGGATCTGTCATTTGGTCTTTTTAAATTTCATTCCATCAATCATTTCCCAATGCTCCAATCTATCTGGATCCTTCTGCAAGGCAACTTGACCCTCAAGAGAGTCAACAGCAAACCACAGTTTGGTATCATCAGCAAATTTGCTAGTGGTGCGTTCAACTCCTGTATCCAGATCATTGATGAATACATTGAACAGAACCGGCCCTAGAATTGAGCCCTGAGGAACATCGCTGGTGACCGGTTGCTAGCCAGATGTAGCCCCATTCAATACAGCCCTTTGAGCTCTGCCCTTCAGGCAGTTCTTTGCCTGGCACACCCTAAACTGACTCATCCCACAGCTGTACAACTTATCCAGAAGGGTGCTGTGAGGGAGAGTATCAAACGTCTTACTAAAATCCAGAAAAACTACATTCACTGCCTCCCCTTCATCCACTAGGCAGGTGACCTTATCACAGAAGGATAACAAATTAGTTAAACAGAACTTTCCCTTTGTGAACCCACGTTGACTGTGCCTGATGATTGCATTGTTCTTTCAATGCCTTTCAATAGCACCCAGTATGATCTTCTCCATCATGTTTCAAGGAACTGAGGTTAGACTAACAGGACTGTAGTTTTCTGGGTCTTCCCAGGAACTTTTTCCAAGGGCATATAGGGACAGGAGAAGGGGTAATGGTTTTGAGCTGAAAGAAGGTAGATTTAGGTTAGATATTAGGAAGAAATCCTTTACTGTGAGTGTGGTGAGGCACTGGAACAGGTTGCCCGGAGAAGCTGTGGATGCCCCATCCCTGGAAGTGTTCAAGGCCAGGCTGGATGGGGCTTTGAGCAACCTGATCTAGTAGAAGGTGTCCCTGACCATGGCAGGGGGGTTGGAAGTAGACAATCTTTAAGGTCCCTCCCAACCCAAACCATTTTATGATTTTATGATTCCCTCATGCCCTTCTTGTAAATTGGAATAACATTGGCTAGCTTCCAGTCAGCAGGGACCTCCCCAGACTCCCAAGATGTTTGGTAGATGATTGAGAGGGGTGCTGCCATAACATCTGCTAGCTCCTTCAGTAGTCTGGGATGAATCCCATCAAGTCCTATAGACTTATGAATATTCACCTGATACAGCTGGTTCCTTATAATTCAAGTGTCCACAAATGGAAAGTCAAAGCTCTTGCAGTTGTGATTCTCCAGCTCAGAGCACTGGGCAGCCCATGGTCTAACAATATTAAAGGCTAAGGCAATAAACACATTGAATATCTCCACTTTTTCATAATCCTATTTGTCAGGTGACTGTCTTTGTCAAGTATGGGTCCAATATTTTCCTTTGACCTTATTATTAACATATTTTAAAAAGCCTATTTTATTGTCTAACACAACTTTGCACTAGATAATTCCACTCTTTTGTGAAAGAAAATGCTATATGACCCAGGAGGTTTTGTACTAAACCTTCATTAATGTTTCTCCCATTGAATAAACATGAGGGGTGAGATTCAGCTCACCTAAAGATAAATGTCTACAACTGGGCTTAGGTCCCTTTTGTACTCAGTAGAGAGCAATGCATGTTTTCAGAGTGAGATTCATTTGAGTTATTTTAGCTCCCTATTTCAAAAAAAGATGAATTGTGCCCTAAAAGTGCCCATTTTTTCCACCAGCTATGAATGGAGGATAGGACGAGTCACTCGGTTGAAGAGGTCTAGAGTATCCACAGCAAGAAAAAAATGAATCCCAGACAATAAATCTTTCTCTACCAGAATTAGATCCTCTACTTCCATCTATGGCAAAACTTTCCTAGAAAAGCTGTCAGACTTGGAAGTGAGTGCAAAGACAAATATGGAATTAAACCCTTCCTGACTGCCTTGCTTGGATCCATTTTACCTGAGTTTTTTCTGAAGTGAATTCACAGAAGTACCTTCATGAGCCAAGTTCTCAAGGTGTTTGATGTAGTCAGGGCTCTCCTCACGAGGATGAAGTTCCTAGAAGCACATCCTGATGCCTCATGCTGAGTAGCATCTTAGTCCTCAATTGTTCCATTATACTAAGTATGTGCATTCATAAAGTGAAAAGCAATTTAAAATAAGTGAAGTGGCACTGTTTGGCCCTTGCTACTTATATTCCTTTATGATGTGAAAGAAATCAAACTCTTTTTCAGTAGTGCTCCAAAGTGTCAAACACCTCTGTTATAGCAAGGTGTTTATGTAATATTTGGGTTTCCTTAAATGACCCAACATAAATTTTATAAACTATTAAGTTGCTGCAAAAATAATTTGCATACTTTCATGACATTTCTTGTTGGAAGTGTCATGCAGGCCAAGGTCAGCTTCCAAACATTGCCAATAGAAATCACTTCAGAAGATTAAATTGAATAATTTACAACAAAATAACTGATTTTTTATTATGTCTTAAATGTCATGGTGGCACATAAGAAATCTGCCCTAGCAATTCCATTGTGCAAATCCACTAATGCCTGCTCCTTCTCTTATATTTTCATTGTCAAATGCAAATTTCACACAGGAATAAATGTCGGCTAGTAAATTTTTGAATGTCATAAACATATTCATGAGTTCTACTCTAAATATTTTAGTACATCATAAAGGGAATAGATACACCTCTTATCCATAAAATACAGATTTATGTCACAGCAAACCCCCAATTTCATAACCCTACTAATAGTATTTTAAATCCAAGCCCAGCTACGATACATAATAAATTGTTAGTTATGATATTAGATCATGCCAGCTGCAACACAGTGTTAGGGCCCAATAAGAGATGACTGTAATTAGTGTAATTTAAACACATTATCTAAAAACTGCAATAAATATTTTAGAAGTTATACACTTGACATTTTTAACTTAAATAGCACAAATACACCATTTAGATACATGTGTTTGTATTGATGATCGTACAGAATTTTAGATTTCAGATCTTTTGACTTTCCTAGTAGTGCACATATGACAGTCATCAATAATTCTTTTACAAAGTCAGCCCTGAACTTCAGTGATTAAATTAAATTCCCTCTGGAGACCCACTATACACATACCTTAAGCCTGACTTAAGGGCAGTCTGCAAACGCAGATAAGCAAATGAATGTATACATCATTTCTGAAGAGAATTCATAGGCTAGTCTTTAACAATTATATGAGATGATTAACAGGCTACCAAGCAGTCTGGACAGAATGTACCACATGGATATAGTCACTGGTATCCTGCCAAAAGTGCATGCACTAAAGGAAGTCCCATTAGCAGAGAGAAATGAAATAAAACCTGAACTTCTCCAGATGGTTAAAAAGATCATATTGAATAAATTCAGAGACCAGCTGACTGGTCTAACTGTATGGTTACTGTTGTAAAACTAAATTGTCTTGAAGATTAAAATAAAATCATCAAACATGGTCTCAGTTAAAAGGTCACATCATGCTTCAGAATACAGATTATCTTCAGCATTTTATATGAATCAAGAGTTCCAGCAATCTGAGTCCTGCAGAAAAAAGCCTAAGTACCTTATCTGCAGGGACACCAGTAAGACTCTGGATATCTTTTTTCTTTTTTTAGTCTATTTTATAATTTAATTTAACTTCACTTAATCTCATCACAGATTTTATTTATTTTATTTATATGTCGGTCATCTGGAGAGGATTAGGATTCTAACAGTTAATGTCTGCTGACTATAATCAGAAAACCATAGGTTGTAGTTACATTTATATCATTTGGAGACATTCCCTTGCGATGTCAGTACAAACGATTTATTTGGACATTGAAAGAGCTCTGCTAAGTCCAAGGACCTGTTCTTGGTCCTTGGTAAGGTGAAGCACTAATGTAAAGTTTCTGACCTTGTGCACCAGGCAACTGGAGGATGCACTGAAAAGCCTCTGTCAGGGCAACATGTCTAAGAAATGGGTCAGCAATGGCCAAAGAGTTCCTTCTCATTGTGTTGCCTTTTAGCTTGCATCAAGTGGACACTTCTGGTTGCTTGTGGAGACCTGCTGTAGGGATGACATGAAGTAACTCTGAAAGACATTGAGAGACCTACTAAATACCTCAAAGTCAGAGAATGATCAGCTACTGAATATGGACATATATGTTTTAACTTCTCATAAATCTCAGCAAACCCCACAGGTATAAAAGGGTGAAGAGATCTTCCTTTTATTTACAGGATACTCTAGATTTATGAGGAGATGGACCACAGCTACAAGATTCGATATAAGGAGCTCTCATGATTTAAGAAAAGAAAACTGTTTACCGTCAGTAACCTGTTTCATATTTGCAGTGAATAAATTTTTGGACAGTACTCATCCAAATATTACTGCTGTCTCTTCAATCGGTAAAGACAAAATTTGATGAATTACCTGTGGTTTGTGTGCAAAGGAGAGAAACTGTAGTTTTAGCAGCATCCAAATTAGGTCTGTGTGTATTAGACACACGGAAGAAATCAGCTTATCTTCTACAAACTGAATGAAAACTATATAGACACAGGGTGACAGCAATTCCCTGCAACATTGAAAATCAGACTGATCTTAGAAAATTTTTTCACTGTAATTGAGAAAAAGCCTTACTTGATCCTTAATAATTCATACTACACAATATCCACATATTTTATTTTGGTTATTATATCTACAGAATTCAACAAATTTACAGGAACAGGAGAAACATATAATCTTCGTAATTTTTCATGGAGTTAAATGTTCTGTCATTAGGAAGGAAACTTATTTCAGAAATACATAGAAATATGTGGAGGTACTTAAATTTTCATTACTTTTCTATGATATATCCCATATTTTCAAGCATTTTTATTCTGTAAAGAATAAGTTATCCATCAGAAATTTGTCGTATAAATGATTTCACTTGCAATATCACTGGGCTGTCTTTTAAAATTAAACTTGTTTTTAATGAGACCACTAATATCTCCTTGATAAAAAGATTACCCAATAATTTTGCTGCTACCATGTAAATGATTACATGTGTCACTGTGCAACTTCAGTATTAAAAAGTCATATTATCAAGTGGGTTTAAAAGTACTTATTCTCTAGTATTGTGATATTTCATATAAAATTAACCAAAATAATTCAAACATTAAATTGCTGTCACCATATACTTAGGACAAAAGGAGTCACTGTGTTGAACCTTTAGATACAGAGTCTGTATTTCTGCATTTGAGCTGGTAGAAGAACACCTGGAAATGTAAGTAGTTCCAGCCATGACTGGAAATTTATTTTTGTACCCTTACCAACTGGGGCATGAGGAACAGACAGAGTTTTGTAAGTAAATATTCAAGCCTGAACCTTAGGAATGGCTCTGTGTCGAGTTGGATCAGCACCTAAAATGGAACTATTTTCCATTTCAGGAGCTGCTTAAACATTACCTCCTTAAAAAAGACTTTTTTGGTGAGTGAAAGACAGCCACATATTCTGACCTTTAAACCGAGAACGGAATCATAAGACTGCTGAAGTTGGAGGACTTGTTTTTTTCAGGATATGGTAATAGAAAGTCAATCAATCTTAAGATCAAGAACACAATTTCATGGACATATATGTTACCTTATAGTTGGATGCTCGTGGTTTAATCTGTTCTTTTTCTTGATTAAACAACTTGAGAGAAAGTGTGTGATCAGCACCAGTGGAGCAGAGCCAGGTACCAGCAAGGAACAGATTGTTAGAGCTGTATGACAGAGGGGAAATGGGTCGTTAGCATCTGTGTCAGAGGTTAGTGGAGACTGACGTCACTGTCATCAGTGCTCATCTAGAAAAAGACCATTAACTACCCTAAGTCTTACACAGGTTTATCTCTACGTATGATCTACTCCATCCACTATATGAAAGAGCCTCATGGATATTATGTGTATGAGATCATACAGCCTCCGTGCACCAGCAAGGATCTCACACACAGAGTCAATAAGGGACAGGAGCATATTTTTAAAAAATAACCACTGACTTACCAGTCTTGATCCTCAGGGAGGCTGCAAAAGACTTTCAAAAGAAGAAACTGGGGGTTAAAAGTCTTAACTCCAGTGGGTACTAAAATGTATGAATTCAAGACACACACCAGTTTTACAGTATACTCTTGCACTCCTTCCAACCCAGAGTCAGTTTCATGCTTCTCATCAGTACAGACAAAATTTCAAGTTACCATCCCAGCATGAGCAGTCAGGTCCAGAGCAGAGTGGTTCTGCTCTGGCTGCAGGAAGGGAACTTAACAGAGGAGCAAACCTGGGACAGAGGGTTAACGTGCAATCAAAGAAGCATCTGCAAAGAAAGTCAGGTATATCCTAGGGTGTATCTGCAGGTGTAGCCAAGATGTCAAGATAAGTGATTGTTCCCCTCTATCTGGCACTTGTGAGACTGCATCTGGAGTATTGTCCCTGATTTTGGACTCAGTGCAAGAAAAACATGCTGCAGTGAGTCTTCTGGCAGGCCATCCACATCAGGGGATGGAACACAGATGTACAAAGGGGAGTTGGAAGAAATGGATTTGTCCAGCTGCAAGAAGGTTAAAAGGTAATCTTTCTGCTTCTTCAGCTGCCTAATTGGACTCTTCTCAGATTAAACAGGTGAGAGACAATGGAAACAAGTTGGGTATGGGAAATTCTGAATAGAAATAAGGAAGAACCTTTTCACCAGGAGCGTGGTCAAACACTGTAGGAGGGTGCCCAGTGGTTGTGGGTCTCCATACTCAGAGATAATCAAAACAAGACTCAGCAAGGCTCTGAGAAACCTTGTCTAGATTGGCCCTAAGCAGGAGGTCAGACTAAATGACCTTCAGAGGTCCTTTCCTACATAAATTACTCTGTTTCTATGATCCCTAGGAACTTAGGATGGTGTTCCTATTGATAGGAAAGGGAAGCACTAGCACAAGCAACCATTTTCCATCATTTTACCTAGCTCTGACATAGGTAAGATAGAGCAGCTGGGCTTTAAACAGGTAACTTTTCTGTCTTCATGATCTGCTGTTCTAGCCAATGCCATTTATATTAAACCTCTGAACCAAAACCAAAGATCTTCACTGAGTTTTGCTGCTATGTCAAATGCCATGAAAAGACAGTATTTCTGAAAGATTTTCTTCACTTCTGACTATATAAGCTGCTAAAAACCTTGCACTTCTTGCTTTTAGACCTTCATGATTTTAATACTGTTTCTGCTTATAATAATGATAATAGAAATAAGGGAAATATCATCTGCTCTGTTTTGCAAAAATGTGTATATGCATACATACCTATTGGTAAAACATTTTCAAAGCTTGAGGTGGAAGGTGCTAAATAGATTTAAACTATTTCAGATACTGTTGAGTTAATATTTGTAAACGTGACAGTGTCCCAGCCACAGATGACCTACTGAAAAACCAGTGTGCAGCTTACACATCTTTTTATTGCTGTTTCTATATCATTTTATCTAAAAATACACAGCATAATGTGCATTGGGATAGTCTAATGACCAATCCATCCAAGATATTGCTATCAAGATAATGATATTAGTTAGACATTCAAATCTAAACTGAAATGAAACAGAAGCTTTGAGCTCAGCATAAGACATTTCACAGAGGGTGCATGAAAGAGACAAAGGATTGACAGAGACATAGCGGTAGAAACAGTGGGTTACTTTCTGAAATGACAGGAAGATAACACTTAGATGAAATAGTTCCTGGTTATTCACAGGTTTCACAGAAAGTACTTGTTTCACAGTTTTTTTTTATACCAGATCAGGATTTCACCATAATGTATCTGGTTGTGATGTTACTACTAGTTATGTTAAGATATTTTTGTATTAGTTTTTGAACATTGAGGCTGCTGAGTTTTTTTGTGTGAAGCGCAACCTACATAGTGAACATTCTGGGAGAACTGCCAACAATAAATTGCAATAATCCAACCTTGTTGTTATAAAGGCATGAATCAAAAGCTCAGCATCTTGCTGACACAGCAATCATCTTAACCTTGTTATACTCCTGAGATGGCAATATGGAGTCTTATCAATATTGTTGATGTGGCTCTCCGAGGAAAGCTGAGGGTCAAAAATGACTGGAATTTATCATGAAGAGCATTTCTTTGCAGGATGTCCAGCAGCAGAGCTGTGATTTCATATTAAAATGTCACTGAAATGAGAGACATAGCTGCTTGCCTGTGGAAGCACAGCAGGTTGCAGGCAGCAGCCAAAAAATTATATAAAACCCAGTGAAATGAAATAAAAGCTGGTATTTACATTTTCACTGATAATTATCTCATTTTAAGGTTGCCCTGTAGGTCTTTACAGACCAAATAGAGTTCTCTAGTCTGTTCCGCATTCTCTGAAATCAAAAGTTTCCAGGAAGCCCATATCTGGGTCTTTACAGTCAACTCACTGTAACAGCGGGGGAGTAGGTTCTATTTGTTTCTTAAGAAACAACCTGTGATAATATGAAACCAGGTGAACCCAGACAGCTTTCAGTAACAGATTCACATCCAGTTGAATATTAAACGCTTCTTAATTTACATTTTGGTTTTATTAGTATAGTAGTCTTTTTGTATTTACATATTGTAAGGCATAGCTACTCGGGCGCAGTATACAGTATTTTTTCAATATTATTAAAAGACTGACTTGACTTTGTATTAAGTCACCATTTTAGGCCTGGTATGAGTTTATCTTAGCAGGAACTGATTTTATGTTGTTTTCTCTGTGATAGAAATTGTCTAGAGGTGAGGTGACTTCTGCGTATGGTAAAAATCCTATATAGGCACTCAGAAACAAACATTAGGCCTTTAGGGCTGGTGGAGGCTATTGCGTAACTTTAATGATGTAGTGATATGATACGGAAACTTTAGCTGGGAAGCAGTGAATAAAGAATAAGTTGACTGTACTACAAAAACCTAAAAGTAATGCCAAGTTTACTTACGGTTTGGTAAGCCTACTTAGTGGAATTAAAAACAACTTTTTCATGCCAATTAGTATCATAGGTTTTTTGGTGAAGAACTAAGCATACTGAGGATGTTTAACAATTACCCTTCCCCTCCTGCCACATAAACTCTTCCTGAGGGAGACTGAAGGTGTGAGCCTGAGGATGCAAAGGGATACTGGGAGGGTGAGCACAGCACTAGGGCAAATGCTAGGAATTTTATGTATATCAATTTTAACTGTATTACCAATGAGGTTCTTCTGCTATTTGATAATCTGAACTATGAGTGTTAGGATTGTTGTAATTGGACTAATAACTGTTTGTTTGTTTTGATTAGATTAATAAGACTTCCATTAGCCTAAAGAAAAATTCTTAGATCATCATATAAGATGTTCTTGTACTAGGAGTTTGCAAGTAATACATTCCAATATTGTAGCCCCGATTCAACAAAAATATTTTAACACTCCTTTATTTGATGTTTCTGGACTTCCTGATATCTGATAAAGTTTGGATGTATCTAGATGTCTCTTATTGTATACATTCAAATTATTGATTCTATAAACAGAAGAATGTAAAAAAAATCTGGAGAGGCAAATATCTTTATGTGCTGGTTTAAAAGTAAACCGGCAGGAGAAATGAACCCAACTCAAAAGAGTTTAGAAGTCAGAACTACAATTT